>CAMZMU010000111.1:15699361-16416841 GCA_947311845.1 Poa pratensis
TCTCAAACGTATCTATAATTTTTGATGTTCCATGCTTGTTTTATACCAATTGCTACATGTTTTGCATCTACTTTATATCACTTTTATACATTTTTTGGGACTAACCTATTAACAAGATGCCGAAGTGCCAGTTCCTGTTTTCTGCTGTTTTTGTATTCCAGAAAAGCTAGTCTGGAAATATTCTCGGAATTGGACGAAACTACACGGGGTGCCTATTTTTCCAGAACACGCCTGACGGAGCGAAGGAGCAGCAGAGGAGGGCCACCAGGAGGCCACACGCCTAGGGCGCGGGCCCCCCTCTGCCGCGCCCTAGGGTGGTGTGGGCCCCTCGGGGGTCCGCAGCCGCCGCCCTTTCGCCTACTTATTCCCCCGACGCGAAAACCCTAAGTACCTGAGCAAATATCCACGAAAAGTTCCAGAGACGCCGCCGTCGTCAACCCTAGCTCGGGAGGGTTCAGAACCTCTTCCCGGCACCCTGCCGGAGAGGGGAATCGTCACCGGAGGCTTCTACATCGCCATGCCTGCCTCCGGAGTGATGCGTGAGTAGTTCATCCTTGGACTACGGGTCCATAGCAGTAGCTAGATGGTTGTCTCTCCACTTTGTGCCATCATGTTTAGATCTTGTGAGCTGCCCTACATGATCAAGATCATATTATTGTAATGCTACATGTTGTGTTTGCTGGGATCCGATGAATATTGAATATTATGTCAAGTTGATTATCAATCTATCTTATATGTTATTTAAGATCTTGCATGCTTTCCGTTACTCGTAGATGCTTTGGCCAAGTAGATGCTTGTAACTCCAAGAGAGAGTATTTATGCTAGATAGTGGGTTCATGTCTCCGTTTAACCTGGGACAGTGACAGAAAGTTCTAAGGTTGTGGATGTGCTGTTGCCACTAGGGATAACCTAACGATGCTATGTCCACGGGCATATGTGTTTGTTTACATTACGCACTTTACTTAATGCAATTATCCGTTGCTTGCAACTTAATACCAACGGGGGACTCGGATGACAACCCGGCGGTGGATTATTAGTCATAGATGCTGTTGGATAACGTCTATGTATTATGTCGTAATGCCCAATTAAATATCATAGTAGTCAACATGTCATGTATATGCATTGTCATGCGCTCACTATTCGTCAATTGCCCAGCTGTAATTTGTTCACCCAACATGTTAGTTATCTTTTATGGAGAGACACCACTAGTGAACTGTGGACCCCGGTCCATTCTTTTACACTGATTAAACAACCACAAACTGCAAACTGTTCCTTTTTCATTCTCTGCAATTTAATACTCATTTTCCACACCATACGTTTAATCCTTTGTTTTCAGCAAGCCAGTGAGATTGACAACCTCACTGTTTCGTTGGGGCAAAGTAGTTTGATTGTGTTGTGTGCAGATTCCACGTCAACAGTCCAGACTCCCTGCGACAGCTATTTTTCTGGCGCCGTTGACAACCTTCTGAAGAGTTGCTGCTCCTACTGGTTCGATAACCTTGGTTTCTTTCTGAGGGAAAACTTGCTGCTGACTACATCATACCTTCCTCTTGGGGTCTCCCAACGAACGTGTGTTTCACGTCATCAAGCTATTTTTCTGGCGCCGTTGCCGGGGAGACAGCAGTCTTCTGCAAGGGGAGTTTCACGCTTCCAATCTCTTTACTTTGTTTTTGTCTTGCTTAGTTTATTTTATTTTATCTTGTTTGCTTTCAATTATCAAAAACACAAAAAAATTAGTTACTTGCATCTAGTTTACTTTCAAGTTATTTTCTGTACTGTTTTTATTTCTGCTAAAATGAGTACTCCTGAGAACACTAAGTTGTGTGATTTCACTAGCACGAACAACAATGATTTCATATGCACACCTATTGCTCCACCTGCTGCTTCAGCAGAATTTTATGAAATTAAACCTGCACTTTTAAATCTTGTTATGAAAGAGCAATTTTCTGGTGTTAGTACTGATGATGCTGCTGTTCACCTTAATAACTTTGTTGAACTTTGTGAAATGCAAAAGCTCAAGGAAGTAGATGGTGATATTATTAAACTGAAACTTTTTCCTTTCTCCTTGAGAGGACGTGCTAAAGAATGGTTGCTATCTTTGCCTAGAAATAGTATTGATTCATGGACTAAATGCAAAGCTTTTATTGGAAAATATTATCCTCCTGCTAAGATTATTTCTTTGAGAAGTAGCATAATGAATTTTAAGCAATTTGATAATGAACATGTTGCTCAAGCATGGGAGAGAATGAAATCATTGGTTAAAAATTGTCCCACTCATGGACTGACTACTTGGATGATCATCCAAACCTTCTATGCAGGATTAAATTTTTCTTCGAGGAATTTATTGGATTCGGCCGCTGGAGGTACCTTTATGTCCATCACTTTGGGTGCTGCAACAAAGCTTCTGATGATATGATGATTAATTATTCTGAGTGGCACACCGAGAGAGCTCCAACAGGTAAGAAGGTAAATTCTGTTGAGGAAACCTCCTCCTTGAGTGCCAAAATTGATACTATTATGTCTATGCTTGCAAATGGTCAAACACATGTTGATCCAAATAATGTTCCTTTAGCTTCTTTGGTTGCTCAAGAAGAGCATGTTGATGTGAACTTCATTAAAAATAATAATTTCAACAACAATGCTTATAGGAATAATTTTGGTAATAGCAATTATAGGCCCTATCCTTCTAATAGTGGCAATGGTTATGGAAATTCCTATAGTAACTCCTACAATAATAATAAGAGTGTACCCTCTGATCTTGAAGTTATGCTTAAGGATTTTATTAGTACACAAACTGCTTTCAATAAAACTGTTGAGGAGAAATTTGGGAAAATTGATGTGCTTTCCTCTAAAGTTGATAGTCTTGCTCTTGATGTTGACTTATTGAAACTAAAGAACATGCCTCATGATGTTAAAGAGAGCAAAACTCTCAATGCTATACAAGTTAAAATTGATAACAATGTGAGGATGTTAGCTGAATTGCATGCTAGATGGGAAAGAGAGGATGAAATTGCTAGAAAGAATAATATTGCTAGAGTTTATACTATTACTACTTCTGAAAATGCTTCAAACTCAAGTGTTAACAAACCTCCTACCATTAATGGCAAGATAGTTGGTGTTGGTAATGTTTCCACTTCTATTGCAAAATGTCCTAAATTGCCTGATAACTCTGAAACTGTCCTTGATAAAGATGCTGAAATTTCTAGCAATAAGGAAGAGAATAACTCCATTACTTTTGATAATGACTTTGATTTTGATGGTTGCAATATTTCTGAAGTAATTAAGTTCTTGCAAAAGCTAGCTAGAAGTCCTAATGCTAGTGCTATAAACATGGCTTTTACTAAACATATTACTAATGCTCTCATGCAAGTTAGGGAAGAGAAATTAAACATGAAGCTTCTATCCCTAGGAAGTTAGAAGATGGTTGGGAGCCCATCATTAAATTGAAATTGAATGACTTTGATTGCAATGCTTTGTGTGACCTTGGTGCTAGTATTTCTGTTATGCCTAAAAGATTATATGATATGCTTGATTTAGCACCTTTGGAAAATTGTTACTTGGATGTTCACCTTGTTGATTCTACTATTAAAAAACCTTTGGGAAGAATTGATGATGTTCTTATCATGGTTAACAACAATTATGTCCCCGTTGATTTTATTGTCTTGGATATTGAGTGCAATCCATCATGCCCTATTGTGCTGGGAAGACCTTTTCTTAGGACTGTAGGTGCTATTATTGATATGAAAGGGGAATATAAAATATCAATTTCCTCTCAAGAAAGGTATGGAACACTTTCCTAGGAAGAAGATTAAGCCACCTTATGATTCTATTGTTCGAACAAATTACAATGTTGATGCTTCTTCACTTGGTAATACTTGATGCATGCTTTGTGCCTAGCTAAAAGGCGTTAAAGAAAAGCGCTTATGGGAGGCAACCCATTTTATTTTTCTGCAATTTTTCTTTTATTGAGTCAAGGGTTTGTTTACTTCTGTAGCAACTCCTTTGTATCTTTATTTTCTCGCATTGTTGTGCCAAGAGTAGCCTCTAATGTTAAGATGATGCTTAATTTTGATTGCTGCGCAGAAACAGATTTTTGCTGTTCACTGTACGAAATTCCTAAAATCACCAGATTGTTAATTAAATCTGAAATTTTTGTGCGTAATCTTTATGAATGTCTGAAACTTTCATTAGTTCAGAGTTTCTCGATCTGAGCGTCGTAAGTGCCTCGAAAAAATTCGTCTTTGCGGACTGTTCTGTTTTAGACAGATTATGCCTTTTTATTTTTGCATTCTCTCTTTTACTAGTGTTGAGTGAAATTCTTTTTTGGGTGGAAGAGCTTCACATAACATCAGTGGCTGTAGCTAATGTTTAAAGTAACAAATCATATTGCGTCTTTATAGAACATGTGAATTTTTGATTATGCACTAACCCTCTAATGAGATCTACTTTGAGTTTGGTGTGACGGAAGTTTTCAAGGGTCAAGAGAGAAGGATGATATAATAGGATCAAGAAGAGTGAAGAGCTTAAGCTTGGGGAGGCTCCCATGGATCTCCCCAGCATATTTCAAGAAGACTCAAGCGTCTAAGCTTGGGGATGCCCAAGGCATCCCCTTCTTCATCGTCAAAATTATCAGGTCATCTCTAGTGAAACTATATTTTAATTCTTTCACATCATATGTGCTTTTCTTGGAGCGTCTGTGTGCTTTTATTTTCAGTATTGCACTTTTATTTTCAATAAAGCTTGACTGGACCCTAGCATTCTTGATTGGGAGAGAGACACGCTCCGCTTTTTCATGAGAATACTCCTATTCTTCACTTATATTTGTTGAGTATTCATATCTAGCGCTGTTCAGCTTTTAGCTCTTGTTTTCATGTATCTCTTGTCAGAGCTATTAGCTTTCTTTTGTAGAAAGTACTCTCTTGCTTCACTTATATTTGTTTGGAGAGTTGATGAAATAAATTGATTGGTGTTTGGTTGGTTCAGAAAATGTTGCATGTGGTAATTGGTATAAGGAAAAACTTGCTTAATCTTGTAGATCACTAAAATGGATAACTTGATGCTTGTCAATTGTTTTGAGTTAACAAGTAGATCATGATTAAATTGTGCATCACATGAGTTAAGCCTATTAGTGAAGAACTACCGTAAAGCTTGTTGAAAATTTGGTTTGCATCGGTGGTACCTCTAAGGTCTAGATATTTTCTAATAACAGGGTTTGGTTAACAAGGAAGACGGTATGAAGTCTTATAACGTTTGCAATATGTTTGTCATATAAAACTTGGTGTACGGGTTGATATTCTTGTTTGCTTACATAACCTTGCTAGCCTAAACTCTGTACTGAGAGGGAATGCTTCTCGTGCATCCAAATCCTTGAGCCAAAATCCATGCCATTTGTGTCCACCATAACTACCTATATGTGGTATTTCCTTGCCACTCCAAGTAAATTTTTCATGTGCTACCTTTAAATTATTCAAAATGTTATTATTCCCTTTTTGTGTCAATGTTTACTAGCTCATGAGGAATTAGTGTGGTTATTCTTTATTCTATTTGTCGAGTGGACTTTTACACCTGGACTAGTGGCATATACATCCGCTTATCCAATAACTTGCAAAAAGAGCTGGCAACGGGGTGCCCAGTCCCAATTAATTACAACTTTAACCAATTAATTCTCTTCACACTTTTGCCCTGATTCATCAGTAAGCAATGACAAACAGTGAAATACCTGAATGTGTGTAAACCAAAGAGAAAGAGGGATGATCTGCCTTGCTGGTAGAAATAACGTCCTTCATGGGAGCCGCTCTTAAAAGTCCGTTCGACAGGTAGAATACTGTTCTCACCCGCTACCATTCGTTGACAATTAACAAACACCTCTCAAAAATAGATACTCCTCCATGGTATGTGATTGATGGAAGGCACCCGAGGATTCGGTTAGCCATGGCTTGTGTTAGCAAGGTTGGGAGGAGTATCAAATATTTTATGCAATCTCTATATGCTTTCAAAAACCTAAAAGCTCTAGCACATGATTTAATCCCTGCTTCCCTCTGCGAAGGGCCTTTCTTTTACTTTTATGTTGAGTCAGTTTTCCTATTCTTTCTGTCTTCCACAAGCAAACACTAGTGTCAACTTTGTTACAACATGCGTTATATGCAATGTATTGGACTTGTTATACTACTTTGTGTTGACAATATCCATGAGATAAATATGTTGAAAGTTGAAGCAAATGCTGAAACTAAATTCTTCCTTTGTGTTGATTAAATACCTTTTATTAGAAACTATTGCTTTATGAGTTAACACTTATGCAAAACTGTTTGATGCTTGTCTCGAAAGTACTATTCATGAAAACGTTTAGCTTGTGTGATTCATTGTTTACTCATTATCTATTTGTAGCAAATTATAGACCATTGACTTGGATCACTTCATTCATTTACATGTGCCTTGCAATATTATATGATCAAGATTATAGTAGCATGTCACCTCAAAAATTATTTTGTTTTTATCGTTTACCTACTCGAGGACGAGTAGGAACTAAGCTTGGGGATGCTGATACGTCTCAAACGTATCTATAATTTTTGATGTTCCATGCTTGTTTTATACCAATTGCTACATGTTTTGCATCTACTTTATATCACTTTTATACATTTTTTGGGACTAACCTATTAACAAGATGCCGAAGTGCCAGTTCCTGTTTTCTGCTGTTTTTGTATTCCAGAAAAGCTAGTCTGGAAATATTCTCGGAATTGGACGAAACTACACGGGGGTGCCTATTTTTCCAGAACACGCCTGACGGAGCGAAGGAGCAGCAGAGGAGGGCCACCAGGAGGCCACACGCACCTAGGGCGCGGCCCCCCCTCTGCCGCGCCCTAGGGTGGTGTGGGCCCCTCGGGGGTCCGCAGCCGCCGCCCTTTCGCCTACTTATTCCCCCCAACGCGAAAACCCTAAGTACCTGAGCGAATATCCACGAAAAGATCCAGAGACGCCGCCGTCGTCAACCCTAGCTCGGGAGGGTTCAGAACCTCTTCCCGGCACCCTGCCGGAGAGGGGAATCGTCACCGGAGGCTTCTACATCGCCATGCCTGCCTCCGGAGTGATGCGTGAGTAGTTCATCCTTGGACTACGGGTCCATAGCAGTAGCTAGATGGTTGCCTCTCCACTTTGTGCCATCATGTTTAGATCTTGTGAGCTGCCCTACATGATCAAGATCATATATTGTAATGCTACATGTTGTGTTTGCTGGGATCCGATGAATATTGAATATTATGTCAAGTTGATTATCAATCTATCTCATATGTTATTTAAGATCTTGCATGCTTTCCGTTACTCGTAGATACTTTGGCCAAGTAGATGCTTGTAACTCCAAGAGAGAGTATTTATGCTAGATAGTGGGTTCATGTCTCCGTTTAACCTAGGACAGTGACAGAAAGTTCTAAGGTTGTGGATGTGCTGTTGCCACTAGGGATAACCTAACGATGCTATGTCCGCGGGCATATGTGTTTGTTTACATTACGCACTTTACTTAATGCAATTATCCGTTGCTTGCAACTTAATACCAACGGGGGACTCGGATGACAACCCGGCGGTGGATTATTAGTCATAGATGTTGTTGGATAACGGTCTATGTATTATGTCGTAATGCCCAATTAAATATCATAGTAGTCAACATGTCATGTATATGCATTTTCATGCGCTCACTATTCGTCAATTGCCCAGCTGTAATTTGTTCACCCAACATGTTAGTTATCTTTTATGGAGAGACACCACTAGTGAACTGTGGACCCCGGTCCATTCTTTTACACTGATTAAACAACCACAAACTGCAAACTGTTCCTTTTTCATTCTCTGCAATTTAATACTCATTTTCCACACCATACGTTTAATCCTTTGTTTTCAGCAAGCCAGTGAGATTGACAACCTCACTGTTTCGTTGGGGCAAAGTAGTTTGATTGTGTTGTGTGCAGATTCCACGTCAACAGTTCAGACTCCCTGCGACCGCTATTTTTCTGGCGCCGTTGACAACCTTCTGAAGAATTGCTGCTCCTACTGGTTCGATAACCTTGGTTTCTTTCTGAGGAAAAACTTGCTGCTGACTACATCATACCTTCCTCTTGGGGTCTCCCAACGAACGTGTGTTTCACGTCATCAAGAGCCGATATAACAAAACCTGAAGTTCTCTTCGACTTGCAGTGATCAAGGGATTGTTAGGGTTCAGATGTTTCGTGTATTATTGCTTTCGTATTTTCTTCTTACGTCAATGACTTCATTTACAAGGTTTGTTCCTGAATTTTTCGTTTTATCTTCTCGGGCCGTGTGCATTTTGATGCAAAATCCATGAGCTTGGACTCTTTCTCGATTATTTTAAGTATTACACCCAGCCTCTGCATAGTTAGGATGAACACAGCTCCAACAAGTTCATAAGTCTCCGAACAACAAAAATAAAAAAGATGAATTACATATCATAATGAGAAATTGTAAAGACGCCTATGGTGATGGAGTGTAGATCCGAAGATTACGTTGCCATCCATGGACGGAAAACAACTCCCTCGCCGCAGCCTCCAGCTGCGAAGACACCTCCGAAAACAGGTCATGATGCTCCACACGCTGTAGGGACGACCATGATCGGAGCGTAGTTGTGCACCGGTAGATGACCTGCATAACAGAAAAAAAAAAATTATCATAAAAAATCTTGTCATTTCTGCATAGCCATAGCGACCAAATATGGGCAATCGCTCCCAACCTAACAAGGAGCTTGGACTCTTACGCGAGCATATAATCAAAATACTTTTGCAAACAATCAATGAAAGCTTACCATTTAAACAGTACAAAGGAAACCAGAAAATCCATATACCTTAGAAATCTAGGATAGATAAGTTATATCTTGTTCACTAGTATTTTCTCGAACGCGATGACCGTGATGGGTGAATGGAGGACACCGGAAAAGTGAAGCTCTTCTCCCCAGATCGCCTTCCTCCGCCTCTGGTGTGGTTTCATTGCTTTTCCGTTGTGTTCTCAATACGAAAGTTGCATCCGCTGATAAGGCGAAGGTGGCGCCACCACCGTTGGGCGTTAAGTTTTCTGTTCATCAGAATGCAATCTGCTTAAGTAGGAAGTTATCCAGTTTCCTTCTCTAAATATAGCTCCGTAATATTCCTAAAGTGCGTAGTCCGACAAATCATACATGTAGACAAGGTATTTTTGGTTTTCGATAAATATTTGTTGGCTAATAGATGAAAACAAGAAAAATCCAGCGTGAAACAATTAGAAATTACTTTGCATAACTCTATATAAAATTGAGCCATCACCCCCCCCCCCCCCCCCCAAACACACACACACACACAAACCCTCAGCCCCCGAAAGCTTAAATCGTTTCTTGTCCTCAAGCAACTTAAGAGATGAAGAAGAACAATAAGGAATTTGACTATCAAATAAAAGTTCTAACCAGTCTAAGATGGTATAATAATAAGTTAATATGGATGTTTTACAGGTTGCACCTAACTCAGCTGCCTAACCACATATAATTTGCCAACAACTAAATCTTTTTTTCAGTTCAAGTCCTTAAAATTTAGATAAGTTGCACGGAAAGTCTGAAGCGCCTAGCTTAGTGAGAGAAAACAATTCAAGCACACGGCACTTCAATATTTTATAACATCCAATGGTAAGCAGTTCCCAAGTTCATTAAGATAAGACCAACAAGGTTTAGAGAATTTGAATTTTGTTCACGTGGACTCATGCATTAAAACACCAAGCTGTTCACAAATTAGTTAAATGTTTCGTCACAAGATTGTAGTTCGATCATCAATGTAACGTAGGAAACACGTCAGCTGATTTAGCTTAGATTAGCCAGCAGGACCAGTAGTAGGTCAACCTCATGCTGAATTTCTTGTAGACCCCAAAAGTTCAACTTCCAAGCGCTTGATACGGACACCTTGCGCTGCCCACTTGAAAGAGAAACAAAATATCTAAGCGCGTGCAATAGAACTGTTGACTGTGGAATAATACATACATGTACGAGCTAGACGATCCATGCATACATCCTGTGCTAAGCACTCGTCATAACAAGCGATACTTCTCCACTTGAAACTCATGCAAAGAAATCACGCGGCATTTCCTCGGAAAATTACCAAGAGTTTGACTTGAATATAAGTAAACAAAATCGAACAGCAGACTCTGACCAACGAACTACTCCCTCCATATCAAAATATAAGACTTTCTAGTTATTCCACACACATGTATCTAGACATGTTTTCTTGCACTAAAACATGTCTAGATACATGTGTGTGGAATAACTAGAAAGTCTTATATTTTGATACGGAGGGAGTATATAAGAAACACACTACAGTTTGCTATCTGTCGTACTATATAAGAAATACTCCCATGTAACTTTGACCATGACCATGAACATGAACATGAACATAGACCATATTTGTGCGTCCCATGTAACTTAAAGTCAGGCAACAGACGCAAAGACGGGTCTTTCTCTTGACTAAAATGACTTGGAATTCTAGTCTACATGCCGGCCCAGAACCAGATCTACGTACGTGCGTACGTACATTTCGCTGTGAAGTTCCCATTCATCAATCTATTTTTCAAATTTCAAACAGACGCGCCAAGTCGTCCATGTAAAAGAGCACGCAGCTTCCGGCCCTCCCTCGATGCAAGGCCCTATATATAACGCGCCGGATGCCTATAGATTTTCACACACTGTAAAGTTTCATAGCTACTTCTTTCTAGCTAAGTACGAGCAAGAAGAGAGGCACACAAGATCATCGGATGAAGATCATGGCCCCCATGATTGCAAAGCTTGTTTTGCCAGTGGTCGATGGTGTTGGTGTTCTCGGTGGTTCTCGGCACGGCACGGCCGTTGGCGGGAGAGGTGTGGACCGGAGAAGCCACCGCCGGCGAGTCCGTCGTCAGGTTCATCCGGCAGGTGTATCTGCAGCAGCTGCAAGGACCAAGTCACTCTTGCTCGACCTGGAACCCGAACGGCGGATGTTGAAAAGTTTGACGAAGCTAATAATCAGGGGCGTGGCCAAGCCAAGAACGTGATATCATTTATAAGTTTATTATAGATCGGGTTGTAACTGTAAACGGATGTCGTCCAAGTATTCTAGTTGATTTTATTTTTTTGCAAACAAAAAGTATATGTAAGGAATTATTATGTAAGGAATCCATAGGGGAACATATATGTAAGGAATTATTGTTATTTCTTTTGTTAAGGTTTTAGGAGTTAAAATCACTGTACAAATATTACAAAGGAATTTATCTTTACAGTTTCACACTCCTGTTTGCTTCTCTTTCATAGTTTCTCGGATAGGAAGACAAAACCTCCTGGTATGTGCATGAGTGCATCATCCTAACAACCTCAGTTTTATGTTTTAAAAGGATTGGACGTATCGAGGTCGAACATGCCTCCCGGGCTTCAATCATAGCGGACGATGGCGTCGTCTATGCGTAGTTACCTTGTCGAATGTATCGTTGTTGCAAAATTTCGTCTTCCCGTCCGGGCTGTGGAGAAACCCTAGATCTGCCTCTCCCAGATCGGACGATGTCTCAGTGGCGTGGTGCAGTAGGGTCTCGGCGGCAGACGCGTGATGGACGCGTGCATGGCTTAGGCGTTGTCTGACGTCATGGTGGCGTTGATGGCACGTCCAGCACGATCAGTACACCGATATATATGGCCAATAACCTTTCCTACCGGCTGACGCATTCACCTAGCCGGAAAATGTCGGACACAACTAGTGGGTGTCTCACTCCTTGCATCTAGTCATTGCCACACTGTCGTCGATTCAAGCAAATAGGACAGTGAAGAACATTGGGCAGATGGGTTGCAACTATATCTGACATTGCCCCATATACGCGCAACA
Source organism: Poa pratensis (assembly GCA_947311845.1). Classification (NCBI taxonomy): domain Eukaryota; kingdom Viridiplantae; phylum Streptophyta; class Magnoliopsida; order Poales; family Poaceae; genus Poa; species Poa pratensis. The sequence continues at coordinate 15,711,217 of CAMZMU010000111.1, forward strand.
CCTAAGGGACGAACGCCGATAGTCATACCTCACTCTTTGCTAGACCGATTCAACCCTCGGAGGAGCACTACCATGGGCCATTATCCTTCCAGAGGACGTCGAAGAGGCGCCTCCGGGTCCATGCCTAGATATGTCGTTGACAGCACAAGGAGTCTACGTTTTCTCCTCCATATATGTGATTCTTACCATCTTAGTGTAGCGTACAACACGTTTCTCGCCTCCTCCTAGCATATCCACAAAAATGACTCGTCTCCTCCAAGGATGTATCGGTGTCTCGTCTCCTCCCGGGTACGGCGCCTTCTTCTCCTCACGACCTCTATAACCATGGGCCAGGTGGACGTCGATTTGGAGTATATTGCATTTGGTGTTAGTGTGTGCTGCCAGTGTGCATCGCTGTACACGGAAGGCAAGTTGCAAATTAAGGAATCCAAAATCCATTATGATTGGTACATTTTTGTGTTGCAATTGTGTTTCTTAATTGCACGTACATTATTTCTTATGTTTTATGAGTTATGTTTCATGTTGCGAGTAATGACACATATTTTTAACATTTTGTTGAATATATGGCGATTCAGTTTAAAAAAAAGAATATATGGCGATTTGTAAACATAGATTTTTTTTTTGCTTGAGCGTGTTTCAAAGCTCCTTTAATGTCTAAAGAAGTCCTTTGAAGCAAGAGCAAAGTAGGCATCACGGGGGTCTCTCGTTTCTAATGGGGTCTCTATCACTGTGAATGTCTGACTGAACTATGGAGCTCCAAAAAAAAAAGTCTGACTGAACTATAGACTTTGATTTGAACGGAATGCTCTGACGGGGTAGTTACGCAAAATAGACGTTAACCTATATTTAATGACCTTCACTGGCCTGGTGGCTCGGGTATCTACGGGGATACATGCGGCATAGATATTTTTTGGACGAAAGCACAGGACCAACTCCAACTGTATTTAATCTCATTCGACATAACACAAACAACCACTGTTCATCGAAAAAAAAAGGTCATATCAGAACCGCATATTTCGCACGAGTGGCAGGACATCTGCTTAGAGATGACCGCGTGTAGATCACCAATCAGCGTTAAGTGACCAAAAAATAGGACATTCCACATCGCGACCTAAGATTCACCGGAAGCATTCGAATCCGAATATGATTACTAAGAACTTGACTTCGTCCGAGACCATTCGAGTAGTTGTCTCGGTAGTGAATTGACGCCTCCCTTAATGAGGCAAGGCGTCTGTCGGACTACTGCGTCCCTCATCCCATCTCTCTTGTACTAGCTTATTAGAGTGGACAAATGGAGGCCGAGCTCTATGGAGCATTTATTTTGAACATTCAAAAATCATATTTTTCAGTTTCAAAATATCTGAAAGCAGTTCTGGATGTAGACATGTTATATTCTACCAACATAAGAAATCTCAAGTAGAAATATTTGTATTTTAGGTTGCAAAAAAAAATGCAACGTCTGACATTTGAAAATAGTGAAAGGTGCAAAATTTACCCTCTTTATTATTTTTGTGTACCCCAGGATATGAAATATTTTAGTTTGGATTTGGCACGCTGATAAAATACAACATTGCCTACATGCAAGATTGTTTTGAAATTTTTCTAAAACTTTAAAATATTTTTTTTTTTGAAAAAAATCAAAACCCAAGAGTTCCATGGAGCTCGGCCTCCATTTGTGGCTTCCACCTACTAAGACCACTGTTTTTATTCTTCCGACACAGACATGCCCTTGGAAAAGTATGAACTAGACCCAACCACACATATGGCCAAAAATCTAAGCACCTAGGTCAAACCTTTAGGTTTCGTGCCAAAAAGGATGAATCTTGGATCTGGTGCACCCACTTGTAAAATGTAGCAACAAAACAAACTCTACCCCGGCCGTCCCAATTTAGGTGGTGCACGGACGTGTTTTTAGAATTTCAAGTTTGACAATCAATTTTATCAACAAAAATGGTTTGTAATGGTATTTTTGTTACAAAATGACAGACATATTATTATTTAAATATAGTTTATAATGGTATTTTTGTTACAAAATGACAGACATATTATTGTCAAGCTAGTGTCAAACATGAAAAACAAGGACGCCACAGGCACTAGGATGGAAGGAGTTTAGGTTTTGTAAATTCTGTAAAATCACAGGCACATATATTTGGTTGAATGAACTTACCCGTGTATTTTTTTCGTAGATACTATGGCCATTTGCTAAGTTTCAGGAAAATGAGAAAATAAGAATGATACAATATAAGTTTCTATTGTCTTCCTAAGATTTTTGCTAAGGATTAGAAGTGGGTTCGATGTACATATGTTTCAAAAATCCGCTCATCCGAATTACGGAGTAGTCCAAATAGGTGAGATCTTGAGACTATCTATGGTTAGGTAGTCCGCCCTGCATTCAGAAAATACGAATCTAAACCTAGCCATGTTTGTTGACAATAAAATTTAGCAAAACTCTATGAAAGACAAAGTATGACTGCGCAAGAAAAAAATATCTTTGCCCGGACACTGCTTCCTTCTTTCCTCATGCTTGTCACCTCTTCCTTCCTCCTCGTTCTATAGGATGGCAAAGATTGGCTCCATAAAACTGAGAGCGAAGGATCGCGAATTAGAGTCCTGAAAATAACTCTCTCGCGGGCGACGACAAACCCCAAGCTATCATCAATGGTACGCGCTTCAGTACACATTTGCTGACGGCCCCATGGATGCCCCAACTTCCACTGACGTACGCACGATTCGGTCAGGGATATTCTCTACCCCGATCGCGATGGCAACGTTGCGGCTTGCTCGGTAAGCATCTCCACCGGTACCCTCCAAATTTGTGTCCGGTTCAATCGGAGGGTGCGGACATACGCCCGGACGTCACGAAGAAAAGTCCTACAGCGGCACACCCCAAATCACGCCCTCCATTTGCTTATGCATTTAGACAAACAGATTATGGGCATGGTTGAGTCGCTCGCCGGCCACTAACGGAGGCAAAGAAGAAGGCGATATCGAGATCGACTGCGCCCATCCGTCCCGACCTCCAGCGCCGCCACGAACCGCCCATCCGCGACCTTGACCTCGTGGTCGTGGCCAGGACCGCCGCGGACGCTCGGCGACCTCGTGCTCCTCGGCGTCCTGCGTCCTGCAGGTCCCGACGCGGAGCTAGCTTAGAAGGTAGGTGAGCAGCTGAGCTGAACCTCAAAATTTAGGAAAATATATGGCCATCGTACCTAGGCACTGAATCCCATCGGACCAACCAACTCTGATCGATCTAATCTACATGATACTCTGATCGATCTCGCGCGAGATGACCGTGGACGAGGCAAACCAACTCCGACTGATCCGGATTCCAGTAACAAGTTCAGAAACTTAACATTGAGCGCCGGCACGCGGAGATAGCTTAGAAGATAGCTCGTCCCGACGCAGTACGCACGCGGCAACCGCAGGCGAGCACACGCGGCCAAGGCAGGTCCCGACACGGAGCTAGCTTAGAAGGTAGCTCGTCCCGACGCACGCGCGTACAGAGCCATCGAGCGCCGGCATGAACGGATGCACACTGGGTGAGCACGCACGCGGAGCTAGCTTAGAAGGTAGCTCGTCCCGACGCACGCGCGTACAGAGCCATCGAGCGCCGGCATGAACGGATGCACACTGAAGCTCGGCCATGCCCACTCCATGCGCTTCTAGCTCGAATCCTTCTGGTTTCGGACGTAGTCGACGACGGCGCACCTCCAGGACATGGCGGTTTGGCTTGGAGAAGCGTGGGCTAACGGGGACGACGACGCCGTCCGCCCGGAAATAGGAGGAAGATGCCCTTGTCGGTGACCATTCATTTCGTTCTAGCTCGAATCCGTCCGGTTTCAGACATAGTCGACGACGTCGCACCTCCAGGACATGACGGTTTGGCTTGGAGAAGTGCGGACGACGACACCGTGCGTCCGGCCATAGGTTGAAGACGAGGTCGTCGCGGCGGCTTCCGTGCTCCTCCGGGTGCCGTGCTTGCATGAGATGAAAGAGGACAACGTTTTGGTGCCCCTGGCACGGAGGGAGAGCGGGAGATGGCCGGAGCTAGGTGTGACGCTCGGTGGTTTGCGCTCGGTGCCGCACACGAGAATGAAAGAAAGAGAGGAAGACGAGAAGAGAGACTGCCAGGTGGGGCTGCATGCATGGGGTTGTGACCGGACATTGTCCGGCACCCCTTGGAGGCCCTCTCGGGTGCCGGACAATATTAGTGTTTGGAGGGTGCTGTTGTGGCCTTTTTTTGTCCACCACACCCTAAATATGTTTTGGAGGGTCATTTGGAGGTCCGATGGAGATGCTCTTATAGCTCGCAACCCACGGCAGAGAGGAGAGCACCAGCGCTGAACGGTCGCGTTTCCGACAAATGGGTAGAACGATCTGTGACACCGAAGACCGTGGATTATTTCTTGGAGTACTCGTTGGAGTCTTGGGAGCTACCGCGCCGTATCGCATACGTACGTGTCATATCCCCTTGCCACCGCGCGTGGAGCTGGCGGCGGTTGGTTTGGTGTCGGCGGGGCCTTCTCTGGCGGTGATGCTCTCCGGAGCTCGTCGTCGCCGCGCTCGACTTGGTGGTGCTCGACGCCCGGCGTGGTGCTCGAGCGTCGCAGCTTCTCGTCAGATCCGGGGCGGCGGATCTGGCGGCCAGATCCCAGGGTGCTTCGAGTTCATCTTCTTCCTCCAGCGACGGATCCGGAGGCAGCTGAGGCTAGGAGGCGTCGGCGGGCCAGGGGGGCGTCTGCCACGGTCGTTCAGCGTCCAAAGTTTCGCCGCGGCGCGGCGGACAGTCAAGGCGGCGTCTTTCAAGGGAAAACTTCATCCCAGGCAGTGGTAAGCAGGCGGCTGCTGCTCTTCTTCTTCGTCGCCGGTGGAGGTGATGATCTCGGAACTGGTTCTGGCTCCTCCTCCTCGTATTGTTGTTCGTTCTTTGTTTTCGATCTATGTACTCTGTATGTGGATGTTCGGTGAATATACGTGGATGTTGGATGTGTCAAAAAAAGTCACGCATGAAATGAGCACGAAAGTTTCGCAAAACCTCCTATATATAGCCCATCTAAATCAAGCAAAACTGGCATCAGGTTTAAGAAGCTAGCTAACTATTCCCTCCGTCCATAAAAAGGATGTCTCAACTTAAACCAAATTTACATATATCTAGACATGATTTAGTGTGTAGATACATGCAAATTTAAACTAGGTTGAGACATCTTTTTATGTACAGAGAGAATAGAAATACTAGCTCGTACGAGGAAGAAACAAACACTACTACATCAGTGACGGAGAGAGCATTCGTTCCTATGACCGGGAGGTACAAGCTTGCGTTGCCACTGATGGTAGCGGTGCTGTTGCTGTTGGCTACGTCAGGTTCGGGGCGGCGGCCGGGAGGAGGCGGCAACTCGGCCGGCGAGGCTACCTCCGGCGTCGCCGAGCATCATATGGTGCAGTTTCTCCAGCACCTTTACCTGCAGCAATTGGCAGGGGCCGGAGCTTCCTGTATGACGTATGACAAGAACAACCCGAAATGCCATCCGTAATACGCGCGGTAGACGCACAGCAAATCATATAGCTATGGGTGATGTTTGTCTCTGTGATTTGCAAGATCAGTGACATGTAATTCAATAAGTTGATACTCTAGTGCTTTCATGTTAATTTTTGATGATGTATGAATAGACAAGCTGTTTTGGTAGCATGAGTTCTCCATATTTTGTTAGACACCGTGTCTTTCAACCATAGTTTAAAAAGCCGGACCGGTGATCGAACCGGTGAGGCTGTCGGTTCAGGATTTTACCGGTCGGACCACTGGTTCACCGGTTCACTGTCCGGTTTTTTATGATATAACGTAATATATTTTTTTTTATAAATGCTGCAATAAATGAAGAAATATATGTAAAAAATATTTCAAACATGCAATTTTACAGAATAATAATATAAAAAGTAGTCAACGAACATCAACTTGTCAGAACTTTGCAAGTCTGAGACTCTCGGCCGCAAGCCAACAAGTGAGCAACAGCCATATTCAAAGAAAAAAAGAAAACAATAGCCAATGAGCCAAATAAATAACGCGCATGTATGCATATGCAGGCAGCTCAAACCGGCAAAAGCCGTTAGCTATCCTGTAGCTGTAGTAAATTTTTGGTTACGTACTAATATTATATATGCACGTATCTATCTTCTTGCATGAAGCAGCATCAGGTCAACTGGTTAAAGCAGTGGCTCCACCACACGTCCGCGCGTGAGGTGCTGTGTTCGATCCCTGTCCCAGTTAAATAAATTTTGCCAACGCACAGCCCACTGAACCGGTTGGACCGGATGGCCGGTTTTAGCGCCAAAACCGGCGGTTTGACCGGTTTATTCCGGTCCGCTGGCGGGGATGGTCCAGTGCGCCTAATAATGAACCGGCGCAGGCTCTAGTTCCTGTTTTTTCCAGTTGAACCGGCGGTCCGGTCCGGTTTTTAAAACTATACTTTCAACCCCTGGTTGGTGTGATAGTGTCAGCAGCCTAGTACGGCCGAGTGTACCATGCATGTACTTGTCTGCCGGCTTATATGACTCTTTAAATTCAATGTAATACCTTATAGGTAAACTGAAGTAGCACCACCAATACTCAATTGTGATGTTGTTTCACATCCTCTTGACCATCAACTTCATGCCTAGCTTTCAGCCTTAACAATGACAAACACATACATACACTCATACTCATGTATGTGTCGTGTCCCACGCCACTCGACAACCAATATGCATAAGCCTCATTCGAGAGAACCATGGAACATGAAATCTCAAAACATCTTCACATAGAATGTTGGGCCTTCCAACCAATAATGACATGCAAAGTTCTCACGTGATCAACTCCGGTCATGGATTGTTACTTGGGGACATTGACTATATGTGTCTATGGAGCACAGTCGTCCCTATGGAAGATCCACGATTTCTAACTGTCGGTCTTTCATCGTATGTGGTTTTTAAAAAGCATTTCTTCTCAAAACCTCAAAACAAAATGCGAAGAGTGAGAATCCAATTCTAAGGATTTGATCTTGTGGTTAGCTAGATGGGATTTTTCTTATTATTTTTGCGAGAGTCATCTGGTGGTGGGAAACCTTGTAGCATTTGATTTCTCGCAATATCAATGAGATTTGGGAATCCTAATAAAAAAACTAAACTAATGCACGAGTTATATTGGGATATATGTACAACTAAATAAAGCATTTAAATTATCATTTTTCACATACCATCCTCTAATATTTTGTAACTTATTTGCATACTAGTCATATTTGTTGTATCTTAGTTAATCTTTTCCTACTTTTCATTAGCATCCAATTTTTTTGTTTGAGAAGTCATAATTAAAAATATCATTTTCCATATCCTTATTTGCTTACTAAACACACTAGTTATACGTTTGTTCGAGTTAATGCACAGGCATTGCAAAAAATAAACAATGACCAATACATAGACTTGATGCTATAACAATCACTACCGGAAAATCTATCTTTCCCGTGAGGGCAGGTGTTTGCCGTGCTTCAAAAGTTGCGGAAAACGGCAAAGAAAGACTTTGCCGAGTGGCGGCAAAGAAAAAACACATGGCAAAGGCACGGGAAAACACACGGCAAAGTCACCAGAAAACACACGGCAAATACAACCACACTACAAAGTCACAGGAAAACACACGGCAAATACAACCACAAGGGAAACACATAGCATCTTTGCCGTGTGTTTGCACATGGCAAAGAATATTAGGAATTATACCATATTTGCTGGATAATCTAGATTTCACACAATTTATACCATAATGGTGCAAAATGGCACCCATCTAGATTTCACATAAATTATACCATATTTGTTGGATAATCTAGAAATATTAGAAATTTTCTCGCCTAATTTCGCCAATTTAAATGACTTTATGCCAATTTTTCGAAAGTAATTCAAATTTGAACTACAAGTGTGTGATAGTTTGATCTGAAAATTTTACAAAAATCATTCTAAGGTACACAAGTAGTGGTTATATCACAAAACCGTCGATGGTTTTGAAAAATTCGACCCCTTTCGACGAATAGCCATGGTGGCCATTTTGACCATTTTTTCGAAAAAATCAAATAAAGTGAAAAAATAACCAAAAAAAATCGTTTGGCATGGAGTGCTTTTATGTGTAGAAGTTGATTGCAAAAATAATAAACTTGAGTTTTGACAAAGTTTTCAATAAACTTATTCACAAAAAGATCAATCATCTACAAACATGTTTAAGTTTCGAGTCAAATGACCTAGATATGAGCATTCTCGTGACATAGTTTGTTATAATATGCCCATATTTGACACATAGGTGTATCTTGGTATGGCAAACAATGTTGCAGAACTGAGTTTTTTCAAATTATGTTTATAAATATCATTTTTTATTTTTTATTTTTAAAGTGTCAAAAATGATATTTTTGTGAAGCAAATACAAAAAATATGGTTCAAAATGGAACCCATCTAGATTTCACACAAAGTAAAAACCATATTTTATGGTAATCCAGAAATATTTGGATTTTTTTAAGGTTTTTACCTAATTTCGCCTATTAAATGACTTTATGCCGATTTTCTGAAAGTAATTCAAATTTGAACTACAAGTGTGTGATAGTTTGTTTTAAAAAATTTCAAAAATCATTTTAAGCTACACAAGTAGTGATTATATCACAGAACCGTCGATGGTTTTGAAAAATTCGACCCCTTTCGACGAATAGCCATGGTGGCCATTTTGACCCTTTTTCAAAAAAATCAAATAAAGTGAAAAATTAGTCAAAAAATGAAATCCTTTGACATGGAGCCCTTTTATGTGTAGTAGTTGATAGCAAAAATAATAAATTGATTTTTGAAAAAAATTCAAAATAATGCTTCACAAAAAGGTTTATCGTCTATAAACATGTATAGGTTTCAAGCCAAACGACCAAGATATAACCACTTCCATGACATAGTTTGTGATAAAGTCCCCATATTTTACACATAGGTGTGTTTTGGTATGGGCAACAATGTTGCCGAACTGAGTTTTTTTAAATTATTTGTATAAATATCATTTTTCATTTTCTAAGTGCCGAAAATGACTTTTTTTGTGAAGCAAGTACAAAAAAATATGGTGCAAAATGGAACACATCTAGATTTCACACAAAGTAGACCATATTTTATGGATAATTCAGAAATATTTGGAATTTTTTAAGGTTTCTACCAAATTTCGCCTATTTAAATGACTTTATGCCGATTTTCCGAAAATAATTCAAATTTGAACTACAAGTGTATGATAGTTTGCTCTGAATTTTTTTCAAAAATCATTTTAAACTACACAAGTAGTGATTACATCACAGAACCGTCGATGGTTTTGAAAAATTCGACCCCTTTCGACGAATAGCCATGGTGGCCATTTTGACCCATTTTTCAAAAAAATCAAATAAAGTGAAAAATTAGTAAAAAAATGAAATCATTTGACATGGAGCCCTTTTATGTGTTTCAGTTGATAGCAAAAATAATAAACTTGATTTTTGACAAAATTTTCAAAAAAATGCTTCACAAAAAGGTCTATCGTCTATAAACATGTATAGGTTTCAAGCCAAACGACCAAGATATAACCACTTCCAAGGCATAGTTTGTGATAAAGTCCCCATATTTGACACATAGGTGTGTTTTGGTACGGGCAACAATGTTGCCGAACTGAGTTTTTTCAAATTATTTGTATAAATATCATTTTTCATTTTCTAAGTGCCGAAAATGACTTTTTTGTGAAGCAAGCACAAAAAATATGGTGCAAAATGGAACCCATCTAGATTTCACACAAAGTAGACCATATTTTATGGATAATCCAGAAATATTTGGAATTTTTTCGCTTTCTACCTTATTTCGCATATTTTTATGACTCTATGCCGATTTTTCGAAAATAATTCAAATTTGAACTACAAGCGTGTGATAGTTTGCTCCAAAAATTTTCAAAAAATTATTTTAAGATACACAAGTAGGGATTACATCACAGAATCATCGATATTTTTGAAAAATTCCACCCCTTTCAATGAATATCCATCCCGCCCATTTTGGCCAATTTTTCAAAAACCTCAAATAAAGTGAAGAAAACCTAAAAAAAAAGGTCTTTTGGCATATATGAAGTCCTTTTATGTGTACTGCCGAATATTGAAATAAATAATGAAACAAACAAAGAATATAACCAAAACAATGAAGTAAAGAAACAAATAAAATAAGAAAGAAAAAACAAACACACTTTGCCGTGTGCCAAATGGTAGCACACGGTAAAGAATCGCGGTATACTGATTGGCTGAGATCATTTTCACGCGGATCACTGTCCTGGATCGTCAGATCCAGCAGGATCCAACGGCCCAATCTCTCCCCCACCCAAACCAGCCTTATCTTCATATTCTCCCTCTTTTTTTTTCTTTTTTTTCCCTTTATCTTCTCGATCCACTCATTCTGGATCCAGTTTCTCTCTCTTCGTTACTTCTTTGCTTTTCTCTGTGCAGGTCCGTGGTGCTCGCCGCCGTTCTCCTGTGTTCGCCGAGCCGCCTCTGGTGGCCGTCCCCTCCGCGAGAGGCCCGAGCTGCGGCGCCGGAGCCCTACTCCGCGAGACGCCCGAGCTTCAGCTCCATCCCGGCGCCTCCTTCGCGAGGCATCGCCTGGTTGCCTGGTACTCTGCTCGCCTCGTTCTGGGAGGCGGATGCCGACGACCGCGAGCTGCAGCGCCGGAGCCGCCACGCTCTCCTTGCCGTCTCCCGCGCCGAAGACCACGGGCCGCCGCGCCCTCGTCGCCGTCTTCTGCGTCGACCGCGCCAACGACGCCCTCGACCATACCAACCTCGAACGGACGCACGCTGGGCCACTGTGCAGGCCGACGCCCTGGCTCGAACCGCCTCGCCAGGAGCACGCCGCCGTCCTCGCGCGCGTCGATCCTGCACACGCAAGACACAATATACAAGGAGCACGGCGTCCCCGAGGAGTTCACCGCGCGACTCGCCGGCGACCTGCGCGCGAACTCGACGCCTCCACCGGTGTCCCCGCTTGCTCGCCGCTCTCCACGAACCCGCCACCCCTAGGCCCGCTCCGCCTCGCCGCGGCGGCGCCCAGCCCCGCGAGCACACAGCACCGTCGGCGACGGTGATTTTTTTTAATCCTATTTTACCTGTTTGCCGGGTAGAGCAAAAAGCACACGGCAAAGATGGTGCAAAAACACACGGCAAACTGCTTTACTTTGTGGTGTGGTGGAAAAAACACACGGCGAATGCTTTGCCGTGTATTTTCTGAAAAACACACGGCAAAGAGCCTTTGCCGACGCGATTTGTGCCGTGAGAGCTTTGCCGTGTTGTTCCGCACGGCAAATTCTTTGCCGGGTTCCGCAAAGCCTTTGCCGTGCGGATTCGTCGCACGGCAAAGAAGTGATTTCCGGTAGTGAATATTCATGGTAAGAATATACATGCTTTAACTATACATTTAAAAGTCAAAATAAAAAGGTTCATGCATGTTCAACTAATGTTACCCGAACGTTCTTTTCACATGTAGTGTAGCTAACTAAATTAAGAAACTCAGCTTACGTACCTTCCTCTTCAATTTCCACCCCGGCATGCTGCAATTAATGCTGGTTCGAGCTTTCCATAGAATTTTCGTCGACATTTTACCGCGGCATCTTCCTTCTCCCAAATAATTGCTTCTTTCTCATGGATCGCATGCAATGATAGTAGCACATTACGCGTAAGGTTTCTCAGAACTTTCTTCTCTTGAACGCAGGAAAACTATTTCACAAGGCTACAGTAAGTGTGCACCAGCCGGCCGGTCGTGCTCCCTAAGCAATCTACTGATCTACTCTCCGTCATTTTCTCCGGGTCTTTTTTTTTCTGTTTGCTTGAATGCATGCGCCCGCGTTCCGGAAACTTTCAGTTCGTCTTCCGTGCATGACGGTGTTCCAGTTTTCCCTGCATACCGTGACTTGGTGAGATAGGTTGATTGACTACTACACACAGAGAGACCATGCATGCATGCCCGCGTAAGTGCATCGCAAGTTAATTTGAACTCCTGCTTGTCAAAATAACCGGCCGGACGGTTACACACGTAAAAACCATAGAAACTTCCTTTGGTACTAGCTAAGCTTGTCCCTTATAAATACCAGATCAAATCTTCGAACGGAGACTCACAGCTCACACAAGCAACACACGAAAGCGTAGCTAAGCTCAAAAGAGAGAGCACTGTGCGTCCCATATCTCTCTCTCTTTCTCTGTCCACGATCATGAGTAAGCTCGTGGCAGCAATGCTCTTGATTTTCATGATGATTATATCCGGCTCGGCTGCGAGACCGTTGCAAGGTGATCGAGTGTCTTCGGGCGGTTCCGGCGTTGTGCCGCCGTCGCCGATGCATTGGCGTGGACGCATGCTATCACAGCTGGAGGAGGAGAAGGGGCCCCAAGGGTGCCCAAAAACTCACGATCCTAAAACGCACTGCTCCTCGCCATAGAGGCAAGCAGAGAGTCAGAGACACGACGCGCGAGCATGGAGTTGTCGTGTCTAGCATATATAAGAGTCGGTCAAACCTGAAGCGATATTTGATTTCAGAGATGTCTCCGTTTGTAGATTTCTTACAATATACACACACGCTCTCACACCCATGTACGTTCCTCTTTTAATTATCTATATATGAATTTGATTGTGTTTCCAGATTGCTAATCATAACATAATGAGAGATCTATGGATTCTTGGAAAGACTAACGATCTATCACGCTGCTTGCAAAAAAAAGATCAAAATAGTGTGTGTTGTAGCACTGATTGGTACTACATTGAAGGCAATTGAGGAAATAAGAAACACTATAGTTGGTATTGTCTTGTGCACAATATTTTTGTGCCAATTATGGAAGATAAAATATAAGCTAGAGGCCGTTCGAGGGGTCGTGGCACCTAGTTAGTAACTTACTATAATCATTTCCATCAAGAAATGTTCAATGTGTTTCTTGATCAAATTAGTGGAGTTGAATAATCTCTTTGCTGACCCAGCTATTGAGATGCATAGCTTGTCTTGATTCGACGAATTATGTTGCTCATTTTGATAATAACTGAACTTGCAAATAGTTATGCCAACGAATTCTCCCACTATATATATGAGTGTATAGACCTTCGGGACCAACTTGGCACATTTATTGCTGATGTGAGATATGATCCTAACTTTGCAAATTGTATTGTTCTTGGGAACGTCGCTCTGAAGATGGTTCAAACATAGAGACACATGACATTTCCGTTTGTATATCGTCTTATATAGTTAGTCTTGATTTTTCAGTTGCAGCAGCAACATTGGAAGTATATTTGAGGAACACGATGAATGATGATTGGATGAACCATAATATGGTATGCTATATTGAGTGAGACATATTTGCAAGCATCGAAAACAATATAACTTATTATTTTCAAAGGATGAAGTCGCGTAAGGGACAAATACCACATGTGACTAGTGGTAAGTTCCTTTTTCTTACTAATGCAATTTATGCATCATGTATTCATTCATACTAGTATTTTCCAGCTATTTTTTCTGCTCTTTGCAGGTTCTGATTCTTCTCATATGATTGATGAGGAAATGATAGACTATGATCCGAGCAAATCTTTGTTGGTTAGGTACTAAAATGCTTCATGATTACGCAATCGTGATACCATACTTTTTTGAGCTTTTCTTATTGCCGTTTTTTATTCTTTGTCAAAACGCCATATGCATTTGTAGTGTGCTTTGCCTGATATACTGTGTTATTTTGAGAGGGGATAAAAGGGAAATATTTTTCATAGTTTTTGAGCATTAGGAATTAGTCTTGATCTTACCCAAATCCTGGGTCCGCCACTGTCCCTAGACGCGCCCACATGACAACCTCGCTGCTCGCATAATTTAAGTAATTTGGCCACTTTTGGTACTCCATCCGATCCGAATTTAGTGTCACTAACCTTGTATAAATCTTGACTGCCACAGGTCATTTTCCACGACACTTATTCTGGTTCAAAGGGAGTAGTCAAAAAAAAAACATGGCCACTTGAATGCTTGCATCTGATCAACACGGCAAGATCACAGGCCATGAAGATCCAAGGGCGCTTCTCCTGTACGGATCGAACATGAGTATCACGGGTCCTTCACTCTTTCCCAGTGGAGTCGTGGTCTTCTCCGTGATGTGTGAGTGCTGTGACTGAAAATAGACTTTGACTTTAACTGAATGCATGGGCTAGCTACGAACAAACGTTGCTCCCCTTGACGTCAGATTCGCTGAGCACATCATAAAAACAGGCTAAAAGGATACATCTGAGCTCTGAAACGGGTACGGTTAATAACTTAATATTTGATCGATTCGGCCAAAATATATCTAGCTTGGATTTTAAGAAAGAAACCCAAATACAGAGAGCGGTGATTTGTCACCCGGGCTACATGTAGCCCGGTATTGTATTTATTTTTTTGTCGCCATTTTAAGTTTCCAAAAAATCGGGAAAAAATACTGGATATTGACAACGACTTGATCTATGTTTGTGAAAAGTTTCAACGCAAAATAGTTTATATTGCGCCCTACACGAAAATGACAAAATTCTGACAATTTTGAGAGATTTTGAATCACCACCCAGATCTAGAAATTTATCTTTTTTACATAGGATAAAATACTGAATGTTTCGCATTTCTTTTTTGCACACAGGCAGGAATCATCATTATCTACGTTTAGGATTTTTTTCAGAATATTTTACAACTTAAATTTGCAGATTTTTAAATTTCAAAAAACTAGGCTACATGTAGCCCGGGTGACAAAGACTTTGCGCCCAAATACATCTATATTTTCCGGTCGAGCTTCCTCTTCAGCGTACATGCATCGTGCATGGTGCAGAGCTAGCTGTTGGAGTACAATATGAGTTCTAATCGATACTTGATGCATTTTCCTTTTCCCCTGGATAACACACTGAGATTACCGCGATTCTTCTCGTAAGAAAACTACTCTCGCTGTTTTGAATTAGATGACTTGCTATAGGGCAGTGCTAAGCCTCCCCGGGGATCTGGGGCTTCCGATCCACCGCCTCCCCCGTTTGACACGTGTCCATCCGAGACCTGTAACTCATGTGAAAAAAGCCCCACGAAAAAAGCCCAGGCTCGTCAAAAAGAAAGCTTCGTCTCCTAATTGCAGCACCGCACCCCGCAGCTTTGCCAGAAAAGACGCCGCCGGCACGCCGCCAGTCGCGGGAGAAGACGCCGTAGCTTCGCCGGATAAGACGCCCGCCCGTCCCCGGAGAATACGCCGCTCGCCCGTCACCGGAGAATACACCGCAGCTTCGCCGGATGAGACGCCGCCCGTCCCCGGAAAAGACGTTGACCGCCTGTTGCCGGAAAAGATCACACTGCAGCTTCGCCGGAGAAGACGCCGCCCGTCCCCGATGTCATCACCGTCGGCCTCCCGTGATAGCACCGCCACACACCTACGATAGCACCGCGGGACGCCGATGGCAGCCCGGCCGTTGTATCACCGCTTTCTCCATGGCAGCGCCGTCGTAGCTCGTTGTAGCACCGGCAACCACCTCGGTAGCATTGTCGCATGCGATTGCAGCTCTGCCGGCCTGCGCTTGTGCCTGCCATTTGAAGCTCCGACGGATTGTGGCACCACCAGTGGCCTGTGGTAGCCGGCCTGTGGTAGCATCGCCACCCGCCTCTCGCAGCATCCCCGCCGGCATCCGGTAGCACGACCAAAAACCGCCGCCAGGCTATGGTAGCATCGCAGCCTGTCTCTCGCAGCATCGCCGCCGGCCTGCGGTAGCATGACAAAAAACCGCTGCCGGGCGCTCGTAGCACCGCCGCCGGCCTCTGGTGCCATCGCAGCCTGCCTATGGTAGCACGATTTCTTGGAGCAGGAAGCACCGCTGGCCACGATTGGTAGCAAGTCCGGCCATGGCTTGCAGCCTGCCTATGGTAGCACGATTTCCAGGTTGCAGCAATCCCCATCCCTCCATCCCTCTTGTGAGCAGAACGAGGTGGAAGCAGCAGAACGAGGCACCGGACATGGGAGAGAGATGGGGTCAGGGAGTGAGATGGGGCTGTGCGGTCGTGTGGCGGGGCAGCGACGGCGCGTGTTGACGACGGCTGGCAGAGCTTTCCATGGGAGCTTGCGCACGGAGCAGAGACGGATGGATGTAAAATCACCGCCAATTGGCGGCACCGGAGATGTCCAGCTCGCGGGGGTGGGGCGAGGAGCCACCGGAGATGTCAAGGTTGTGCGGTGGAGCTAGGAGCCGCCGGAGATGGGAGAGGAGGACCCGCATCGGTGGGGATTGGGGATTTTGGAGGAACGTCTCGTACTCTCGTACAGAACGAGAAAGGAGGAAACGAGTGGAGGAGAGACAAGATAAGGTGGGGCCCGTTGGACGCGTGGGGCGCGCTCGACCCGGGGGACGCGAGCGTGCCCCGGATGATTAGAAGTGTTTCCCCTTGCTATACACCACATGTAAATGTATCTATATACATGTAACATGTCTAGATACATATGTCACACTACGTGTGTCACACGAGGATACGCCTTCCACGAGTACGTCTCCAAGTAATGAAGACACACCAGAAGAGTGACATGCGTGTCACATAGCTAGTGGATACCAGCTGCGTCTGGTGAGGGATATAAGCAACCTAGAGATCACGGTCAGAAGGCATGAAGGAATAGAACTATCTGATCTCCCCGTCTCATTCCTCTCCTCCCCCAAACTGTATCTTGTATCTCTGTATCTGAAATGGAACTGGTCTAGCTGTAATTCGTGGTCTGGTGATCTTCGATCATACACTGGGATATTACAGTGGTATCAGAGGCTTCGTTTCGATCCGTAGCGCAACTCGTATTCTCCAGATCGTGCTCGTAAATCGAATGTGAAGGTAGCTGGTTGCTTTCGAGCGATTCGGCACAAAATCCTGATCAGCGTTGGCTGATTCGAAGGAGTTTGTCGCGACGGCTCCGTTCAAGCCCAGTGCGCAAGTCCGTCACACGGTGGCGGCGATGGAGGCGATGGAGGGGCGGATCCTGGAGAAGTTGAGCAAGTTGGATGGATTGGAGGATCGGTTCCTTGATCTGAACAATAAGCTCGATTTACAGGCGACTCGTTTGAATCAGATGGAGATGAAGGTGGATCTCTCTATGGAGAAGTTGGGGAAACTGGAAGCTGATCAGATCGCGATGGAAAAGAGCAGCGGCTGCTGCAGCAGCCGCCCGCGACGTCTCCCAAGGCGGCGTTACCACCAGCACCAGGGGACGGAATCGTGGGTCCTCGCCCACATACTGCGCCACAACTGCAGGTAACACTTCCGTTCCGATCTGCTTGCCCAGACCCGCCCGAGAGCTCTATGCGTGGGGGAGTGGTGCGTCTCACAGATGTACCAGAGGAGGCACAGGGCCGGCGGGCATGGATGCCGCGGATGGATTTTACCAAATTTAGTGGCACTGATGCTAGCATCTGGGTGGATACGTGCGAGACATTTTTTACCCTGTACAACATTGCTCCTGGTTTTCAAGTATCCGCAGCCACTATGTATTTGACTGATTCTGCAGCACATTGGTACCATTCGTTCAAGCGTTCGCAAGAGAGATTATCTTGGGAGCAATTCAGGCAGGCAGTGTTGCTGGAATTTGACACTGATACGCATCGAGTGAAGATGATGGAGTTGATGCAACTCAAACAAACAAGCACTGTGGCTGAATATCGTCGGCAGTTTGATAGATTGGTTTATAATATCAAATTGTATGATCCTGCAATTGGGGGAATTATGCTGGTGACACAGTTTATCTTAGGTCTGAAAGATGAACTGTGGGTGTCGGTAGAAGCTCAGTTACCTGATACAGTACAGCGAGCTACTCTGATGGCATCTGTTTTGGAAGGTCTGGCAGAAAATCAGAAACCAGTGGCAAAACCGATGAAAAAGTACAATAGTTGGAAAGACAACAAGGGCAAGTTTGCTCAAGGTGAGGTGTGGAAAGCACAACGGTTAAAGGAGTATCGCAGAATCAATGGGCTATGTTTTAAATGTGGTGAAAAATATGCTCCAGGCCATCAATGTGTAATACCACAAGTGGCACATCTTAAGGCAATGCAAATTGATCATCAAGAAATTTTGTCAGACGAGTTATTGGAAGGGGTCACAGGATTAGAATCACTTACTCTAGAGGATTCAGAGCGGTTATCGTTATATGCTCTGAGTGGGGCTGAGAACACAAATACAATCAGGTTGCCGGCCAAAGCAAACAACCAATCGATGTTGATGTTGGTGGACTCAGGCAGCACGAGCAGCTTTGTGGACACAATGATGGTGAAAAGGCTCGGGCTGATTCCTCAAGCCAGGAATCCTGTGTGGGTGAAAGTAGCAAATGGAGAGAAGCTGCTATGTAATACTTTCATACCAAATTTCACTTGGTACACACACGGAATTCAGTTCTCACAAGATATGCATGTCCTCGAGATGGGCAGCTATGATGCTGTGCTGGGGATTGATTGGCTGCAGAAATTCAGGCCAATGAACTGTGATTGGGTAGCCAAGTGGATTGAATTTGAATATCAACATAAAACAGTTCGTCTCCAAGGGGTGTTAGATAAACCACAGGATCACTTGGCAGAAATTTCGGTTGAGCAGGTGATCCAAATGCATCACAACAATGAGCTCTGGGCTACTGCCATTTTGGAGAACACATCAGAGATTTCCTCCTTGCCAGTTCCAGAGTCTGTGCAGGCATTAGTGCAGCAATTTCAATCCATTTTTCAAGAACCCACCGAGTTGCCTCCTTCAAGGTCGTTTGACCATGCCATTACTTTGTTGCCAGGGACATCACCAATCAATTCAAGACCATATCGATATTCTCCTTTGCAAAAGGATGAAATCGAGAGGCAAGTGGCAGAGATGTTAAAAACGGGTGTGATCTCTGCGAGTGTGAGTCCTTTTGCCTCACATGTGTTGTTGGTAAAGAAGAAAGATGGCCAGTGGCGGTTTTGTATTGATTACAGAAAGCTGAATCAACAGACGGTCAAGAACAAATTTCCAATGCCAGTGATTGATGAACTATTGGATGAGTTAGCTGGTACAAAATATTTTTCCAAGCTAGACTTGCGTAGTGGGTACCATCAGATACGCATGGTGGAGAAAGATGAACCAAAAACAGCTTTTAAGACACATCATGGGCACTTTCAGTTCAGAGTAATGCCTTTTGGGCTTACAAATGCACCGGCAACATTTCAGTGTGTGATGAACTCGGTTTTTGCTGGCTATATCAGAAAATTTATACTGGTTTTCATGGATGATATTCTGGTGTATAGCAAAACAATGGAAGAGCACCTCGAACACTTGAAGGTGGTGTTCCAAATCTTGCAGCACAATAAGCTGTATGTCAAGCTCAGCAAGTGTCAATTTGCTGCTAGTCAGCTTGAATACTTGGGGCATATAATTTCTGACAAGGGTGTAGCCACAGACAAATCAAAGACAGCAGCTATGTTAGCCTGGCCAGTACCAACCAATTTGACTGAACTTCGCGGTTTTCTGGGTTTCACAGGGTATTATCGAAAGTTTGTGGAGAAATATGGTCTGCTAGCTAAAGCTTTAAATGATCTGTTACAGAAGAATCAGACATTTGTGTGGACTCCAGCCGCTCAAGCAGCTTTCGAGAAGCTAAAATTGGCAATGGCACAAACTCCAGTGCTGGCCCTGCCAGATTTTACGCAACCGTTTGTGATCGAGACTGACGCTTGTGATGATGGCATTGGTGCGGTTTTATTGTAGAAGGGGCACCCTGTGGCGTATTTGAGCAAGGCACTGGGAGTAAACAACAGAAAATTACCTATCTATGAGAAGGAGTTCATGGCGATTATGATGACCATAGATAAATGGCGTCCTTATTTGCAACGTGGCCCTTTTGTTATCAAGACAGATCACAAGAGCCTGTGCTGTTTGGATGATCAGGTTCTTCACACAGAGTTACAGAAGAAGGCCATGACCAAACTTCTGGGTCTGCAGTATAAATTCTAATATAATAAAGGTTCAGATAACACACCTGCTGATGCCTTGTCCAGAGTTGGACATAAATTTGAAGTACAAGCCATATCTGTCATTCAACATGTATGGTTACAAGAAGTTCTTAATTCGTATGTGGTGGACACGGTTGCACAATCCTTGTTGCAGGAACTAGCAATCCATAGTCCAAATGAAAATGGCTTTGCACTCACTGATGGATTAATCCGGTAAAATGGGCGCAATGGTTGTCTCTGGCTGAGTATTGGTACAACACATCATTCCATAGAGCCATTGGGTGTACGCCATTCAAAGCGTTGTATGGAGTGGAGCCATCACACGGGTTGTTTCCAACTAGTGCTTCTACAACATCTGTGGATGCTGATGAAATGCTACAAGAAAGAGCCTTCTTGTCGGAGTTCCTGAAACACCAATTGGCCAAGGCGAGCAAACGAATGAAAATGGTGGCAGATGGTAAGAGATCATTCCGAGAGTTTCAAGTTGGGGAGCAAGTGCTGCTCAAGCTTCAACCGTATGCTCAGAAAACGGTGGTAAATCGTCCATACCCAAAACTCTCTTTCAAGTACTTTGGCCCTTTCTCTGTACTAAAACGCTTGGGAACGGTGGCATACAAACTGGAGTTTCCGCCGCATAGCCAGGTGCACCCTGTTTTCCATGTGTCGCAGCTCAAGACATTCTTACCTGACCACACACCGGTGTTCACGGAGCTGCCGACGCCGCTTCAGCTCGATGTCGTGGAGCTGTACCCAGAGGAGATTCTGGACCGTCGCCTCGTCAAGAAGGGCAAGGTGTCATCACTTCAAGTGTTGATCAAGTGGTCGACGCTGCCTTCTTCGATGGCGACCTGGGAAGACCATCAAGTGCTGCGCGAGAGGTTTCCGGGGGCAGCAGCTTGGGGACAAGCTGAAGCTCCAGAGGGCGGCAGTGTCACACTACGTGTGTCACACGAGGATACGCCTTCCACGAGTACGTCTCCAAGTAATGAAGACACACCAGAAGAGTGACCTGCGTGTCACATAGCTAGTGGATACAAGCTGCGTCGTCTGGTGAGGGATATAAGCACCTAGGGATCACGGTCAGAAGGAAGGAAGGAATAGAACTATCTGATCTCCCCGTCTCATTCCTCTCCTCCCCCAAACTGTATCCTGTATCTCTGTATCTGAAATGGAACTGATCTAGCTGTAATTCGTGGTCTGGTGATCTTCGATCATACACCGGGATATTACAACATACACATGTGGTGGATAGCAAGTCATCTAATTTAAAATAGAGGGAGTATTATGCATAGTCGACCAAAGGTACGTGTTGAACCGACAATCAACATTGAGCATAGCATATATATCGGATTATCGGTATCCTTCTCCGCTGAGATTTTGTCTCCCGGTCCTGTTATGTTTGCTTTGGACAGTTCGAGTTGCGACTTCCTCCACGTATCTAGGTGCGCGTGTGATAGGCATGCACAATGTTCACGGCAAAAGACGACCGAAAGCTACATCTTTTGTAGAAGTATTGTACACTCTGAACCAGAAGCCCAAGTACGTACGTGAGAATATATGCGTCGGCCGCCTGAAGTGGGAGTAGTAAAAACCGCGTGGCTCCATGCATTGGCAAGTTTCAACAACTGGTGCCTACTTGTCAAATTTACCGGCTGGCCACACACGTAAATCGCATGGAAGTTTACCTAGGTAGGCCTGCCATGCATGATGACTTATAAATAACCTGCCAGATCCTCAGACAAAAACTCACATACACTACACACACATCACGGAAGAGCCCAGTTTGACTGATCGAGATAGCAGCTCAAAGCTAAGAGAGACAACACAGCCTCAGGTCACAAAGTTTGAGGAAGCTTGTGCTATGACGTCCGCCATGATGAGGAAGCTTGTAGTTCCCGTGCTCTTGGTTCTGATGGTGGTCGTGTCCGGCTCATGGACCGGGGCTGTTGCGAGGCCGTCACAAGGTGATCAAGTCTACGCCGGGAAACCCTCCTCCGGCGGTTCCGTCAGCATTGTTCTGCCGCCACCGACGCCTTGGCGTGGACACATGCTGTTTCAGGTTGAGGAATTCAAGAGGCCCCAAGGGTGTCCAAAAACTTACGATCATAAGGCACCACCTTGTCGCTTGCCATAGAGATGAGTGGACGGGGATTCGTCGCGTCTTGCATGGAAGCCGAGCATAAAGTTCATAATTAATCTTCGTTTCGCACCGATCGATATAACGTTGATCAGATATATTTACCTGGTTCCGTTTGTTAATTTCATATCCAGCATGTGTGGTTTCTTTAATCATAGACTGCGTTGGACGAATAAACAATCATGTACCCCTTTTTAATTTATCCGTGCTAGCGTTGTTTTCTGGTGATAGCGTTATAATTTGTAGTGGTCAAGCTCACAAGTACATAAGTCAAATATTGAAATGTTCGACACATTTTTTTTAATCCCGGATTTGTCAACGAAACCACTGTAACTTATAATTCAAAGAGAAAAGATGATGCTCGTTCTCTCTCCCTCCCTCCCTTCTTGTTGAGTACTCTTAACACATGAATGCTTAGGCACCTCCACCCACCAAAGGAAACGGACGCTGGGACTCAAGCACCTCTATATATATTTTGAGGAAATGGCAGTTGGGAGTCGACAACATAGGAGAGATAGGGTTGGGTTTCCGACAAAATTAGGGCACCAGTGCCTATATTGATAACAAGAACATTGCATCATTACAATGGTAAATCGGGACAAACATTGTTGATCATGCATGATTGGGTAAAGATCTAATAATTCACTGCATTATGTCATGTATGAGGGGAAATCTGGTACAAGGATAAGAACCACAATGTGTAGAGCCAACCCTTATACAAACGATCGCCCTGATACGTGGACTACGCAACAATGAAGATTAAGAAGCTCAACACACTAGCACAAAACATGCATCTAGGGCGTCCGCGCATGTGGTTAATATAACAAGGGTTATCCCTAATTACAGATTAATTATAACAAGGGTTCCTCACCACGATGACCGCCTCGTGTAATGGCTGCCATCTAAGACGCCTGGAGTAAATGATGCGAGGACCTGTGGACGGCGATCACCCTGATCTGTACGGTGTGATCTTCGAGGATCACAGACCATCGGTGGAGACTGCCATCAGGATGGTGGAGGCCGAAGCGGGACTGTGACGGCAGCGAGACTGTTTAGAGGTAGCCTAGTACCCGTGGATAGGTGGAGGGTTGGCAAGTGATCCGTTTTTTCGGTGGATGGTGTTTTTGGTGCATGTAACTAAACACGTTGTAATTTGCCATTTGGCCTCTCCTTATATCTTTACTATTAAATGGGAGTTCGTACGTTGGTACGTCTCCCATTTTCTGCCATCGTCTCTCGATCGCGTCGCGAGCGCGACACATATGGGCCAAGCCCAGCAAAGCCTGCAGCCCCTCGCGCTAACCAGCATGTCGTCGGTACTGTCTGAACGTAGCCGTCCGAGACAGAATCCACGCCTAGGTTCCTTCTTCTCCGGTACGCCGCTACACAATTGATCGGCGCCGCCACGCTGCCCCATGCGCCGACCACACCATGAAGAAGATGGCCTCCGTCACGACCTCATGGTCACGATCTGCGCCGCGCTCGGCCGGGTCGGCATCAGGCTGCTGGCCATCGCCGGCATACCGCCCACGGTCGCCGATCCACCTAATCCGGCCGGTGCACTGCCCGCCTCCGGTCCCCCCTCCCCTGGATGGTGCAAGTGCGAGCGCCACTGGCCTCCTCGCGCAGATGGAGGTTGCATCCCCTCCTCTGTCTCCGTTCTCCATCCTCCACTGCGTTCATCCTGACTCCTCGAAGTGCGGCACTTGTACTTCCCGGTGAGCCAGCTCTGGTCCGACCTCCCTCTCGATTTCTGGCCACGGTGGCTGGCGGAAGGATGGCGAGACACTTGGTCCTGCCTGAGAGTTAACCTATGGCAGCCACGAGAGTAGCTCGATCCTTGATGCTGTTCTGATTGCGATTCTACTCGAGAGGTTCTTCAGACGGATGTTAATTTTGGTTTTCAGTTCAGGTCCGCAGTCCAGGACGTGGTGCAGGCAGCAATGGAGAAAGACAACCCCGATCCAGCCCAGCATCCTCATTCAGCCAAGCAGCATCTGGTTGCTAATGTTTTTTTTTTCGTTTCAACCCAAGCTCATGGCCTTCAGATCAAAAGGTTTGGACAAGTTTAACTTGGTATATTTTAGTACTGATGTAGTGTATGAGCTGCATGGTCTTATAGAGGCGACGAATCAATTGCATCTGGTGCTGCCGTGCGTGCTCTTCCCTCGCCGGAGTCCGAGTGCGGCGGATCCGGGTGTTTCAAGCTTTCGAAGGTGTTGGTGACGTGCGGCGAGGCGATGGCGATGGCGGTGCAGGGTGGAGGCTTCTTGAAGCTGAGGATCGTCGACTTCCCGTCCGCAGAGGGACTCCTCCTGATCCAAGGTCTGGGGAGGAGCAGCGGCGGCGCGCCGGCGGCACGTTCTGTTCTTCGTCGTCAACATCGAGTTCCAGCTGGACCAAGTTGTAATTTTCCCTTTGTTCTGGATCTTTCTGTTAGGACCTTGCTGTAAGTTTACCAGTGCTTTCCCGCAAAAAAAAAATTGCATCTGATCATATTTACATGATTTAGTACCTTTTGGGGGAGAATTCTCAAATCAGTCTTCTCGTATATCTGCAACGTGGATTCCTAACTACTTAATTGTGCATGCTCATCAATTTTCAGGTATACGCATAATCTGAGCTCGCGACAAGAACACGAAGTTAAAATACTATCATTTTGTATGATTGTACATGCATTTCCATTGGTACCGTGGAGGCATTTAGTTTGTTGTCAGACTATGAGCGGAAAAGCTGACTCGCTGTCGTGTAGTGTGTTAGCTAACTTATATATAAAAGGGGTAAGCTACTGATATTCTTGTTGTCAGAGACTATGAGCGGAAAGGCTGACTCACTGACGATTGATTTCTACTATTCAAAGCTAAATGACACGTGGTTTAATGTGTTGGCTAACTTATTTCTAAAAGGAGTAAGCTAGATATTCTTGTAGACTATTGATGATGACTAGGGTTGTAAATATTTAGTGTCTCAGTTTCTGGATTCTAAATTGAGTTATGAATATACATATATTGACCGATTGCTTGACGGAAAAATTAATCTGTCAAGAGCCATACTCGAAGTGAATGATTTAATGTTGTGCCTTCTCTGAATTTTCTTGAGCAGGGGAAGGATCTTGCCGGGTAAGTTGTGATTGCAGCATTGTTGTTGCCTATGCTCCGCCCTCAACCAGCTCAGCCCGCCTTGGGTAGCCTCCGCCCCTCCCCGGCGACCTCTGGCCAGAGCAAGTCGCCGCTTCTCCTCCGTCCCCACCAGCCGAGCCGCTCCCCGCAACTTTTATGATCTGTGCTATTAGAAGTTCAGAGTTTCACTGAAACACCCCTGCTTCAGGATATGCACTTATGCAAACTTGGATTCTTAAAAGAGTTGAAGTTTGTGAGTCACCAGGCCGAGCAGCTCTGCTACTTTTCTTTTCATTATTTTCCTGATTTGAGAATTGAGAAGCTCTGCTATTAACATTGATGCCCAAAAAATGTTATTTTGCTATTGTTGTTGCTACTACCGCAGAGGTCTATGTATTATGCAATGTGATGATTTTTAATCAGTGTTGTGCAGTTGATGAAGAGGTGTATTTTATCAGCAGATTGAGACATTATTCTAACTTATTTTGAACCATGAATCGTGCAATGTTATTGTACCTACTTCTTCTTGGGAAGAAACATGCAATATTTTGATGACCTTCTTTTAATTTACATGTTCTCAAGTATAAAAGACACCTTGTTTCTACTACAATAATATTAGTATTTAATGAAGTTTGTAAATTATTTTAGCAGCTCACTCTGAGCATCTCCACTAATATTAAAAGGCAGAGACTGTCAGATCCGGAGGATCTGAACCGTCCATCATGTCCGAATCAACGTCTCAGATTGTCTGAATGATGGATGATGTGCATCTGCTTTTACCGGAAAAAAAAAAGGAGGCAACCGGTCGACGCTCCCCACCCCACGACCCCACTCTCCTCTCTCTCCACCGACGCCGCCCCTCAATCCTCCTTCGCCGAGAGCGTCGCCGCCCCTCAATCCTCCTTCGCCGGCAGCCGGACGCTCCTCTCTCTCCGCCGCCGCCGCCCCTTAATCTACATCGCGCCGCCAGGCACTCCTCTCACCGCGCTGCCGCCCCTCAATCTCCATCGCTCCGCCGGGCTCTCCTCTCACCGCGCCGCCGTCGGCTACTCCTCTCACCGCGCCGCCGCCTCGCAATCTCCTTCACGCCGCCGGGAACTCCTCTCACCGCGCCTCTAACCGCCGTCGGCTACTCCTCTCACCGCGCCGCCGCCCCGCAATCTCCTTCGCGCCGCTACCGTTCCCCGCCCCGCCGCCGCAACGCCGTCTTCTGGAGCAAATCGTCTTCGTCGCCGCCGTCCTTCCTCGACTCGCCTCCAGGAGAACGCACAGCCGACAGACGCCTTTGCCGCCTCCCATGGACACCGCGCCCTCGGCTTCAGCCTGGAGTCGTCCGCTGCCACTCGCCTCCAGCAACTTCATTATCCACTCAGGTACCCATCACCCACATGCTGCCCACAACCTCCGCCCCTGTTTCTTGAAGTCTTGAACATGTTGCGTGCTACATGTTTGACGGAATGCTACCATGTAAGGGCTTGGGATTATAATTTGCCATATGTATAAGTGGTCTGTGACTCGGTTCCGGCATCACGGTTTCTGTTTTGGTGGTGTAGATTGACAAGTAGAATTCGAAGGCTAATACTACTGGGATGCATTACTTCATTGTTTGGCTGTTTGCCTCCCAGTTTTTTTTGCGACCTGTTCTTGATGTTTTCATCGCTCAGGTTCATATTCAGTATGGAAGAGTTGCAATCAGTACGTACTGGCGCAGGGCACGCCATCATGCGTACCACCATTGCACCTTGCTGTTTAGCTCATACGTGATGTGCTAAATTGTTGAGACAAATATGTATGTACGCATGAAAATTAAGCATATACAGCTGTCAGAATAAATCCACGAAGGGAGAGCAGCGGCAAGAATGCCTCCACGGGATCAAGTTTGATTCTTCAGGTCTCATTTTTCACCTACAGATATCTTTGCTACTCAACTGGTTTTCAGTCTCATTTTGATTCGGAACAGAAAATTTGTCTTTACCTCTTCGGTCTGTTGTGGAAAATCATCTACTTTCTATGCAAAAACCATGGGATTTGGTTTCAAGTTGGGTTATGAACTCATTTTATTCATCATGCCTCAAGTAAAAATGCTGATGAATCCCCTCTATGAAAGTTACTTTCAAACCAGATAATATTCGCAGAAATAGGAGTGGATACTAGGCACCATCGTAATGTTACAGCTAATGTACCATGTTCTCTATTTTATCAAATGCATTTCAAAGTTCATAAATAAAATGGGTTAGGACATACAGTACATGTTACTACGCACTTGCATACTTGAGATCATTTTCCCTATAAAACATGCTTGGTTAACTTACTAATGCATTTGCTTTAATAATTAATTATCTTATCAAATGTGATTCACAGATGAAGGGCTCCAAAGGAGTCATTCAAACATTCTGGTGGCAAACATGAATTAGGACTGCATGGATTCACTCTTATAGTTTTTTGCGGAAACCATTTCCGAAGGTAAGCTTAATCTATCATTTTCTGTTAAACTTAGTGGTGTTTTCTTAAGCTAGCAATCAAGAAATCATATTGATCTACAAGGCCATAAAATGAAAAGTAAGACTTCCGTAGGACAAATGTCAGTTATTAATAATCTGCTTTTAGGTCTTCAATTTTTTGAGGTGCTATAGTATGGTCCGTTATCTACAGATTGTGCACATGATTTTAGTTATCCATTTTCATCAGATTTTAATTATTCATGGCATTCATGTGTTCTGGTATGCCTTGAACTCTGTTTTATTTGAGTTACAACGTGTGCAGATTAGTAAATTGAAAGCTCATCAAGACTAGCATAAATATGATCTTCTGGTTTTGGCAAATGCATCTTATCGTGCTTTTTTACACTGACTTGTGAAGTTCTCGAAACTATGAATCACAGATGGTGCCTAATTACAGAACCTACATATACCATGGTTTTTTGGTTTCTCCACAAGATTGATACAGACATTTGATTGCAATTTATGGTTATTAATGTCTGCCGCTCTCCCAGGTAAATCGTTATATCAAGCATGTTTTGAAGTTATACCTATTCAATCATGTATGCTCTGTGTCATAATCAGTAAAAAAAGGGTTCGAGGCATGTTCCACATATCTCCACTAATATAAAACAACCCAGAGGTGGCTGATCCAAATAACATCAGCCGTACGATCGCTTCCATCTAACGTTTCAGAATCCTCCAATGATGTATCCACTTAAGTGATACCCCCGTTGTTACTACCGTTGATTTTGTTAATCTAATGGTCTAGATTAACCCAATGTTGTATCACAGGGAGAGAAGCAGCCCCAACGCCAGCCAACGCAACGCCCTATGCGCGCAGACGCAGGAAACCGCCTCCCGTCACGATCTCCTCGAGGCCCAACCGCGTCGCCGATCCCCATTCCCGAAGCCCCTTCCCCTCCCTCGGTCGCGTCGCTCCTCTCGCCGCCGGCGGTGAAGCCGCTGCCCTGCCCCACCTGCTGAAACATCCTGCCCATGACAGCATAGCCTCCAGTCCCCGAAGCCCTCCCGTCGTTACCCTACCGCCATCGCAACCTACCGTCGCCGAAGCCCTTCCGCCGTCAACGCCGTCCCGCCGCAGCCTAGACGACGGCAAGCGAGGTCGCCGGGAAACCCTCCCGCCGTCAACGCCGTCCCGCCGCAGCCTAGACGACGGCAAGCGAGGTCGCCGGGAAACCCTCCCGCCGTCAACGCCGTCCCGCCGCAGCCTAGACGACGGCAAGCGAGGTCGCCGGGAAACGAGGCGCCGCCCTGCACGTCAGAACGTCAACACCCTCCCGCCGCTGCAGCCTACAAGGGACTGCCATGTCCTGCACACCGGCATGCGAGGCGGCACCCTGGAAGACGGAACGCCAACGCCCTCTCGCCGCCTCAGCCTACATGGGACGGCTGCGCGCCCTGCACACAGGCATGCGTGGCGGCGCCCTGCACGCTGGAACGTCGGACCAACGCCCTGCACGGAGGAACACGGAAAGCCGGAACCAGCAAATTTAGAGAGATTATTAACTGGGATCTTTCTTTTATTTGCATATAAGAGCTTCTTCCACAATGCTGATCCTTCCAGAAAACTGCCCAACTTGATGTTCTAGATGCCCGATCTCTGCTTGTGATTTTTCCCACTAGCACTAAATTGCTGTATTATTCACATTTGTTCTCTGCTTCGGTAACTTAAAAATTCTGCTTGGCTAGCTGGAGCTGGTGTTCAGGTTCGTTCAGGTTCTCTGAATGTCGAGGTTTGTAAAAAAATCTTTGTTTTTCTTCTCCATACATTACAATGTGCATAATCTGCGTCGTGTTGAAAGTTGAGTGGTATTGTCAATTCAGGTGTACGAGCTACGTTTGGCATGCCACTGGGAATTACAAGATGTTTCTCCTGTATATTCATTGATGATACTACAATTTTAAGGTGGTTGCCTTTGTTTCATACCATTCAGTGTCTTACATCCTATAAGAATTCTCGCTTTTGTTTTTTCCCGATTTATTTTGGTTATATCATTCCATCAATGAAATTTAAAGGAGAATACAAAATTGAAACATACGTGTGTATATTTAGCTAATGGATTTTATAGATTTTTCTGCAATTGGTATATCAGTTAATAGCTTACTTATGCCAGGATGTGACTATGTGTGTTTCTTAATCGAAAATATTGGGGCTTCGACATCACTAGCAACTAGCAAGGACTCATTATAAACAATTCTATGGTGGCATTATTGAACTCACCGCAGATGTAAGTCTTACTTTTAATTTTCAAGTTTTCCTTCTTTTACATAGTTACTCATTTTGTCTATTATTTTTTGTTTGTGGGTCGTTCAGTTTTTTGCAGTTTAATGTACGAAAGCAGAAGAACGGATGGTTGATGTGATATGCATATTGTTTTAGGCTATGACATATGGTCCAGTCTTGGAGGGGAAGAGTTGCATTATTGTTGATCGAAGTTGGGCTGGCAAGACATTGTCATATATTTGCCCTATGGTTCAAAATTTAAGGAAGGAAGAAGCTATATATGGGGGTCAAATCCTCTCCCAAGAACCCACGAGTCATAATATTGCACCTATTGCTGAGCTCTCTTACCAGGTATACTACTTGCTGAATGAATCATGTTGATAGATCCTATGTCAATATGGGGAAAAGAACTAGGGAATTGCCTACTGGGTTAGTTTAGCTAGCTGTCATCTCATGTTATTTTGCAGACCCAACGATCTGAACTACGGAATAATAGTATATATTGTATGTTCACTTGGATAAATAAGATTAGTGTTCTTAGATGATTTGATGTGCTATATTATACGTGCATTGCACGGCACAATTACTAGTAGCAGAAACCCATCAGAAGATATATGTAGATTTATCTTATGAGTAAAGATCATGTATCACCGTCCCCGAACTTCCTCACAAGATATAACAATTGTATGAGCAATGCTGCTGAAATATTTTTTGGCATTTAGCTAGTTAAAACCAATACGTATGCTTGGACGTACTAAAAAAACTGTCCGGGATAACCAAGAAAGAATGGATGGTAGTGTATATAGACCCGGGTGGTCAGAGCGAAATAAAAAGGAAGTAAACTTTTTAAAGAACTATTCAGTGTGCCCTGCGTGCGGCGGCCGGCGGCCCCGACTTCTCTGTCGTGGCCATGCAGAGTGGACAGGTACGGTTCCTGCGCACCCACGTCGCGACGCAGCCGCTGTGGAGCATGTGGCCGCACGCCGGCAGGACGCTGCGCCCGTCGCCGCCGGCCTCGTACGGTTTCATGCAGATCACGCACGAGCTCCTGTCGTCCGCACCGTCGTGAGCAGCAGCAGGTAGCTGCTGGTGCGCGATGCCACCAGGTACTTTCTGATCGGGCACTTGCACCCAGTCGTCTGGTATCGGCGTCTGGCCGTTGCGCGGGTTGCGGGCCGCCTCGGCGTGCTCCCTGAACGCTACGGCGTGCTCCCTGAACGCCTCGGTCTGCTCCCTGACGCTCGACGCGGTGGCCGTAATCTTGTCGCAGGCGGCGATGACTCTGTCACATGCTCGTGCAGTCCAATCCACAAGACCGTCGGCCATGGCGGCCGGACAGTCGACAGACGGGATGGATCGGCCCCGGTGATGTCGGCGGCGATCCCTCGACGAGCGCGTGCGCTCTTTGACCTGCAAATCACCTGGCTTCCAGAACCGTTGTGCGGTCAATTGGCTCCTCGAGGTTATCTGTGAAATCGACTTAGGTTATGCGTGAGAATTTAGGCCGTCCGGATTGTGCTCCATGGGTTGGAGTTGGACTCGATCTATCCCATAGGACTCCGCGTTGGCTACTCTTCAACGGCAACTAATGGGCCGGCCCAATTGTGCGATTCGCAATAAGCGTGTAGGACCGTGCGTCTGCTCCTGCCTCGCCGTACCCCTGGGGAAAATCTGCTCGGTTGCTACTCCGGCGCCACGCCGCCGCTGCCATCCGTAGGCGGCCCGAGACCTCGTCATCCACCTCCTAAGCTTCCGGGGTTGGGACACGGCGCCCTCGTTCTCCCGGCCGACTTCGTCTTCTCTCAATGCAGGTGAAAGTTCTCGAAATCCAGTCGATTTTTTTTTTGGAAACCTACCGATTCCTCCTCTACTCCCACTGCCGCCCAGCGCCGCCTGATGCGCTGCGCCCCAACTGCCTCAGCACCGCAGCCGGAGAGGGCGCAGTTCCTAGCACCGCCGCGCGCCTTCCCCTAACCCCTTTCTCTCCACGGGAGTCCACATTTGTAACGTATTTGACGATTTGCCCTAGCTTACATTGTATTCCCTGTGATCAAATGCCCTACTGTTTGGTTCCCTGTGTGACTTGGATATAACAAATTATCCTCGCTGTCCGTAGGCTTTATTTGTGGTAAAGTCCAGTTGACGTTTGGGAGATAAAAAAAATCGATTAGGTGGACTTTGAATTTTTTTTGTCTTTTCAATCTAGCCTCGTAGTTTGGGAGTCAATTTTGATTTCTTTTTTCCCAACACACATTCGTCAAATACCTCGTCCTAGACTGCAATCTTAAATTCTTAATTGTAGGTATTATACATTCTTTTGCTACCAGCTAATTTTATCCGCTGACATCTGCTTCTGTTGCTGCAGACAAACCTATCCAGTGAGCCTGTAGTTGTAGGTCCTAATCAAACCGGGCATAGCAACCCAAAATTTGCTGCAATGGATAATTCAGCTGACTCTTCTGTCGACACCAGCAGGTATGCCCATGCTTGCATAAAAAAATATTACTAATAATGGCCTACGAGTTCTTGTAATTGGATGTATGTTTGGCCTATATTTCTTTAGGGGCACAGGGGTGATGAGCATAGCTGATAGACTTTCTGTTCTGAGAGCATGGGGGAGGAGTTCATCAACGAGGATGAACTTCTGTTACTGCTAAACAACAAGGCTGCCCCTGTTTGCTACGTTTGGGTTGTGCCATCCCCCTTGATGCACATTTCCCAGGTGAGTGCTAGATACTGCCTTGTGAACATATGTATCTGTACTCCTCAGGAGTCAGGACATTCATTTGCTGATGTTTGAGTGCAATGTTGCCCAGTGTTCACACTTGTAACAAAAAAATACAATGTCCACAAATGAATTTGCTAAATTAATCTGTTCACTCCTTTCAGGGGATTAGGAAAACAGCGTATGTGAACAGGATGGTCAAAGCTGGTTTCAAGGTTAAAATATTGATAGCAGATTGGTTTGCCCCGATGAGCTATAAGATTGGCAGCGATCTGAATAAAATACAGACTATCGCCTGCTACAATATTGAGGTGTGGAAGGCAGCTGGCATGGACCTTGACAGAGTAGAGCTTGTTTTGTTATCAGATGTAATGAATAGCGAAGCAGCCAATTTTTGGCCACTTTTCATGGATATTTGCCAGAAAAACACTCTTGATAACATAAAGAGGTATATTGTTTAGAGCTTCTAAGTGTTTAGCTTTTCTTCTTATCACCAAGCTTTGAACCTTTTGTTTGTGTGTGTGGCAGGTGTTGCCGAAAGACAGCCCCTTATGGACCTGGAATATTGCAAGTTACGGAGCTACTTCTGCCATGCCTTCAGTGTGCTGCTATGTTATTCCAGAAGGTTTGTTTATTTCACATCTGTCATTTTACTCGATTGTTTCGTTTTTTAATTCTGGATATTTTCTATGGTATGTTGGTTGTGAATGTAAAATTAAATGTCTTGTTTACCTAAGTACACAGTTTTAGGCATATGTACTGTAGAAAATGCTGGTTAAATTATGTGGATAAATGATTCTGACAGCAAAATAGGTAAGCTCAACTTTGATATGGTCCTTTGTGTAGAACCTGAGCTTTTTTGCTCCTTGGAGCGAGGGTGTGAGGCTGAGCACGTTGTATATAGTTAACTATAGAGAAGTATGGACATAAGTGATATAAAGTATATCCCATGCGTGACACCTGTGAATGGCAAGAGGATATATCCACTGCATTATAATCCTTCCATACTATTCCACCTTGAAACACCATGGAAATGGTGATGTAATTTCATAAAAAAATGTTAGATAGGTCATGAGACGATCAAGCATCCAACAAATTACTGCTTGAAATAATGTTATCTCAACCTAGATTTGAAAGCATGTAATTTTAACCTGATTTTGAAGCCTGCTTGTGAAAATGTAACCATTTACATGTATTTAAACCGTCTCTTTTATGTCTCAGCAGGTTGACATATGGTTGTTGGACATGGATCAGAGAGCGGTTACTCCTTTAGTTACAAAGTACTGCGAGGACACAAAAATGGGAAATGAACCGATCATCGTGTTGAACCGGATCTTAATGATGATTTTTTTTCCTTTTTGTTTTGTCAGTTTGAGAATGTTCTTTTACTCTAATAGTCAAAGTTTTAACCTACTTGTACTATTAAAAATCTCAAAAGTTCATTCCACTAGTACATGTAAATGTAAGAGTACAGTTTATAAAAAGACAAAATGAGGGTGTTGTTACATTGAAACAGAAGTACTTGTTTTGTCTTCTTATGCTACACATCTTGCAAGTCAGTTTTGATTTATTTTTGGCACGTACCACTGGTACCATGATTTCCTGAGAATTTTTCTAATACTACGAATAAGCTGATCATCATAGGTGTAGATATCTTAAGGCACCTATCTATCCTTAACTTGGAATTACAGATATGCTTCCTGATTTACTACAATACCCTGAAGCTGCAGAGAGGCTTGATCCTGGACGTGCTATCTCTATGGAAGATACTGAGGTATATTTGGCCATTCTTGTGCCAATTCGGGTTATCTTCTCATGGCTCATTATTTAACTCAAACTGATGCAGTAGGTCTGAAGAGCGTGATCAAAAAGTTCCTTACAACTTATTGTTTTTATTATCAAGTTACCATGTGATCTTGGAATAAATTCATCTAAGCTAGAAAATATAAATTAAAAGCAAGACTATTGTGGAAGGACAAAAGAGGGGTGAAGGTGGAAGAGAATAGTAGAAAATTGGTACTACAGACACATCACTCGAGTATGACTAGTGACTACTCATGCAAGATAAGAGAAGCTATAGTGTTTGCGCATCATGATTTCATCTCTTATATATGCAAAGTAGGGTAGCATTCTCGTGATTTTGGCTCTCTTTTTTTATGTTGTTAGTGTAACCTCACAGATATGTACATTTTTTTAGAGAAAACGCAAAGGATTCTTTGCGTTTTATTTCATTGAAAAGATAGAGTTTGTTTTACAGCCTCCTAGGAGGGTTACAGGTGTCTCAAACATAATACATTCAGTGCACGTCCCAGGTGGACGGCAGAATAACTCTCAGGCCCTTTGCGCCGGCTCTGGCCCATAGCCTCGCTTCTTCCTTGATCTTCTCGACGAGGTGCTGGACTGAGGGATGTCTTCCTTCAAACACGCAATCATTCCGGTGTTTCCACACCATCCATGGCGTCAGGAGGGTGATTGAGCCGAGCCCCTTGCGCAGCTGTTTCGGAGTGTTCTGTTTTGCTTGCAACCACCAGTGCATCAGAGAGTTCTCTGAGTTGGGTGCGGGCACAGTGAACCGTAGCCATGCAAGGATTTCATGCCAGGTTTGGCGTGTGAAGGGGCACTCCATCATCAGGTGATGAATGCTCTCTGGAACCTGGTCGCAGAGCGGGCAGCGAGGTGGGTGCTGCAGGCCGCGACGCGCTAGCCTGTCCGCCGTCCAGCATCGGTCCTGGTCCGCGAGCCAGTGGAAGAATTTGACTCGGGGAGGCGCCCAGTTCTTCCAGATCAATTTCCAAGAGAAGCTGGTCATTGATCCTTGGAAGGTCGCATCGTAGCAGAATTTGACAGTGTATTGGCCGCTAGCAGTCCACCGCCAAATTAGCTTGTCAGGCTCGTCTGTGAGTTGCGTGTGCTCGAAAATTTGCCAAAGCATTAGGTATTGGCCAATTTCGTCAAGCCCCAGCACAGATATGTACATTTGCATGTAATCTCTTTTTTATTCTTTCTACTTTTATCCCAAGGTAACTGCGATAATTAATAGGCATTTTGTGTCTTGCAGGATGATGTAAGTTACAAGATAATGTTTAGAGCTTTCTGTCCTCCACAAGCAGTTAAACACAACCCGTGTTTGGACTATATCAAATGCGTTATTTTCCCCTGCTTAGGAAAATTTGAAGTGATCCAGGAGAGAAATGGTCATCAGAAGTAAATTCCGTTGAACTTGACTAGCAAAGTCACACTTTTATCTGTTCCTTATGACAATTAGTATATATTCTCGAGTAAAAGTTGGCATTAAATTATATAAAATCAGATAAATTAGTTTGGTGCCGTCATAAAGATGTACAAAACGGGAAATACCATCCAATTAAAGTTTACGACTGGCAAGTGGGCCATGAGGCCACATGTCAGTGATTCGTGGATGGTATTTTCCAGTTGGAGTTTATCTTTGCGATGGTACAGAGGAAGCCACCCCTAAATTATACCCAACCAATTTAGTATATGATGCATTTTGTGTGCTGATAAACTTTTTCTATATGTAGGATATTCACAAACATGGAAATGCTAATAGCTGATTATAAACGTGGTACTCTGCATGCTGCTGACATGAAATTGGCCCTTGTAAAGGCAATAAACAAAATATTGCAGGTACTTTTTCTTCTTCATCTCTCTGCTAAATACCCTTATGATTATCCAGTAACTTTTCTGACTAATCAACTGCTAGTCTGGTTTATATGATCGTGTCCTAATTATGTTGTTCTGGGTTTGATTAATCCAACATTTTGGTATGAGTTTTAAACTATGAACCAGGCACGACTGACTGAAACAATTTGATTTACTCGGGTCAGCGAGAGATTGCAATGGACATGAAAACTGAATGTTGTGTTGTCCTAAAGCAAGGCTTGGGTTTTGTTTACCTGAGTTTGGCTTATAATGTTTGGACTTAACTCTCATGGATTTGGATTTTGTTGTTTCAACTTTCAACCCGTTGTGTAGTTCCATAGCCTGTATATCTGAAGCTGGGTACTTGCTATAGACAAAAACGTCACTCAAATCTCGAGCTTCTCCATTCTGTCTTCTTGTTTCTGGGTCAAGGAAAACTGCATTTCCATCACAAAGTATGTATCAAGAAAATGTTATCTTATCTTCTGATTGCAGGAACACTATTTGAGGAGCTAAAGGAAGAAGATTTAGGAGTAACATGGTAATCAGAGAACCCTGCAACTGAAATCTATGTTAACGATGAAGAATACTGTCCTGGCAAGTAGGGCTGAATATGGAGCAGAAACAGACATACCTGCTATAGATGCTAATCATACTTCATTCTGTATGTTGTTAGCGGGAGCAAAAACGAATATGGAAACTTCAAAAACACATAAAAAAGCGGATTGTGCCACAACTATAAAAGAGTGCACGAGGAGAGGTATGGATATGGAGGCGAATGTTTGTCGAAAAAAAAGGGTTGGTGTCTGTGCATGGTCTCTTTTTTTCCTTTCATTCTACGCAGGCAGTTGCAAAATGCCTTCTCATATTGGCGTGCAAACATCGATTTGTCGTGGCCAACTAGCCTCTATAGTCCGTTACTACAGTACTGTAGTAAAGAAAAACTTGGTCTATAGATATCTGTGAGGAAAATATAATTGTTGTTCTTGATAAAGCAGAGACAAGGGACTACCTGGTTTGTTTATTTTAGGGGAGATTACATAGTTTGTTTATCGGTCTGAGAAAACAAAATAATCAATTGCTTCATCCGGTCATGCATGGGCTCTTTGCGCCCGTATGTGTG
This sequence comes from Poa pratensis, assembly GCA_947311845.1. Lineage (NCBI taxonomy): Eukaryota > Viridiplantae > Streptophyta > Magnoliopsida > Poales > Poaceae > Poa > Poa pratensis. The sequence goes on from CAMZMU010000111.1 coordinate 15,748,692, forward strand.
CAGCGGGGTTTGCAGGGTGATTATTATTTGAAGGTATATAGTTCTCTCTGGTGGCAACTGGCAAGACTTTGCTGGTCGCAATAAAGTAATTTTGTACACTTCAATGCCTGTATAGATCCAGTCGATAGATGTCCAGAACACGGGATATGAATCCGGAGTCTTTGTCTTCTCCGTGAGAATGTGTGACTCAAATATAGACTTGGACTTGAACACAAAAATCTGACTACTGACCTACCCGCGCACAAATTTTTCCACGGCTGACATCAGATTAGCTGAGCTCATTATTATACATCTCTCAAGGAATACCTACCCAACCAAATTAGTACAGTAACCACTATATTTCTGTTTACCACATGACTTTACCAATTAAACGCTCATTAGGATATAACTCGCATTTTGAAGTAAAAGATTTTCTACTCTCCAAAAGAAATAGTACATCTATTTACTTTATATCCTGCATGTGGCAGTGCTAATTAATGCATGCATGATTTTCGTCTATTTACTTTCAGTTTCTCCTCTTTTTATCTTTTTAATGGATCGCATAATGCGTTTCTTTGATCTCTTTCGTCTTTTCGGCCTAGGAAAATTACTAAATTAACCAAGCTACAGTGTTGTTCCGGCCGTGTTCCCAGGGCAATCAACCTTGAGCATATAATGGTATCCTTCTCGATCCGCTGATGTCTTGTCCCGGTCTATCCGTGTTTGCTTGAAACAATGCTCACGGCAGAGAAGCGACCGAAAGCTATACATGGACTGTCTTAGAAGAATCTGTACTACTCTCTTTAACTGAACTAGCTATAGTTGTTTCAAGGTCGTGAGAGTATATATGCACGATATGCCTGCATTAAGTTGGTAGTACTAGAAGTCTAGAAACCGCGTGCATGTTGCAAGTTTGAATAAGCGCTTGTCAAGTTAACCGGCAGGTCACACACGTAAAACCCAGGGAACTTCCGTAGCTACTCTTGCCATGCATGAGCATGACTTGAGCTTCTTCCTCCATTATAAATAAACGACCAAAGATTCGAGCATAACCCTCACAGCATACACAGCACGGCCTGCACAGGAACACGATAGCATAGCTAGAGCTTGTCTGGTCGATCAAGAGAATTCAAAAGAGAGACAACACTGCTATTTAATTAGAAATTTAGTATCGGCGTATTATTTACGACCGCATGTCGAGGATGGTCGAGAAGGTTTTTCTGATCATGCTTTTGGTTCTCGTGGCTATTTCCGGCTCATGGACCCGGGCCGCAGCAAGGCCGGTGCAAGGTGATGAGTTGTACGTCAAGGAACTCTCCTCTGGAGGTTTCGTCGGCATTATGCCGACGTCACCATCGTCAAAATGGCGAGGCCACATGCTTCCACTGTTCGAGGAGAAGAAGGGGGCAGGCTCATCGTCGTGCGAAGTCGGAAGTACCAATGATCCTAACAACCATTGTCCTCCCCATCATAAGGACGAATACACACTGGCCTAGTGGTGACGAGACATTGAACAGCGAATTCTCGTGTCTACTTGTCTGGCTTGCATGGAGCCAAATATATCTTCGATTAGGGTTCAAGAGTTTCGTTTGTTAATTCCTTATACATCGTGAATGTTTCCTTTAATTTTAGTTGGAGTTGTTTGAGATAGTTAAGGCAATGTAAAGATAATAAATTGTACTACGTAGTGGCTGTCGCACTGGTGTGTTAGGGTGAGGCATCTCCCTCTCTCTTCTACATGCATAACTCTACAGAGTCTAGGGCTTTCTCGTTTCAAGGTGCTAGATCCTTTTGTCTTGCTCTCTTTGTAAGTTTGAATATATGTGTGGATTATAGATCCCCACATGGATTCATTAATGATGACTAAATATAGAAATCGATTCATGTAGTTGAATAATATGATGAATTATTATGTGCGGAACGGAGAGTTAGATGAATTGACTTGTAATTTTGCATTGTATTAATGTTAAAACAAAAATGGAGAAATTGTATCTTTGTTTAAAAACCGGTGAGGCTGTCGGTTCAGGTTTTTACCGGTCGGACCGCTGGTTCATCGGTTCACTATCCGGTCTTTTATGATATAAAGTAATATATATTTTTTTATAAATGCTGCAATAAATAAAGAAATATATGTAAAAAATATTTCAAACATGCAATTTTACAGAATAATAATATAAAAAGTAGTCAACGAACATCAACTTGTCAAAACTTTGCAAGTCTGAGACTCTCGGCCGCAAGCCAACAAGTGAGCAACAGCCATATTCAAAGAAAAAAAGAAAACAATAGCCAATGAGCCAAATAAATAACGCGCATGTATGCATATGCAGGCAGCTCAAACCGGCAAAAGCCGTTAGCTATCCTGTAGCTGTAGTAAATTTTTGGTTACGTACTAATATTATATATGCACGTATCTATGAGGAGGTCGTTTTGGCTCCCGGGTGCACATGCACACGGTTTTAGATCTGAAATTCTATTTTCAGATCTGAGATTTGTCATTTTTGCACAGGGCGCATACGATGTCGACTCGTCGCCAAATTTTACACGATGGTGGGTGACATGCTCAGGTACGTGCATGATTTTTTTCGAAATTTTTCGACATGTTTTGAATTTTCAAAAAAAAATTACAAAACCGGGTGCATGTGCACCCGGGTGCAGAAGTGAGTTTCACCGTATCTATGTTCTTGCATGAAGCAGCATCAGGTCAACTGGTTAAAGCAGTAGCTCCACCACACGTCCGCGCGTGAGGTGCTGTGTTCGATCACCGCCCCAGTCAAATAAATTTTGTCAACGCACAGCCCACTGAACCAGTTTTACCGCCAAAACCGGCGGTTTGACCGGTTTATTCCGGTCCGCTGGCGGGGATGGTCCAGTGCGCCTAATGAACCGGCGCGGGCTCTGGTTCTGGTTTTTTCCAGTTGAACCGGCGGTCCGGTCGGATGGCCGGTTCTACCGCCAAAACCGGCGGTTTGACCGGTTTATTCCGGTCCGCTGGCGGGGATGGTCCAGTGCGCCTAATGAACCGGCGCAGGCTCTGGTTCCGGTTTTTTCCAGTTGAACCGGCGGTCCGGTCCGGTTTTTAAAACTATACTTTCAACCCCTGGTTGGTGTGATAGTGTCAGCAGTCTAGTACGGCCGAGTGTACCATGCATGTACTTGTCTGCCGGCTTATATGACTCTTTAAATTCAATGTAATACCTTCAATAAGGTAACGACGTCAAAACATCATCATTGCCAGGTATGACAGACGATGGTCAGAAACTGAAGTAGCACCACCAATACTCAATTGTGATGTTGTTTCACATCCTCTTGACCATCAACTTCATGCCTAGCTTTCAGCCTTAACAATGACAAACACATACATACGCTCATACTCATGTATGTGTCGTGTCCCACGCCACTCGACAACCAATATGCATAAGCCTCATTCGAGAGAACCATGGAACATGAAATCTCAGAACATCTTCACACAGAATGTTGGGCCTTCCAACCAATAATGACATGCAAAGTTCTCACGTGATCAACTCCGGTCATGCATTGTTACTTGGGGACATTGACTATATGTGTCTATGGAGCACAGTCGTCCCTATGGAAGATCCACGATTTCTAACTGTCGGTCTTTCATCGTATGTGGTCTTTAAAAAGCATCTCTTCTCAAAACCTCAAAACAAAATGCGAAGAGTGAGAATCCAATTCTAAGGATTTGATCTTGTGGTTAGCTAGATGGGATTTTTCTTATTATTTTTGCGAGAGTCATCTGGTGGTGGGAAACCTTGTAGCATTTGATTTCTCGCAATATCAATGAGATTTGGGAATCCTAATAAAAAACTAAACTAATGCACGAGTTATATTGGGATATATGTACAACTAAATAAAACATTTAAATTATCATTTTTCACATACCATCCTCTAATATTCTGTAACTTATTTGCATACTAGTCATATTTGTTGTATCTTAGTTAATCTTTTCCTACTTTTCATTAGCACCCAATTTTTTTGTTTGAGAAGTCATAATTAAAAATATCATTTTCCATATCCTTATTTGCTTATTAAACACACTAGTTATACGTTTGTTCGAGTTAATGCACAGGCATTGCAAAAAATCAAACAATGACCAATACATAGACTTGATGCTTTAACAATCACTACTGGAAAATCTATCTTTCCGTGAGGGCAGGTGTTTGCCGTGCGTCAAAAGTTGCGGAACACGGCAAAGAAAGACTTTGCCGAGTGGCGGCAAAGAAAAAACACACGGCAAAGGCAAAACACTCGGCAAAGAAAAAACACATGGCAAAGGCACGGGAAAACACACGGCAAAGAAAACCACACGGCAAAGTCACCAGAAAACACACGGCAAATACAACCACACAGCAAAGTCACAGGAAAACACACAGCAAAGACAACCACAAGGGAAACACATAGCATCTTTGTCGTGTGTTTGCACACGGCAAAGTATATTAGGAATTATACCATATTTGCTGGATAATCTAGATTTCACACAATTTATACCATAATGGTGCAAAATGGCACCCATCTAGATTTCACATAAATTATACCATATTTGTTGGATAATCTAGAAATATTAGGAATTTTCTCGCCTAATTTCGTCTATTTAAATGACTTTATGCCAATTTTTCGAAAGTAATTCAAATTTGAACTACAAGTGTGTGATAGTTTGCTCTGAAAATTTTACAAAAATCATTCTAAGGTACACAAGTAGTGGTTATATCACAAAACCGTCGATGGTTTTGAAAAATTCGACCCCTTTCGACGAATAGCCATGGTGGCCATTTTGGCCATTTTTTCGAAAAAATCAAATAAAGTGAAAAAATAACCAAAAAAAGAAATCGTTTGGCATGGAGTGCTTTTATGTGTAGTAGTTGATTGCAAAAATAATAAACTTGAGTTTTGACAAAGTTTCCAATAAACTTATTCACAGAAAGATCAATTATCTACAAACATGTTTAAGTTTCGAGTCAAATGACCTAGATATGATCATTCTCGTGACATAGTTTGTTATAATATGCTCATATTTGACACATAGGTGTATCATGGTATGGCAAACAATGTTGCAGAACTGAGTTTTTTCAAATTATGTTTATAAATATCATTTTTTTTATTTTTTAAGTGTCAAAAATGACATTTTTGTGAAGCAAGTACAAAAATATGGTGCAAAATGGAACCCATCTAGATTTCACACAAAGTAGACCATATTTTATGGATAATCCAGAAATATTTGGATTTTTTAAGGTTTTTTACCTAATTTCGCCTATTTAAATGACTTTATGCCGATTTTCCGAAATTAATTCAAATTTGAACTACAAGTGTGTGATAGTTTGCTCTGAATTTTTTTCAAAAATCATTTCAAGCTACACAAGTAGTGATTATATCACAGAACCGTCGATGGTTTTGAAAAATTCGACCCCTTTCGGCAAATAGCCATGGTGGCCATTTTGACCCTTTTTTCAAAAAAATCAAATAAAGTGAAAAATTAGTCAAAAAATGAAATTCTTTGACATGGAACCCTTTTATGTGTAGTAGTTGATAGTAAAAATAATAAACTTGATTTTTGACAAAATTTTCAAAAGAATGCTTCACAAAAAGATCTATCGTCTATAAACATGTATAGGTTTCAAGCCAAACGACCAAGATATAACCACTTTCATGGCATAGTTTGTGATAAAGTCTCCATATTTGACACATAGGTGTGTTTTGGTATGGGCAACAATGTTGCCGAACTGAGTTTTTTCAAATTATTTGTATAAATATCATTTTTCATTTTCTAAGTGTCGAAAATGACTTTTTTTGTGAAGCAATTACAAAAAAATATGGTGCAAAATGGAACACATCTAGATTTCACACAAAGTAGACCATATTTTATGGATAATCCAGAAATATTTGGAATTTTTTAAGGTTTCTGCCTAATTTCGCCTATTTAAAAGACTTTATGCCGATTTTCCGAAAGTAATTCAAATTTGAACTACAAGTGTGTGATAGTTTGCTCTGAATTTTTTTCAAAAATCATTTTAAGCTACACAAGTAGTGATTACATCAAAGAACCGTCGATGGTTTTGAAAAATTCGACCCCTTTCAACGAATAGCCATGGTGGCCATTTTGACCTTTTTTTCAAAAAAATCAAATAAAGTGAAAAATTAGTCAAAAAATGAAATCCTTTGACATGAACCCTTTTATGTGTAGTAGTTGATAGCAAAAATAATAAACTTGATTTTTGACAAAATTTTCAAAATAATGCTTCACAAAAAGGTCCATCGTCTATAAGATGTCAGCACTCGAACGGACGGCACGGCTGGGGACGGGCCGGTGGACGCACCCGGGGTTTAGTCCCACCTCGCTAGTTGAGGGAGGCCGACACCAGCTTATATAGCTGGGCAAACCTCTCCCTTCAGGCCGGTCTTTTGGGATGAGAGAGGCCTTGGGCCTCCAAATACACTGGTCGAGCGTGGGCTGGCCTTTGGGCCGCTAACATCTGGTATCAGAGCCAGCGTGCGCGTCGCTATTAGGTGTGTGACAGTCGCCTTCGCTCCTGTTTAGGGGGATGGGATGTCAGCACTCGAACGGACGGCACGGCTGGGGACGGGCCGGTGGACGCACCCGGGGTTTAGTCCCACCTCGCCAGTTGAGGGAGGCCGACACCAGCTTATATAGCTGGGCAAACCTCTCCCTTCAGGCCGGTCTTTGGGATGAGAGAGGCCTTGGGCCTCCAAATACACATGTATAGGTTTCAAGCCAAACGACCAAGATATAACCACTTCCATGGCATAGTTTGTGATAAAATCCCCATATTTGACACATAGGTGTGTTTTGGTATGGGCAACAATGTTGCCGAACTGAGTTTTTTCAAATTATTTGTATAAATATCATTTTTCATTTTCTAAGTGCCGAAAATGACTTTTTTTGTGAAGCAAGTACAAAAAATATGGTGCAAAATGGAACCCATCTAGATTTCACACAAAGTAGACCATATTTTATGGATAATCCAGAAATATTTGGAGTTTTTTCGCTTTCTACCTTATTTCGCATATTTTTATGACTCTATGCCGATTTTTCGAAAGTAATTCAAATTTGAACTACAAGCGTGTGATAGTTTGCTCCAAAAAAATTCAAAAAATCATTTTAAGATACACAAGTAGGGATTACATCACAGAATCATCGATATTTTTGAAAAATTCCACCCCTTTCAATGAATAGCCATCCTGCCCATTTTGGCCAATTTTTCAAAAACCTCAAATAAAGTGAAGAAAACCTAAAAAAAAGAGATATTTTGGCATATATGAAGTCCTTTTATGTGTACTGCCGATTATTGAAATAAATAATGAAACAAACAAAGAATATAACCAAAACAATGAAGTAAAGAAACAAATAAAATAAGAAAGAAAAAACAAACACACTTTGCCGTGTGCCAAATTTGCCGTGTGCCAAATGGTAGCACATGGCAAAGAATCGCGGTATACTGATTGGCTGAGATCATTTTCACGCGGATCACTGTCCTGGATCGTCAGATCCAGCAGGATCCAACGGCCCAATCTCTCCCCCACCCAAACCAGCCTTATCTTCATATTCTCCCTCTTTTTTTTCTTTTTCCCTTTATCTGCTCGATCCACTCATTCTGGATCCAGTTTCTCTCTCTTCGTTACTTCTTTGCTTTTCTCTGTGCAGGTCCGTGGTGCTCGCCGCCGTTCTCCTGTGTTCACCGAGCCGCCTCGGGTGGCCGTCCCCTCCGCGAGAGGCCCGAGCTGCAGCGCCGGAGCCCCACTCCGCGAGACGCCCGAGCTTCAGCTCCATCCCGGCCGCCTCCTTCGCGAGGCATCGCCTGGTTGCTCCGTGCCAGCGTCCTCTGCTCGCCTCGTTCCGGGAGGCGGACGCCGACGACCGCGAGCTGCAGCGCCGGAGCCGCCACACTCTCCATGCCGTCTCCCACGCCGAAGACCACGGGCCGCCGCGCCCTCGTCGCCGTCTTCCGCGTCGACCGCGCCAACGACGCCCTCGACCTTACCGACCTCGAACGGACGCACGCTGGGCCGCCGTGCAGGCCGACGCCCTGGCTCGAACCACCTCGCCAGGAGCACGCCGCCGTCCTCGCGCGCGTCGATCCTGCACACGCAAGACACGATATACAAGGAGCACGGCGTCCCCGAGGAGTTCACCGCGCGACTCGCCGGCGACCTGCGCGCGAACTCGACGCCTCCACCGGTGTCCCCGCTTGCCCGCCGCTCTCCACGAACCCGCCACCCCTAGGCCCGCTCTGCCTCGCCGCGGCGGCGCCCAGCCCCGCGAGCACACAGCACCGTCGGCGGCGGTGATTTTTTTAATCCTGTTTGCCGGGTGGAGCAAAAAGCACACGGCAAAGATGGTGAAAAAACACACGGTAAACTGCTTTACTTTGTTGTGTGGTGGAAAAAACACACGCGAATGCTTTGCCGTGTATTTTCTGAAAAACACACGGCAAAGAGCCTTTGCCGACGCGAGTTGTGCCGTGAGAGCTTTGCCGTGTTGTTCCGCACGGCAAATTCTTTGCCGGGTTTCGCAAAGCCTTTGCCGTGCGGATTCGTCGCACGGCAAAGAAGTGATTTCCGGTAGTGAATATTCATGGTAAGAATATACATTTAAAAGTCAAAAGAAAAAGGTTCATGCATGTTCAACTAATGTTACCCGAACGTTCTTTTCACATGTAGTGTAGCTAAGTAAATTAAGAAACTCAGCTTCCTCTTCAATTTCCACCCCGGCATGCTGCAATTAATGCTGGTTCGAGCTTTCCATAGAATTTTCGGCGACATTTTACCGCGGCATCTTCTTTCTCCCAAATAATTGCTTCTTTCTCATGGATCGCATGCAATGATAGTAGCACATTACGCGTAAGGTTTCTCAGAACTTTCTTCTCTTGAACGCAGGAAAACTATTTCACAAGGCTACAGTAAGTGTGCACCAGCCGGCCGTGCGTGCTCCCTAACTCCCTAAGCAATCAACCATAAGCATATATCGGTAGATATTGTTCTACTGATCTACTCTCCGTCATTTTCTCCGGGTCTTTTTTTTTCTCTGTTTGCTTGAATTCATGCGCCCGCGTTCCGGAAACTTTCAGTTCGTCTTCCGTGCATAACGGTGTTCCAGTTTTCCCTGCATACCATGACTTGGTGAGATGGGTACGATGCTCACGGCAGAGACGAAGCCACCGAAAGCAACATCTTCAAGCTAGTGATAATATATGCATCGATCGATTGATTGACTACTACACACAGAGAGACCATGCATGCATGCCCGCGTAAGTGCATCGCAAGTTAATTTGAACTCCTGCTTGTCAAAATAACCGGCCGGACGGTCACACACGTAAAAACCATAGAAACTTCCTTTGGTACTAGCTAAGCTTGTCCCTTATAAATACCAGATCAAATCTTCGAACGGAGACTCACAGCTCACACAAGCAACACACGAAAGCGTAGCTAAGCTCAAAAGAGAGAGCACTGTGCGTCCCATATCTCTCTCTCTCTCTCTCTGTCCACGATCATGAGTAAGCTCGTGGCAGCAATGCTCTTGATTTTCATGATGATTATATCCGGCTCGGCTGCGAGACCGTTGCAAGGTGATCGAGTGTCTTCGGGCGGTTCCGGCGTTGTGCCGCCGTCGCCGATGCATTGGCGTGGACGCATGCTATCTCAGCTGGAGGAGGAGAAGGGGCCCCAAGGGTGCCCAAAAACTCACGATCCTAACACGCACTGCTCCTCGCCATAGAGGCAAGCAGAGAGTCAGAGACACGACGCGTGAGCATGGAGTTGTCGTGTCTAGCATATATAAGAGTCGGTCAAACCTGAAGCGATATTTGATTTCAGAGATGTCTCCGTTTGTAGATTTCTTACAATATACACACACGCTCTCACACCCATGTACGTTCCTCTTTTAATTATCTATATATGAATTTGATTGTGTTTCCAGATTGCTAATCATAACATAATGAGAGATTTATGGATTTTTGGAAAGACTAACGATCTATCACGCTGCTTGCAAAAAAAAGATCAAAATAGTGTGTGTTGTAGCACTGATTGGTACTACATTGAAGCAATTGAGGAAATAAGAAACACTATAGTTGGTATTGTCTTGTGCACAATATTTTTGTGCCAATTATGGAAGATAAAATATAAGCTAGAGGCCGTTCGAGGGGTCATGGCACCTAGTTAGTAACTTACTATAATCATTTCCATCAAGAAATGTTCAATGTGTTTCTTGATCAAATTAGTGGAGTTGAATAATCTCTTTGCTGACCCAGCTATTGAGATGCATAGCTTGTCTTGATTCGACGAAATGACGAATTATGTTGCTCATTTTGATAATAACTGAACTTGCAAATAGTTATGCCGACGAATTCTCCCACTATATATATGAGTGTATAGACCTTCGGGACCAACTTGGCACATTTATTGCTGATGTGAGATATGATCCTAACTTTGCAAATTGTATAGTTCTTGGAACGTCGCTCTGAAGATGGTTCAAACATAGAGACACATGACATTTCCGTTTGTATATCGTCTTATATAGTTAGTCTTGATTTTTCAGTTGCAGCAGCAACATTGGAAGTATATTTGAGGAACACGATGAATGATGATTGGATGAACCATAATATGGTATGCTATATTGAGTAAGACATATTTGCAAGCATCGAAAACAATATAACTTATTATTTTCAAAGGATGAAGTCGCGTAAGGGACAAATACCACATGTGACTAGTGGTGAGTTCCTTTTTCTTACTAATGCAATTTATGCATTATGTATTCATTCATACTAGTATTTTCCAGCTATTTTTCTGCTCTTTGCAGGTTCTGATTCTTCTCATATGATTGATGAGGAAATAACCTTATATATAAAGGCTCGACAGAGCCGCGGCCTCTCAGGCCACCTGTTACTGTAGCTACTGTAGATAGCTACAGTAGCTACAGTCGAATCCTGGACGTCCGATACCAGATCAACGGCACACAGCTCCCCTCGCTTGGTCGACAAACGCGCACGGCGACGTGCTCGCACGAATTTTGGCGCATTGGATGGCACCGGTCGATCAGCCGTGCTGGATCGCTCAGTGCACGCACGGATTTTGACGCACGTCCGCAACCGGTTATCTACCACTCGCACGACAATTAACGCACCCTGCCACCGATTCTAACCGGTCGCCGCGCTTTTTTGCAAAAAAAAACCCTCCGCGGAGGACGAAATTGCAATTTCGCGAAACAACAAGGACTACCGTGCAAAAACTACATCACATCTCATCGTTCCTCTTTCTCCTCCCGCGGCGTTGGAGGTCGCCGCCGCCGGTGACGGACGCCACCGCTGCTCTGCACATCCCCGATCAAATCGAAGCACGCCAGCCGCTCCGCCGCCGCATCTTCTGCATCTTCGCCAACAGCTACGTGCTGGGGCGCCCGATCGAAGCCGGATTCGGCGATGCCGTGCGCGTGCTCCCGCCGCCGTGTTCGGACGCCGCCGGCTACGCTCCGAAGACCAAAAGACATCGGCGCCACCGCTCTCGGCCACTCTGCGTCCACGTACGTCCGCCGCGTGCGCGCGCGAATCCTAACTTGCGCGGATGCGCCGCCGTCGTCCTCGCCGTGCCCGCTGGGCAGTGATGCAGTGCCAGCGATGACGTCATCAGTTGGCCCACGTGTCAGTTCTTTTTTTTTAACAGAGATAGTTTCAGAAATTAATAAATCCCTGACAGATGGCCCACCCTATTTAAACAAATTCCAAAAAAAATGCTAAATACTGCAAAATCTATAACTTTAAATATATCCAGCTGAAAAAAAAAATATATATATATATCAGAATGGCCACAAAAAAAATACTAAAATATATATATATATATATATATATATATATATATATATATATATATATCAGAATGGCCACACAAAAAACTGCCTATTTATGACATATGATTAAATTTCAAATATAAATGATTTAAAATTTTAAATCCCTTCCAAACCTGATCATTTTACAAACGTGAAAATAATACAAATTTGCATGACTTCCCAATTTGAATAATTTTTGAAATATGAACAATTTTTTAGCGCACACTTTCTATAATTTCAACAACTTTCAAATCTAGACATTTATAAAATTTGCATTTTACCACACAGTAAAAATTTAGATACGAAAAGCACTCATAAAAATTTGAATACTTTAAATATAATTTCCAAACCGTCAAAACTTTCAAATGCTAAATCAAATGGGAAAAAAAACTTTAAATAAAAAAAGTGTTCAGAAATTTAAATTCTTTTTAAGAACCGTCATAACTTTGAATCCTAATTCGAATGGAAAAAACTTTTAATATGAAAAGTATTCAGGAATATTTGAATACTTCAAATATAAACTTTTTGGAAAGCTTCACAATTTCCAGATACTAACTCAAATGAGGAAAAAAAAAGTATGAAAATGCTCACAAATATCCATACCATCATAACTTTGAAATGCTAATCCAAATGGAAAAAATTTAAATAAATTTTCTTTTCAAAAATATAAACTTTTTTGAAACCTTCATAACTTTTAAAGCCAAAATCAAATGGGAAAAACTTTAAATATAAAAAATGTTCAAAATATTTAAACTTCCCAATATAAACTTCTTCCAATTCTTCAAAACTTTAAATACTAATAAAAAAAGAAAAAAACTTTAATACGAAAGGTTGTTTTTACGCTTTCTAATAATAGTTTTCCCCTTTTCCCCCCCCCCCCCCCCCCCCCCCCCCCCCCCCCCCGCATTTTTTAAACATTACACAGAAATACTCGCATTTCCCAGAAATTGTGAATCGGTCACCAGAAAAGAAAAAAAAACATTTCTGCATCACAGTCCCCACATTTTCCAACCCCCCCCCTATTAGTTTGCACCTTTTTTTCCCCGTATTTTTTTAGTACCACTATATATAAAGAAACAGCATCTTTTTTTACAAACATTGCACACGAATAGCGATTCACTTTAAAATGCCCACACTACAATATAAGACTACACAAAATTCAGCGCCATCTCAATTCAAACTACATATATTTAACTTACTCAAAGTATCCTCAAAATAAGGCAAGTGAGTCAACGATCTCTGTAAGAGGAATTGGAAGATGGGGGTTCCATGGCGCACTGAGATGAAAGGCTGTCTTGGACGTGCGGCCCCTTATCCCTATCCCTTTGTTGATGAATCTTCTCACCGCACTCTGGCAATTTTTTCCCTAACAATAACTCACTAAATTTCACCTCATTTAAATTCTTTCCATAAAAAAAATGCCTTATTACCTACTACGTCATTTACCATCACCAAACGGGCGCAGCGTGTCGACGCGCCAAGATGTCTAGTGATAGACTATGATCCGAGCAAATCTTTGTTGGTTAGGTACTAAAATGCTTCATGATTACGCAATCGTGATACCATACTTTTTTGTGCTTTTCTTATTGCCGTTTTTTATTCTTTGTCAAAACGCCATATGCATTTGTAGTGTGCTTTGCCTGATATACTGTGTTATTTTGAGAGGGGATAAAAGGGAAATATTTTTCATAGTTTTTGAGCATTAGGAATTAGTCTTGATCTTACCCAAATCCTGGGTCCGCCACTGTCCCTAGACGCGCCCACATGACAACCTCGCTGCTCGCATAATTTAAGTAATTTGGCCACTTTTGGTACTCCATCCGATCCGAATTTAGTGTCACTAACCTTGTATAAATCTTGACTGCCACAGGTCATTTTCCACGACACTTATTCTGGTTCAAAGGGAGTAGTCAAAAAAAAAAAAAAAAAGGCCACTTGAATGCTTGCATCTGATCAACACGGCAAGATCACAGGCCATGAAGATCCAAGGGCGCTTCTCCTGTACGGATCGAACATGAGTATCACGGGTCCTTCACTCTTTCCCAGTGGAGTCGTGGTCTTCTCCGTGATGTGTGAGTGCTGTGACTGAAAATAGACTTTGACTTGAACTGAATGCATGGGCTAGCTACGAACAAACGTTGCTCCCCTTGACGTCAGATTCGCTGAGCACATCATAAAAACAGGCTAAAAGGATACATCTGAGCTCTGAAACGGGTACGGTTAATAACTTAATATTTGATCGATTCGGCCAAAATATATCTAGCTTGGATTTTAAGAAAGAAACCCAAATACAGAGAGCGGTGATTTGTCACCCGGGCTACATGTAGCCCGGTATTGTATTTATTTTTTTGTCGCCATTTTAAGTTTCCAAAAATCCGGAAAAAATACTGGATATTGACAACGACTTGATCTATGTTTGTGAAAAGTTTCAACGCGAAATAGTTTATATTGCGCCCTACACGAAAATGACAAAATTCTGACAATTTTGAGAGATTTTGAATCACCACCCAGATCTAGAAATTTGTCTTTTTTACACAGGATAAAATACTGAATGTTTCGCATTTCTTTTTTGCACACAGGCAGGAATCATCATTATCTACGTTTAGAATTTTCAGAATTTTTTACAACTTAAATTTGCAGATTTTAAATTTCAAAAAACCGGGCTACATGTAGCCCGGGTGACAAAACGACTTTGCGCCCAAATACATCTATATTTTCCGGTCGAGCTTCCTCTTCAGCGTACATGCATCGTGCATGGTGCAGAGCTAGCTGTTGGAGTACAATATGAGTTCTAATCGATACTTGATGCATTTTTCCTTTTCCTCTGGATAACACACTGAGATTACCGCGATTCTTCTCGTAAGAAAACTACTCTCGCTGTTTTGAATTAGATGACTTGCTATAGGGCAGTGCTAAGCGTCCCCGGGGATCTGGGGCTTCCGATCCCCCGCCTCCCTCGTTCGACACGTGTCCATCCGAGACCTGTAACTCATGTGAAAAAAGCTCCACGAAAAAAGCCCAGGCTCGTGAAAAAGAAAGCTTCGTCTCCTAATTGCAGCACCGCACCCCGCAGCTTTGCCAGAAAAGACGCCGCCGGCACGCCGCCAGTCGCCGGAGAAGACGCCGTAGCTTCGCCGGATAAGACGCCCGCCCGTCCCCGGAGAATACGCCGCTCGCCCGTCACCGGAGAAGACGCCGCAGCTTCGCCGGATGAGACGTCGCCCGTCCCCGGAAAAGACGTTGACCGCCCGTTGCCGGAAAAAATCACACTGCAGCTTCGCCGGAGAAGACGCCGCCCGTCCCCGATGCCATCACCGTCGGCCTCCCGTGATAGCACCGCCACACACCTACGATAGCACCGCGGGACGCCGATGGCAGCCCGGCCGTTGTATCACCGCTTTCTCCATGGCAGCGCCGTTGTAGCTCGTTGTAGCACCGGCAACCACCTCGGTAGCATTGTCGCATGCGATTGCAGCTCTGCCGGCCTGCGCTTGTGCCTGCCATTCGAAGCTTCGACGGATTGTGGCACCACCAGTGGCCTGTGGTAGCCGGCCTGTGGTAGCATCGCCACCCGCCTCTCGCAGCATCCCCGCCGGCATCCGGTAGCACGACCAAAAACCGCCGCCAGGCTATGGTAGCATCGCAGCCTGTCTCTCGCAGCATCGCCGCCGGCCTGCGGTAGCATGACAAAAAACCGCTGCCGGGCGCTCGTAGCACCGCCGCCGGCCTCTGGTACCATCGCAGCCTGCCTATGGTAGCACGATTTCTTGGAGCAGGAAGCACCGCTGGCCACGATTGGTAGCAAGTCCGGCCATGGCTTTCAGCCTGCCTATAGTAGCACGATTTCCAGGTTGCAGCAATCCCCATCCCTCCATCCCTCTTGTGAGCAGAACGAGGCACCGGACGTGGGAGAGAGATGGGGTCAGGGAGTGAGATGGGGCTGTGCGGTCGTGTGGCGGGGCAGCGACGGCGCGTGTTGACGACGGCTGGCAGAGCTTTCCATGGGAGCTTGCGCACGGAGCAGAGACGGATGGATGTAAAATCACCGCCGATTGGCGGCACCGGAGATGTCCAGCTCGCGGGGGTGGGCGAGGAGCCGCCGAAGATGTCAAGGTTGTGCGGTGGAGCTAGGAGCCGCCGGAGATGGGAGAGGAGGACCCGCATCGGTGGGGATTGGGGATTTTGGAGGAACGTCTCGTACTCTCGTACAGAACGGGTAAGGAGGAAACGAGTGGAGGAGAGACAAGATAAGGTGGGGCCCGTTGGACGCGTGGCGTGCGCTCGACCCGGGGGACGCGAGCGTGCCCCGGATGATTAGAAGTGTTTCCCCTTGATATCCACCACATGTAAATGTAGTCATCTAATTTAAAATAGAGGGAGTATTATGCATAGTCGACCAAAGGTACGTGTTGAACCGACAATCAACATTGAGCATAGCATATATATCGGATTATGGGTATCCTTCTCCGCTGAGATTTTGTCTCCCGGTCCTGTTATGTTTGCTTTCGACAGTTCGAGTTGCGACTTCCTCCACGTATCTAGGTGCGCGTGTGATAGGCATGCACAATGTTCACGGCAAAATACGACCGAAAGCTACATCTTTTGTAGAAGCACTACAGCAGGCGCCCTCTGTGCCGACGGTATTTACCGTCGGCACAGACACCTTCCCCGTCGGCACAGGTCTGTGCCGACGACCGTCGGCACAGGGCCGTCGGCGTAGGTCCCCGTAGGCACAGGTTTTTTGCCCGTCGGCACAGCGTTTCCCCGTCGGCATAGGAGGTGCCTACGGTTAAACAATGCCCGTCGGCACAAATTCCGTCGGCACAAATTCCGTCGGCGTAGGTTCGGTGGGTCCCACGTGGGCGAGCTCGTCTGAGAAGCTGTGCCGACGGTATTACCGTCGGCACAGGTGTGCACGTGGCGTCTCCTGGGCGTCTCCTGTGACGTCCTGGCTGAGGAGCTGTGCCGACGGTAGTACCGTCGGCACAGACCTGACCATTTGGCACAGACGCAAGACCTGTGCCGACGGTATTACCGTCGGCACAGGTGAGTCCCAGATTTTTTTTTGCCAATTTGGTTGCAGCAGCTCGTTTTCCAGCAAAAATGGCAGAAAATAAAATATAAAATACTGACAATATCATCACAAATAAGATCACACATAGCTCCATATATCATCCCAAAGCAATATCATCAAGCACAATGCTAATATCATCATAGTGGATACACACATAGGACTACAACAATGTCTCGCAAGTTGCTACATAGCTAGATGTCTAGATCATCAAGCCCTACATCTATTGCGGCGGCGACGGGGTGTACCCCATGTCTCCCCGGGTGAACACAGGCGATCGACGGCTCGGCGCAGCAGTAGAACCACCAGAAGAAGGCGAAGCACCAGGAGAAGTCGAAGCACCACGCGAAGCACCAGGAGAAGGACCACCGGGATGTACCGGTGTGATCTCACGCGAACCCGGCGAAGCACCAAGCGAAGGATCAGCATCAAACCTCACCATCTCACGCGAATCCGGCGAGGCACTAGGAGAAGCACGACCAAAGTGTGGGTTCTCCGACGAGCATCCCGTTCCCTACATGTTTGAGCAAGAGTTAGCAACTTGCGAGGCAAAGGAAAAGCGGTAACTAGTGGTTTGGCATCAAACTTACCGGGGTCGATGAGTAGTAGGTGAGAGCGAACTCGTCCTTCGATGGAAACCGTGGACACGGCCCCGGCTCCGGAGGCTCCTCCATAGAAGGGGGGACCCGCACTCCAGTGGTGAAAAAGTTCAGCACCGACTGCAAGATAGTTTAGATGTTAGACGTTGCCAAAATAAAGGTTCAAACTAGGGAAGTGGGACTTGTCATATTAGACAAAAATAAAGGTTGAAACTTACAGCACGGAACGACTTTTGATACGAGGAGTAGGCTGTATTCATCTCCAGCCACTGGGCATAGGCCACCTGATACTCCGCATGAGCGGCAGCGTAGGCTGCCTCAAGATCGGGCTACAATTTCGAAAATATGGTATGGAACTGTCAACTTAGCCATGCAGGAACGAATGTCGGAAAGAGGATGAAAATGAGAAAAACTTACATCGGTGGAAGTGGGTCGACGAGGCCGTCGACGAGGCGCGATAAGGGGGCTGCCGTCAGGGAGGGTAGCTTTTGCCTGCGTGAAGCTCATGGAAGGCCTGACCACATTCTGAAGAAAGAGATTACGGCCATGCGGCCTTCCATGCCCTGAGAGGACCATCGACCTCTCGTCGACCTCCTGGCTCAAGGGGTCATCCACCTCCGGGTGAAAAGACTGGAACGTCGTGGAGTACCTCTCCAAGTTCTCGTTGGCATTGTTGTAGTACTCAGGAAGCTGGGGCTGAGGCTTCGATAGATCGCGCTTCTTCTCCTTCATCTTCTTCCACGATTGCAACTCAGAGCTTACCTCCCCCCTATCGGCGTCCTGCATCGCGAAAAGAAATGTCATGCGTAGCAAGTAAAACATGAGGGGAAAATAAATGGAGGTCGTTCCATGTATATATATACCAGCTTTTCCTTGAAGCGGAAGATGTTGCGGCTTCCCGCAATGTGTGTTCCCTCGGTGCCTCGGTTTGCCTTGTTCCGCTGGCTCACGGCGTCGAACTCGGGGTCTCCCCCGACCCACCTCGTAACCAACGCATCCCATGCGGCTTCTTTGCCGTCGGCCCAGTCGGGCATAACCTGAAAATGCAATTCAAGAAGAGATAATGCAATGGCAACTTAGCAGCAATATAGAATTTCATTGACAGTTCACTTACCGAAAGGAATTCCTCCCTCGTCATCTTCTGTGCCGTCTTGACATTCTCCTCCTTCTTGGCCCTCTTGCCCGTCTTCTCATACGTGAAAGTATTGGCGGACGTATGCTTTTGGTTGTAGAATTGTTGCCGTGTCAACCTCACACAATGAGCACGCAATACGCGAGCCGCCGTGTCTCTATGCTCGTCCGCCACCCGAAAATGCTTCTTCAACCATGCATAAAAAAATTGTGAGAGTCATGAGTTAGCACGGTGGAGTCATAAACTATGAACGGAACTCGAAAAATATGTCTTACCCAAAACCCGGTGATCACGGCGTCAGCAGCTGTCTCGAAGCCCGGGATAGGGGCAGCCTCATAGTCCACCCATTTATAGGCTAACTTTGCCTCGGCGTCGGGACCGACGGTGTACAAGCCCGGCCAATTTTGCCTAATTAGAGCTCCAAGCAAGCTCCCAGGAGTGCGGGGAATCTTAGGTGCTGGCCATGTCCATTTGCTGCACAATAATCAAACATTAGTACATATGCCAAATTGTTATGAACACAATGAAATTACATGTTCAAAATTACAAAATTAGTACACTTACTCAACGCCCTGAGGAACAATGAGGGCTTTCGCCTCCTCGCTCCTAGGCTCCATGTCCTCGTCGGGGACTCCCGCTTCGCCACGCATCCGCGGCCGCTTCGGCGCCAGCTCCACCTCGTCCTCCACCTCGTCCTCCTCCTCGTCCTCCACCTCGTGTCTAGACTGGGAAGCCACGTCGCCAGAAGCGGAGGGCAACTCCACCTCGTCCTCCGCCACGTCTACTCCACCTCGTCCTCCACCTCGTCCTACTCGCGCACCCTCGTCCACGGCGTAACGCGAGGTGGAAGGTCGTCCACTCCGTGTAACTCCAGGCTTCCGTACCATCATCTTACTAATCTTACTAATCAGGGACGAGGAGTTTTCCTTGCCTTGGCTCATATTGTTCAATCACCTGCATTGAGAAAGAGAAAACAAGTAAGCATAAAGACATAATAAAATGTAGACAGTAAGCATAAAGACGTAATGCAATGACGAAGCATGTTGAAAAATAAATACTAAAGCATAAAGACATAATAACATGTAGACACCAAGCATAAAGATGTAATGCAATTAAGAAGCATGTTGAAAAATAAATACTAAGCATAGAGACATAAAAGACGCTCACCCCGAATAATCACTCTCATAATTTAGTTGGTTCTCATTCTCACTATCACTATCACTATCACGTGTGTAGTAGGTTGGAGGCTCATCGCACGGTGGAGGCTCGTCATCGGCGGCATTGTCCGCCTGTAACTTCGAGAGCATATTTATGTCCTTCAGATCCACCACTGACTCACCACGAGTGTGTGCATCGTTCTCGAGGTCCTCAAGACCACCCGTTTGTAAGGCAAAGTCCCCGAAGTCCTCTTGCTCTTGATAGAAAATTCCCTCGTATGTTTTAGGGTCAATGTTGTTGTAATCGTCGGCAGAGGGCATGGGTAGCTTACCATGTGGCGATACCCGGAACACGACTTCCCAGCCCTTGAGGTTCTCTTTCTGGCATGGGTAGGGCAAATAATAAACTTGCTTGGCTTGGTGAGCCACAACAAAGACATCGGCTCCGCTATAGGTGGTTGAAGGCTTAACTTCAACTAACCCAATGGAAGGGTCACTTCTCAGTCCACCGTGTGGTCCAGTGCGTGGGTCGAACCAATGGCACTGGAACACAACGAGCTTGAGTTCTATGTTCGTACGATTGAACTTCAGCTCGTATACCTTTTCTAACCTTCCGTAGTAATCTACGTAATCGGCTCCATCGGCTCCTCTGGATCCTTTGGTGAAGACCCCAGTATTTACAGTTTTTGCATTCGGCCGACTATTCTGGTGATACTCTGTATGGAAGCGGAACCCATTCACATCATACTTCTCATACTTCATGACGGTACGGTTAAAACCTTGGGAAACACATCTCAACTCATCCGTCATCTCAACGTTGCGATCAGCTCCCTACAAGTACGGTTCAAATTGTTTTGTGCATTAGTTACGTGTAATAAGAGGGACAAGTCACAGATTGCAAGCTAAGAGGGACAGGTTAGAAATTACTTTTTCCATGAACCAAGACACAAATTTTTTCCTCCGTGAGCACCCTTTTTCAGAAGAGTGTCCAGCTCCGCGGGAGAGGGATCCGCCATTCCCGACCACTGTTCATCTTGGAATTGGCTAAAAGGAGAAAATAGGTATTAGACCGAAACCGAGTTACTAGTTGCAAAGTAATTTGTTCACCATTTTACCTGATGAAACCGACTACTTCCGTCATGTTCGTAAGCACATAGAGCATTATGCAATCCTTCTCTTCCTTGGTCAACTGCAATTTTACACCACCACCGGCCTTGCCACCGGGACATTGGAAGAGGAGGAGCTTGGGGTCATGCTTGGGCTCGTCGACATTGTACCGAGAGACCGGGTTATGCATAGTGGATACTTCATCGGGATAGTACGTTGTCACGGCGTCTGCCATCTCCCGAAGTATTGTTGCCTCAGCTATGCATGCTTCAATCCTATTTTTGTTTCCAGTCATGTTTCGAATATACTTGAACTCTCTCTCAATACAAAACTGCCAACGAAACTGCACCGGTCCACCCAAGAGTGCCTCGTTCGCGAGATGCACAACGAGATGTGCCATCGGAACAAAGAAGCCTGGCGGAAAGATCTTCTCTAAATTGCATAGCAACTCCGGCACAAGATCACGCAGCTTCCCAATAATCACGGGACATATCTGCTTCGCACAGAGCGTGCGGAAGAAATGGCTCAACTCCGCAAGCACTCGCCAGATACGATCGGGGAGATACCCTCGAACCATCACCGGCATCAACCGCTCAATCCATATATGATAGTCGTGACTCTTGAGCCCAGTGACATTTCCCTTTACAAGATTGACTCCATTACTTATATTGGAACAATAACCATCAGGGAACATCACGTCGTGTTTGAGCCACTTGAATGTCTCCTTCTTTTGGATATTATCAAGGCAGTAGGGTGCATTCGGCTTGAACCAATTTTTTCGACGGCGGTCAGGAGGCTGCATGTGTAATCTCTCCCTATCACAGAGATTCTCAACATCAACTCTAGCCTTGACATTGTCCTTTGACTTCCCAGGAATGTTCAGGACTGTGTGAAAGAGCATCTCTCCAACATTCTTTTCGGTGTGCATCACATCGATGTTATGGGGAAGTTCGAGGTCCTTGTAATACTCTAGCTGCGTTAAGCCTGCCACGTGAGTCCAGTTGTGCGTTACACCATATCCCACAAATTTTGGGCCAGGTACCTGAGCAGGCACGAGAGCACGTAGCTCGGCATCAACAGTTGCACCATCGAACTTCGGTATATCTTTTTCTTCACGCACGACTTTGCCCTTCGTGAAGTTTTTTATGTCTTCTCGGTAAGGATGCCTTCTTTTGAGGAACGGTCGATGCTTGTCAAACGCGACATACTTGCGACCTGACTTTAGCCAAGTGAACTCAAGTCGGTTTCTGCACACTGGGCATGGCCACTTACCAGCTGTACACCATCCGCAGAATAGGGCATACCCGGGTAGGTCGTGCATGGAATAGTGGTACCAAATTCTCATCAAGAAGTTTTTCTTTGATGCTCGGTCGTATGTCCACGTCCCATTGTGCCATGAGTGGTGCAAATCATCCACAAGCGGTTGCATGTAGACACTCAAATTCTTCCCCGGGTATTCGGGCCCTGGAATGATCAGCGACATAAACATGAACTTCCTTTGCATTAGGACCCCGGGAGGGAGATTGAGCGGAATAACAAACACGGGCCAGCAGCTGTACGAGTGACTCGACATACCATATGGATTGAATCCATCTGTTGCTATCGCAATTCTGACATTCCGAGCATCTGCTGCCTTATCGGGGTGTTTCTCATCAAAATTCTCCCATGCCTTACCATCAGATGGATGTCCCATCTTTTTCCGTCCGAACTCGTCGGCGTATCTCTTCCCCTTCTTGTGCCAAGTCATCTGTGTGGCAGTCTCCTCAGAAAAGTAAAGCCGCTGGATTCTTTTTATGAATGGGAGGTACCGAAGAATCTTCACAGGACTTTTCCCTGCTTCTTCTGACCATCGGCTCGTTTTCTCATGATACCTAGAGGCCCCACAAAGACTACAGTACTTGTCATCCGCATACTGTTTCCAGAACAGAAGGCAACCTTTTGGACAACAATCTATCTTTTCATAATCCATGCTAAGCGATCCCAATAGTTTCCTCGTTTCGTGCATGGACTTTGGCAGACAATGCCCTTCGGGCAACATGTTACCAAATGTTTTCAGATTGGCTTCAAAGCCTGCACGGGTGGTGGAGTACTGGCACTTGTCACTTAGTATTTGAGCTATGGCATCGAGCTGAGAAATGTTTGCACCCTCGTATAGAGGCTTCTTAGCCGAGGCCATCATATCAAGGAAAGCCTTCGCGGTTGGCTCCGGTTCCTCCGGTTCCTCCTGTTCCTCCTGTGGAGGTGGCGAATCCGGTATGTCAGCATCACGGAGATCATCTAGCAAGTTTCTCACCCCATCATACTCATTGCCATTGATCCGCTGCCGCATCACCTCAACTCTGTCACGTTCGACCTGAGCAAAGTCGACCTTCGTGACGTAGTTAGGCATATACCCAGACAACCAAAGATGCTTAGTCATTTCATCCTTTCCCTGACGGGCACGATTCTTGCAATTAATGCATGGGCACCTTGGACGAACTCCTGATGCCTTTGAACCACGCGCTAACTCCTTCACTAACATATTGGTCTTCCATTCCCACTCCTCTGTTCTTTTAATCTTACTGATACGGCCACTGTACATCCACCCATTATCAGCCATCCTCTGCTTTATTGGATCCAAAGAACAACGCATTTCGTAATATGCACCAAGTAATAATAAATTTATTCAATGACACCAAGATTTATTACGGCCAAATTTTATCTTTTACAACATGCAAGGGTTCACCTACACTTCTAATAGGAGGGCCTATCCCGCCCGAGTACGTGTAGATCGAGTCGTGTCCCATGTTCTACCCCGACCCGAGACGAAATTTCGACAGCACCTCCCCGCTGTTCTTCAGAATACACGTCTCGAGCTTGTCAAGCCGAGAGGGTGTGCATCCGAAGAACAACGGGGAGGTGCTGCCGAAATTCCGTCTCAGGAAGGGGTAGAACATGGAACACGACCCGATCTACACGTACTCGGACTGTCCAACAGGACAACCCGGAAGTGTTACGGTTATAAATATGCAAAGATGGACAATCCTGCATATTTATAAATTTGTAACCCTTCCGGATGGGATCTGACTCGGGTTACGCGACTGACTTGGTGATCTAGACCAAAATAAACCTATGCAGCAAGAGAGGCGAAAGATTTATACCCTCGAGCGTGATCGGTGGTCGGAGAGGGTCGAGGTCGCGACGGAAGCGGGGCAACGAAACAGGGGCACCGAGGCGGGCCCTCCTCAGCTGGAGAAGAAGCCCCGCAACGACGCGCGGGACCGACGGTGCTGGCGGGAAGCTACGTCATCTGAAAAAGCACACAGTTGACATATATAAGCAAAAAATCTCTCTGTTTTACCTAATAATCATCCCTAACCATATAAAAGCTACGACTTTACGACTTTACGACTTTACGAGTTTACGACTTTACGACTTTATGACTTTACGACTATACTAGTTCCACCATTTTTTCTTTACACTTCTACCTCCTAACTAACTAACCTAACTAACCTAACTACCTAACTAACTAACCTAACTAACCTAACTACCTAACTAACTAACCTAACTAACCTAACTAACCTAACTAACTAACTAACAAAAAATACATCAGAGGAGTACCTTGTGAGGAGGAGCTGGCCGTGGAGGAGCAGCTGGCCGTGGAGGAGGAGCAGCCGGCGTGGAGGAGGAGGTCCCGGCGTGGAGGAGGTGCGGGGTGGGGGAGGTGCGGGGTGGAGGAGGTGCTGGCCGTGGAGGAGGAGGTGCCGGCGTGGAGGAGGAGGTGCCGGCGTGGAGGAGGTGTGGGGTGGGGGTGTGAGGCGCGGCGGCGGGCCGGCGTGGAGGAGGTGCGGAGGAGGAGGCGCGGCAGGGGCGCGTCTCGGGCGGCGACGGCGGAGAGGAGAGGCAGGGGTGGGACGGCCGGGGGCGAGGGGCGGCCGGGCGCGGAGGAGGCGGTGCGGGCCGGGTGGAGGAGAGGAGAGGGAGGGGTGGGCCGGCCGGAGCGGAGCGCGGCGGCGGCGTGCGAGGGTGGGAGCGTGAGTGGGTGGGAGCGTGTGTGCGTGCGTGTGTGGTGTGGAGGACGACGGGGTTGGGGATAAGGAGAAGAACCTGTGCCGACGGTTTTACCGTCGGCATAGGTGTCATTTTTTTTCATTTTTCATATTATTACCTAATTTATTAATTTTTAAAAAACATCATAATTTATTTCATTATAATTTTATAGAGTTTTATTTTAATTTATTCTATTATATGGTAGGTCCACAAGCGAATTATATTTTATATGATTTATTACATTATATTCATGAAATTATTTTATATCTAAGCGAAACCCTAGACCCGTGGGTAATCAGTTAAACTTCCCGTCTACCCCCTAGACCGGTGTCGAAAGGGGGTAGGCCAGTGGAATTTTTTGCTTGTTTGTGTTAGGTTAGGCCATGTGAACATAGCAAACTAGGTTTGGGTGGGGTTCCGACGCTCCGGGGCCCCGCTTCGGCGAAACCCTGAATCCGCTGGAAAAACCCTAACGTTTCCGTCTACCCCCATAGACGTGCGTCGAAAGGGGGTAGCCCAGTGGACTTTTTTCCTTGGTTGTGTTAGGTTAGGCCATACGAACATGAGAAACCAACTTTTATCACAAATCGACACAAGATTGCCCCCGTTTCGCCCGAACGGGAGTTTTCAGCTATAAGTCCACACACTTAGTAGAGAGAAAGTGAAGCCGGTGATGTCGGTCACACCTAGGAGTAGATTCTTGGACATTTGAAACACACAACACACTTGTATACATATGGTATGGCACAACCTAGGTTTGGGTGGGGTTCCGACGCTCCGGGGCCCCGCTTCGGCGAAACCCTGAATCCGCTGGAAAAACCCTAACGTTTCCGTCTACCCCCATAGACGTGCGTCGAAAGGGGGTAGCCCAGTGGACTTTTTTGCTTGGTTGTGTTAGGTTAGGCCATACGAACATGAGAAACCAACTTTTATCACAAATCGACACAAGATTGCCCCCGTTTCGCCCGGAACGGGAGTTTTCAGCTATAAGTCCACACACTTAGTAGAGAGAAAGTGAAGCCGGTGATGTCGGTCACACCTAGGAGTAGATTCTTGGACATTTGAAACACACAACACACTTGTATACATATGGTATGGCACAACCTAGGTTTGGGTGGGGTTCCGACGCTCCGGGGCCCCGCTTCGGCGAAACCCTGAATCCGCTGGAAAAACCCTAACGTTTCCGTCTACCCCCATAGACGTGCGTCGAAAGGGGGTAGCCCAGTGGACTTTTTTCTTGGTTGTGTTAGGTTAGGCCATACGAACATGAGAAACCAACTTTTATCACAAATCGACACAAGATTGCCCCCGTTTCGCCCGAACGGGAGTTTTCAGCTATAAGTCCACACACTTAGTAGAGAGAAAGTGAAGCCGGTGATGTCGGTCACACCTAGGAGTAGATTCTTGGACATTTGAAACACACAACACACTTGTATACATATGGTATGGCACAACCTAGGTTTGGGTGGGGTTCCGACGCTCCGGGGCCCCGCTTCGGCGAAACCCTGAATCCGCTGGAAAAACCCTAACGTTTCCGTCTACCCCCATAGACGTGCGTCGAAAGGGGGTAGCCCAGTGGACTTTTTTGCTTGGTTGTGTTAGGTTAGGCCATACGAACATGAGAAACCAACTTTTATCACAAATCGACACAAGATTGCCCCCGTTTCGCCCGGAACGGGAGTTTTCAGCTATAAGTCCACACACTTAGTAGAGAGAAAGTGAAGCCGGTGATGTCGGTCACACCTAGGAGTAGATTCTTGGACATTTGAAACACACAACACACTTGTATACATATGGTATGGCACAACCTAGGTTTGGGTGGGGTTCCGACGCTCCGGGGCCCCGCTTCGGCGAAACCCTGAATCCGCTGGAAAAACCCTAACGTTTCCGTCTACCCCCATAGACGTGCGTCGAAAGGGGGTAGCCCAGTGGACTTTTTTCCTTGGTTGTGTTAGGTTAGGCCATACGAACATGAGAAACCAACTTTTATCACAAATCGACACAAGATTGCCCCCGTTTCGCCCGAACGGGAGTTTTCAGCTATAAGTCCACACACTTAGTAGAGAGAAAGTGAAGCCGGTGATGTCGGTCACACCTAGGAGTAGATTCTTGGACATTTGAAACACACAACACACTTGTATACATATGGTATGGCACAACCTAGGTTTGGGTGGGGTTCCGACGCTCCGGGGCCCCGCTTCGGCGAAACCCTGAATCCGCTGGAAAAACCCTAACGTTTCCGTCTACCCCCATAGACGTGCGTCGAAAGGGGGTAGCCCAGTGGACTTTTTTGCTTGGTTGTGTTAGGTTAGGCCATACGAACATGAGAAACC
Source organism: Poa pratensis (assembly GCA_947311845.1). NCBI lineage: Eukaryota > Viridiplantae > Streptophyta > Magnoliopsida > Poales > Poaceae > Poa > Poa pratensis. The sequence goes on from CAMZMU010000111.1 coordinate 15,775,947, forward strand.
AACTTTTATCACAAATCGACACAAGATTGCCCCCGTTTCGCCCGAACGGGAGTTTTCAGCTATAAGTCCACACACTTAGTAGAGAGAAAGTGAAGCCGGTGATGTCGGTCACACCTAGGAGTAGATTCTTGGACATTTGAAACACACAACACACTTGTATACATATGGTATGGCACAACCTAGGTTTGGGTGGGGTTCCGACGCTCCGGGGCCCCGCTTCGGCGAAACCCTGAATCCGCTGGAAAAACCCTAACGTTTCCGTCTACCCCCATAGACGTGCGTCGAAAGGGGTAGCCCAGTGGACTTTTTTCCTTGGTTGTGTTAGGTTAGGCCATACGAACATGAGAAACCAACTTTTATCACAAATCGACACAAGATTGCCCCCGTTTCGCCCGGAACGGGAGTTTTCAGCTATAAGTCCACACACTTAGTAGAGAGAAAGTGAAGCCGGTGATGTCGGTCACACCTAGGAGTAGATTCTTGGACATTTGAAACACACAACACACTTGTATACATATGGTATGGCACAACCTAGGTTTGGGTGGGGTTCCGACGCTCCGGGGCCCCGCTTCGGCGAAACCCTGAATCCGCTGGAAAAACCCTAACGTTTCCGTCTACCCCCATAGACGTGCGTCGAAAGGGGGTAGCCCAGTGGACTTTTTTCTTGGTTGTGTTAGGTTAGGCCATACGAACATGAGAAACCAACTTTTATCACAAATCGACACAAGATTGCCCCCGTTTCGCCCGGAACGGGAGTTTTCAGCTATAAGTCCACACTTAGTAGAGAGAAAGTGAAGCCGGTGATGTCGGTCACACCTAGGAGTAGATTCTTGGACATTTGAAACACACAACACACTTGTATACATATGGTATGGCACAACCTAGGTTTGGGTGGGGTTCCGACGCTCCGGGGCCCCGCTTCGGCGAAACCCTGAATCCGCTGGAAAAACCCTAACGTTTCCGTCTACCCCCATAGACGTGCGTCGAAAGGGGGTAGCCCAGTGGACTTTTTTCCTTGGTTGTGTTAGGTTAGGCCATACGAACATGAGAAACCAACTTTTATCACAAATCGACACAAGATTGCCCCCGTTTCGCCCGGAACGGGAGTTTTCAGCTATAAGTCCACACACTTAGTAGAGAGAAAGTGAAGCCGGTGATGTCGGTCACACCTAGGAGTAGATTCTTGGACATTTGAAACACACAACACACTTGTATACATATGGTATGGCACAACCTAGGTTTGGGTGGGGTTCCGACGCTCCGGGGCCCCGCTTCGGCGAAACCCTGAATCCGCTGGAAAAACCCTAACGTTTCCGTCTACCCCCATAGACGTGCGTCGAAAGGGGGTAGCCCAGTGGACTTTTTTCCTTGGTTGTGTTAGGTTAGGCCATACGAACATGAGAAACCAACTTTTATCACAAATCGACACAAGATTGCCCCCGTTTCGCCCGGAACGGGAGTTTTCAGCTATAAGTCCACACACTTAGTAGAGAGAAAGTGAAGCCGGTGATGTCGGTCACACCTAGGAGTAGATTCTTGGACATTTGAAACACACAACACACTTGTATACATATGGTATGGCACAACCTAGGTTTGGGTGGGGTTCCGACGCTCCGGGGCCCCGCTTCGGCGAAACCCTGAATCCGCTGGAAAAACCCTAACGTTTCCGTCTACCCCCATAGACGTGCGTCGAAAGGGGGTAGCCCAGTGGACTTTTTTGCTTGGTTGTGTTAGGTTAGGCCATACGAACATGAGAAACCAACTTTTATCACAAATCGACACAAGATTGCCCCCGTTTCGCCCGGAACGGGAGTTTTCAGCTATAAGTCCACACACTTAGTAGAGAGAAAGTGAAGCCGGTGATGTCGGTCACACCTAGGAGTAGATTCTTGGACATTTGAAACACACAACACACTTGTATACATATGGTATGGCACAACCTAGGTTTGGGTGGGGTTCCGACGCTCCGGGGCCCCGCTTCGGCGAAACCCTGAATCCGCTGGAAAAACCCTAACGTTTCCGTCTACCCCCATAGACGTGCGTCGAAAGGGGGTAGCCCAGTGGACTTTTTTGCTTGGTTGTGTTAGGTTAGGCCATACGAACATGAGAAACCAACTTTTATCACAAATCGACACAAGATTGCCCCCGTTTCGCCCGGAACGGGAGTTTTCAGCTATAAGTCCACACACTTAGTAGAGAGAAAGTGAAGCCGGTGATGTCGGTCACACCTAGGAGTAGATTCTTGGACATTTGAAACACACAACACACTTGTATACATATGGTATGGCACAACCTAGGTTTGGGTGGGGTTCCGACGCTCCGGGGCCCCGCTTCGGCGAAACCCTGAATCCGCTGGAAAAACCCTAACGTTTCCGTCTACCCCCATAGACGTGCGTCGAAAGGGGGTAGCCCAGTGGACTTTTTTGCTTGGTTGTGTTAGGTTAGGCCATACGAACATGAGAAACCAACTTTTATCACAAATCGACACAAGATTGCCCCCGTTTCGCCCGGAACGGGAGTTTTCAGCTATAAGTCCACACACTTAGTAGAGAGAAAGTGAAGCCGGTGATGTCGGTCACACCTAGGAGTAGATTCTTGGACATTTGAAACACACAACACACTTGTATACATATGGTATGGCACAACCTAGGTTTGGGTGGGGTTCCGACGCTCCGGGGCCCGCTTCGGCGAAACCCTGAATCCGCTGGAAAAACCCTAACGTTTCCGTCTACCCCCATAGACGTGCGTCGAAAGGGGGTAGCCCAGTGGACTTTTTTCTTGGTTGTGTTAGGTTAGGCCATACGAACATGAGAAACCAACTTTTATCACAAATCGACACAAGATTGCCCCCGTTTCGCCCGGAACGGGAGTTTTCAGCTATAAGTCCACACACTTAGTAGAGAGAAAGTGAAGCCGGTGATGTCGGTCACACCTAGGAGTAGATTCTTGGACATTTGAAACACACAACACACTTGTATACATATGGTATGGCACAACCTAGGTTTGGGTGGGGTTCCGACGCTCCGGGGCCCCGCTTCGGCGAAACCCTGAATCCGCTGGAAAAACCCTAACGTTTCCGTCTACCCCATAGACGTGCGTCGAAAGGGGGTAGCCCAGTGGACTTTTTTGCTTGGTTGTGTTAGGTTAGGCCATACGAACATGAGAAACCAACTTTTATCACAAATCGACACAAGATTGCCCCCGTTTCGCCCGGAACGGGAGTTTTCAGCTATAAGTCCACACACTTAGTAGAGAGAAAGTGAAGCCGGTGATGTCGGTCACACCTAGGAGTAGATTCTTGGACATTTGAAACACACAACACACTTGTATACATATGGTATGGCACAACCTAGGTTTGGGTGGTGTTCCGACGCTCCGGGGCCCCGCTTCGGCGAAACCCTGAATCCGCTGGAAAAACCCTAACGTTTCCGTCTACCCCCATAGACGTGCGTCGAAAGGGGGTAGCCCAGTGGACTTTTTTGCTTGGTTGTGTTAGGTTAGGCCATACGAACATGAGAAACCAACTTTTATCACAAATCGACACAAGATTGCCCCCGTTTCGCCCGGAACGGGAGTTTTCAGCTATAAGTCCACACACTTAGTAGAGAGAAAGTGAAGCCGGTGATGTCGGTCACACCTAGGAGTAGATTCTTGGACATTTGAAACACACAACACACTTGTATACATATGGTATGGCACAACCTAGGTTTGGGTGGGGTTCCGACGCTCCGGGGCCCCGCTTCGGCGAAACCCTGAATCCGCTGGAAAAACCCTAACGTTTCCGTCTACCCCCATAGACGTGCGTCGACAGGGGGTAGCCCAGTGGACTTTTTTCCTTGGTTGTGTTAGGTTAGGCCATACGAACATGAGAAACCAACTTTTATCACAAATCGACACAAGATTGCCCCTGTTTCGCCCGGAACGGCAGTTTTCAGCTATAAGTCCACACACTTAGTAGAGAGAAAGTGAAGCCGGTGATGTCGGTCACACCTAGGAGTAGATTCTTGGACATTTGAAACACACAACACACTTGTATACATATGGTATGGCACAACCTAGTTTGGGTGGGGTTCCGACGCTCCGGGGCCCCGCTTCGGCGAAACCCTGAATCCGCTGGAAAAACCCTAACGTTTCCGTCTACCCCCATAGACGTGCGTCGAAAGGGGGTAGCCCAGTGGACTTTTTTGCTTGGTTGTGTTAGGTTAGGCCATACGAACATGAGAAACCAACTTTTATCACAAATCGACACAAGATTGCCCCCGTTTCGCCCGGAACGGGAGTTTTCAGCTATAAGTCCACACACTTAGTAGAGAGAAAGTGAAGCCGGTGATGTCGGTCACACCTAGGAGTGGATTCTTGGACATTTGAAACACACAAGACACTTGTATACATATGGTATGGCACAACCTAGGTTTGGGTGGGGTTCCGACGCTCCGGGGCCCCGCTTCGGCGAAACCCTGAATCCGCTGGAAAAACTCTAACGTTTCCGTCTACCCCCATAGACGTGCGTCGAAAGGGGGTAGCCCAGTGGACTTTTTTGCTTGGTTGTGTTAGGTTAGGCCATACGAACATGAGAAACCAACTTTTATCACAAATTGACACAAGATTGCCCCCGTTTCGCCCGGAACGGGAGTTTTCAGCTATAAGTCCACACACTTAGTAGAGAGAAAGTGAAGCCGGTGATGTCGGTCACACCTAGGAGTAGATTCTTGGACATTTGAAACACACAACACACTTGTATACATATGGTATGGCACAACCTAGGTTTGGGTGGGGTTCCGACGCTCCGGGGCCCCGCTTCGGCGAAACCCTGAATCCGCTGGAAAAACCCTAACGTTTCCGTCTACCCTCATAGACGTGCGTCGAAAGGGGGTAGCCCAGTGGACTTTTTTGCTTGGTTGTGTTAGGTTAGGCCATACGAACATGAGAAACCAACTTTTATCACAAATCGACACAAGATTGCCCCCGTTTCGCCCGGAACGGGAGTTTTCAGCTATAAGTCCACACACTTAGTAGAGAGAAAGTGAAGCCGGTGATGTCGGTCACACCTAGGAGTAGATTCTTGGACATTTGAAACACACAACACACTTGTATACATATGGTATGGCACAACCTAGATTTGGGTGGGGTTCCGACGCTCCGGGGCCCGCTTCGGCGAAACCCTGAATCCGCTGGAAAAACCCTAACGTTTCCGTCTACCCCCATAGACGTGCGTCGAAAGGGGGTAGCCCAGTGGACTTTTTTCCTTGGTTGTGTTAGGTTAGGCCATACGAACATGAGAAACCAACTTTTATCACAAATCGACACAAGATTGCCCCCGTTTCGCCCGGAACGAGAGTTTTCAGCTATAAGTCCACACACTTAGTAGAGAGAAAGTGAAGCCGGTGATGTCGGTCACACCAAGGAGTAGATTCTTGGACATTTGAAACACACAACACACTTGTATACATATGGTATGGCACAACCTAGGTTTGGGTGCGGTTCCGACGCTTCGGGGCCCCGCTTCGGCGAAACCCTGAATCCGCTGGAAAAACCCTAACGTTTCCGTCTACCCCCATAGACGTGCGTCGAAAGGGGGTAGCCCAGTGGAATTTTTTCCTTGGTTGTGTTAGGTTAGGCCATACGAACATGGGAAACCAACTTTTATCACAAATCGACACAAGATTGCCCCCGTTTCGCCCGGAACGGGAGTTTTCAGCTATAAGTCCACACACTTAGTAGAGAGAAAGTGAAGCCGGTGATGTCGGTCACACCTAGGAGTAGATTCTTGGACATTTGAAACACACAACACACTTGTATACATATGGTATGGCACAACCTAGGTTTGGGTGGGGTTCCGACGCTCCGGGGCCCCGCTTCGGCGAAACCCTGAATCCGCTGGAAAAACCCTAACGTTTCCGTCTACCCCCATAGACGTGCGTCGAAAGGGGGTAGCTGCAGTGACCCAGCACACCACTGCATATTGTAGTGTACAAGTCGTTGACATAACACCCACAGAAGGACTAATCCGTAAATATTACATCACTCAGAGTAGTACAACAGAAACATTGCGGGTCCACTTTATTACACACTGCTAAAGATTACAAGCCAGAAATGCATAAAAACATCGACGTCTTCCTCTGACATGGGAGGAATGTCTATTATTGTGATGTTGACAGGAGTCAACCTACAAGCGATAGAAAACAGCAAACTAAGAACCATCTTGGCTCAGCCGCTAAGTAGTACTAGTCTAGTCTGACTCGGCCAGGTTCCTACTATGATAACTTTAAGTCTCCTCCTCCTCCTCTTCGGCGTCGTCGGCTCCGTAGGCGATGATGTAGTCGACGCCTTCTATTCCTCCAGACAGATCAGGTGCTTCAAAATACACCTCGTCGGCATGATATGCTCCAAAGTCGTCTTCAGCGATCTCATCGGAGTCTAAGCAGAGATCAACGGAGGAAAAGGGTGAGCAACACTAGCGTTACCCAGCAAGTTCAAATAATAGATGATAAAGTGGATGATGCACTAACTACCATCCTGACCAAAAAGTCATGGATGTATATGCAATCTTTTGTAAAACATTTTTAGGAAAAGGTCTATTTTATTTTAGAAAACTATGCCCCCAGCCTCCACGGGTTTATAGTCATCACTTGGGATGCCTTTCCCGCTGCGGTCTGTAGTTCCCTCCTGGAACAAGGATGTGACAGTCACAATTTCTTTGTTTAACTCTGCAGAGCTGCACCACTTTACCCAACAGCAGCCTGGCTCCTTTTGCTCTCTTGGCACACCATGTGTGCTATAGCCAGAACTCAGGGCAACAAGTCATGTGGAGTCGCCTCCCCGCACAACACATATCCGCCCATTTGTGACGCGGCTGGTAACTGAGACCACTGGCCCGCCACCCCTCCCAAGCTTCTATTCCAGTCACTCCGTCGAGTGGGAAGGTCACGCGCTTCCACGCAGTTGGCCGCCGCAACGGACGCAACCAGGTAATAGCCTGCCGAGGATATGTGAACGAGGGAAGAAACCTCTGACGAGCCCATCCATAGTGAATCTGTTGGCTGATGCTTCAATACGGCGTAAGGATCACTGGGCCATGGGTTATTAATCCTAGGTACATACTTTCCCATACAGTGGAACCTCCACCACAACATCAATCCGTGGTTCCACTGCCAGCCAACCATATATGTATAGCATTTCACATCATTCGAAAATAGGTTTTTCTTTTTCATGCAATGATAAACAATAATACTTTGTAATTACTTTGATAAAATTAATCAAGTAGGACATGCAAGTTGGAACTTGCCTTGAGACTGACAGGTAATGCAGTCTAAAGCTTCCGACGAATTGGGACCTTCGTGTTCTGAAAATCAATATCATTGTCTGTATGAGACAATGTTGAAAAACCAAATACATGCCAATATGCATATAATGAGATGATTTTTATTCTTTCCCAAAATTCCCCAGAATTTTGTTAAGGATTTCTTTAAGAAATTTCTTTTATTTGATTTTTATTTAGGATGAGTAACATGACAGTCATAATGTAGTTCAAATAATACTTTGAACTTGATATATAATTTTCCCATATTATTTTCTTTTGAAAATAATTTGAAATATTTCAAAGTCATTTCCACTTAAGGATCATTTGAATTTTTGCTATAAGAATTAGTTTTCAATAAACCAAATAGACATTTTATTTGGATTACTTATTTTCTTCTGATATGTTTACATATTTTATTTGTATTTTTAGGATTTTATTTGAATTTTTAAAAGCTTTTGAAAGTTTTGAATTTTTCTTGTGTGAAATTACAATAATGCCCCTGCTGACTTGGTTCAACCAAGTCAAGGTTCGAGCTTGGCTCGGTCGGTCAACCGACCCGAGCCACACACTCTCTCTCTCTCCCTCGCTCGATCTCGAGCCCGACCTCGCCCTGGCGCTCGTGTCGCCAGCGCCGTCGCCGCCTTGCCCCGGCCGACTCCGGCCATCTCCGCCGCCGTGATGTGGGGCAAACTGCTCCCCTCGCTCCGCTCTCCACTCCCACCGGAGGGATTCGAGCTACGCTTCCTCTCGTGGCCGTGCGCATCCCCTTTGCCCTAGGGTTAGGGTTCGCCCGCCGCCGTGTCTTCTTCTTCTTCTCCGGCGTGCTCGCCATGGCTGGGCGCAGGGCTTGCCCCTGTGCCGCCATGGTGTGGTGGTGTGTACCCCTACTCCCATGCGCCCCCTCCACCGGTTGCGCGAGCCCTGCCTCGCCGCCGTGGAGCTGCGGCCATGGACGCCTGGTAAGTTCTACTTCTCCTCTGCTACACCACCTCGACCCTCTCTGCTAACTGCTCATGGCCTTGATCTGAACTTTGTTCAAACCTTAATTCGGTCCATGATGAACAGAGGAATTAATTGAGCTTCAAGCTCGATTTTGTGCACTGCCACCCTCTTGTGCTTGCTGTAGAGGTATTTGGGATGAATCATGCATGTATGAATCATCCCGTTTATCTCTGGAATTGATGTGAAGAGCAGTCCTTGCTCTCTGACAAGATAAAAGTGTAGGAAATTATTTCTGAGCTAGTTGTAGTACTAGCAGTGATGATTTAGTCGATTTAGAGCATGATTTAGTCATGTTTGCTTGCTGTGATGCCTCCATGTTGAGTTACACAGCAACTTGCTTGATTAGAGATGCTTTTTTATGTTTTCCTGCGCTTCTTCCAAGTGTATAACTTGGATATGATCAGTTAATCCAGCTCTGCTGGTTCACTGTCATGTGGTGATGTGTTGTGCAACAATATAAGAACAGATACTACACTAAATCCACCCTGTGCTTCTGTATATGCTCAAACAGAATGCTTTTGCACACAACTTCACTCCCTGTCTCACTCTGTCCTATTTCTTGCACACACAGATGTACTCTGCTTGCAAATCAATCTTTCTAAAGCACCACACCTTGCTGAGCAAGGCTCTGTTAAGAACAGATGCTCAATTAATCACTCAAGCATGGTTCTGTCATTTACAGAACCTGCTAATCACTCTCTAGCTCGAAAGTTTAACAACCTTGGGTGCAGAGCAGATCAGGCTACGGTAGAGTCTGAATCTTGCTCCAGGGTTCAACCTCCAGGCCTGCTCTTGTGGTTCTCCTATCCTCTTCTTGCTACTGGCCTCCTCCTAGGGCTTAGTGTCTTGTGGTGGATGATTTTAGGTAATCTCCATGATTGGCTAGTGGCTGGTGTGTGTTCTTGGTGAAGAACAAGTGAAAATGGTGCTGCTGGATGTGTTGTGTTTGTGTAAGCGTGTGATTTATGTTTGCTGGAGTTTTTGTGAACTAGGACCTCGAACTGGTTCATATTTATACTCAAATGAGATGTTCTTGTGCTTGTGACGCCAGGATAACTTGTTGGTGGTGATTCACCTGCTTGCAGTGGCCCTGCTCACCTCGAGCTGCCTCTGTGGACTTCTTGATGCACTCCTTTTAACACTGAAGATAGACTTCAGCAGGCTGCTATTCAGTTCATCTCCCCTTGTGGATGAATTTTTAATGTGCTGCTCAGTTCATCTCCCCATGGTGATAAAGTTGAGTCACAGCCGAGTCATTGATCCTATCTTGATCTAGATATTTTGCTGGTTTACTTGGCTGTGAAGTTTTTGATTAGTGCATGTCGGTTTGGAAATGCTTAACTCAAGTGTGTGGACAATTAAGCTAGCAATTAGCTTAATAAGTGGGATTTAGGATCCATTTGTCAATTAATGGCAAATGTGATACCATTTTAGTTGCCTTTGCTTTGATTTGTTTCCTGGTTTAATTTGTGGAGTTGTGAATTCATATGTTGCCTTGTTTATGTGATCAATATGCTCAGCTAGCACATGATGCCTTTGATAAATGTTGCCTAAAGATGAAGTGCTAAGCTTATGCCTTTGCCCCTCTTGTTGCCTTTGGATTTATTGAGCATGATCAAACAGATCAGTCCCTTTGTTGCCTCAGGATTTTATTTGCATTCTCCACACTAGTCTAACCAAACCATAGTTTTGGTTAGGCTAAAAACCAGGTTTCATACAACAACATGCCAGCACCAAATGGTGTTGGCAACATTTTAATCATAACCCCCATTTCTACTTGTTTTTGTTGTTTATTTTGCAGGTGAGAAGATCTCCTGAAGTTTTAGAAGTCAGGATGTAGTTTTTAGGATTTTATTTCACTCTTTTGTAAGCTCACACTTGATGTAATTATAAAGTTTTTAATCTGTTTGTAATGGACAGATTGTAATAATTTAGTTACTTGCATTTGGGTGGATGAACTCTTGTAATGAAATGGATTCAAACATGTGTTTGATTTGTATTTGAAATTGTGGATGAAATGATGATTCTTATTTGATATTGAGATAATATGTGTATATGTCTTGTGTTAAATCATATGGAATGATTCATTCCTTTTTATTATCTTTATTTCACTTGTGTTGTTAATTTTATAATATATGTGTATAAAGATTGGATAAGATGTTGAAATGGTTCAACTAAAGAACTTATAAATGAATCATGTCAAAATTTTGACATAACCAATTTAGTGGGGTTTTGAAAATAAGTAGTGGGGTGCATCGACACCTCTAGACTATCTGTCGATGCCTGACTCCCAGACCCTCGACACTCGTCTGATATCGACTCCCGACTCTTTTTAACACAAAAGCGCGAAAATTATCCCGATTTTACCAAAAGATGCATGAATGCACAAATGCAATTCCTATTTCTACCCTCTCGAGTCCTAGAACTGCGGGGTATTACAGTAGCCCAGTGGACTTTTTTCCTTGGTTGTGTTAGGTTAGGCCATACGAACATGAGAAACCAACTTTTATCACAAATCGACACAAGATTGCCCCCGTTTCGCCCGGAACGGGAGTTTTCAGCTATAAGTCCACACACTTAGTAGAGAGAAAGTGAAGCCGGTGATGTCGGTCACACCTAGGAGTAGATTCTTGGACATTTGAAACACACAACACACTTGTATACATATGGTATGGCACAACCTAGGTTTGGGTGGGGTTCCGACGCTCCGGGGCCCCGCTTCGGCGAAACCCTGAATCCGCTGGAAAAACCCTAACGTTTCCGTCTACCCCCATAGACGTGCGTCGAAAGGGGGTAGCCCAGTGGACTTTTTTCCTTGGTTGTGTTAGGTTAGGCCATACGAACATGAGAAACCAACTTTTATCACAAATCGACACAAGATTGCCCCCGTTTCGCCCGGAACGAGAGTTTTCAGCTATAAGTCCACACACTTAGTAGAGAGAAAGTGAAGCCGGTGATGTCGGTCACACCAAGGAGTAGATTCTTGGACATTTGAAACACACAACACACTTGTATACATATGGTATGGCACAACCTAGGTTTGGGTGCGGTTCCGACGCTTCGGGGCCCCGCTTCGGCGAAACCCTGAATCCGCTGGAAAAACCCTAACGTTTCCGTCTACCCCCATAGACGTGCGTCGAAAGGGGGTAGCCCAGTGGAATTTTTTCCTTGGTTGTGTTAGGTTAGGCCATACGAACATGAGAAACCAACTTTTATCACAAATCGACACAAGATTGCCCCCGTTTCGCCCGGAACGGGAGTTTTCAGCTATAAGTCCACACACTTAGTAGAGAGAAAGTGAAGCCGGTGATGTCGGTCACACCTAGGAGTAGATTCTTGGACATTTGAAACACACAACACACTTGTATACATATGGTATGGCACAACCTAGGTTTGGGTGGGGTTCCGACGCTCCGGGGCCCCGCTTCGGCGAAACCCTGAATCCGCTGGAAAAACCCTAACGTTTCCGTCTACCCTCATAGACGTGCGTCGAAAGGGGGTAGCCCAGTGGACTTTTTTCCTTGGTTGTGTTAGGTTAGGCCATACGAACATGAGAAACCAACTTTTATCACAAATCGACACAAGATTGCAAGAGAGACAAGATTCACATACAATACTTCCGAGAGACAAGATTCGCGACGTTATTTTATGTGGGTGGAGACCGCTATTCGGCGTAGCTATATACATATAGATATGAATAAAAACATATTAAATTTAATTAAGAGTAAATTTAATTGACAGTAATAAATAGATACATAAAATTGAAGAAAAAAAATGGGTAACCTGTGCCGACGGTTTTTACCGTCGGCACAGGTTTGTGTCGACGTCACCTTTTAGTCGACGGGGAGCTGTGCCGACGGCGATATTTGTGCCGACGGTGGCTGTGCCGACGGGGATATATGTGCCGACGGCCAGCTTCGTGGGTGGCCTCGTAGGGCTCCTGTGCCGACGGCCCCGATAAAAACCCGTCGGCACAGGGTTTGGCCGTCGGCACAGGTTAGCTCTGCTGTAGTGAAGTATTGTACACTCTGAACCAGAAGCCCAAGTACGTACGTGAGAATATATGCGTCGGCCGCCTGAAGTGGGAGTAGTAAAAACCGCGTGGCTCCATGCATTGGCAAGTTTCAACAACTGGTGCCTACTTGTCAAATTTACCGGCTGGCCACACACGTAAATCGCATGGAAGTTTACCTAGGTAGGCCTGCCATGCATGATGACTTATAAATAACCTGCCAGATCCTCAGACAAAAACTCACATACACTACACACACATCACGGAAGAGCCCAGTTTGACTGATCGAGATAGCAGCTCAAAGCTAAGAGAGACAACACAGCCTCAGGTCACAAAGTTTGAGGAAGCTTGTGCTATGACGTCCGCCATGATGAGGAAGCTTGTAGTTCCCGTGCTCTTGGTTCTGATGGTGGTCGTGTCCGGCTCATGGACCGGGGCTGTTGCGAGGCCGTCACAAGGTGATCAAGTCTACGCCGGGAAACCCTCCTCCGGCGGTTCCGTCGGCATTGTTCTGCCGCCACCGACGCCTTGGCGTGGACACATGCTGTTTCAGGTTGAGGAATTCAAGAGGCCCCAAGTGTGTCCAAAAACTTACGATCATAAAGCACCACCTTGTCGCTTGCCATCAGGCCCGGTCCTGAGATTTCAGGGGCCCGGAGCGAAATTAAAATTTGGGGACCTCGATGCAGCATTTTTTTTTGAAACACAGTTTAAACGGAGACGCTCGCATATACATTCAAATATAAGAACGCCTGCACGCCCTACATGTATGAGCACGTCTGCAAGATTGAGCGGGTGGGTCGGATCTTAAAATTGACAAAGTCATCACAAACGTCTCGCTATCGACGGAATTATCAATATAATAACCTATATATTTAATATGTATTGTTATCATCAACAATTAAATTGTATCGAAAAGCAATATTCATATAAAAAAATGTTATGTTACCTCGTAAATTTATTTTCTAATAGGCACCTTCTCTGGTAATATGTCCTATGTTACTCTTTAGAAATTTATAGATCCTCTCGCTGATGGTAACAACTTCTCAACTCGATTTATTATTCTTTTTCTGACTACCGGATGGTAGCTTTCTAGCGTCATGGACATGCTGAAGATATGAAAAACAAGTAGTAACTTAGATTAGGGGGGCATAGAGCTATAGACTAGCTGTACGTCAAAATTAGGGAATATCAAAAAATTAGGATTCATCGATTCCTACCTTCTGTGGTTTCTGTCAGATCTTGGATCGCCTGCGGACGGCCGCTTGGGCGATCGACGGAATGAATCGTAATAATCAACAAAGCGGCGGCGGCGCAAAGACAAGAGAGACGAGAGTCCGAGAGGAAGAGTTTCCGATCGGGAAATTTGGGACGGCCTCACGAATAGGCACGAAAAGACTCGCTTCAGGAATCAGGATCATGTACCGACGCACGCCAAGGGCCCTTGCCTCTCCTCTCCATGCGGTAAACACCATGCCCATCTGGAAAAACTGCTACTACCGGTCGCCGAAAGAGGCTAAAATGATAATGAGCCTAATACACAGCACATACGTGGGAGGGGCCCCTAATTTTTCTGGACCCGGGGCGGCCGCCCCTCCAGCCCCCCCTCAGGACCGGCCCTGCTTGCCATAGAGATGAGTGGACGGGGATTCGTCGCGTCTTGCATGGAAGCCGAGCATAAAGTTCATAATTAATCTTCGTTTCGCACCGATCGATATAACGTTGATCAGATATATTTACCTGGTTCCGTTTGTTAATTTCATATCCAGCATGTGTGGTTTCTTTAATCATAGTCTGCGTTGGACGAATAAACAATCATGTACCCCTTTTTAATTTATCCGTGCTAGCGTTGTTTTCTGGTGATAGCGTTATAATTTGTAGTGGTCAAGCTCACAAGTACATAAGTCAAATATTGAAATGTTCGACACATTTTTTTTAATCCCGGATTTGTCAACGAAACCACTGTAACTTATAATTCAAAGAGAAAAGATGATGCTCGTTCTCTCTCCCTCCCTCCCTTCTTGTTGAGTACTCTTAACACATGAATGCTTAGGCACCTCCACCCACCAAACGAAACGGACGCTGGGACTCAAGCACCTCTATATATATTTTGAGGAAATGGCAGTTGGGAGTCGACAACATAGGAGAGATAGGGTTGGGTTTCCGAAAAAATTAGGGCACCAGTGCCTATATTGATAACAAGAACATTGCATCATTACAATGGTAAATCGGGACAAACATTGTTGACCATGCATGATTGGGTAAAGATCTAATAATTCACTGCATTATGTCATGTATGAGGGGAAATCTGGTACAAGGATAAGAACCACAATGTGTAGAGCCAACCCTTATACAAACGATCGCCCGGATACGTGGACTACGCAACAATGAAGATTAAGAAGCTCAACACACTAGCACAAAACATGCATCTAGGGCTTCCGCGCATGTGGTTAATATAACAAGGGTTATCCCTAATTACAGATTAATTATAACAAGGGTTCCTCACCACGATGACCGCCTCGTGTAATGGCTGCCATCTAAGACGCCTGGAGTAAATGATGCGAGGACCTGTGGACGGCGATCACCCTGATCTGTACGGTGTGATCTTCGAGGATCACAGACCATCGGTGGAGACTGCCATCAGGATGGTGGAGGCCGAAGCGGGACTGTGACGGCAGCGAGACTGTTTAGAGGTAGCCTAGTACCCGTGGATAGGTGGAGGGTTGGCAAGTGATCCGTTTTTTCGGTGGATGGTGTTTTTGGTGCATGTAACTAAACACGTTGTAATTTGCCATTTGGCCTCTCCTTATATCTTTACTATTAAATGGGAGTTCGTACGTTGGTACGTCTCCCATTTTCTGCCATCGTCTCTCGATCGCGTCGCGAGCGCGACACATATGGGCCAAGCCCAGCAAAGCCTGCAGCCCCTCGCGCTAACCAGCATGTCGTCGGTACTGTATGAACGTAGCCGTCCGAGACAGAATCCACACCTAGGTTCCTTCTTCTCCGGTACGCCGCTACACAATTGATCGGCGCCGCCACGCTGCCCCATGCGCCAACCACACCATGAAGAAGATGGCCTCCGTCACGACCTCATGGTCACGATCTGCGCCGCGCTCGGCCGGGTCGGCATCAGGCTGCTGGCCATCGCCGGCATACCGCCCACGGTCGCCGATCCACCTAATCTGGCCGGTGCACTGCCCGCCTCCGGTCCCCCCTCCCCTGGATGGTGCAAGTGCGAGCGCCACTGGCCTCCTCGCGCAGATGGAGGTTGCATCCCCTCCTCTGTCTCCGTTCTCCATCCTCCACTGCGTTCATCCTGACTCCTCATAGTGCGGCACATGTACTTCCCGGTGAGCCAGCTCTGGTCCGACCTCCCTCTCGATTTCTGGCCACGGTGGCTGGCGGAAGATGGCGAGACACTTGGTCCTGCCTGAGAGTTAACCTATGGCAGCCACGAGAGTAGCTCGATCCTTGATGCTGTTCTGATTGCGATTCTACTCGAGAGGTTCTTCAGACGGATGTTAATTTTGGTTTTCAGTTCAGGTCCGCAATCCAGGACGTGGTGCAGGCAGCAATGGAGAAAGACAACCCCGATCCAGCCCAGCATCCTCATTCAGCCAAGCAGCATCTGGTTGCTAATGTTTTTTTTTTTCGTTTCAACCCAAGCTCATGGCCTTCAGATCAAAAGGTTTGGACAAGTTTAACTTGGTATATTTTAGTACTGATGTAGTGTATGAGCTGCATGGTCTTATAGAGGCGACGAATCAATTGCATCTGATCATATTTACATGATTTAGTACCTTTTGGGGGAGAATTCTCAAATCAGTCTTCTCGTATATCTGCAACGTGGATTCCTAACTACTTAATTGTGCATGCTCATCAATTTTCAGGTATACGGCATAATTTGAGCTCGCGACAAGAACACGAAGTTAAAATACTATCATTTTGTATGATTGTACATGCATTTCCATTGGTACCGTGGAGGCATTTAGTTTGTTGTCAGACTATGAGCGGAAAAGCTGACTCGCTGTCGTGTAGTGTGTTAGCTAACTTATATATAAAAGGGGTAAGCTACTGATATTCTTGTTGTCAGAGACTATGAGCGGAAAGGCTGACTCACTGACGATTGATTTCTACTATTCAAAGCTAAATGACACGTGGTTTAATGTGTTGGCTAACTTATTTCTAAAAGGAGTAAGCTAGATATTCTTGTAGACTATTGATGATGACTAGGGTTGTAAATATTTAGTGTCTCAGTTTCTGGATTCTAAATTGAGTTATGAATATACATATATTGACCGATTGCTTGACGGAAAAATTAATCTGTCAAGAGCCATACTCGAAGTGAATGATTTAATGTTGTGCCTTCTCTGAATTTTCTTGAGCAGGGAAGGATCTTGCCGGGTAAGTTGTGATTGCAGCATTGTTGTTGCCTATGCTCCGCCCTCAACCAGCTCAGCCCGCCTTGGGTAGCCTCCGCCCCTCCCCGGCGACCTCTGGCCAGAGCAAGTCGCCGCTTCTCCTCCGTCCCCACCAGCCGAGCCGCTCCCCACAACTTTTATGATCTGTGCTATTAGAAGTTCAGAGTTTCAATGTCACGGGGTGTTTCAACTGAAACACCCCTGCTTCAGGATATGCACTTATGCAAACTTGGATTCTTAAAAGAGTTGAAGTTTGTGAGTCACCAGGCCGAGCAGCTCTGCTACTTTTCTTTTCATTATTTTCCTGATTTGAGAATTGAGAAGCTCTGCTATTAACATTGATGCCCAAAAAATGTTATTTTGCTATTGTTGTTGCTACTACCGCAGAGGTCTATGTATTATGCAATGTGATGATTTTTAATCAGTGTTGTGCAGTTGATGAAGAGGTGTATTTTATCAGCAGATTGAGACATTATTCTAACTTATTTTGAACCATGAATCGTGCAATGTTATTGTACCTACTTCTTCTTGGGAAGAAACATGCAACATTTTGATGACCTTCTTTTAATTTACATGTTCTCAAGTATAAAAACACCTTGTTTCTACTACAATAATATTTAGTATTTAATGAAGTTTGTAAATTATTTTAGCAGTTCACTCTGAGCATAGCAGAAACCCATCAGAAGATATATGTAGATTTATCTTATGAGTAAAGATCATGTATCACCGTCCCCGAACTTCCTCACAAGATATAACAATTGTATGAGCAATGCTGCTGAAATATTTTTTGGCATTTAGCTAGTTAAAACCAATACGTATGCTTGGACGTACTAAAAAAACTGTCCGGGATAACCAAGAAAGAATGGATGGTAGTGTATATAGACCCGGGTGGTCAGAGCGAAATAAAAAGGAAGTAAACTTTTTAAAGAACTATTCAGTGTGCCCTGCGTGCGGCGGCCGGCGGCCCCGACTTCTCTGTCGTGGCCATGCAGAGTGGACAGGTACGGTTCCTGCGCACCCACGTCGCGACGCAGCCGCTGTGGAGCATGTGGCCGCACGCCGGCAGGACGCTGCGCCCGTCGCCGCCGGCCTCGTACGGTTTCATGCAGATCACGCACGAGCTCCTGTCGTCCGCACCGTCGTGAGCAGCAGCAGGTGGCTGCTGGTGCGCGATGCCACCAGGTACTTTCTGATCGGGCACTTGCACCCAGTCGTCTGGTATCGGCGTCTGGCCGTTGCGCGGGTTGCGGGCCGCCTCGGCGTGCTCCCTGAACGCTACGGCGTGCTCCCTGAACGCCTCGGTCTGCTCCCTGACGCTCGACGCGGTGGCCGTAATCTTGTCGCAGGCGGCGATGACTCTGTCACATGCTCGTGCAGTCCAATCCACAAGACCGTCGGCCATGGCGGCCGGACAGTCGACAGACGGATGGATCGGCCCCGGTGATGTCGGCGGCGATCCCTCGACGAGCGCGTGCGCTCTTTGACCTGCAAATCACCTGGCTTCCAGAACCGTTGTGCGGTCAATTGGCTCCTCGAGGTTATCTGTGAAATCGACTTAGGTTATGCGTGAGAATTTAGGCCGTCCGGATTGTGCTCCATGGGTTGGAGTTGGACTCGATCTATCCCATAGGACTCCGCGTTGGCTACTCTTCAACGGCAACTAATGGGCCGGCCCAATTGTGCGATTCGCAATAAGCGTGTAGGACCGTGCGTCTGCTCCTGCCTCGCCGTACCCCTGGGGAAAATCTGCTCGGTTGCTACTCCGGCGCCACGCCGCCGCTGCCATCCGTAGGCGGCCCGAGACCTCGTCATCCACCTCCTAAGCTTCCGGGGTTGGGACACGGCGCCCTCGTTCTCCCGGCCGACTTCGTCTTCTCTCAATGCAGGTGAAAGTTCTCGAAATCCAGTCGATTTTTTTTTTGGAAACCTACCGATTCCTCCTCTACTCCCACTGCCGCCCAGCGCCGCCTGATGCGCTGCGCCCCAACTGCCTCAGCACCGCAGCCGGAGAGGGCGCAGTTCCTAGCACCGCCGCGCGCCTTCCCCTAACCCCTTTCTCTCCACGGGAGTCCACATTTGTAACGTATTTGACGATTTGCCCTAGCTTACATTGTATTCCCTGTGATCAAATGCCCTACTGTTTGGTTCCCTGTGTGACTTGGATATAACAAATTATCCTCGCTGTCCGTAGGCTTTATTTGTGGTAAAGTCCAGTTGACGTTTGGGAGATAAAAAAAATCGATTAGGTGGACTTTGAATTTTTTTTGTCTTTTCAATCTAGCCTCGTAGTTTGGGAGTCAATTTTGATTTCTTTTTTCCCAACACACATTCGTCAAATACCTCGTCCTAGACTGCAATCTTAAATTCTTAATTGTAGGTATTATACATTCTTTTGCTACCAGCTAATTTTATCCGCTGACATCTGCTTCTGTTGCTGCAGACAAACCTATCCAGTGAGCCTGTAGTTGTAGGTCCTAATCAAACCGGGCATAGCAACCCAAAATTTGCTGCAATGGATAATTCAGCTGACTCTTCTGTCGACACCAGCAGGTATGCCCATGCTTGCATAAAAAAATATTACTAATAATGGCCTACGAGTTCTTGTAATTGGATGTATGTTTGGCCTATATTTCTTTAGGGGCACAGGGGTGATGAGCATAGCTGATAGACTTTCTGTTCTGAGGAGCATGGGGGAGGAGTTCATCAACGAGGATGAACTTCTGTTACTGCTAAACAACAAGGCTGCCCCTGTTTGCTACGTTTGGGTTGTGCCATCCCCCTTGATGCACATTTCCCAGGTGAGTGCTAGATACTGCCTTGTGAACATATGTATCTGTACTCCTCAGGAGTCAGGACATTCATTTGCTGATGTTTGAGTGCAATGTTGCCCAGTGTTCACACTTGTAACAAAAAAATACAATGTCCACAAATGAATTTGCTAAATTAATCTGTTCACTCCTTTCAGGGGATTAGGAAAACAGCGTATGTGAACAGGATGGTCAAAGCTGGTTTCAAGGTTAAAATATTGATAGCAGATTGGTTTGCCCCGATGAGCTATAAGATTGGCAGCGATCTGAATAAAATACAGACTATCGCCTGCTACAATATTGAGGTGTGGAAGGCAGCTGGCATGGACCTTGACAGAGTAGAGCTTGTTTTGTTATCAGATGTAATGAATAGCGAAGCAGCCAATTTTTGCCACTTTTCATGGATATTTGCCAGAAAAACACTCTTGATAACATAAAGAGGTATATTGTTTAGAGCTTCTAAGTGTTTAGCTTTTCTTCTTATCACCAAGCTTTGAACCTTTTGTTTGTGTGTGTGGCAGGTGTTGCCGAAAGACAGCCCCTTATGGACCTGGAATATTGCAAGTTACGGAGCTACTTCTGCCATGCCTTCAGTGTGCTGCTATGTTATTCCAGAAGGTTTGTTTATTTCACATCTGTCATTTTACTCGATTGTTTCGTTTTTTAATTCTGGATATTTTCTATGGTATGTTGGTTGTGAATGTAAAATTAAATGTCTTGTTTACCTAAGTACACAGTTTTAGGCATATGTACTGTAGAAAATGCTGGTTAAATTATGTGGATAAATGATTCTGACAGCAAAATAGGTAAGCTCAACTTTGATATGGTCCTTTGTGTAGAACCTGAGCTTTTTTGCTCCTTGGAGCGAGGGTGTGAGGCTGAGCACGTTGTATATAGTTAACTATAGAGAAGTATGGACATAAGTGATATAAAGTATATCCCATGCGTGACACCTGTGAATGGCAAGAGGATATATCCACTGCATTATAATCCTTCCATACTATTCCACCTTGAAACACCATGGAAATGGTGATGTAATTTCATAAAAAAAATGTTAGATAGGTCATGAGACGATCAAGCATCCAACAAATTACTGCTTGAAATAATGTTATCTCAACCTAGATTTGAAAGCATGTAATTTTAACCTGATTTTGAAGCCTGCTTGTGAAAATGTAACCATTTACATGTATTTAAACCGTCTCTTTTATGTCTCAGCAGGTTGACATATGGTTGTTGGACATGGATCAGAGAGCGGTTACTCCTTTAGTTACAAAGTACTGCGAGGACACAAAAATGGGAAATGAACCGATCATCGTGTTGAACCGGATCTTAATGATGATTTTTTTTTCCTTTTTTTTTGTCAGTTTGAGAATGTTCTTTTACTCTAATAGTCAAAGTTTTAACCTACTTGTACTATTAAAAATCTCAAAAGTTCATTCCACTAGTACATGTAAATGTAAGAGTACAGTTTATAAAAAGACAAAATGAGGGTGTTGTTACATTGAAACAGAAGTACTTGTTTTGTCTTCTTATGCTACACATCTTGCAAGTCAGTTTTGATTTATTTTTGGCACGTACCACTGGTACCATGATTTCCTGAGAATTTTTCTAATACTACGAATAAGCTGATCATCATAGGTGTAGATATCTTAAGGCACCTATCTATCCTTAACTTGGAATTACAGATATGCTTCCTGATTTACTACAATACCCTGAAGCTGCAGAGAGGCTTGATCCTGGACGTGCTATCTCTATGGAAGATACTGAGGTATATTTGGCCATTCTTGTGCCAATTCGGGTTATCTTCTCATGGCTCATTATTTAACTCAAACTGATGCAGTAGGTCTGAAGAGCGTGATCAAAAAGTTCCTTACAACTTATTGTTTTTATTATCAAGTTACCATGTGATCTTGGAATAAATTCATCTAAGCTAGAAAATATAAATTAAAAGCAAGACTATTGTGGAAGGACAAAAGAGGGGTGAAGGTGGAAGAGAATAGTAGAAAATTGGTACTACAGACACATCACTCGAGTATGACTAGTGACTACTCATGCAAGATAAGAGAAGCTATAGTGTTTGCGCATCATGATTTCATCTCTTATATATGCAAAGTAGGGTAGCATTCTCGTGATTTTGGCTCTTTTTTTTTTGTTGTGTTAGATATGTACATTTTTTTAGAGAAAACGCAAAGGATTCTTTGCGTTTTATTTCATTGAAAAGATAGAGTTTGTTTTACAGCCTCCTAGGAGGGTTACAGGTGTCTCAAACATAATACATTCAGTGCACGTCCCAGGTGGACGGCAGAATAACTCTCAGGCCCTTTGCGCCGGCTCTGGCCCATAGCCTCGCTTCTTCCTTGATCTTCTCGACGAGGTGCTGGACTGAGGGCTGTCTTCCTTCAAACACGCAATCATTCCGGTGTTTCCACACCATCCATGGCGTCAGGAGGGTGATTGAGCCGAGCCCCTTGCGCAGCTGTTTCGGAGTGTTCTGTTTTGCTTGCAACCACCAGTGCATCAGAGAGTTCTCTGAGTTGGGTGCGGGCACAGTGAACCGTAGCCATGCAAGGATTTCATGCCAGGTTTGGCGTGTGAAGGGGCACTCCATCATCAGGTGATGAATGCTCTCTGGAACCTGGTCGCAGAGCGGGCAGCGAGGTGGGTGCTGCAGGCCGCGACGCGCTAGCCTGTCCGCCGTCCAGCATCGGTCCTGGTCCGCGAGCCAGTGGAAGAATTTGACTCGGGGAGGCGCCCAGTTCTTCCAGATCAATTTCCAAGAGAAGCTGGTCATTGATCCTTGGAAGGTCGCATCGTAGCAGAATTTGACAGTGTATTGGCCGCTAGCAGTCCACCGCCAAATTAGCTTGTCAGGCTCGTCTGTGAGTTGCGTGTGCTCGAAAATTTGCCAAAGCATTAGGTATTGGCCAATTTCGTCAAGCCCCAGCATAGATATGTACATTTGCATGTAATCTCTTTTTTATTCTTTCTACTTTTATCCCAAGGTAACTACGATAATTAATAGGCATTTTGTGTCTTGCAGGATGATGTAAGTTACAAGATAATGTTTAGAGCTTTCTGTCCTCCACAAGCAGTTAAACACAACCCGTGTTTGGACTATATCAAATGCGTTATTTTCCCCTGCTTAGGAAAATTTGAAGTGATCCAGGAGAGAAATGGTCATCAGAAGTAAATTCCGTTGAACTTGACTAGCAAAGTCACACTTTTATCTGTTCCTTATGACAAATTAGTATATATTCTCGAGTAAAAGTTGGCATTAAATTATATAAAATCAGATAAATTAGTTTGGTGCCGTCATAAAGATGTACAAAACGGGAAATACCATCCAATTAAAGTTTACGACTGGCAAGTGGGCCATGAGGCCACATGCAGTGATTCGTGGATGGTATTTTCCAGTTGGAGTTTATCTTTGCGATGGTACAGAGGAAGCCACCCCTAAATTATACCCAACCAATTTAGTATATGATGCATTTTGTGTGCTGATAAACTTTTTCTATATGTAGGATATTCACAAATATGGAAATGCTAATAGCTGATTATAAACGTGGTACTCTGCATGCTGCTGACATGAAATTGGCCCTTGTAAAGGCAATAAACAAAATATTGCAGGTACTTTTTCTTCTTCATCTCTCTGCTAAATACCCTTATGATTATCCAGTAACTTTTCTGACTAATCAACTGCTAGTCTGGTTGATAAACCACACTTTTTTCTGTGTCTAGTTCTTACGGAAAGCAATGTTAATTAAATGTTGCATTTTATTTTAGCCAAATAAAGTTACACAACCAAATGGCATACCACTAAGTTTGCATCATTTTCTTGGTGTATTGAATTGCAAAAGGTTGTAGTTAAACATGGAACCAAGATTAAAAAAACGGTATTCTTTCTAGTCCCAATGCTGCCTTCTTGATCTGGGCAATGTATCCTAGTAATTTCGATAACTGTGATGTCTAGTGTGTGCCCATTTTCTTTTTTAGTATTTGCAATATTTTTTTTGCGTTTTTCGAGAGCTTAACATGTTTTCCTTGTTTCAAGCCTGTCCATGAGCACTTCAGAAACAATGCAGACGCCACAAAACTACGGGAAGCCAACAAGGTGAATTTCTTTCATTTGATGCTACGTATGGTTGAGCAGTCTGAACACTTCCAATGTCTTTGAGTTTTCACGCGTCAATTTGAATTTCACTAATTTACTATTACTAGTTGGCATGTACGTGCAACGCACGTTTTTACAATTGAAGGTTAATTTATTAGTAGGAAATATTGCACGCGTAATGCACATATTGACTAATACATACACACAAGTTAGTTTGATTTTAATAAATATTGATGTACAAATAAAATTCTTAAGCCACAAAACACGAAGTAATTTGACCATCTAAATATATGATGCAGCGATATGATGCAACGTCTGTTTATAGCTTGTAACTACTCCCTCCGTTCCTTTGACTAAGATTATAGAAAATATTATTAGCATTTATAATACCAAATCAGTATCTTTATATTCATCATGATGTAAATTTTTACATTTTATTTTGCTAGTATTTTTTTAAAAAAATCTAAAATCTTTGTCAAAGTTAGCTAAGTTTGACTTTAAAAAACCTATAGGCCTTATAAACATAAACAGAGGGAGTAACATAGTTCCTGCAATGGTTTATGAAAAAAGGAAATATTTTTAATTTGGTGAACCGTTATAATACTGGAAGCATGATTTACAATGGCGAAATCTAATCTGACAATCATTTGGGGTACATATTTTCCCAACAAAGTCATCTATATATCATATACCCAGTATTCTAATCAAATGCAACACGGTTGAGCTAACCTATCACCATTTATTCGACCTGCTTCATCTGCCAACCACCTTGTAGCAATTTAGCAGTAAAATTCAAACTGGAAGATTAGGAACCGGAGCTTTTGAAATTAAACGACACTTGATAACTGTGACAAACTGCACCACTGCCACCCCAACATATCTTGGTTAAAACGATCTGAAAGCAGAAAATTCACCAACATAAACCCATATCTAAACGTCCAGGCAATATAGGTAACATTTTTATTTCTACGGCCGTCAGTCAGAGTTAACCAGACAATAATCATATACTAAAATATCTACCTATGTTTTATTTCTCCATCAGGTCAATCAGCTGCAACAAAATAGTAGACCTTCATAGTACTTGTGTACATGAAACATAAACCACATATATTTTACTGATTGGATTTCTTAATCAGAGCACTGAACCCATGTGGAACAACACAAAGGAATCTCCCACCCTAATTTATTTTACTGTCAGCAAGCCCTTCAAGAAAGGGCACGTTTATCTCAGTGAAGCTTTCTGAACCATCCGGAAGAAAAATCAACTGTACCCGGCCGCCACGCCCGCTCATCTTGCCTTCGTTGCACGTGAGAACAAGAACTACAAGGAGCAACCTACAACACGCTACACCACAGGAAGCAGAACGCGTACCTCAGAAAAGCTAGCAGCTAAAGTGCATCAGCACAAGGAGCAGAGCAAGCATCGGTCGACGGCAGCAGGCAAGTGTCATGCCCACAGAAACGACCGACCATCACCTCTCATCCATGACGTGCGGCACCTCGTCGTTGACAGGCTATGCCTCGCCCCCAGCGACGAGCCACTGGCGGATCCTCACCCGCCAGCTCCACCTCGGCGCCGCTAAGGTCACCCATGGAGTTCTACAGCATGACGATTAGAACGGCGGCCGATGGTCTTGGTGGTTGGAAACTGCTGTAGTGCTATGGAAGACGCATCTCGGGAGATGTGGTGCGGGGATGCCCTAGCTAAGCACGCGGACCGGCAGCGGGACGGGATTCCTGCACTTGCTGGGGCGGGGAGTGGGGCCATCACCTGAGGCAGGCGTGGTCGCGGGCTGGGAGGTCGGTGGGGGAGTCCTGGTCAGGAAGCTACGTCGCCGGCGTGAAATCGCGGCGTGGGTGTCGAGAGAAATACGCGGCACCAGGCAGTCGCAGTCCGTCCTTCACTCCGGCCTCTCCTTCGTGCAGGAGGAAGAGAGGATTTGCAGGTTAGGTGACTCGTCCTTGCCTTGACTCTGGGGAATCGTGGGACAGGGTGGGACGACGGACGTTCTAGCCGGGAGAGGAGAAATAGAAGAACGAACCGGTGGCAATTTGGTCGTATTATGTGATTTGGTGGGAGGGCAAAACGGTACAAACTGGACATTGTTGAGTTGTCAAACATTGGAGCAATCTGGAGCGTCGATCAGATATTTGAATGACACAGATTTAAAGTATCCCAACATGTTTGCTCTTTTAATAGTAGTATAGATAAATCGTTTGAACAACTGAGCTCAAGTGGCTGAATCGTCATTATGTTTTGGTTTTCCATCTCGTCTTAAGTAAATATGTGTAACATGAGCCCATGTGCAAATGTTCTGAACCACATTGGCTGAAGGCTTGCATTGTGCAGCATTGCTAACTCTGATAGTTGAGTTCACGTTCTTACTCAAAAAGTTAGATACTGATTATGCTAGATTTGTAGCTGGGTGGTGATAGTCCTAATCATGTATCAGTACTCAGCACTATGCATGGGCTTGTGAATAGGTTTGGACTTTGGAGTACCCAATTTGTAACTTAAGGTCCCTTGGTCCATGCTAGCGAGCAGGTTTATATGATCGTGTCCTAGTTATGTTGTTCTGGGTTTGATTAATCCAACATTTTGGTATGAGTTTTAAACTATGAACCAGGCACGACTGACTGAAACAATTTGATTTACTCGGGTCAGCGAGAGATTGCAATGGACATGAAAACTGAATGTTGTGTTGTCCTAAGGCAAGGCTTGGGTTTTGTTTACCTGAGTTTGGCTTATAATGTTTGGACTTAACTCTCATGGATTTGGATTTTGTTGTTTCAACTTTCAACCCGTTGTGTAGTTCCATAGCCTGTATATCTGAAGCTGGGTACTTGCTATAGACAAAAACGTCACTCAAATCTCGAGCTTCTCCATTCTGTCTTCTTGTTTCTGGGTCAAGGAAAACTGCATTTCCATCACAAAGTATGTATCAAGAAAATGTTATCTTATCTTCTGATTGCAGGAACACTATTTGAGGACCTAAAGGAAGAAGATTTAGGAGTAACATGGTAATCAGAGAACCCTGCAACTGAAATCTATGTTAACGATGAAGAATACTGTCCTGGCAAGTAGGGCTGAAAATGGAGCGGAAACAGACATACCTGCTATAGATGCTAATCATACTTCATTCTGTATGTTGTTAGCGGGAGCAAAAACGAATATGGAAACTTCAAAAACACATAAAAAAGCGGATCGTGCCACAACTATAAAAGAGTGCACGAGGAGAGGTATGGATATGGAGGCGAATGTTTGTCGAAAAAAAAGGGTTGGTGTCTGTGCATGGTCCCTTTTTTCCTTTCATTCTACGCAGGCAGTTGCAAAATGCCTTCTCATATTGGCGTGCAAACATCGATTTGTCGTGGCCAACTAGCCTCTATAGTCCGTTACTACAGTACTGTAGTGAAGAAAAACTTGGTCTATAGATATCTGTGAGGAAAATATAATTGTTGTTCTTGATAAAGCAGAGACAAGGGACTACCTGGTTTGTTTATTTTAGGGGAGATTACATAGTTTGTTTATCGGTCTAAGAAAACAAAATAATCAATTGCTTCATCCGGTCATGCATGGGCTCTTTGCGCCCGTATGTGTGCAGCGGGGTTTGCAGGGTGATTATTATTTGAAGGTATATAGTTCTGTCAGGTGGCAACTGGCAAGACTTTGCTGGTCGCAATAAAGTAATTTTGTACACTTCAATGCCTGTATAGATCCGGTCGATAGATGGCCAGAACACGGGATATGAATCCGGAGTCTTTGTCTTCTCCGTGAGAATGTGTGACTCAAATATAGACTTGGACTTGAACACAAAAATCTGACTACTGACCTACCCGCGCACAAATTTTTCCACGGCTGACATCAGATTAGCTGAGCTCATTATTATACATCTCTCAAGGAATACCTACCCAACCAAATTAGTACAGTAACCACTATATTTCTGTTTACCACATGACTTTACCAATTAAACGCTCATAAGGATATAACTCGCATTTTGAAGTAAAAGATTTTCTACTCTCCAAAAGAAATAGTACATCTATTTACTTTATACTAGCAAACTGCCCGTGCGTTGCAACGGGATCATACATACATGTTAGTTTTGGGTTACATGATATTCATAATAACCAGATACAAATGGTTGTAAAATCTAAATACTCCATATGATTTTTGACAACATGAATTACACCTTCAGAAAGAAGGTTTGAAATACATTTCACCATAGAAAGATTTCATCATGCAAAATGACAACGTGAATTACTTTCACGGAGCACATTTACAAGCTGCCACCTTGAATTTACAAAAAAAAAGACAAGCAGCATCATTTCTTAATTGATGAAGCGGTTCTATTCAATAATTGCAGCCTGAAGTTCAATGTTATCCTCTGCATCACAAAAGTAGTTTAATTAACAATTATTCGCTTCCATCATACTACCTTTGATGCTCTAGAAAGAAATGACTAATCATTATCCAAGCTGTATGCTTAATTAAATATTAAATTGTAGAGATAATCATCATTATCATGTATGTAGTGCAGAATTTCATGGTTATCTGCTGCAACAACATATGTAGGAAAGAGCTGGCACAGTCTCTTTAATGGGAAAAAAATCAACAAAAAATACAATTTGATCTGTTAGCTTGCCCAGTTAAGCCATCAAGATGCTGAAGTTCCATCCGGTCATGCCTATTGGTTTCTTCGAGCGCAAACATTGCTTAGTTTTTCACTTAACCGATGCTCCTCAGTCAATCTTTTATTAACTGTGAAGCCTTGACATAAAAGTGACGATGCCACACATTTTAGTATTTTATGACTTCTGAAAAAAAAACCTGGAGATTCTCAAACATACTCTGATAAATTTCTGGTTTTTCAGCACCTGTGCCACAAACTCACAACTCACAGGAGGTCCAAAATCTATGTCTTAGCTAGCCCTTCTAAATACATATCCAGTGCTTCATGTAAACTGTATCTAAATGACACAAACTGGTTTAATCAAGGAATTTAGAAGAGGCAAAAAGAAATAAGTGCCCGTTAAGAAATCAGAAGATACATACTGGTGATAGTGCCAAATAACAAACACTAAAAAGTTCAGTTCTATCCTATTTCTAAAAGTGGCCAACGGAAAGGATTTATCCAGCGTGAGACGTGCGAAATCTATCTTTTTAATGAAACCTGAAGCTCTTCTATTTCTATAACTTGTAAACCTCGGTTGTTACACATGGTTCATTGATTTTGCTGGTAAGAGCATGGCGCTAGCATCTGTTAGTCCGTGCATATCCATATAGCATTGCATTAGTGAATATTTATGCAATAATCCAGTTACTGAGTATTTAGAGATCGGTCTATCCTTTACGAGAAAATGCGTATGGATCGACCAATTTCAGATGCATTTGCCACTAAAAAACGAAATTTTCTTGTATATTACCCAAGCAGCCTGGTCAAAAAATATATCACCTATTTCTCCCACAACAGCAACAGAAAAGCTATAACATCAGTGAGCATAACTGACAAACCTACCATGCATCTACGACAGATTACATTAACTATAACGAGCATAGCTCAGCCTAAGCCCAAGGTATATATGTTGAAAGAATAACCTCACAAAGTTCTAGACGCAAACAGACTCGACACTCTTCTATACTTCTTTTCTGCATTGTAAGAGTGTCTTTGTTAAAGAAGAAACATCAGAAGAATAGAAGGGCTAGAAGGTACTCACTGGTTGTCGGCTTGCTGCTACATGCACTGCCGCTTCAATTGGCAGATTAGCTAACAGGGGTTTCTCGCAAGCAAGGTTTTGGTGATTCCGCATGAGGCGACGCAGAACGAATCACCATCCCTACGTTGCTCAAAACCGATAGACCTACAAAACAGGTAATATGCCTCAAACAATGGTGCTAACAGAATCTGCTCTGGAACATCAACCGTTAACGGCTGACCAATTTATGGACCAACTATCCCAAAAAATACAGGGGATTCCAATGTTGGAGAGGAAGAGATCTGGAGAGGCGCTTGTGCGTACTGCCCTGCTCCTCGGTATGGGATCCTCCTTCCCGTGTCTAGAGCCATGGAGTGAGACCACAGCACGGAGGCACATGTCGGGTCACCTGAGCGGCGCGCAGGTCCACCGAGGCAGCAGAGATCGATTGCGGTCGGGGGCGACCAGTAGCTGTTGGTGGACGAAGTCCCTGATGTATGCAGGGTCGAGGCTGTGGCCGGTCTTGGTCTTGGGCAGCGGGTACGCGGCGGCGTCGACCTCGCCGACCTCGAGCACCCTGGTGACGGCGAGCTCGACGCCGTGCTTGGCCCTCTCGTCCCCGCGGACCACGCCCTCGACGAGCACGGAGGTGCCCGTGGCCGTGAGGCGCGCGAGCGGGTGGCGCACCACATCGCCCCTGAACAAGAGCTGGAGGTTGCCCTGGCAGGAGCCGTCGTTGAGGTCGAGGAATGTGAAGGGGTCTGGGGCCCCGTGGCCCTGCTCGCGCCCGGCCACCTTGGCGCCCGCCTCCAGGATCGCGCGGATGTGGGTGCGCCTGCTCGGAGGATCCAGCACCTCCGCCGGCGCCATGGCCATCGCTACGGGACTTTTGTGGCCGGAGCTCAGGTAGTGGAGTTCGTAGCAGAGCCGTCGTGGGAGGAGGGGCGTTTGACGACGGGAGGTCAGCCGGGCCGAACAGGGTCGTTTCACTTGGGTGGCAAAACGTGTAATATCTCCCAACTCGAGGGGGCAGAATCGGAACTTTAAAAAACGTACCAACCATCACCTGAAACCATATTATATAGTAGAGATCCTGCATGTGGCAGTGCTAATTAATGCATGCATGATTTTCGTCTATTTACTTTCAGTTTCTCCTCTTTTTATCTTTTTAATGGATCGCATAATGCGTTTCTTTGATCTCTTTCGTCTTTTCGGCCTAGGAAAATTACTAAATTAACCAAGCTACAGTGTTGTTCCGGCCGTGTTCCCAGGGCAATCAACCTTGATCATATAATGGTATCCTTCTCGATCCGCTGATGTCTTGTCCCGGTCTATCCGTGTTTGCTTGAAACAATGCTCACGGCAGAGAAGCGACCGAAAGCTATACATGGACTGTCTTAGAAGAATCTGTACTACTCTCTTTAACTGAACTAGCTATAGTTGTTTCAAGGTCGTGAGAGTATATATGCACGATATGCCTGCATTAAGTTGGTAGTACTAGAAGTCTAGAAACCGCGTGCATGTTGCAAGTTTGAATAAGCGCTTGTCAAGTTAACCGGCAGGTCACACACGTAAAACCCAGGGAACTTCCGTAGCTACTCTTGCCATGCATGAGCATGACTTGAGCTTCTTCCTCCATTATAAATAAACGACCAAAGATTCGAGCATAACCCTCACAGCATACACAGCACGGCCTGCACAGGAACACGATAGCATAGCTAGAGCTTGTCTGGTCGATCAAGAGAATTCAAAAGAGAGACAACACTGCTATTTAATTAGAAATTTAGTATCGGCGTATTATTTACGACCGCATGTCGAGGATGGTCGAGAAGGTTTTTCTGATCATGCTTTTGGTTCTCGTGGCTATTTCCGGCTCATGGACCCGGGCCGCAGCAAGGCCGTGCAAGGTGATGAGTTGTACGTCAAGGAACTCTCCTCTGGAGGTTTCGTCGGCATTATGCCGACGTCACCATCGTCAAAATGGCGAGGCCACATGCTTCCACTGTTCGAGGAGAAGAAGGGGGCAGGCTCATCGTCGTGCGAAGTCGGAAGTACCAATGATCCTAACAACCATTGTCCTCCCCCATCATAAGGACGAATACACACTGGCCTAGTGGTGACGAGACATTGAACAGCGAATTCTCGTGTCTACTTGTCTGGCTTGCATGGAGCCAAATATATCTTCGATTAGGGTTCAAGAGTTTCGTTTGTTAATTCCTTATACATCGTGAATGTTTCCTTTAATTTTAGTTGGAGTTGTTTGAGATAGTTAAGGCAATGTAAAGATAATAAATTGTACTACGTAGTGGCTGTCGCACTGGTGTGTTAGGGTGAGGCATCTCCCTCTCTCTTCTACATGCATGACTCTACAGAGTCTAGGGCTTTCTCGTTTCAAGGTGCTAGATCCTTTTGTCTTGCTCTCTTTGTAAGTTTGAATATATGTGTGGATTATAGATCCCCACATGGATTCATTAATGATGACTAAATATAGAAATCGATTCATGTAGTTGAATAATATGATGAATTATTATGTGCGGAACGGAGAGTTAGATGAATTGACTTGTAATTTTGCATTGTATTAATGTTAAAACAAAAAATGGAGAAATTGTATCTTTGTTTAAAAACCGGTGAGGCTGTCGGTTCAGGTTTTTACCGGTCGGACCGCTGGTTCATCGGTTCACTATCCGGTTTTTTATGATATAAAGTAATATTTTTTTTTTATAAATGCTGCAATAAATAAAGAAATATATGTAAAAAATATTTCAAACATGCAATTTTACAGAATAATAATATAAAAAGTAGTCAACGAACATCAACTTGTCAAAACTTTGCAAGTCTGAGACTCTCGGCCGCAAGCCAACAAGTGAGCAACAGCCATATTCAAAGAAAAAAAGAAAACAATAGCCAATGAGCCAAATAAATAACGCGCATGTATGCATATGCAGGCAGCTCAAACCGGCAAAAGCCGTTAGCTATCCTGTAGCTGTAGTAAATTTTTGGTTACGTACTAATATTATATATGCACGTATCTATGTTCTTGCATGAAGCAGCATCAGGTCAACTGGTTAAAGCAGTAGCTCCACCACACGTCCGCGCGTGAGGTGCTGTGTTCGATCACCGCCCCAGTCAAATAAATTTTGTCAACGCACAGCCCACTGAACCGGTTGGACCGGATGGCCAGTTTTACCGCCAAAACCGGCGGTTCGACCGCGGTTTGACCGGTTTATTCTGGCGGGGATGGTCCAGTGCGCCTAATGAACCGGCGCGGGCTCTGGTTCCGGTTTTTTCCAGTTGAACCGGCGGTCCGGTCGGATGGCCGGTTCTACCGCCAAAACCGGCGGTTTGACCGGTTTATTCCGGTCCGCTGGCGGGGATGGTCCAGTGCGCCTAATGAACCGGCGCAGGCTCTGGTTCCGGTTTTTTCCAGTTGAACCGGCGGTCCGGTCCGGTTTTTAAAACTATACTTTCAACCCCTGGTTGGTGTGATAGTGTCAGCAGTCTAGTACGGCCGAGTGTACCATGCATGTACTTGTCTGCCGGCTTATATGACTCTTTAAATTCAATGTAATACCTTCAATAAGGTAACGACGTCAAAACATCATCATTGCCAGGTATGACAGACGATGGTCAGAAACTGAAGTAGCACCACCAATACTCAATTGTGATGTTGTTTCACATCCTCTTGACCATCAACTTCATGCCTAGCTTTCAGCCTTAACAATGACAAACACATACATACGCTCATACTCATGTATGTGTCGTGTCCCACGCCACTCGACAACCAATATGCATAAGCCTCATTCGAGAGAACCATGGAACATGAAATCTCAGAACATCTTCACACAGAATGTTGGGCCTTCCAACCAATAATGACATGCAAAGTTCTCACGTGATCAACTCCGGTCATGCATTGTTACTTGGGGACATTGACTATATGTGTCTATGGAGCACAGTCGTCCCTATGGAAGATCCACGATTTCTAACTGTCGGTCTTTCATCGTATGTGGTCTTTAAAAAGCATCTCTTCTCAAAACCTCAAAACAAAATGCGAAGAGTGAGAATCCAATTCTAAGGATTTGATCTTGTGGTTAGCTAGATGGGATTTTTCTTATTATTTTTGCGAGAGTCATCTGGTGGTGGGAAACCTTGTAGCATTTGATTTCTCGCAATATCAATGAGATTTGGGAATCCTAATAAAAAACTAAACTAATGCACGAGTTATATTGGGATATATGTACAACTAAATAAAACATTTAAATTATCATTTTTCACATACCATCCTCTAATATTCTGTAACTTATTTGCATACTAGTCATATTTGTTGTATCTTAGTTAATCTTTTCCTACTTTTCATTAGCACCCAATTTTTTTGTTTGAGAAGTCATAATTAAAAATATCATTTTCCATATCCTTATTTGCTTATTAAACACACTAGTTATACGTTTGTTCGAGTTAATGCACAGGCATTGCAAAAAATCAAACAATGACCAATACATAGACTTGATGCTTTAACAATCACTACTGGAAAATCTATCTTTCCCGTGAGGGCAGGTGTTTGCCGTGCGTCAAAAGTTGCGGAACACGGCAAAGAAAGACTTTGCCGAGTGGCGGCAAAGAAAAAACACACGGCAAAGGCAAAACACTCGGCAAAGAAAAAACACATGGCAAAGGCACGGGAAAACACACGGCAAAGAAAACCACACGGCAAAGTCACCAGAAAACACACGGCAAATACAACCACACAGCAAAGTCACAGGAAAACACACGGCAAAGACAACCACAAGGGAAACACATAGCATCTTTGTCGTGTGTTTGCACACGGCAAAGTATATTAGGAATTATACCATATTTGCTGGATAATCTAGATTTCACACAATTTATACCATAATGGTGCAAAATGGCACCCATCTAGATTTCACATAAATTATACCATATTTGTTGGATAATCTAGAAATATTAGGAATTTTCTCGCCTAATTTCGTCTATTTAAATGACTTTATGCCAATTTTTCGAAAGTAATTCAAATTTGAACTACAAGTGTGTGATAGTTTGCTCTGAAAATTTTACAAAAATCATTCTAAGGTACACAAGTAGTGGTTATATCACAAAACCGTCGATGGTTTTGAAAAATTCGACCCCTTTCGACGAATAGCCATGGTGGCCATTTTGGCCATTTTTTCGAAAAAATCAAATAAAGTGAAAAAATAACCAAAAAAAGAAATCGTTTGGCATGGAGTGCTTTTATGTGTAGTAGTTGATTGCAAAAATAATAAACTTGAGTTTTGACAAAGTTTCCAATAAACTTATTCACAGAAAGATCAATTATCTACAAACATGTTTAAGTTTCGAGTCAAATGACCTAGATATGATCATTCTCGTGACATAGTTTGTTATAATATGCTCATATTTGACACATAGGTGTATCATGGTATGGCAAACAATGTTGCAGAACTGAGTTTTTTCAAATTATGTTTATAAATATCATTTTTTTTATTTTAAGTGTCAAAAATGACATTTTTGTGAAGCAAGTACAAAAAATGGTGCAAAATGGAACCCATCTAGATTTCACACAAAGTAGACCATATTTTATGGATAATCCAGAAATATTTGGATTTTTTAAGGTTTTTTACCTAATTTCGCCTATTTAAATGACTTTATGCCGATTTTCCGAAATTAATTCAAATTTGAACTACAAGTGTGTGATAGTTTGCTCTGAATTTTTTTCAAAAATCATTTCAAGCTACACAAGTAGTGATTATATCACAGAACCGTCGATGGTTTTGAAAAATTCGACCCCTTTCGGCAATAGCCATGGTGGCCATTTTGACCCTTTTTTCAAAAAAATCAAATAAAGTGAAAAATTAGTCAAAAAATGAAATCTTTGACATGGAACCCTTTTATGTGTAGTAGTTGATAGTAAAAATAATAAACTTGATTTTTGACAAAATTTTCAAAAGAATGCTTCACAAAAAGATCTATCGTCTATAAACATGTATAGGTTTCAAGCCAAACGACCAAGATATAACCACTTTCATGGCATAGTTTGTGATAAAGTCTCCATATTTGACACATAGGTGTGTTTTGGTATGGGCAACAATGTTGCCGAACTGAGTTTTTTCAAATTATTTGTATAAATATCATTTTTCATTTTCTAAGTGTCGAAAATGACTTTTTTTGTGAAGCAATTACAAAAAATATGGTGCAAAATGGAACACATCTAGATTTCACACAAAGTAGACCATATTTTATGGATAATCCAGAAATATTTGGAATTTTTTAAGGTTTCTGCCTAATTTCGCCTATTTAAAAGACTTTATGCCGATTTTCCGAAAGTAATTCAAATTTGAACTACAAGTGTGTGATAGTTTGCTCTGAATTTTTTTCAAAAATCATTTTAAGCTACACAAGTAGTGATTACATCAAAGAACCGTCGATGGTTTTGAAAAATTCGACCCCTTTCAACGAATAGCCATGGTGGCCATTTTGACCTTTTTTTCAAAAAAATCAAATAAAGTGAAAAATTAGTCAAAAAATGAAATCCTTTGACATAGAACCCTTTTATGTGTAGTAGTTGATAGCAAAAATAATAAACTTGATTTTTGACAAAATTTTCAAAATAATGCTTCACAAAAAGGTCCATCGTCTATAAGATGTCAGCACTCGAACGGACGGCACGGCTGGGGACGGGCCGGTGGACGCACCCGGGGTTTAGTCCCACCTCGCTAGTTGAGGGAGGCCGACACCAGCTTATATAGCTGGGCAAACCTCTCCCTTCAGGCCGGTCTTTTGGGATGAGAGAGGCCTTGGGCCTCCAAATACACTGGTCGAGCGTGGGCTGGCCTTTGGGCCGCTAACATCTGGTATCAGAGCCAGCGTGCGCGTCGCTATTAGGTGTGTGACAGTCGCCTTCGCTCCTGTTTAGGGGGATGGGATGTCAGCACTCGAACGGACGGCACGGCTGGGGACGGGCCGGTGGACGCACCCGGGGTTTAGTCCCACCTCGCCAGTTGAGGGAGGCCGACACCAGCTTATATAGCTGGGCAAACCTCTCCCTTCAGGCCGGTCTTTTGGGATGAGAGAGGCCTTGGGCCTCCAAATACACATGTATAGGTTTCAAGCCAAACGACCAAGATATAACCACTTCCATGGCATAGTTTGTGATAAAATCCCCATATTTGACACATAGGTGTGTTTTGGTATGGGCAACAATGTTGCCGAACTGAGTTTTTTCAAATTATTTGTATAAATATCATTTTTCATTTTCTAAGTGCCGAAAATGACTTTTTTTGTGAAGCAAGTACAAAAAATATGGTGCAAAATGGAACCCATCTAGATTTCACACAAAGTAGACCATATTTTATGGATAATCCAGAAATATTTGGAGTTTTTTCGCTTTCTACCTTATTTCGCATATTTTTATGACTCTATGCCGATTTTTCGAAAGTAATTCAAATTTGAACTACAAGCGTGTGATAGTTTACTCCAAAAAAATTCAAAAAATCATTTTAAGATACACAAGTAGGGATTACATCACAGAATCATCGATATTTTTGAAAAATTCCACCCCTTTCAATGAATAGCCATCCTGCCCATTTTGGCCAATTTTTCAAAAACCTCAAATAAAGTGAAGAAAACCTAAAAAAAAGAGATATTTTGGCATATATGAAGTCCTTTTATGTGTACTGCCGATTATTGAAATAAATAATGAAACAAACAAAGAATATAACCAAAACAATGAAGTAAAGAAACAAATAAAATAAGAAAGAAAAAACAAACACACTTTGCCGTGTGCCAAATTTGCCGTGTGCCAAATGGTAGCACATGGCAAAGAATCGCGGTATACTGATTGGCTGAGATCATTTTCACGCGGATCACTGTCCTGGATCGTCAGATCCAGCAGGATCCAACGGCCCAATCTCTCCCCCACCCAAACCAGCCTTATCTTCATATTCTCCCTCTTTTTTTTTCTTTTTCCCTTTATCTGCTCGATCCACTCATTCTGGATCCAGTTTCTCTCTCTTCGTTACTTCTTTGCTTTTCTCTGTGCAGGTCCGTGGTGCTCGCCGCCGTTCTCCTGTGTTCACCGAGCCGCCTCGGGTGGCCGTCCCCTCCGCGAGAGGCCCGAGCTGCAGCGCCGGAGCCCCACTCCGCGAGACGCCCGAGCTTCAGCTCCATCCCGGCCGCCTCCTTCGCGAGGCATCGCCTGGTTGCTCCGTGCCAGCGTCCTCTGCTCGCCTCGTTCCGGGAGGCGGACGCCGACGACCGCGAGCTGCAGCGCCGGAGCCGCCACACTCTCCATGCCGTCTCCCACGCCGAAGACCACGGGCCGCCGCGCCCTCATCGCCGTCTTCCGCGTCGACCGCGCCAACGACGCCCTCGACCTTACCGACCTCGAACGGACGCACGCTGGGCCGCCGTGCAGGCCGACGCCCTGGCTCGAACCACCTCGCCAGGAGCACGCCGCCGTCCTCGCGCGCGTCGATCCTGCACACGCAAGACACGATATACAAGGAGCACGGCGTCCCCGAGGAGTTCACCCCGCGACTCGCCGGCGACCTGCGCGCGAACTCGACGCCTCCACCGGTGTCCCCGCTTGCCCGCCGCTCTCCACGAACCCGCCACCCCTAGGCCCGCTCTGCCTCGCCGCGGCGGCGCCCAGCCCCGCGAGCACACAGCACCGTCGGCGGCGGTGATTTTTTTAATCCTATTTTACCTGTTTGCCGGGTGGAGCAAAAAGCACACGGCAAAGATGGTGAAAAAACACACGGTAAACTGCTTTACTTTGTTGTGTGGTGGAAAAAACACACGGCGAATGCTTTGCCGTGTATTTTCTGAAAAACACACGGCAAAGAGCCTTTGCCGACGCGAGTTGTGCCGTGAGAGCTTTGCCGTGTTGTTCCGCACGGCAAATTCTTTGCCGGGTTTCGCAAAGCCTTTGCCGTGCGGATTCGTCGCACGGCAAAGAAGTGATTTCCGGTAGTGAATATTCATGGTAAGAATATACATTTAAAAGTCAAAAGAAAAAGGTTCATGCATGTTCAACTAATGTTACCCGAACGTTCTTTTCACATGTAGTGTAGCTAAGTAAATTAAGAAACTCAGCTTCCTCTTCAATTTCCACCCCGGCATGCTGCAATTAATGCTGGTTCGAGCTTTCCATAGAATTTTCGTCGACATTTTACCGCGGCATCTTCTTTCTCCCAAATAATTGCTTCTTTCTCATGGATCGCATGCAATGATAGTAGCACATTACGCGTAAGGTTTCTCAGAACTTTCTTCTCTTGAACGCAGGAAAACTATTTCACAAGGCTACAGTAAGTGTGCACCAGCCGGCCGTGCGTGCTCCCTAACTCCCTAAGCAATCAACCATAAGCATATATCGGTAGATATTGTTCTACTGATCTACTCTCCGTCATTTTCTCCGGGTCTTTTTTTTTCTCTGTTTGCTTGAATTCATGCGCCCGCGTTCCGGAAACTTTCAGTTCGTCTTCCGTGCATAACGGTGTTCCAGTTTTCCCTGCATACCATGACTTGGTGAGATGGGTACGATGCTCACGGCAGAGACGAAGCCACCGAAAGCAACATCTTCAAGCTAGTGATAATATATGCATCGATCGATTGATTGACTACTACACACAGAGAGACCATGCATGCATGCCCGCGTAAGTGCATCGCAAGTTAATTTGAACTCCTGATTGTCAAAATAACCGGCCGGACGGTCACACACGTAAAAACCATAGAAACTTCCTTTGGTACTAGCTAGGCTTGCGGAAATTCATATTGGCTCCCGGGCACAGATGCACCCGGTATTTGCAAAAAAATTCAAAATTTGAAAACTCATCAAAAAAATATGAAAAAAATCATGCACGTACCTGACGCCGGTACGCACCACCGTATTTTTTTTCGCGACGAAATACCATCGTACGCGCCCTGTACAAAAATGACAAATTTCCTGTCAGAAATTCAAAATTTGAACTGTACTTTTCTGACAGGAAATTTGTCATTTTTGTACAGGGCGCGTACGATGGTATTTCGTCGCGAAAAAAAATACGGTGGTGCGTACCATGGTCATGTACGTGCATGATTTTTTTCAGATTTTTTTGATGAGTTTTCAAATTTTGAAATTTTTTTGAACCGCAGCGGGAGCATCTGTGCTCGGGAGCCAAAACGGCGCTCCGGCTTGTCCCTTATAAATACCAGATCAAATCTTCGAACGGAGACTCACAGCTCACACAAGCAACACACGAAAGCGTAGCTAAGCTCAAAAGAGAGAGCACTGTGCGTCCCATATCTCTCTCTCTCTCTCTCTGTCCACGATCATGAGTAAGCTCGTGGCAGCAATGCTCTTGATTTTCATGATGATTATATCCGGCTCGGCTGCGAGACCGTTGCAAGGTGATCGAGTGTCTTCGGGCGGTTCCGGCGTTGTGCCGCCGTCGCCGATGCATTGGCGTGGACGCATGCTATCTCAGCTGGAGGAGGAGAAGGGGCCCCAAGGGTGCCCAAAAACTCACGATCCTAACACGCACTGCTCCTCGCCATAGAGGCAAGCAGAGAGTCAGAGACACGACGCGTGAGCATGGAGTTGTCGTGTCTAGCATATATAAGAGTCGGTCAAACCTGAAGCGATATTTGATTTCAGAGATGTCTCCGTTTGTAGATTTCTTACAATATACACACACGCTCTCACACCCATGTACGTTCCTCTTTTAATTATCTATATATGAATTTGATTGTGTTTCCAGATTGCTAATCATAACATAATGAGAGATTTATGGATTTTTGGAAAGACTAACGATCTATCACGCTGCTTGCAAAAAAAAGATCAAAATAGTGTGTGTTGTAGCACTGATTGGTACTACATTGAAGGCAATTGAGGAAATAAGAAACACTATAGTTGGTATTGTCTTGTGCACAATATTTTTGTGCCAATTATGGAAGATAAAATATAAGCTAGAGGCCGTTCGAGGGTCATGGCACCTAGTTAGTAACTTACTATAATCATTTCCATCAAGAAATGTTCAATGTGTTTCTTGATCAAATTAGTGGAGTTGAATAATCTCTTTCCTGACCCAGCTATTGAGATGCATAGCTTGTCTTGATTCGACGAAATGACGAATTATGTTGCTCATTTTGATAATAACTGAACTTGCAAATAGTTATGCCGACGAATTCTCCCACTATATATGAGTGTATAGACCTTCGGGACCAACTTGGCACATTTATTGCTGATGTGAGATATGATCCTAACTTTGCAAATTGTATAGTTCTTGGGAACGTCGCTCTGAAGATGGTTCAAACATAGAGACACATGACATTTCCGTTTGTATATCGTCTTATATAGTTAGTCTTGATTTTTCAGTTGCAGCAGCAACATTGGAAGTATATTTGAGGAACACGATGAATGATGATTGGATGAACCATAATATGGTATGCTATACTGAGTAAGACATATTTGCAAGCATCGAAAACAATATAACTTATTATTTTCAAAGGATGAAGTCGCGTAAGGGACAAATACCACATGTGACTAGTGGTGAGTTCCTTTTTCTTACTAATGCAATTTATGCATTATGTATTCATTCATACTAGTATTTTCCAGCTATTTTTTCTGCTCTTTGCAGGTTCTGATTCTTCTCATATGATTGATGAGGAAATAACCTTATATATAAAGGCTCGACAGAGCCGCGGCCTCTCAGGCCACCTGTTACTGTAGCTACTGTAGATAGCTACAATAGCTACAGTACGAATCATGGACGTCCGATACCAGATCAACGGCGCACAGCTCCCCTCGCTTGGTCGACAAACGCGCACGGCGACGTGCTCGCACGAATTTTGGCGCATTGGATGGCACCGGTCGATCGGCCGCGCTCGGTCGCTCAGTGCACGCACGGATTTTGACGCACGTCCGCAACCGGTTACCTACCACTCGCTCGACAATTAACGCACCCTGCCACCGATTCCAACCGGTCGCCGCGCTTTTTTGCAAAAAAAAAACCCTCCGCGGAGGACGAAATTGCAATTTCGCGAAACAACAAGGACTACCGTGCAAAAACTACATCACATCTCATCGTTCCTCTTTCTCCTCCCGCGGCGTTGGAGGTCGCCGCCGCCGGCGACGGACGCCACCGCTGCTCTGCACATCCCCGATCAAATCGAAGCACGCCAGCCGCTCCACCGCCGCATCTTCTGCATCTTCGCCAACAGCTACGTGCTGGGCGCCCGATCGAAGCCGGATTCGGCGATGCCGTGCGCGTGCTCCCGCCGCCGTGTTCGGACGCTGCCGGCTACGCTCCGAAGACCAAAAGACATCGGCGCCACCGCTCTCGGCCACTCTGCGTCCATGTACGTCCGCCGCGTGCACGCGCGAATCCTAACTTGCGCGGATGCGCCGCCGTCGTCCTCGCCGTGCCCGCTGGGGCAGTGATGCAGTGGCCAGCGATGACGTCATCACGACGTCATCAGTTGGCCCACGTGTCAGTTCTTTTTTTTTAACAGAGATAGTTTCAGAAATTAATAAATCCCTGACAGATGGGCCCACCCTATTTAAACAAATTCCAAAAAAATGCTAAATACTGCAAAATCTATAACTTTAAATATATCCAGCTGAAAAAATATATATATATATCAGAATGCCACAAAAAAAATACTAAAAATATATATATATATATATATATATATATATATATCAGAATGGCCACACAAAAAACTGCCTATTTATGACATATGATTAAATTTCAAATCTAAATAATTTAAAATTTTAAATCCCTTCCAAACCTGATCATTTTACAAACGTGAAAATAATACAAATCTGCATGACTTCCCAATTTGAATAATTTTTGAAATATGAACAATTTTTGAGCGCACACTTTTCTATAATTTCAACAACTTTCAAATCTAGACATTTATAAAATTTGCATTTTACCACACAGTAAAAATTTAGATACGAAAAGCACTCATAAAAATTTGAATACTTTAAATATAATTTCCAAACCGTCAAAACTTTCAAATGCTAAATCAAATGGGAAAAAAAACTTTAAGTAAGAAAAGTGTTCAGAAATTTAAATTTTTTTTAAGAACCGTCATAACTTTTGAATCCTAATTCGAATGGAAAAAACTTTTAATATGAAAAGTATTCAGGAATATTTGAATACTTCAAATATAAACTTTTTGGAAAGCTTCACAATTTCCAGATACTAACTCAAACGAGGAAAAAAAAAGTATGAAAAATGCTCACAAATATCCATACCATCATAACTTT
The DNA here is from genome assembly GCA_947311845.1 of Poa pratensis. Taxonomy (NCBI): domain Eukaryota; kingdom Viridiplantae; phylum Streptophyta; class Magnoliopsida; order Poales; family Poaceae; genus Poa; species Poa pratensis. The sequence goes on from CAMZMU010000111.1 coordinate 15,818,558, forward strand.
GAAATGCTAATCCAAATGGAAAAAATTTAAATAAAATTTTCTTTTCAAAAATATAAACTTTTTGAAACCTTCATAACTTTCAAAGCCAAAATCAAATGGGAAAAACTTTAAATATAAAAAATGTTCAGAAATATTTAAACTTCCCAAATATAAACTTCTTCCAATTCTTCAAAACTTTTAAATACTAATAAAAAAAGAAAAAAACTTTTAATACGAAAGGTTGTTTTTTTACGCTTTTCTAATAATAGTTTTCCCCTTTTCCCCACCACCTCCCCCCCGCATTTTTTTAAACATTACACAGAAATACTCGCATTTCCCAGAAATTGTGAATCGGTCACCAGAAAAGAAAAAAAACATTTCTGCATCACAGTCCCCCACATTTTCCAAACCCCCCCCCCCCCCCCCCCTATTAGTTTGCCCCTTTTTTCCCCGTATTTTTTTTAGTACCACTATATATAAAGAAACAACATCTTTTTTTACAAACATTGCACACGAATAGCGATTCACTTTAAAATGCCCACACTACAATATAAGACTACACAAAATTCAGCGCCATCTCAATTCAAACTACATATATTTAACTTACTCAAACTTCTCACCGCACTCTGGCAATTTTTCCCTAACAATAACTCACTTAATTTCACCTCATTTAAATTCTTTCCATAAAAAAATGCCTTATTACCTACTACGTCATTTACCATCACCAAACGGGCGCGCGTGTCGACGCGCCAAGATGTCTAGTGATAGACTATGATCCGAGCAAATCTTTGTTGGTTAGGTACTAAAATGCTTCATGATTACGCAATCGTGATACCATACTTTTTTGTGCTTTTCTTATTGCCGTTTTTTATTCTTTGTCAAAACGCCATATGCATTTGTAGTGTGCTTTGCCTGATATACTGTGTTATTTTGAGAGGGGATAAAAGGGAAATATTTTTCATAGTTTTTGAGCATTAGGAATTAGTCTGATCTTACCCAAATCCTGGGTCCGCCACTGTCCCTAGACGCGCCCACATGACAACCTCGCTGCTCGCATAATTTAAGTAATTTGGCCACTTTTGGTACTCCATCCGATCCGAATTTAGTGTCACTAACCTTGTATAAATCTTGACTGCCACAGGTCATTTTCCACGACACTTATTCTGGTTCAAAGGGAGTAGTCAAAAAAAAAAATGGCCACTTGAATGCTTGCATCTGATCAACACGGCAAGATCACAGGCCATGAAGATCCAAGGGCGCTTCTCCTGTACGGATCGAACATGAGTATCACGGGTCCTTCACTCTTTCCCAGTGGAGTCGTGGTCTTCTCCGTGATGTGTGAGTGCTGTGACTGAAAATAGACTTTGACTTGAACTGAATGCATGGGCTAGCTACGAACAAACGTTGCTCCCCTTGACGTCAGATTCGCTGAGCACATCATAAAAACAGGCTAAAAGGATACATCTGAGCTCTGAAACGGGTACGGTTAATAACTTAATATTTGATCGATTCGGCCAAAATATATCTAGCTTGGATTTTAAGAAAGAAACCCAAATACAGAGAGCGGTGATTTGTCACCCGGGCTACATGTAGCCCGGTATTGTATTTATTTTTTTTGTCGCCATTTTAAGTTTCCAAAAAATCCGGAAAAAATACTGGATATTGACAACGACTTGATCTATGTTTGTGAAAAGTTTCAACGCGAAATAGTTTATATTGCGCCCTACACGAAAATGACAAAATTCTGACAATTTTGAGAGATTTTGAATCACCACCCAGATCTAGAAATTTGTCTTTTTACACAGGATAAAATACTGAATGTTTCGCATTTCTTTTTTGCACACAGGCAGGAATCATCATTATCTACGTTTAGAATTTTTCAGAATTTTTTACAACTTAAATTTGCAGATTTTTAAATTCAAAAAACCGGCTACATGTAGCCGGCGGGAGACAAAACGACTTTGCGCCCAAATACATCTATATTTTCCGGTCGAGCTTCCTCTTCAGCGTACATGCATCGTGCATGGTGCAGAGCTAGCTGTTGGAGTACAATATGAGTTCTAATCGATACTTGATGCATTTTTCCTTTTCCTCTGGATTAACACACTGAGATTACCGCGATTCTTCTCGTAAGAAAACTACTCTCGCTGTTTTGAATTAGATGACTTGCTATAGGGCAGTGCTAAGCGTCCCCGGGGATCTGGGCTTCCGATCCCCCCCCCCCCCCCCCCCCCCCCCCCCCCCCCCCCCCCCCCCTCGTTCGACACGTGTCCATCCGAGACCTGTAACTCATGTGAAAAAAGCTCCACGAAAAAAGCCCAGGCTCGTGAAAAAGAAAGCTTCGTCTCCTAATTGCAGCACCGCACCCCGCAGCTTTGCCAGAAAAGACGCCGCCGGCACGCCGCCAGTCGCCGGAGAAGACGCCGTAGCTTCGCCGGATAAGACGCCCGCCCGTCCCCGAGAATACGCCGCTCGCCCGTCACCGGAGAAGACGCCGCAGCTTCGCCGGATGAGACGTCGCCCGTCCCCGGAAAAGACGTTTACCGCCCGTTGCCGGAAAAGATCACACTGCAGCTTCGCCGGAGAAGACGCCGCCCGTCCCCGATGCCATCACCGTCGGCCTCCCGTGATAGCACCGCCACACACCTACGATAGCACCGCGGACGCCGATGGCAGCCCGGCCGTTGTATCACCGCTTTCTCCATGGCAGCGCCGTCGTAGCTCGTTGTAGCACCGGCAACCACCTCGGTAGCATTGTCGCATGCGATTGCAGCTCTGCCGGCCTGCGCTTGTGCCTGCCATTCGAAGCTTCGACGGATTGTGGCACCACCAGTGGCCTGTGGTAGGCCGGCCTGTGGTAGCATCGCCACCCGCCTCTCGCAGCATCCCCGCCGGCATCCGGTAGCACGACCAAAAACCGCCGCCAGGCTATGGTAGCATCGCAGCCTGTCTCTCGCAGCATCGCCGCCGGGCCTGCGGTAGCATGACAAAAAAACCGCTGCCGGGCGCTCGTAGCACCGCCGCCGGCCTCTGGTACCATCGCAGCCTGCCTATGGTAGCACGATTTCTTGGAGCAGGAAGCACCGCTGGCCACGATTGGTAGCAAGTCCGGCCATGGCTTGCAGCCTGCCTATGGTAGCACGATTTCCAGGTTGCAGCAATCCCCATCCCTCTATCCCTCTTGTGAGCAGAACGAGGCACCGGACGTGGGAGAGAGATGGGGTCAGGGAGAGATGGGGCTGTGCGGTCGTGTGGCAGGGCAGCGACGGCGCGTGTTGACGACGGCTGGCAGAGCTTTCCATGGGAGCTTGCGCACGGAGCAGAGACGGATGGATGTAAAATCACCGCCGATTGGCGGCACCGGAGATGTCCAGCTCGCGGGGGTGGGCCGAGGAGCCGCCGAAGATGTCAAGGTTGTGCGGTGGAGCTAGGAGCCGCCGGAGATGGGAGAGGAGGACCCGCATCGGTGGGGATTGGGGATTTTGGAGGAACGTCTCGTACTCTCGTACAGAACGGGAAAGGAGGAAACGAGTGGAGGAGAGACAAGATAAGGTGGGGCCCGTTGGACGCGTGGCGCGTGCTCGACCCGGGGGACGCGAGCGTGCCCGGATGATTAGAAGTGTTTCCCCTTGCAATCCACCACATGTAAATGTAGTCATCTAATTTAAAATAGAGGGAGTATTATGCATAGTCGACCAAAAAGGTACGTGTTGAACCGACAATCAACATTGAGCATAGCATATATCGGATTATGGGTATCCTTCTCCGCTGAGATTTTGTCTCCCGGTCCTGTTATGTTTGCTTTCGACAGTTCGAGTTGCGACTTCCTCCACGTATCTAGGTGCGCGTGTGATAGGCATGCACAATGTTCACGGCAAAAGCCCAAGTACGTACTCCCTCCGTTCCAAATTAATTGACTCACACTTGTCAAAATATGAATGTATCTAGACACTAAACAAGTATAGATACATCCGTATTTAGACAAATGCAAGTCAACTAATTTGGAACGGAGGGAGTACGTGAGAATATATGCGTCGGCCGCCTGAAGTGGGAGTAGTAAAAATCGCGTGGCTCCATGCATTGGCAAGTTTCAACAACTGGTGCCTACTTGTCAAATTTACCGGCTGGCCACACACGTAAATCGCATGGAAGTTTACCTAGGTAGGCCTGCCATGCATGATGACTTATAAATAACCTGCCAGATCCTCAGACAAAAACTCACATACACTACACACACATCACGGAAGAGCCCAGTTTGACTGATCGAGATAGCAGCTCAAAGCTAAGAGAGACAACACAGCCTCAGGTCACAAAGTTTGAGGAAGCTTGTGCTATGACGTCCGCCATGATGAGGAAGCTTGTAGCTCCCGTGCTCTTGGTTCTGATGGTGGTCGTGTCCGGCTCATGGACCGGGGCTGTTGCGAGGCCGTCACAAGGTGATCAAGTCTACGCCGGGAAACCCTCCTCCGGCGGTTCCGTCGGCATTGTTCTGCCGCCACCGACGCCTTGGCGTGGACACATGCTGTTTCAGGTTGAGGAATTCAAGAGGCCCCAAGGGTGTCCGAAAACTTACGATCATAAGGCACCACCTTGTCGCTTGCCATAGAGATGAGTGGACGGGGATTCGTCGCGTCTTGCATGGAAGCCGAGCATAAAGTTCATAATTAATCTTCGTTTCGCACCGATCGATATAACGTTGATCAGATATATTTACCTGGTTCCATTTGTTAATTTCATATCCAGCATGTGTGGTTTCTTTAATCATAGTCTGCGTTGGACGAATAAACAATCATGTACCCCTTTTTAATTTATCCGTGCTAGCGTTGTTTTCTGGTGATAGCGTTATAATTTGTAGTGGTCAAACTCACAAGTACATAAGTCAAATATTGAAATGTTCGACACATTTTTTTTAATCCCGGAGTTGTCAACGAAACCACTGAAACTTTTAATTCAAAGAGAAAAGATGATGCTTGTTCTCTCTCCCTCCCTTCTTGTTGAGTACTCTTAACACATGAATGCTTAGGCACCTCCACCCACCAAAGGACACGGACGCTGGGACTCAAGCACCTCTATACACTAGTAGGAAAAAGCTTACCGCTGACGTACAAAAAAATGCTACTGCTGACGGGCGGCCGCCCGTCAGTGCTATTACGTCAGTGGTAAGTTGTACCGCTGACGGGCGCCCCGCACGTCAGGAGTAACGGACCACACCACTGACGTGCGCCGTCCCTGCCCGTCGGGAGTATCACACCATACCGCTGACGCACATGAGCCCGTCAGTAGTAATAGGAGTACTACTGGCGTTCTTTCTAGTGTGTACGCCACTAGTAACATTTTTCGGTTTAAAAAAATATAATTTTCACATAAATATATTTGTCCAAAAATATAAGAAACAGGCTATATCCAAATGTCAATTTATCCATATATTTCATTTGTCCTAGTATACATCCAAATACATACATGTTTTATCCACACGTCCACCGTATCACATCTCATCTATCTAGTATACATAAGATCATGTGATGTTGTCACTATTGTCGCCGCCGCAGCCGTCGATGTCGTTGTCGTCTACGAAGCACGGACACGGCAACATCTGCCGAACTGCCGTAGGGATACGCGGGGATACGGGGATACGCGGGGATACACCGGGATACGCGAATTTGCAGTATCCCCGAAATTCGAATTAAAAAAATCAGGGATACGGGGGGACACGCAAGGTTAGTAGCCACAGGAGGTCAGGAGGAGATGAAACCTGGAGGTCAGGAGGAAGGAGAGGAGGCTGAAATTCGAATTAAAAAAAAAATCAGGGATACGGGGGGGACACGCAAGGTTAGTAGCCACAGGAGGTCAGGAGGAGATGAAACCTGGAGGTCAGGAGGAAGGAGAGGAGGCTGGCGGCTGGGACCTCACGGCGTCAGGAGGAGAGGAAAGGGAGAGCCCAGGAGGAGAGGCAAGGGAGAGAGCACAGGAGAGGACCGCCGGCGCAGAGAAAGGAGGTGGATCGAGGGGAAAGGCAATGATGAGGAAGGAGAGGAGGCTGGAGGCGCTAGGAGTGGAAGGAGAGGAGGATTCACGTGATGGGTGCTAGGTTTATTGAGGGGTGAGCTGGGAGCAGTTAGATGGGCCGTGCTGGGCCTGGCCAGCCTGACAACTTTGCTCTGTTTGCTGTGTAATGGGCTATGTAATGGGCAACTTCGCTCGGTTTGCTGTGTAATGGGCTATGTAATGGTTTATTGAGTCCCCTTAAAAAAATGTAATGGTTTATTTTCATTTTATTTTATATATACTCGCCGTATCCCCGAATGGTTGTTTTTGGAAAATGTCATATCCCGTATCCCCGTATGCGTATCCCGTCTTTCCGTCCCCGTATCCGTGCTTCGTAGGTTGTCGTCGCCACTGCAGCTTGTGTCGATGTTGTCGCCGCAGCTGTGTGTCATTGTCGCCGTAGCCCATGTCGTCGTCGTCGCACCGTCTCGTCATTGTCGCCTCCTTCCTTTTATACTGCAAGCATCAGGTGTACATTTTCTTACTCCAAACATAAAGCTTCATCAAGTCATAATTGCACATAATAATTGCTCCAAAGGTGTACATCAAATTCTTCACTTACTACAAGTTCTTTTCTTACTCCAAACAGAGAGCATTCAAAAAGAAGCGATTACACTACTTATGCTTCAGGTTAGTGTAAAGAAAGTAAGAGTAGATAAACTCCTAGAACAGCTCTACTTATGCTTCAGGTTAGTGTAAATATAAGTAACGAAAATTGTATACTATGTGTAACCATAGGGTATATTACGTATATACACAAACCATGAATAGTATGAGCTAAGCTAACAAGCTTGTGGAGATGTTTTACCAGACCAAGAACATGTACAACAATTGTCCAACTAAGAGTAGCATAGATCAGATAAACTAGAACCGGACATGATAGATAGATAGCAAGCATTAATCGTCCATGCCATGTCAGTGAACTTGGGCAATTACTGAGTATTAGTGGCTAAACATAAATGAAATTCAGAGGTGCAAGAAATCCATCAGATGTATGAATAATGCAAAATAGAGACAACTGTCTAGAATAGAAAGTCCCTGGTTTGTAATTCATGGCACAAGTGAGAGCTTACATTATTCATAGACTTCAAAGTAAAGTTTGGCAACATGATAAAGCAGCAAAATGACATGGTACAAAAGGTAGCAGCATTAGTAATAGTTTACCTTTGAGTACAGTGGTTCGTACATCTTCTGGTATTTAGCTCCAAGTGCGGCTCTCTCCTAAAAAAACTTTGCCTCAAGTTCATCGTGTTGGCTCTGTCAAATGGCAAGCAAAGGCAAGTATGTCACCACCAAATACAACTAGATTTCCCCCAAAACTCAAGCATTCAAATCGTGACTCATAAATACACAGCGAACAGATCAAATGAAGGAAATGTTGTTCAGAAACTAGTACTTCAAAAGATGACTTGGTTCAAAAGAACATGTTATCTGGACTTCCATGAACCAAAGTTCATCACCGTTCTATGTTTCAAAGATTTCTCTCTAAATTGGTATTGCCTTATCAAGTCAAACTGTATCAATTTACTACTTATTTGCCTCGCTAATTTTTGTATATTATTGCAATCACTAAGTGTAGTACAGGCTGGATGCCAATGCAGAAATAATTGTAAAATCTGAAATTGTAAGTTTTTACCATCATGCAACTCTTCTTAGTTCTTACACACACTTTTGTTTCCCATTATTAGGTCCAACACTGTGCACTTGTTGAAGCAGGCGATTCCTTGCCGTTGTCACCATACATGATTCTTATCTGCTCTTTGTATTAGAGATGAATTTTCTGCACGGATGGGTGATTTGGTCACTAAATCCAGTCACATGGCAACTGAAACAGAAAATATTGAGATGCTTCTTTTATAAGGGAAATGAGAAAGATGTTGAGATTTTCCCTCCCCGCTCTGCAGCTATAACGCATGACTGAAAGAACAGAAACAAGGGAGAAGAAGAGCGAGGGGCAGACCTGGCTTGACGTGGATGTTCCTTGTGGTGGCAGGGGTTCAATCAGCAGCAGCAGCAGCCCGAATCGGAGGAGAGAAGCAGCAGCAGCAGTAGCCCATCCCCAGCATCGGAGGAGAGCAGCAACCAGAGGAGAGCAGCAACCAGCAGCAGCAGGAGCTCGGGGAGACCGGCCGTGCACAACGAGGTCGTGTTCGATTTGCTGGAATCCCGAGCAGAAAAATGAGCGAATAACTCGAGGAGGTAGACGGGAGGAGAGTAGATCGGGGCGGGGACTTACGGATTGGAGGAGGAGGAGGCCTCGCGGGTGCTGCGTCGCCATGGTCGCGGGTCCCTGTCGCCCCAGATTGCAGCCTCGATCTGTTGGGCGGACGAACGAGAGCGCCGGCGCCTGTCTCCGATGCCGCGGGACAAGCTTCGATGGGATCGGCGGTTTCTTGTGCTGCTGCTGCTCGGGAAGTCCGCCGCTGCAGCCTTGAAGGAGTTGGGCGACCGGTGGGGCTGCGGGCAGAGAGGATTGTGTGGCTGCTGCTGCTCGTGGAGATGTTTTACCAGACCAAGAACATGTACAACAATTGTCCAACTAAGAGTAGCATAGATCAGATAAACTAGAACCGGACATGATAGATAGATAGATAGCAAGCATTAATCGTCCATGCCATGTCAGTGAACTTGGGCAATTACTGAGTATTAGTGGCTAAACATAAATGAAATTCAGAGGTGCAAGAAATCCATCAGATGTATGGATAATGCAAAATAGAGACAACTGTCTAGAACAGAAAGTCCCTGGTTTGTAATTCATGGCACAAGTGAGAGCTTACATTATTCATAGACTTCAAAGTCAAGTTTGGCAACATGATAAAGCAGCAAAATGACATGGTACAAAAGGTAGCAGCATTAGTAATAGTTTACCTTTGAGTACAGTGGTTCGTACATCTTCTGGTATTTAGCTCCAAGTGCGGCTCTCTCCTAAAAAAACTTTGCCTCAAGTTCATCGTGTTGGCTCTGTCAAATGGCAAGCAAAGGCAAATCGGACAAGGAGGACAAAGGGGACGGACCGAGAGGCTGTCCGTCCCACCCCAAACCTGGACCAAAGTTGGGCCGCGTTTGGGGCGAAATCTCGTGTCCGCCCGGACACAGGTCCGTTTGCGCCAGCCCGTTGGAGCACCTCATTTGTCCGTCCGGACAAAAAAGGATTGGGCTGGTCCGTTTGTGCCAGCCCGTTGGAGGTGCCCTTAGCATTGACAAGCAGCGCTATGGCACGTCAGTGGTAACCGTTTTATTTTTGTTTCATTTTTAATTTTTCTTCTCTTTTTTGTTTATTTTAATCTATTTTTTCTTCTTTGCTTTCCTATTTTATGTTCATGTATTTTCCCAATTCTTTTGTTGTTTTTCATATAATAAGTGTGTCATCGAATATATTAGTGTTGATCGATACAAGTTATATAAAAGAGATCAAGATACACATATGCATATATAGTTTCTCAGGATTTGACAATCGTCCTGCCTTTTTTTGTCGCTGTTGAATAATTTAGCCCCACATCGTGACTTGTTCTTTTGAACGGAAGATCACCTGACCTAGAATGTGGTCCTGCTTCTTCTCGTGGTATTTTGCCTCGTCGTCTTGATCTTCTATATTTTTGGGTCATCGTCGTGTACATGTCGAAGTCTTTCTCTCGTTGGCGACTCCCCTCCATTCCGACGATGTTCCTTTTGCCTCTCGTAACCCATCTGACACGGACCATCGGCACCTTCTCTCCAGAGTAGTTAATAAGCTCCCAGATCTCCTCGATCGTTCCGTAGTATTTTATGCATCATCCGGCGCGCACCTTTATCACCGGCCGATGTAGGATTCCATCGTTACCCAATATGAATAAACATTTCGGCAAAACTTTGGCAACTCATTTTCATTTCATACACAATACAACATTTCACATATATGCATCATCCGGCATCATCTCTCCCGCAAGTACACATGCACATGATCCATCAAAATTTCACAAATTTTCGAATTTCACAAAATTTGAATTTTCACATTTCACAAAAATTGTGAAATTTCCAATTTCACAAAATTTAAAATTTTCACATTTCACAAAAATTGTGAAATTTTCGAATTTCATCACAAATTTGAAATCAAAATTTGTAATTTTCACATTTCACAAAAGTTGTGAAATTTTTGAACTCCACGAAATTTGAATTTTCACATTCGAATTATCACAAAATTTGAATTTTTCAAATTTGAAATTCACCAATTGCCAAATTAAATGGCACTGACGTACACGTACCGCATGAGAGCACGTCAGCGCTAAGAGGGGCCCACCTGAGCCAAACAGCCCTGACGGTCGACCAACGGCGTATGTCAGTGGTGTGGAAATTACCACTGACATTCGGGCGCAGCGTACGTCAGGGCTACGTGTGGCCCACATATGTGACTGTCTCCGTAGACACCAGTGACCTATGGTGGAGGTTATACGTCAGCGGTATGAAAGTACCAATGACGTACCGTTTTTCTGTGCGTCAGTGCTAGTTACCAATGACGTACACCCAGTTTTGCCCGTCAGGAATGACAAAACGGCTATAAGCTTTTTCCTACTAGTGATATTTTGAGGAAATGGCAGTTGGGAGTCGACAACATAGGAGGGATAGGGTTGGGTTTCCGACAAAATTAGGGCACCAGTGCCTATATTGATAACAAGAACATTGCATCATTACAATGGTAAATCGGGACAAACATTGTTGACCATGCATGATTGGGTAAAGATCTAATAATTCACTGCATTATGTCATGTATGAGGGGAAATCTGGTACAAGGATAAGAACCACAATGTGTAGAGCCAACCCTTATACAAACAATGATACGTGGACTACGCAACAATGAAGATTAAGAAGCTCAACACACTAGCACAAAACATGCATCTAGGGCGTCCGCGCATGTGGTTAATATAACAAGGGTTATCCCTAATTACAGATTAATTATAACAAGGGTTCCTCACCACGATGACCGCCTCGTGTAATGTCTGCCATCTAAGACGCCTGGAGTAAATGATGCGAGGACCTGTGGACGGCGATCACCCTGATCTGTACGGTGTGATCTTCGAGGATCACAGACCATCGGTGGAGACTACCATCAGGATGGTGGAGGCCGAAGCGGGACTGTGACGGCAGCGAGACTATTTAGAGGTAGCCTAGTACCCGTAGATAGGTGGAGGGTTGGTAAGTGATCCGTTTTTTCGGTGGATGGTGTTTTTGGTGCATGTAACTAAACGCGTTATAATTTGCCATTTGGCCTCTCCTTATATTAATATAAAACGGTTTTGCTAAGTCTCACCTAGCTGAGAAATAGCTTATGTCTCAGTCACCTCCTCCACCCTCCGATCTGCCTCGTGATTCGTGCAAACTGATAGGTCTTCTTCTTCCTCGCGCGTCCATGGCGGCAAGCCGAGCCGGAGCCGCCGCAGCCGCGGCTGGCCACGGCGAAGGCGGCGGAGGCGAGGAGCAAACTTCGGTTGGGGGTGCGGGGTGCAGGTTCGCCGGCGCCGGAGAAGAAGGGGCGGGGTTTAGAGGGAGGGCCGGGGCGGCGGCGGACCGGCGGAGGAGGAGCTCGGGGCAGGACGGGGCAGCGAGGCATCGCGGCAGCGCGCCGACCGCCGGCGGGGAGGTCGGCGGTTAGGCCGGCGCTTGCTGCGGGGGGAAGCGAGCTCGCCGGAGTTGAGGAAGGTCGCCAGAGTTGCAGAAGAAAACATGACGTCAGCCGACTGAGACATAAGCTCAACTGCGCCCTAGAGAGACCCATATTAAAACCAATACGTATGCTTGGACAGTTGGACGTACTAAAAAAAACTGTCCGGGATAACCAAGAAAGAATGGATGGCAGTGTATATAGACCCGGGTGGTCAGAACGAAATAAAAAGGAAGTAAACTTTTTAAAGAACTATTCAGTGTGCCCTGCGTGCGGCGGCCGGCGGCCCCGACTTCTCTGTCGTGGCCATGCAGAGTGGACAGGTACGGTTCCTGCGCACCCACGTCGCGACGCAGCCGCTGTGGAGCATGTGGCCGCACGCCGGCAGGATGCTGCGCCCGTCGCCGCCGGCCTCGTACGGTTTCATGCAGATCACGCACGAGCTCCTGTCGTCCGCACCGTCGTGAGCAGCAGCAGGTGGCTGCTGGTGCGCGATGCCACCAGGTACTTTCTGATCGGGCACTTGCACCCAGTCGTCTGGTATCGGCGTCTGGCCGTTGCGCGGGTTGCGGGCCGCCTCGGCGTGCTCCCTGAACGCTACGGCGTGCTCCCTGAACGCCTCGGTCTGCTCCCTGACGCTCGACGCGGTGGCCGTAATCTTGTCGCAGGCGGCGATGACTCTGTCACATGCTCGTGCAGTCCAATCCACAAGACCGTCGGCCATGGCGGCCAGACAGTCGACAGACGGGATGGATCGGCCCCGGTGATGTCGGCGGCGATCCCTCGACGAGCGCGCGCGCTCTTTGACCTGCAAATCACCTGGCTTCCAGAACCGTTGTGCGGTCAATTGGCTCCTCGAGGTTATCTGTGAAATCGACTTAGGTTATGCGTGAGAATTTAGGCCGTCCGGATTGTGCTCCATGGGTTGGAGTTGGACTCGATCTATCCCATAGGACTCCGCGTTGGCTACTCTTCAACGGCAACTAATGGGCCGGCCCAATTGTGCGATTCGCAATAAGCGTGTAGGACCCTGCGTCTGCTCCTGCCTCGCCGTACCCCTGGGGAAAATCTGCTCGGTTGCTACTCCGGCGCCACGCCGCCGCTGCCATCCGTAGGCGGCCCGATACCTCGTCATCCACCTCCTAAGCTTCCGGGGTTGGGACACGGCGCCCTCGTTCTCCCGGCCGACTTCGTCTTCTCTCAATGCAGGTGAAAGTTCTCGAAATCCAGTCGATTTTTTTTTTGGAAACCTACCGATTCCTCCTCTACTCCCACTGCCGCCCAGCGCCGCCTGATGCGCTGCGCCCCAACTGCCTCAGCACCGCAGCCGGAGAGGGCGCAGTTCCTAGCACCGCCGCGCGCCTTCCCCTAACCCCTTTCTCTCCACGGGAGTCCACATTTGTAACGTGCTTTGACGATTTGCCCTAGCTTACATTGTATTCCCTGTGATCAAAGGCCCTACTGTTTGGTTCCCTGTGTGACTTGGATATAACAAATTATCCTCGCTGTCCGTAGGCTTTATTTGTGGTAAAGTCCAGTTGACGTTTGGGAGATTAAAAAAAAAATCGATTAGGTGGAGTGGTGGACTTTGAATTTTTTTTGTCTTTTCAATCTAGCCTCGTAGTTTGGGAGTCAATTTTGATTTCTTTTTTCCCAACACACATTCGTCAAATACCTCGTCCTAGACTGCAATCTTAAATTCTTAATTGTAGGTATTATACATTCTTTTGCTACCAGCTAATTTTATCCGCTGACATCTGCTTCTGTTGCTGCAGACAAACCTATCCAGTGAGCCTGTAGTTGTAGGTCCTAATCAAACCGGGCATAGCAACCCAAAATTTGCTGCAATGGATAATTCAGCTGACTCTTCTGTCGACACCAGCAGGTATGCCCATGCTTGCATAAAAAAATATTACTAATAATGGTCTACGAATTCTTGTAATTGGATGTATGTTTGGCCTATATTTCTTTAGGGGCACAGGGGTGATGAGCATAGCTGATAGACTTTCTGTTCTGAGGAGCATGGGGGAGGAGTTCATCAACGAGGATGAACTTCTGTTACTGCTAAACAACAAGGCTGCCCCTGTTTGCTACGTTTGGGTTGTGCCATCCCCCTTGATGCACATTTCCCAGGTGAGTGCTAGATACTGCCTTGTGAACATATGTATCTGTACTCCTCAGGAGTCAGGACATTCATTTGCTGATGTTTGAGTGCAATGTTGCCCAGTGTTCACACTTGTAACAAAAAAATACAATGTCCACAAATGAATTTGCTAAATTAATCTGTTCACTCCTTTCAGGGGATTAGGAAAACAGCATATGTGAACAGGATGGTCAAAGCTGGTTTCAAGGTTAAAATATTGATAGCAGATTGGTTTGCCCCGATGAGCTATAAGATTGGCAGCGATCTGAATAAAATACAGACTATCGCCTGCTACAATATTGAGGTGTGGGAAGGCAGCTGGCATGGACCTTGACAGAGTAGAGCTTGTTTTGTTATCAGATGTAATGAATAGCGAAGCAGCCAATTTTTGGCCACTTTTCATGGATATTTGCCAGAAAAACACTCTTGATAACATAAAGAGGTATATTGTTTAGAGCTTCTAAGTGTTTAGCTTTTCTTCTTATCACCAAGCTTTGAACCTTTTGTTTGTGTGTGTGGCAGGTGTTGCCGAAAGACAGCCCCTTATGGACCTGGAATATTGCAAGTTACGGAGCTACTTCTGACATGCCTTCAGTGTGCTGCTATGTTATTCCAGAAGGTTTGTTTATTTCACATCTGTCATTTTACTCGATTGTTTCGTTTTTTAATTCTGGATATTTTCTATGGTATGTTGGTTGTGAATGTAAAATTAAATGTCTTGTTTACCTAAGTACACAGTTTTAGGCATATGTACTGTAGAAAATGCTGGTTAAATTATGTGGATAAATGATTCTGACAGCAAAATAGGTAAGCTCAACTTTGATATGGTCCTTTGTGTAGAACCTGAGCTTTTTTGCTCCTTGGAGCGAGGGTGTGAGGCTGAGCACGTTGTATATAGTTAACTATAGAGAAGTATGGACATAAGTGATATAAAGTATATCCCATGCGTGACACCTGTGAATGGCAAGAGGATATATCCACTGCATTATAATCCTTCCACACTATTCCACCTTGAAACACCATGGAAATGGTGATGTAATTTCATAAAAAAAATGTTAGATAGGTCATGAGACGATCAAGCATCCAACAAATTACTGCTTGAAATAATGTTATCTCAACCTAGATTTGAAAGCATGTAATTTTAACCTGATTTTGAAGCCTGCTTGTGAAAATGTAACCATTTACATGTATTTAAACCGTCTCTTTTATGTCTCAGCAGGTTGACATATGGTTGTTGGACATGGATCAGAGAGCGGTTACTCCTTTAGTTACAAAGTACTGCGAGGACACAAAAATGGGAAATGAACCGATCATCGTGTTGAACCGGATCTTAATGATGATTTTTTTTCCTTTTTGTTTTGTCAGTTTGAGAATGTTCTTTTACTCTAATAGTCAAAGTTTTAACCTACTTGTACTATTAAAAATCTCAAAAGTTCATTCCACTAGTACATGTAAATGTAAGAGTACAGTTTATAAAAAGACAAAATGAGGGTGTTGTTACATTGAAACAGAAGTACTTGTTTTGTCTTCTTATGCTACACATCTTGCAAGTCAGTTTTGATTTATTTTTGGCACGTACCACTGGTACCATGATTTCCTGAGAATTTTTCTAATACTGCGAATAAGCTGATCATCATAGGTGTAGATATCTTAAGGCACCTATCTATCCTTAACTTGGAATTACAGATATGCTTCCTGATTTACTACAATACCCTGAAGCTGCAGAGAGGCTTGATCCTGGACGTGCTATCTCTATGGAAGATACTGAGGTATATTTGGCCATTCTTGTGCCAATTCGGGTTATCTTCTCATGGCTCATTATTTAACTCAAACTGATGCAGTAGGTCTGAAGAGCGTGATCAAAAAGTTCCTTACAACTTATTGTTTTTATTATCAAGTTACCATGTGATCTTGGAATAAATTCATCTAAGCTAGAAAATATAAATTAAAAGCAAGACTATTGTGGAAGGACAAAAGAGGGGTGAAGGTGGAAGAGAATAGTAGAAAATTGGTACTACAGACACATCACTCGAGTATGACTAGTGACTACTCATGCAAGATAAGAGAAGCTATAGTGTTTGCGCATCATGATTTCATCTCTTATATATGCAAAGTAGGGTAGCATTCTCGTGATTTTGGCTCTCTTTTTTTATGTTGTTAGTGTAACCTCACAGATATGTACATTTTTTTAGAGAAAACGCAAAGGATTCTTTGCGTTTTATTTCATTGAAAAGATAGAGTTTGTTTTACAGCCTCCTAGGAGGGTTACAGGTGTCTCAAACATAATACATTCAGTGCACGTCCCAGGTGTACGGTCATTTTACTTGGTACACTAATGCTTCTCTTTTGTTAACAGAGTTGCTGAAAGTAAGAGGCACATAGAAGCACAAGTAGGATATGCTTAGGAGTAATATACATTCTCAAAGTGGATAGCTCAGTTGTCATCCCAACAGTCATATATTCATGAAGACATCTATCCTCCTCTAAGGTATGTGTGACATGAGTGAACTGAAGTTATGGCTAATTTATTTTGAAGGTGGTCCGATATTGAAGTGGCGTGATATCATTATATGAGAACATGCACTCTGTATGCAGTAGTTCCATGTTTCATGAACATGCACCTCTCGGCCAAAGGATCCATACACGTACAATTTGTTGACAGAAATAGCATCAGGCTTGCACAAACGTTTTCTTCACAGAAGTATGATAAGCAGTACCAGAAAGTAATATTGGCAACTAATGGAATATACTCCAGTAAAAGTGGATCTGCACAAACAAGTTATAATCTGAATATAAGTATGCATAATTAAAAAAGATAACAGTATGATTAGTTAAAGTTTAAGTGAAAATATCTCACCTAGCCAGTGAGGATCTCTCTGTAGACGATGTTCTTCGTGTAAGTACCAACAGGACGAACGGAGCTCTTGTTTTGGCTACCATCTTTGTTCTTCTTTTTGTCACCCGAATCCGGGACGACAAGAATTTTCACGTTGTTTCTGGCGGTTGATCTAGATAGGGTGACGTACAACTGCCCGTGTGAGAACACCGGCTCGGGCAAGAAAATTCCGGCATTTGGGATAGTCTGCCCCTGTGCCTTGTTAACCGTCATGGCGAAGCTGAGCCTAATAGGAAATTGCTTCCTCTTGAACTGAAAAGGGAACATCTCTTCATCTGAGGGGCAAAGCGGGATCCTTGGCAAGAAGATCCTCTTTCCAGCATGTTGACCCAGCACAATTTCGGCATCGATTACATTTCTCTGAAATCCTCGAACAACCAGCCTCGTGCCATTGCAAAGTCCATTCGCGGGGTCAATGTTTCTGAGCAATATGACCGGGCAGTTAATCTTGAGCTTCAACAAATGTGGGGGTAACCCATTAGGGGTCAATGTGTTAAGGAAATCAGATGGGTAGTAGTTATGAGGGTCATCCACCGCAGAATCAAAGCTATGGTACACCATCTCATCACCCTGAAATCGATTATCATCTTCAAATTGACCCTATCCACGCAATCATTTCTTGTTGACAAGATTGCTCTAGAGGTGATGTAGTTTGGGTCTGACATGTTTGCACCAAGATTAGGAAAAACATTTTCTATTAGTGTATCAAGGTCAGTGTCCTTTCCGGTACACGGCACACATATCTTGTCTGGAAGGCGTACGTCGCCATCACCATTGGTCTCCTCCTTACCATCGCCGATGCGTAGTAGATATTCTGCAAACCACGGGTCAATATGTGCCCTCATATTGCGTTTGAGCTTGAGGTGATGCATGCAGTCCCAAAGGTAAGATCTGCGTAGCGATGCGTCAATTATCTGAGCCCTCGATCCCTTACGAACAACAGGGAGGACCTGCCTGAAATCTCCACCGAACACAACTGTCTTTCCACCAAACGGCAGGTCTGATCTGCTCATTATATCACGCATACTGTTATCCAATGCTCCACAGCCTGTCTCTTTGTCATGGAAGCCTCATCCCAAATAATGAGAGAAGCTGATTGTAGGAGCTTGCTGTCCCACTCTGTTTAGTGAAGCTACAAAAACCACCATCATCAACGCTCAACGGTATCTTGAACCTTGAATGAGCTGTTCTCCCTCCGGGCATTATGGAAGCTGCCACACCTGATGTTGCTCTTGCCACAGCAATCTTTTTTTTCCCGCGTACCGTTGCGAGCAGTGCTCTGTACAGAAAAGTCTTTCCGGTGCCTCCAGGTCCATCCACAAAGAACACACCACCCTCATCTCCATCAACGAGACATGATTTTGTCATATGCGGCCCTCTGATCTGTATTAAGTGACTCAGATAGATTTATGTCCTCATCGTTGATCTCGATGGTGGACTCCTCGAAGATTTCTCTTGTCATACCGGTGGCACTGTCAAATTCCTCATCGATATTAGGTAGAGAAAATATTGTTATGTCCTTACCCATTGACTGAAGCATATTCCTGATATCTATGAGAACCATTTGCTCAGCTACAAGTTCAGAAGGATTGTTGCGGCGGTAGTCTTCTGACATAGCCTCCAGTGCTTCTCCCAGAGTCCGCGCACATCGCTAGGCTCGCAAAATACCAGTATGGTTGCAAAGAGCCTTCGCAGAGATGACGGCATCTCGTACAATGTGGATTCAGTAAGGGAGTCATCCAATGTGTTGTCCCCTTCGATCAATCCCCTTCTCTCTGCAGCTTCACGAAAGGTTGGTAGAAGCTCATCATTAACCGTCCTTAGATCCTCGTATGAGGTGGCCCCGGTGACATTGTTTAGAAGGACACGTAGGTAGTAGCGTTCCCCCTCGGCTGGATGAGCGGACACAATTCTTCCAACTGTCCACCTGTGTCATATTTTCTTCTTCTCCAGTATTTCTCCTTACCTGTCTGCCATGTATACCATTCGGGAAAGTCCCTGTACAGAATAGAACGAGCCTGAGAGTGCACTATATTTGCCTCGAAGTATTCTGTAAGCATTGACTTCTCAACACCTTCACGGTTAACTACTCCTTGGATATCTTGGCCATGTTTGAACGACACCATATGCATGTTTGGAAGATGGAGCTGCAATTGCATACTGGTGGATTCATCTTACTCAACGGAAAGCCATATATCCTCCATAATGCTTCCGGTGGAGTCACCCACCTCGCGTCTCTGTATGTTTGATCTCATCTATGTCTCCATTGCCATCTGTCTTGTCAGCTTCAGTCATTGAAATAGATGCCCGATCATGACCCTTGTATATGTACTTGAAAAGGTACTTAACAGCCTTTATGCTCCCGCATGCCTCAACATTGATGTGGCAATTGAAATGACGCAGAAGGTGAGGATTGTATGGGACAACCCACCTATTATCTAGCCATTCCTTTCGAACCAGCACGGTATGACCATCTTTACGTCTTCTGTATAGAGGGTAGGAGTCCTTGCCCTGTGTGGTAGCCGCATTGAAAGGCCGAGGATAGTGATTCTTGCAAGCAGGACGACCCTTTGTGCACGGGCAATTAGGGTTTAAAGCACCACATGGCCCATGCATCATGTGCTTCACGACCATCCTATATAGTTCTGGGTACTTCTTCTTGTTGGGAGCTCGGCTGAGATAAGACGGTCATACTGCTCAGGACACGTGAGTTTGTATTTTCCGTTCATGATCAGCAGGAAGTGTGCATGGGGAAGGCCCCTCTTTTGGAACTCCACCACATACACATAGGCTCGCACCTTGCCCAGGATGTCCTTTTTCAGTAACTTTTCCTTGAGTTCCTCCAGTTTCGCCCTAAAAACCCGGACAACAAGATCTGGACGATCCTGAGGTGTCTGGCCAGGGTAGAGTTCACGCTTGATCTCATCCCAGTTTGGATTGCACGTCATTGTGAGAAAGACGTCTGGCTTGCCGTACTTCCGCACTAAGGCCATAGCATCCATGTAGCGACGCCTCATGTCCCGTGGACCACCAATAAATGACGTACATAGCACTGTACGCTTTCCAACAGCGTCCGCCCTACCCTCACCGGCATGCAGGCTGTCCACTAAGCCTTGGTACAAGTCTGCCCTTAACTTATCTTGATGACCCCATATGTAGTCCAATCTGGAGTTCTCGATTTGATATATGTGTCGACGGCGAACTGCTGAAAAAGACGCTTGCCGTAGAGGATCGGGTTGAATATCCCAGGACGCATCTGGAATTTGTAGAAGTAGTAGTCCCGCACAGACACACATAGTCTCCCTCCAGCAGCTGCATAGAGAATGGAAAATGAGTGGTGCTGGAGAGATAGGAGATTACATAGTATAACATGGACTGTGCATGAAATAACTATTTTTGCATCATCGCGTCGGTCTCATCAGGTGTGAATTTGGAGGACTCAGCCTTATCACGACGAGCTAGACGAGCCGCACGAGCTGCCATCACAGTATCATAAGATTTTTTTGCCTTTGGGATATCCGTATGCCACCCAAGCTCGCCTCTAGGGAAGAATAGAGGATAGGACAAAGCATCGTAACATCCATGATACGACTTTATACCATATATATCTCTATTCTTCCCCTGCAGGACGACACTATGCTCGAACTGTCTTCTTTGTCTTCTTCGTTCGCTCCCCTCCACCCACACAGCGGCTACTTCTGAAGTGGTCGATGCATTGTATCTTCTTTGATCCATCCTTGGGTCAAGGTTAAGTGTGATATGATAGTCCTCAACATCCTCAACATGTCCCATACTCCGGAGATGTTCAGAGTATGGGTTCTCACGAGTATTTCCGTCAGATGTGTGATTACTTCTTTGTCTTTCTCTAACTGCTCTTTGCGGCAACTACGATACCTGTGCTCTAATCTCGGGTCGTCATCAAAAAAATAAAGCTCAAGGTGACTCAGCTCCAAACCAAATAGTCTGCCAAATGACCGTATGTTATGGTACATTTGTCCATGGGCACGAAATGTGTAGATAGGATGCATTGATGTGTTAGTGGTATCACTATCAAGGTGGCAGTATAGGGAGGTGAACGAGAAATGGCCATTGAAAAATCTGATGTTGTCACGGAAATGCCTAGCATCCGGTCTGAACTCGTCCAAAGCCTCCTGAGCTCTGGTGGTGTATCTAAGTTGGCTAGTTTGATCTTCCCCTTATGGCAGCAAAACCCAGGGGTCTCATGCTCGAACTTCTTAGCATGACAATATTTGCAGTCCTCAACAGGCTTCAGCATGTGCGTTTTTGTTGGGATTTTGCTGTACACCTCGTCGTATGGATCTGGGATGCTTGGTGGATCTGGGATGCTTGGAGTTGAATCAGAGTCATCGTCCTCATCTATTTCGACATCATCATCATCGGTGTCCTCTTCTGAAATGATAGTTAACATCATGAATCCAGAAAACATGGATACTATATACACACAATGACGGGAAAAATGAAAAATTACCTTGTCCAGCAAACACGTAGCCTTCCTCATCGTCGGAGTCATCCTCCAGTATGACGCCCTCATCCTCACCTATCATATAATTACTTATGAGCCCATGTTTCAAATATGTCGTGGAATGAATATGAGCAAAAAATAATTACCATCCTCATTGGCTTGTGAGCGTGTTTGATGTATATGAATAGTCTCGGGTGTTGGAGACATAGTTTCTGTGAATACAACATGAAAATAATGAGCTCATGTTTCAAATATGCTGTGGATTGAATATGAGAAACAAATTACCATCATCATTGGCTTGTGAGCGTGCTTGATGTATATCAACAATATCTCTTGTTGGAGACATAGTTCCTGCGAATAGAACATGAAAGTATGATCATACAACTATTAACGACTTACGTTAGGACAATAGAACGATGAATATAAGAATATTACCATTGTTAATGACGACTGATTGTGCTGGCTGTTCAGAACCATTGACGCCTTCCATGGTGATCGATGGGTTTTCATCAGCTGATGTAGTCCGTTGATTCTTACAATTTTCATAGAATGCTTCGTTTAGGAGACCTAGCAAAGCATACCTTTCTCCAGGTGTTACATGCTTTCTCCTTGATATATTACTAAGATCAATATCTGGGGTCTCCTCCCCTGACATTTGCTGGGCAGTAGATTGGATATAAATAGGGGTTCCACTAAACTCGGGAATATGCCAATCACATGTGGGTATGAAGCCATGAGAGCCAGATGCATCCACATTAGTATGAACGACCTCCGGGGTCCAACATGGGTTCTCCATGGCTATAGATTCTTTGTTCAGACTGTTGCGCCGTAAGGCGCGGAGAGCCTTCTTTGAACTCTTTTGCTTAGGAGTCATACCGGCATAGTGTTCCCTATGCCATGCACGCCTAGTTTCAATTTGCTCTAATAAAATGACATGGTGTAAATGTGGAGACATCATCAAAATATTTTCCCATGTTATTAATGATATATATTTTGTCTTGTTAAATGTGCGTTCCTTACCTGCTAATAATTTCTTTTGCTGGGCTCGACTTCTTTCTAATACTTCATTTTTCTGCTCGGTACTCATCTGTGCATATCGTTTCCTTTCCCGCTGCCTCTTTCGCTCCGCGCGATCTATGGGTTGTGGTTGAATTAGGGATGGCGTGGGTGCATCATTAGTGCAGTTGTTCATGTCAACTATATCCACACATAACAAACAATTACATTATTAGCTCAATGGATTCGAATTATTAGTATGTAGTTTAATTTCTATATGACCAAACAACTTCACAGAATTAGCTAATGTACTATAAATCTAATTGTAGCATTGCATTCATACCAGATGTGATGGTTTCTTGCCCTTGAAATGGCATAGAAATCGACTGCCTCTGGTAGTTGTCATTCCTGCTTAGCCATTCAGTATTTTGATCAAGAACCTCATTCTCCAAGGTCCATGTCGCTGATTTTACATTTTGACAGGTTCCATGTCCTTGTTCCTTTGGATCCATGGCCCGTGTATGAACGGTGAACGATGTGAGTCCACCATTAGAGCTACTGTTGATATTAACAATATCTACACATGGCAAGTAACACGCATACATGAACCATTAGATATGAATTATTAACATAGTTGCATTTGATTTATTAGGGAATTAGTTGCCTTCTTACCGTCTAGGAGGCTTTCTTGTCCTTGGGAGCTCATGTGAAGTGATTGCACCTGGTACGCGTCATTATCACGCGGGAACATATTTTCCTTGTTCCCAACAGAATCTGCTTGTAATAAATAATTAAATAAACATGAATGAAACCAATAATAATATGAACAATTTAAGTGTAATTGTGAATGTTGCTAAAGTGCACCTGTAACAATAGGCGTGTTTTGTAGTTGGGAGAGCACGGATGGACGATTTATTGACTCCGGTGTATTAACCGACGATCGAGCTTTCTTTTGTTGATAGGATTCACGACGCTTTGCATTCAGCTTCTCTTTCTTTTGTGGATCCATCTGCGCATATCGCTCCCGCGCACGTTGCCTTTTGCGTTCTTTCGGATCAATATGGTCCTCTCGATTACTGGTGTGGACGACCCCTGTTAAAATAGGTAATGTAGTCAGATGTAGAGCACCAGATGATGCAGTTACACATTAAGTATCGGGGTTACCTGTGTTGCTGGTGTTGGACAAGTCTTTGAAAGGAGTCCGTTTGCTCGACCGTGTCGGAGAATCCATCTGCAAGGTTTTTTTTAAGCAAAATGATTGAATCGTGTGTGAGATTTTGTTCGGCAAACATAATAAATTTCATAATACATGTATGCAAGGTTGTGATTTACAGGTGCATCTATAACTCTCTTCCTTTGCAGCAAAATGATGAAGTGAACAAGGGAAAGCCAAAAAGCCAAAATGATGTGCACAACTCCCTTCTTTCGATTTGCTCGGGAAGATGGATGTCTCTCTCTCTCTGCCCAGGCAACGACAGGAAGGGGACTTGACGACCACGAATCCCTCTGACAATTCTCCTCCGGTCCTCCCAATCTCTCCCATCCGCTTCACGGCGTCGTCACCCTCAAGTGCTACAGCCTACTCGGTATGCTTTCCGCTCCCTCGAACTGATATTGAATTTGATGTTAAACACGAATAATTCACCAATCTTACCCGAGAACAAATCGATCCGTCGATAGGCTCCACAGATTTTCGCCGATTTAGATGTTTGCATAGGTTATGGTGTGCTCGCGGAGGTGATTGTTTAGGAGGCGTAGAGAGATATTCTGGCAAAGGGAGCTGGTGTGGACTAAGTGGTGCACGCGGGATTAGCGTTTTGCAAATTAGGGGAGTCGGTTTTTTAGGAAGGTGATCTGCTGTCGTAATTATTACCAGGCGTACATTTCTCATGGTTTAGCCCACAATCTATGCTACGGATCCATTATCTATTCTGAGGAAAGTGCATACCTGTACGTGAATTGTGTACTTATGTCGGCATTTAGTGCCATGTTAATTAATTGGCAATAATTATCATGGATTTCACCTTCATCTTTTAGAATAGGTTATGGGATATCTAATATTCGTCAGGGATAGGAGCTGATGGTGGATTAGTTGGAAAGTTCAAAAAGGCTGCTGGAGTGAAGGTTCTGTATTTGGGTGGTCTTCTCAGTCCGAGATACTCCACTAATATAATATAATATAGTGACAGTAGTAGAAAAGCATCATAGTTATTTGAAAGATGTGGTGCAGAATGCCTCAATAAGGACACATTCAAGTTAGCCATGCTCTTGATCTGTTTGATTCTAATGTTGAGAAGCTGATTAAATCATTATGTTGTTTCTTTAAGTGGTAAGAAATGTGAAATTATTAAATACATCCAAAGATTATGAAGGCCGTGTAGAAATTTGTATTTGTTGAACCGTTTTTTGGGCTTTATGTCCTGGCCCATGTGGCCCATCTCTTTACTCAGTGCTGAGCTATATATAGTCTTACCCCTTCAAGCTGGAACCCTAGACAGAACAGAGTGATAGAAGGCCTCCACCTCAGGTCAGCCGCCACCTCTCTTTTCTACATGGTATCAGAGCACTAGAGGAGAGAGGCAGCGGTGCTGGCAAGGATGAAGCTGGAGTGAGTGGATCTGGTGGTTTTGCATCAGGAGAGCACAAAGGAAGCGCTGTCTCAAGGCTGGACCATGGGGGACGACGTGACAACGGTGCTGAACAGGCTGGTGGAGCTGATCGTCGCCAAAAATGCAGATAGTGAGGGCAAGGCAGCAGATGGAGCTCCGCTGCTGGCAGAGGGAGTGCAGAAGCTGGAGTTGATCCCAAATGAGATCAAGTTGGAGGGGGTCAGCAATTATTTGAGCTGGTCTAGAAGAGGACTGTTGTTGCTGAAGATGAAGGCTCTGGAGGGATATGTGCTGGGGGAGGTGACTGAGCCAGAAGAGAAGAAGGGTGCTGGGTGGAAGAAATGGAGCACTACTGATTCAGGTATACTTGCATGGTTGCTCAGTTCTTTAACTCCTTCAGTTGCTGCATCAGTTGAAGCACTTCAAACTGCAAGAGAGGTGTGGGAAGCTCTGTCTCAGATGTATTCTGGGAAGGGAAATGTGATGTTGGTGTCCCAACTTGAGGACAAACTGCATGATCTGACTCAAGGTGAAAAATCAGTAATGACCTATGTAGGTGAGCTGAAGCAGTTGTGGGCAGATTTGGATCATCTTGATCCCTTGGTGCTTGCCCATCCTGAGTGTGTTGTGACAGCAAAGAAATGGATTGAAGGCAAGCGGGTGCTGAAGTTTTTGAAGGGGCTGAATCAGAATTTTGAGCATAGGAGGGCAAATCTGATGCATGATACTCATTTGCCCACACTTGAAGCTGCTATTGCTGCTATTGCTCAAGAGGAGACAAGATTGAAGAGCAATGGAAAGGAAGAGATCACTCAGAGGCCCGCCTATCTTGTGACTGAGAGAGACTGCTACAATTGTGGAGTGACTGGCCACCTGTGGCATCAATGCACAGCTCCACCTGCTCCACCTCGCCGGGGCAGAGGAGGTTTCAGAGGCGGTAGGTACAACAGGGGATACTACAGAGGTGGTAGAGGCAGAAATGGAGGAGGTTACTATCACAACTCAGGTGGTCCACAAGGAGGCGGCAGAGCCAATGTGACGTTCATGGAGGGCGGCCAATCAGCCTCTACTCAGAATCAAGGAAGTGCAGGTGAAGGGGAAGTGAAGAAAGGTGAACAACATGGAGAAACAAGCTTCGGGCAGTTTGCTCACTTTGTCTACACCAAAGGTAACATTGAAAATGTCTCACTAGCTGCTCATACACTAGCTGCTCATAAGCTAGATTCTGATTGGGTGTTGGATTCTGGAGCCTCTAAGCATGTCACCGGTAATATTAGAGAGTTTGAGATGTACCATCAGTATCCACCTGCATATCATGAGACCATACAAACTGCAGATGGTACAGCCCAACCTGTAAAAGGTGTTGGGGTTGTCCAATGTTCGCCTAGCATAAAGTTATCCTCTGTCCTACATGTGCCTGCATTTCCAGTGAGCTTAATCTCACTAAGTAATCTAGTCGACGAGATTGATTGCCGCATTACTCTTGATAAGTATATGTGCTCGATTCAGGAGAGGAGGACTGGAAGGAAGCTTGGGGACGGAATCAGGCGTAGGGGGCTATGGTACCTGGACCGAGAGAAGCCTGAGTTGCTGGGATTCTCGGTGGTGCTTGCAGCGGTCCAGGGTGACAAGGAGAGCAAGGCCATGATTCATCATTGTCGAATGGGGCATATGTCTTTTGATAAGATGAGCAAAGTCTGTCCTGATGTAATGTGTGGAGTAGACATGAGTAAACTAAAATGTGATGCATGTGAGTATGCCAAACATACTCGAACATCTTATGTGAGTAAGGGGCTCAGAAGTATAGCTCCCTTCACTTTTGTGCACTCTGATGTATGGACATGCCCTACTATGTCTATCAGTGGAATGAAATATTTTGTAACCTTTATTGACTGCTATACACGCATGACTTGGGTGTATCTTTTACGTCACAAAGATGAGGTGTTTCAATGCTTTCAGGACTTTTGTGCATATGTGAACACTCAATTTAAGGTGCAGGTCCAAACACTTAGAACAGATAATGGGACAGAATATGTCAATAAGAGATTTGGAGGTTTTTTATCAGAGAAAGGCATTATGCACCAGACTTCCTGTCCAGATACTCCTCCCCAAAATGGAGTAGCTGAAAGAAAGAACCGTCACATATTAGAGGTAACTCGGTCACTCATGTACACTATGAATGTACCTAAGTTTTTGTGGAGTGAGGCAGTTCTAACTGCTACCTTTTTGATTAATCGCATGCCTTCACGGATTATGGGCATGAAATCTCCATGTGAGCTGCTATTTGGTGAAAACAAGTTTCCTGTTGCTCCCAAGGTTTTCGGCTGCACCTGCTTTGTCAGAGATCACAGACCCTCAGTGAGCAAGCTTGATCCCAAAGCAGTGAAATGCATCTTTATTGGCTATCCTTCTGGGCAACAAGGATACAAGTGCTGGAGTCCAACCGAGCGAAAAACATTTGTGAGTATGGATGTTACCTTTCGTGAATCTGAACCCTTTTATGGTGAGAAAACAGATTTGAGCATGTTGTTTGAAGATCTTGATCATCTGTCTCAACCAACAGCTGGTCAAGAGGGGGAGAGTATGGCCACACCTGCAGCAAACTCTGAGAGCTACTCTGAGAGCTGTGGAAGAAAAAATGGAAATGGCCAAACTTCAGAGCTGACAACTGGGTCAGTTCCCATCACTATTTCAGCCCCTATAGCTGATGATTCAGTTTCTGCTTCTGAAGCTGCTGGTGCCCGCATAACTGCACAACAACAGGTCCAAGAAAAACCCCTCCTAGTGTACTCAAGGAGGCGACGTGTGGATGCTGCACAGGGGGAGAATGCTGAGCAGGGGGAGGACCAAAATCTGGTGCATGAGGAGCCACAGATACAAGAGGAAGAACAAACTTCTGGAGATAGTTCGCCTAGTGTACCACTGAATGGGAACTCAGAAGCCATGGGAGGATCATTTGACTTACCAATCGCACTAAGAAAGGCGACTAGAGCAGCTACAAGCAGACCTGTGGAGAAATATGGCTTCAATGTTCATGACATCAGCAACTATATTTCGTATGAAGCCTTGTCTCCTTCCTATCGAGCATTTGTCACGGCTCTCCAGTCGGTGTCTATTCCTACCGATTGGAGAGTTGCACAACAAGACCCTAACTGGTGTGCTGCTATGAGAGAAGAGTTGGAAGCGTTGAGGAAAAATCAGACTTGGGAGTTGACTAACCTGCCAGAGGGAAAAAGGGCAGTTGGATGCAAGTGGGTGTATACAATCAAACAAAGTCCTGAAGGAAAGATAGAAAGGTATAAGGCAAGGCTGGTTGCAAGGGGATATAGTCAAACATATGGCATTGATTATGATGAAACCTTTGCCCCTGTGGCAAAAATGAATACGGTGAGGATCTTGATATCATGTGCAGCAAATTTTGGATGGCCACTACATCAGCTTGATGTAAAAAATGCCTTTTTACATGGTGATCTTCAAGAAGAGGTGTATATGGAGGTACCACCAGGAATGGCTGCAGCTGGAAATGGGGGTAAAGTGTGTAAACTAAAAAAGGCTCTTTATGGTCTCAAACAATCTCCAAGAGCCTGGTTTGATCGATTCAGGAGGGCTGTGTGTGAGATGGGATATGGGCAGTGCAATGGCGATCACACTGTGTTCTACAAACATTCAAACCAAAGGATCACCATTCTGGCAGTTTATGTGGATGATATTATAATTACTGGTGATGATGAAACTGAAATAGGCAGACTGAAGATGTGTCTAAGCAAAGCATTTGAGGTAAAGGATCTTGGTCAACTCAAGTATTTTCTGGGTATAGAAGTAGCACGATCAGCAAGAGGCATAGTTCTAACACAACGCAAGTATGTTCTGGATCTCCTGGATGAAACCGGAATGTTGCATTGCCGAGCAGCCGCAACCCCCATAGATCAAAATTTTAGAATAACAGCTGAATCAGGAGAATTGGTAAAAAAGGAAAATTATCAGAAACTCGTGGGAAAATTGTTGTACCTATGTCATACAAGGCCTGACATTGCATATGCAGTGAGCATTGTAAGTAGGTATATGCATGAGCCAAGGACTGGTCACTTGGATGCGGTACATCGAATTCTGAGGTATCTCAAAGGGACTCCAGGAAAAGGGTTGTGGTTCAGAAGTAATGGACACCTAGTAATAGATGGCTATAGTGATGCTGACTGGGCAAGTTGTCTTGACGACAGGAGGTCAACTTCAGGATATTGTGTGTTTGTTGGAGGTAATCTAGTGTCATGGAGAAGTAAAAAGCAACAAGTTGTTTCGAAGTCAACAGCTGAAGCTGAATATCGAGCTATGTCTCAAGGATTGAGTGATATGCTATGGGTAAGGAATCTCTTAAGTGAGTTAAGGGTGCTAAGAGATGGGCATCTCAATGTCTGGTGTGATAACAAGTCAGCCATATGCATAGCAAACAACCCAGTCCAACATGATAGAACCAAACATGTGGAGATTGACAGGTTCTTTATCAAAGAGAAATTAGATGCTGGAATTATCAAGATCAATTATGTGAACACTGGACAGCAGATTGCAGATTGCTTGACAAAGGGCCTAGGAGCAAAGGAATGCAACTTGGCTTGTGACAAGATGGGGATGATAGATATCTATCACCCATCTTGAGGGGGAGTGTTGAACCGTTTTTTGGGCTTTATGTCCTGGCCCATGTGGCCCATCTCTTTACTCAGTGCTGAGCTATATATAGTCTTACCCCTTCAAGCTGGAACCCTAGACAGAACAGAGTGATAGAAGGCCTCCACCTCAGGTCAGCCGCCACCTCTCTTTTCTACAGTATTCCTTTTACAGTGTCCTCTAAGCTTTGTACAATGTTTCACACCTTATTCATGTTAGCTATTTTTTCAGAGACGCAGTAGAGGGGTCACCGTGCTGGTTCTTCAGACCAGAATTGTGGCGAGGGTAATGGAAGAATTTGCGACTCAACTTGGCCCGGTGGAGGGGACGCAAGTGGAGATGCAGCCGGGTGTTAAGAGTTGTGTGGTGGAGGCGCCTATAAATCACAGGCAAGGTCTTTTGTTTTTGTATCATCTTGTACTTTTTCAATTGTAATGCAGTAGTCCAATCGGTAGTGTACAAGTGATTGAGGCTCGAATGGTTTCACACTATTGGTGCTTGCTTGTTGTCTAACAGATCACGCGTTGAGTTTCTGAGTACCATATTCAACATGGTTGTGGATACATCTTATGCAAGTCTGGAAACTGAACGTGAGAAGCAACTGTTGGTTTAAGGATATATATGGTAAGGATCTGACTTACACCTTCTGTCCTTTATTATATTGAGCCGTTCCGTTTTCTTACTGGTGTTATATATCTGTACAGTCTCATGCAATATATTGTACACTGTAAGCACCTTAACACACATAAAAGTCAGATCAGGTCAAGGCCGTACACACATTTTTAACTGCAATCAAGAACCATTACATGTCTCGCCACATCACAATAAATGTTTGTATGTATAGTCCACCGTGGAAAATTAATAAATAACCGATGATACCGGCTCGGACAACTTCATATGAAAAACGTATCCCTATGTCCTTGACCAAGTCTTTGACGATTTGTGGGATGGTAGCTTCACATTCGTTGTCGGGGAACGCCAGAATGTGTACCAACACTTTGTTACGTAGGTTACCGTCCTGCACATGCAGTAGTCATATAACCATACAAATATCAGGCAGAGCTCAATTTTAATGTTAACATGAATATTGAGTACTCACCGTGGCATCTGGACGTGTAAGTTCTTTACCATTCCACCATCGCATGAACTTCAGAACTAAAAATCCAGACATGTTACAGAGATATCGAGAATGCTGTTGTTAAGAAAATTGTGATAAATATTTGAAATATTTTTAGTGTCAATGTTCTCACCTGTCTTGGTTTCGTGGCAGTGCAACCGGTGTGATGCGATGCCATAGGAAAACATCGTCATTCCAGCCTGGAATTGCAGCTTGAAGAGCAATGTTAAGGTGAAATGAAATATCTTTTAATTTCAGTGTGTCTTTTTGTTGAAGACTTGTTTTCCAGATGTCCGGTAAAGGAATTGGATCCAGTATAGTGATAGTTTTTTCACTCAGGTTGAAGTAAAAAAGAATGTAGCGGCCGACCGTACAGTATGGTAACATAATCTGCATAGGTATTGGTTAGCAAAATTTCTTTATTTAATGATCCAAACAAACATATATTTAATCAATAGTCTTACCGAATGGCAGGATGAGACATGGAAGCACATCCCTGGCCAGCAATCAAACATTTTTTGTAGCGTTGTTTATCGAATGGTAGACGGAGCCTTGGGTCTATTGTGTTGTTGGTCACTATGTTCTGAGACAAAGACAAGATTATTAGAATTCTAAAAAGATATATGAAGGTCATGTAAGATGAAATTTAACATAAAAACTCACACAAAATTGGAGATCCATAAAATGACATGGATTGAACAGTTGAATATCGTCGGTAGCGTTTACCTGCACGGCCATGTTGAAACAACATGTGTCAATACCCTGTTTATCTCCTAGCAAGTCTTGTATTTGTTTAAGAGTTACACTAATTGGATACGGCTTGGAGCTCCGAACCCATACTTCTCTATGAGAAAAAAAAATAGAGTTAGTCATAGGGGGAATAATCCTTTTAACATGGCGCATCACATATCACTGTGTTGTACAAACTTGACTTACTTAAGGGACTCTTCGTCATGAATGGACATGATGTACCTTCGTAGTTTGTAAACTAACTCACTCCTGTAAATTGGCAACTTGGGCTTAATTGGCAACTTAGGCACATCAATAGAGGGAGCCGGCTCAATGGCCAACACAGCTGCTTGTGATACTTCATTAGGCTGGGGTCCATTCTTGTCATACATTAAAACATCGCTATTATCATTGTCATTGATTGGCTCCTGTTCTGGAGTTCCTCTAATCTCATTGAAAACAGAATCATGGAGAATGGTAGGCAACTGCTTTCTAAAGAGATTGATACCCATCTGCAAATCAGGTTTTCGAAATAATTAGTTTGATGCCCTTCTGCAAATAGCTGAATTTGATATGAATCTGAGCTCGTGAGTGTGAGAGATACCTGATTTACAGCATTTGCTAGCTCGTGACCTGTCCATTCTTCCATGAATTTGAGTAGGAACAAGCCGCACGATGAGCTTCAATATTTGAAAACATGGTCCTTATGAGTATATATGGAACTACTTAAGGGTGACATGTGTAAGCTTATAAACTTGGATCATGTTTTAAGGTTATTACTTACCCATCTGTTTGTAGCGGTTTGTCAGTACACTCTATAATTTGCCATTTTGTTACTTCAAGGTCCACCCATTTATCACCTATGTCGAATCCAGTGTCCTCAGCAGCAATCTTGAGATGATTCTCGAGGCCCTGAAGCTGTTTAAAGAAAAAAAGTATGACCATATGAAAAGTAAACGCACGACAATCAACCAAGTTGAGTACGAGATTAGTAAATACTCACCATAATGTGTACATCGGAATGGCTCATCCGGGAGCCAAACGAATCTAATACTTGTACACGACGTTTTTTTGCATCGACATTACTTAAAATCCAATGGTTATTACCCATGTGTAATGGGATAAAAAGCTGACACAAATTGCAAGATGTAACATTGTAGAAAAGATACCAGCAGTAAAAGTTCCAGCAAATGAAATTACGTACGTGGTCTTACCATGTCATGTCTTTTTTTTTTTTTGACACTTAAAACTGTGAGGCAACAGCCCCACAGCACTTTATTACCATGTCATGTCTTAGGTAATTATGAGCCCGCCGAACAATGTTGTGAAACTCTTCTGGACTTATGGGAATTTCACCATCCCGCCTTAAGATTGTAGATGTGTGTGTGGTATCTAGCCATACCTGACCACCTGCTCTGATTTGTAGATGGTCTTGGCCCCGTAAGTAATAAATATAGGCATTAATGACCTGTATGCAATAAACAATCACATATACATTTGTCATGCTGGACAAAAAGGATTGACCGCGATTGGACATGTGAGCTTACGTCGCCGTCCAACCAACCATCGATTTGGAATAGACATTCCAAATCGTCACGCTTCAAACATGCGTCATGGATCCGAACCAATCTTGTCTTTGGAGGGAAGGACATCATGTAGGTCCTCATTTTAGCATACTCAACCTCTATAGATCCCATCTACAACAAGTCAATTAAAATTAAAGTGTTAGTATTTTGATGTTATGCAGATACGTGTTGTTAGCGAGAATCCATCCATATGTACCTAAAGAATGTTCAGTTTTTCATGTATTGACCTGGTTAATCAGGATATGCTGGGTAAGAGTAAAGCTGCGGTATCACAACCAGGCTCCCCTTTCATTAAGATATTGTCTAATTTGTTATGAACAAACAGCCTTTGAAAATTTCTGAGTAGAAACTACAAGATGAACCTTGGAAATATGGATTTGAGATGATAATTACATACCTGAATGTCACCAACCTGTGATCCTCCGCCTTGAGAAGAATTGTAATGATTTTGAGTCGGAGCGGTGGTCGATGAGGAATAGGTTGGGAGAGAGACCGCCCGGACCCTCACTTATCCTGGAGGGATGAGTAGTCTGGGGTAGTTTTTGAATTGTTAATTACGGTAGGCAATTAAACCGTTGGATTATTGGCCGGCTGAAGTATAGGGCGTAGTTTCTGGACTGGTATTTACGGCAGGCAATTAACTTCTGTGTTTAATGGCCGGCTGAAGTATAGGGCGTAAATCATGGTGATTGGCTTTTCCTGTTGGGGGTGGTCAATAAATGGTCTGTTGAAATGGGAAGGTACATGTCATGAGCTATATTTCTGGTCAAATTAAGAGTACTGTCATCAATGAACGTCAGTTTAATTTCCACAAAGTAGCTATCTAATTGTGTTGAATTATGTTACACTTGGATCTTATAATTCGGCTCTTATAATTCGGTTACATTCTATTATGTCATGAATGGCGGCCAAGTTTTCCGTATGCATCATATATTAGCTCTCAACTTTGCACGCTTATCGGTATATTTCAACATGTTTCAGCAGCAGCTGTCACAAAATTCCTACTGGGCAGACATATTCGCTTGGTAGAGTCAGATGAGAGTTTATACATGGTTGTGTATGCGTCTGCAGAACTTATAATAGGTCATGTAGTAGATTACCTGTGCACCCAGCTCGTAATAAGCAAGAGCAGATGGATCATGCTGTTGCAATTTTAGTAGTCAGGTAAAATAATAAAGAATACAATGACCTGGGAAATATTTGTCATCCAGCTCAGGTAGTTCATTGTGAAAAGTATGGGCCTACAGTGCGTACAGCCTACAATCACAGCCAAGGTTTTATGTTGTGTGTCATCATGCTCTTTACAATGAGTAATCGGTAGTCTACCCGTGATCGAGGCGCCTATGGTTTTTAACTATTGGTGCTTGCTTGTTGTCTAACAGATCGCAAGGGGAACATGGTAGTGAATCTATCTTATGCAAGTCTGAAAACCTGGGCGACAAGTAATTGTTGGTTAAAGGATAACCTTTATATATGGTAAGGATCTGACTTACACATTCTGTCCTTTATTATATTGAGACGTTCAGTTTTCATGCTGGTTTATACAGTCTTATGGAATCTATTGTACATTGCAAGCAGTTTAAAACACATACGTATGTTGGAGAACCAAGTCCGTACACAGACATTTTGATTGCAATCAAGACCCATTACATGCGTAAAACACAATAAATTTCTTTATGTATACTCCAGGATTGAAAATAAATAACTTTTAGATGATAAGACATGTGACTTTTTATTTTTAGTCAAGACGATCCTCCTGGTTATATTAAGTTGCAATACTGTTTCTTCGCTTGACAGCCCTTCTGACCTGCTGCGACAGAGACATTCGAGCTGAGAGCAGTGTCGCACGAAATGCCTCCAATTCGTAGCTAGGTTGCCGGAAAACAATCTGGCTCTCATCAGTTGTGGCCAAACCTCCTGGAAATAACTATGCGATTAGATTGTGAACATATATAGTGTGAGATTTGGTTAACATGTACACAGACAAACACATTACCGTCATCGCGTCTTATCTCCAACGGAGTGGCAGCTATAGTCCACATTCCATACTCCGCTTGTCTCCAACACGTGATGCCTTTTCCCACGTGTCGGCCCCAGATACGGACAAAAATAATTTCCCGTCTGTTGCACAGAGTGTGAGCATGCACTGTCTAAGAAACAGTAAAAATATGATGTGTGCCAAAATCATACTGGTGTTCATAACTGCGATGTCACGGCATGGAACACTGTTATTCATTGTTTTCTTGTACATAAATTTGCTTACATAGACCACCAGGCCAATAATATCTAAGTAAAAATAATAATCATATAACAATTAGCAAAACAATATAGATGTGGCAATTGAAATGACGCAGAATTCACTTTAAACATATCTTGGTACCTGCAAGCATATTATTCCGCAGACCATAAACGGTGCTAAAGGGTGTGAACCGCTGTGGTAGGCGAGGGATGTTGGTCTGCGTATCTAACGTATGTATCTCAGTTTGTCTACGTAAAATGATGACAAACTCCGACTGTATGGCTAATTTAAAGGGCAATGGCTGGTCTGCCGGCTCAAACCATATGCGCTAGAACAAATAGCTTGTTAAGCACTGAAGCTGGTTGTTGAAGTGATGTACAAAGTTTTCGTAGCAGATTGCCTCCATTTTCATCCCCTACGAAATAGAACATAATAATGTCTCAGTAGCTTAGCCATTGTATATCTAAGAAGATCAACCATTCTTTATCACATCTAAAATATTGAACAATCATGGTTCTATAGTAATACTTGTAACCATTCTTTATCACATCTAAAATACTGAACAATCATGGTTCTATAGTAATACTGCCTAGAAAACTGCTTACTGTGATGTCCGCTAGTATGACATAGAGATACCGTCCCTCATCTGTCTGTTTGATGCGACTGCATAAAACCTTGGCCCTTGTTTCCCAAGGGAAATTTAGGTGGACGTGCTCCCAGTTAACATCATCAAATGTTAAGTCTCTGCAATTTCAAATGAAAAACAATGAGTTATACATGATACAGGATGTGACGCTGAATTTTTTTTTGATTAAGGTAGAAGAGCATGAAGGTTACATGTTGGGCGGAGGCAGCGTGAAGGCAGGAGCCGGTTCCGATGATGGTGCCATCACCCTCTTCGAGTAGGGGTATCCAGACGGCATGGAGGTAGCGTCTGCTGATCAGCACTGGTTGCTCGTAGATGTCTATATCTTTTGGAGACGACATGGAGGTACCTTATATATTATGATGGTTGCACTGATTGCTCGCTGCGCTGATCCCTCGTTGCTGCTATTAACCCCAGCGCTGATCCCTCGCTGCTGGCCTGCTGCTCTGTCGCGTTGATCCGTCGCGGATCGTGTAAATAAATGGGCCACATTACAGATTTGTAATTTTACTCTATTGGATTGACATGTAGCCATGGGACAGCAATGTTTTGAGGGACAATAATGTAGGATTCCTTTCCGCAGATTGATTGCGTAATTATTGTGTGCAATGAAGGCACCGTCCAGGCCCCTTCCCGATTATTTACTCTGGTCAAGCCTGGGAAATTCCTTTACGTAGATTTCATCTCATAATTGCTGTGTGGTAGGACGAAGGGGTGTGCAGTAAAGAAAAAAAAACTGGAGGCAGGATGAAGGGGCGGCAGAATGTGGAACGAATGTTTTCTTTTAGGTAGGAGAGATTTTCTTTTAGGTAGGAGAGATTTAATGAACTTCACTGGCCTGGTGGCTCGGGTATCTACGGGGATACATGCGGCATAGATATTTTTTGGACGAAAGCACAGGACCAACTCCAACTGTATTTAATCTCACTAGATGACCCGTTGCGCGACTGCGCAACCACCGGATGCAACTACCACACTATTTCAACATCATTTGATTTTGAAAGTTTTGGACCTAAATTTATTTCCATGTATGAATTAACAGTGGAAATTTGAACACTGCACTTGCACTACGCAACAGCTGAAAGCAAGACGAACTGGCAATTAAACCACCACATTGTTCCTGTGAGTTTACTACATATATCAGAAGATTAGAAGTAAGCATTACGTAAGTGACAGTGCACACAGTCTGGCCTTGTTGCACTTCAACATCCAAGTTCAAAACTGTACATTTGTGTGTCGCTAAGAAGCATTTTGGAGCCATGATTCTAAGTAACCAAAAACTATTAACACAAGGCATAAGAAGGTACACAATTGCATGGAAAATCAATACTTAATGACACTACTCAATACTTGCATGGAAAGCCAAGTTTATCATATTTGTTTAGCACACAAGCTTTATTAAATATAAGAGAATCTTACAAAGGAGAGGCAAAGAGAGCCTCCAAAATAAGCCGAAAAGGATTGACACATTAGGCACTGCCCAGAATCCTGAAACATAGCAAGACAACTGAGAGTACAGTGTATATTCTGAAGCTTGCTCGCTACTCTATCATGATGATGTCCTCAAAAGGTGACGACTATGTTATTCTGAAAGACCTTATGGGCATTGAAGATCTAATTGCCCTTGTCACCGTCCGATGTGTGCTATTTGGTTTCTGTATTTGCATGATTGTGTAGGAGCACTATTCTATCTTATATTACAATTAGTGCTTGTGTGGTTAAACCAGAACAAAGTGAAATAAAGTATATCACTAAGTGTGTACCTTATGTGATCCCATGAAATATTTTGCAAGGAAAGGAACTTGATCAATGAGCTTCTGGAAATCATCAAGAGTTAATTTCAATCTTACAGACCTGAAATGAGGAGGGAATGAACATTTGTCTATCTAAACAATTAGAAATGGATAAGATGACAACTCACCAGGCATTAGCAATAAAATGCAGTACATCGTTAGTAGACCCACCAACTGCCATGATAATAACCATTGTGTTTCGCGTAGACTTCTCATTTATTTATAAATATATCCAGGCTTCGAATCCATCTTTAACAATTACAGTATGAATGTATCTCTCAAAGATCCACAACACACTGATTGATCAGCATTGTTCTCAGCTCGGTCAAAAGACAAAGTGAACAACCTGTAGTGAAAACCATAAATGATTAGAGGATTGCAGTTCCAAACACCTTAGTACCAGGGCAAGTTTAGAGAGCATGTGATATTCTAAACAGGTGAGGCCAAGTTTAGAGAAAGCATATGAGTCAAGCATCCCTGGGCATTTGTTGCAATGCTAAAATGGCAATTACAAAATTCTAGTGAG
The DNA here is from genome assembly GCA_947311845.1 of Poa pratensis. NCBI lineage: Eukaryota > Viridiplantae > Streptophyta > Magnoliopsida > Poales > Poaceae > Poa > Poa pratensis. The sequence continues at coordinate 15,856,639 of CAMZMU010000111.1, forward strand.
ATAAGAGAGGAAGCCACGACAGGTTAGACAGTAGCAAAGTAGCACACCACACTCACAGTTCTGAAAAATCATAATCTACATTATGCAAACAAAAATAAATAGGAAACATCCGCTGTGTGGAAACAAAAATAAATATGGCAACATGCAAGGGTTATGTGTTTATATGCAGTCAAGACCGGCAAGGAAAAAACGTTGAGCATCCTATGATATGTGCAACATAACCCCATCCTCTGTGTGGTAAGGCCTGAATATTAACTACAAAGACGATGTAGATCAAATTTTGTAGTTGACCTATAGGAACACAACTTCTAAGTACCAAGCCAGTATAGAGTTAAGATCAACACTTTGTTAGTGCCCACTGTAGATGACCCTCAAGAAGCTTCCTTCAGGCAGTTGTCATAGGGGCTAGGACCATCTTTGCACCTTTGACTATTGTACTGCTCACCATAGTGACCCAAAGAGTCTGCCTGCGACATTGTTACAACCAACAGACCAACCTTTGGTGTGAAATCTTCAGGCTGATGTGAATTGTATCTATGTAACTCTCATAGGGACCTAGGTACAACGAAAAACCCAAAATAATTAGCATCAATCAACAGGAGCCAAAACAAGAAGAGCAGGCCAAGAATAAAAATAAAACAAGGAGAGAGTTTCCACAGATTATGCCATATACAAACTACCTCACTGCAGTGCCTCTAACAAAGCATACAAGAAAATATCATTCTGTCCTCAAGGAAGCATGCGCACTCGATCAATGGTCATAGACTCATCTTTGTTCAAGGTTGACAATTATGAGCAATCAACTGGCTTGCACAAGCCCAAATACGCCAACTTCATATGACCATTCTTATCCGAGAAGCATATTACCAGGCTTAATTTCTAGTTTAGCCCTATAGAGCTAATTTCAGGCTCTTCCAGCACACATGGATGAATATAAAGGAAATTTCATACTCTTCCAGAAACCATGGCAGTGAACCAAAAAAATGCTGACGCAGTAGAAATGATGAAAATATTTCATCCCACAAGTTTACTGAACCTATGGATGCAATTTTACTTATGAACAGACCCGATGGTAAGATTTCATCCTGCAAGTTTCTTTCACCTCCAACATGCCCCACGTAGCAGAAATGCTGAAAATATTAGTTAAAAAGAGCAGAGCAACTACATCTCAAACATGCCCCACCTAGTGGTTAAGGGGAGAACTAATTATATTACCATATCGGGTCACAACTCAGAAAGCAAATTTGACTTTAAATCGAAACAAAATTAGAAGACAGGAATGAAGGCAGGCAACACTGCCCGTACCCACTTAAACACGTCAGATAGTCTGGTCGTAAAATAGCTACATGCATGTATTAGAGCTCTTGAACAGGAACAAAGGCCAGCGTGAGTAACTCCACACTCAAGGTCATTTCCAGTAGGTCCATATCAGAATTTCAATTATGTGTGCAGTGACGGTTGGACAAGGAATTACAGATGATTAAATAGTTAAACTCAAAGTTTTCTAATTAGTATTAGATGGCTACCCCTTTCTCTTTAATTACAAGTACCCAAAAACAATAATAGGAACACACATATCCCTGCTATTTCCCTTGTGTTTCTTCTTCTCCTGGTGCTGAATCACACACACAGTGCAATGACAGTTGGACAAGGAATGGCCTATGATTAAATGGCTAAACACATAGTTTCCTAATTACTTATTGTATGGCTACCCCTTTCTCATAATCGTGTTCACCCCAAAAACAATAAGAACACAGACATATCAGTGAAGATCCATGTGATATGTCGCGGTGCGGGCAAACATGTCACAAAAATAAGTCCAACACTTTCCAGTAGTCGGTGCAGTGAGCGGGTTCAACATATAACTTCTCTATGTGCATATTTTAAATGAAGTTACTTCAGAACAACATAATGGCGGTGAAGGAAAACTGTACATATACGACCCATGAAATGGATTTTGAGTTCAATGTACACTTTTTGCGCAAAACCTTTTACATGGATGCTACAGTTCGCACTGACCATATAGTGCACACTTTATGCGCAAAATCACGGTTCATATGCTAAATATCCCTATGACACTATCAGTTAAGAATCTGTTACTATTTGTTAAACTAACAGTGCAAGAAGTCTGAATCAAAAGGGAGAATTTAGTTTAACAAAATGTAAACAAACATAGATACCATTCTCAAATCAAAAGGTATAAAATTCTATGAAGTTGTGCAGTGAAACGGCACTGAAGATCAATCAGAATCCCTCACATCCGTTTGAAATGTCCTTTTGCAAACTCTCCATGTAATTTGATTTAAGTCTTCTTATAATATGGGTAATAACATGAGAAAACAATATAGAGACTGAAATACTATCACAAAACAGAATGCTAAGATCATAGCATAGAGATGAAACTAAAATATTAAAAATTAAAATCTCCTGTTTTAGGCCAGATCATTGGAGGGAAAGACTTTTTAGATAAATGACCAAATACGCTATTGTGTAGATTACTTTTCAGAGCTATTGAATAGATCAATCTTCACCTACAACCTGGGATTAAATTAAAAGAGTATAGTGGAAGAGAGAGAGGAGGAAATGACCTTCACCAAATTAAGTGGTCGGGGGCTAGAGCCAAGCCTGTGCAAAATCAACATCTTCCCTTGGATCTCACTTCCTGCCAATCATACAACGACCTTTACCAAATCAAACGAGATACAAAGTCAAAATAGAATGAAGAACAAAGTGCACAGCTCGTGGACATCGTCCTCCTAAACTCTCTGGTCCAGGGAGCTTCACCATGGGGAGAGGCACTTCCAGCTCCTCCATGGCCGTCCTCCTCAAATCCTAACCTGAGCAAGCAAACGAGAAAGAGAGGGGATCGGGACTCACCAAAACATAGAGGATGGGCGTGCTGCTGGCAGTGGAGGACGCTCCGTCCTGCCTTCTCCTCCATCTCGCCCTCGGCCCGCATCAGCTCCGTCTGCCGACCGGTTCCTCCAGATGCGGGGATGATTCACCTCACGTAACTAATTTGGGAAAGAGGAACTCCATATTAGAAGCCAGAGAGAGGGAGCCCCGAATCTCACCCCATATGCAACCAACGATAAAATCAGAAATAAATAGATAAAAAAAGAAACGGAAGAGGAAAAGAGAAGAAACAGAAAAATCTGACCATGACGACGACCGCCGCCGCCGTCGTGCCCTGCCTCCTCTTCGCCCACTCCGACCGCCGCCGCCGTCGTGCTCCTTCTACTCCCGCTACTCCCACCGTCCTCCTCGCCACCAGGTCGCCGACTGTCCGATCCACCGTCGAGCCGAGCGCCTGGTCCTACGCAACAATGAACAAGAAGCATTAACCAGAGGAATTCAACTGCTGGATGGAAAAATTGTCAGCAGCCACGAAAGTTTCATACTCATTTAATTTCAGTATCAAACAAATGACAGGTACCATGAACTCAATTAAATAGCTAAAGACCTCTAGAAAATATTTCGAGGAGAAAAATGGATCAGTACTAAATGCTAGAGCAAAGCTACTGCAAACTGTATTACCAAATGTACTCTACAGCGAACCAAAATAAATATAGGAAGATAGCTCAAGCATGTATATTCACTCTAGAACACTACAGGTGTATTGACTAATTCTGGAGCTGCCTCTTTATCACCTAATCACATGTCACGTATTATAGATTTATAGTATGACAACCTCCATCAGTGTATCCAACCAATAAGTAACCTTCCTGGCCTTGTTCGTTCGTTCACTCAAAGCACACAAACTAATCTCATTTAAAAGCACAAGGGGAATTTGCGAGAAAAATTACATCTCTGGTAATCAATATTTAAGCTTAAAAAAACACCACTTCTATACCTGTTTACTTCAAATATACCTGCGTTCATTCAATAAACCCTGCCAAGAAGATTAAAACAAATTCTAGTAAGCATTACAGATAATGAGTCTCTAATTTAATAAACAATTAGGCAACAAACTTTCAGGCAAAGCATCAGCCAAGAACTGTTCTGTAAACTACATCAGCAAGAACCCAAGAAAGCATAAAATTGGTTGCCTTCAGCTAAATATACTTGAGTTAGTCATGTGCAGTCCAATATAAGCTACATATTAGAAAGTATATAAGGGGAACAGTAGGACTACACACATAAGTGTATATCTGCAATAATTTGTTCCTACTTTTAAATTAACATGGGGCATTTCTTTTTATCTTAACCCAATGAAAACAACTTAAAGATTACACATATCATTGCAACAATTCATCATCTGCTATTAGATGCCGGAGGACCTTGAACACGCAGCGGGGGGCAGGCTGGCGACCAGATGCCGCCACTGCCGGTCGACATGGAGACGGGGGCGTGCCGCTGGAGGTCTGAGACGAGGACACACCTAAGAAGCAGGGAGACGCGACTGTCCGAGCAAATTAATTCAGCAGAACACAAACGAACCTGCAACGAAATATCTGATCATTTGGGTTGTGATTTTAAAAGTACCAAAGATCTGACAAAATACAACAATTAGTGATGCACAATTGTTTAATATAAAGCCAATACTATGGCATTCTTAACAATCCCAGGAATCATATACTGAAATTTTTCTTACCATTGCATCGTCCACCAAAGAACAATCTACCAAAGTATGAACAATAATAAAGACCCCTAGAAGGTCCATTTTGTACAATTAAACCATGAGGTAAATTATCCCTCCTTAGACCCAGCTTGATTCTGAATTTATTCCTACAGCCCCAAATTGTCAATGAATTCAATTCACTGAAATTTCATATAACTAATCAAACTTAATAGTTTTTTTTTTGACATAAGGAGCCAAAAGGCCCCCAATTTTAATTTCCATGAAAACTGATAATACAACATGAATTGTACAAATAGAAAACAGAAAATAGACTGAAATGACCTGATATATCATTGGACGGGATGGAGATGACGAATTTGCTGAAAAGAGAATAGTGGAATTCATTGAATACCTAGAGCCTACAGCCTGCTTTTCTTTTCATTGAACACCTCGTAGCCATTCTACAAACATGCCTTGAACGCCTTGTAGCCATTCTACAAAGATGAGAGATTATGGGCATTAAACCAAAAGAGAATAGTGAAAGAGAGTGAGAGAGGAGGCAAATCAGTAGGAGGAATACCACAGCTCAGTCTTAGCATTGGGCTTCCAATTCATAGCAGGTTGACAGCCGTGGAAGTCTAGCTCCTCCTCCTCACCAGATTTCTTCGTAAAAAATCTGAAAGACAGTGGAACATTGAGAGAGAGAGAGAGAGAGAAGGATAATCAGGCTCACTCTATGCTGCACATGGCAACGACCTTCTGCTCTCCATCCTCCTCCTCACGCTCACCATGAAGAGAAGATAAAAGGGAGGGGATGGACTTGCCTGGTTCGGTCGTTTCTTGCCGCCCTGCTTCTCTATCACGCCCAGGGAGAAGTTGGGGGAAGTGCATCCACCGGCTGTTCCTACCTCACTGCAACCAAAATCGAACCAAGAAAATTCAGGAAGAAGCTGCAAACGAAGAGCACCATCTAACATGCCAGATTGCCTTTGTCCCAGCGTGCACAACACTGAGAAAATTACCTACAGCAGCCATGGAGTCCACAGAAAGTTTGGGAGATTAAATCGAGGCTGCCTCCACTTTTACCGTAGCCTCTAGGAGCTGAGCCTCTACAAGCAGCAGCGGCACGAGCGGCGACCTGCTCTCCTACCTGCCATCAAAGCAGAGAGAAAGATACAGAGAGAAAGACCAGGAGCGGAGGGGAATATGGCTGGAGAGAGAAAGCTCACCTTGCACAGAGGCGCCGCTGTGTTCCTTCTCCTCTCGCGACCCCCGCCGGCCGGCCGAGCCGCCGTCGAGATGAGCACCCGCGACCTCCGCCTTCGGGACCGCTGTCGAGCTGTGCGCCAGCGGTCGCCGCCGTCCAGGCCGCGGTCCTCCTCGCCGCCCTCGGCCCCGCAGGCCAGGCCGCCCGCCATCCAGGGCTACCGCCGTCTGAGGCTGACCGAGCCAAGGCCGAAACCGCCGTCCGGCCGGCGGCCGCGCACAGGCGCCGCTGCACCGCCGTCCTCTCCGCGAGCCATGTTCACCGGCGTGCCTGCTTGCTAGTGACCCTCGAGCTCATCCTATCCTCCGCCATAAAGCGCCGGCGTCTGGTCACTCCTCTCGTTCCAGATCGGGAACCGAAGAGGGTTTGTGGAGCATAGAGCTGCAACGACCCATACGTGCAGCTCTCCCTACGCGCTGTCGCTCTCCTCCAGGTGCGCTCGTACAACGCCTCCTCCCACCCCACCGCAGCCATCCCTTCCGGCTCCGTCCGCTCGCCGTGCAGAAGAGGCGGCGGCTGGGAGGACAGAGCCTAGGAAGGCGCGCTGCGGCGGCGCAAGATGGCGAGCTAGAGCAGGAGGGGACGGGAGAGTTTGGGGAGAGGCAGCGGGCGTCGGCCATGAGCTGGAGAAGGAGAGCAGGCATGGGGAGAGGCGGCTGGGAACGAGGGGAGAAAGGGGATTGGGGAGGAGAGACGAGCGTGGATTGGGCTAGGGTTTCACCCTGGGCACGAGTTTTGCCTCCCTGCGGGCGCGGTGCGGGCGTGGGAAAAAGGAGAGCGACGCACACGAGGTGGTCTCGCCCACTGATCTGTGGACCACTGGACCCATCGGTCATGGACTACTGAGATGTTACTATTCATCCAAACAGGTGAAAAAAAGTTTTGACCGTATCCAACGGCCAAAGGTGAAATAGCAGCACACTTTTACCGATCGAACGGACGAAATTCACCGGTCGGGGCAGACCGGGGCAAACGGCGGGTAGGGCGTGAGGCTTTATAGAAGTAATTCGACATAACACAAACAACCACTGTTCATCGGGGAAAAAAAAAGGTCATATCAGAACCGCATATTTCGCACGAGTGGCAGGACATCTGCTTAGAGATGACCGCGTGTAGATCACCAATCAGCGTTAAGTGACCAAAAAATAGGACATTCCACATCACGACCTAAGATTCACCGGAAGCATTCGAATCCGAATATGATTACTAAGAACTTGACTTCGTCCGAGACCATTCGAGTAGTTGTCTCGGTAGTGAATTGACGCCTCCCTTAATGAGGCAAGGCGTATGTCGGACTACTGCGTCCCTCATCCCATCTCTCTTGTACTAGCCTATTAGAGTGGACAAATGGAGGTCGAGCTCTATGGAGCATTTATTTTGAACATTCAAAAATCATATTTTTCAGTTTCAAAATATCGGAAAGCAATTCTGGATGTAGACAGGTTATATTCTACCAACATAAGAAATCTCAAGTAGAAATATTTGTATTTTAGGTTGCAAAAAAAATGCAAAGTCTGACATTTGAAAATAGTGAAAGGTGCAAAATTTACCCTCTTTATTATTTTTGTGTACCCCAGGATATGAAATATTTTAATTTGGATTTGGCACGCTGATAAAATACAACATTGCCTACATGCAAGATTGTTTTGAAATTTTTCTAAAACTTTAAAATATGTTTTTTTTGAAAAAAAAATCAAAACCAAATAGTTCCATGGAGCTCGGCCTCCATTTGTGGCTTCCACCTACTAAGACCACTGTTTTTATTCTTCCGACACAGACATGCCCTTGGAAAAGTATGAACTAGACCCAACCACACATATGGCCAAAAATCTAAGCACCTAGGTCAAACCTTTAGGTTTCGTGCCAAAAAGGATGAATCTTGGATCTGGTGCACCCACTTGTAAAATGTAGCAACAAAACAAACTCTACACCGGCCGTCCCAATTTAGGTGGTGCACGAACGTGTTTTTAGAATTTCAAGTTTGACAATCAATTTTATCAACAAAAATGGTTTGTAATGGTATTTTTGTTACAAAATGACAGACATATTATTATTTAAATATAGTTTATAATGGTATTTTTGTTACAAAATGACAGACATATTATTGTCAAGCTAGTGTCAAACATGAAAAACAAGGACGCCACAGGCACTAGGATGGAAGGAGTTTAGGTTTTGTAAATTCTGTAAAATCACAGGCACATATATTTGGTTGAATGAACTTACCCGTGTATTTTTTCGTAGATACTATGGCCATTTGCTAAGTTTCAGGAAAATGAGAAAATAAGAATGATACAATATAAGTTTCTATTGTCTTCCTAAGATTTTTGCTAAGGATTAGAAGTGGGTTCGATGTACATATGTTTCAAAAATCCACTCATCCGAATTACGGAGTAGTCCAAATAGGTGAGATCTTGAGACTATCTATGGTTAGGTAGTCCGCCCTGCATTCAGAAAATACGAATCTAAACCTAGCCATGCTTGTTGACAATAAAATTTAGCAAAACTCTATGAAAGACAAAGTATGACTGTGAGAACTTGCCTGTGGCAAGATGGTTAGGTGGGTGGTTGTACCCCCAGCCCACCAGAGTTCAAACCCCAGGTTTGACGCTGGTGTTTCTCATTTAAGGCGGAATATTCTTCAGTGGGAGGCGACGTTCCCGTCGACAGCGAGGCGCCCGTGGTGACTTCGTCAATCTCAAGACTCGACCCGCCGACTCAGTCTCTCGGAGGTGCTCATAGGGGTAGGGTGTGCGTGCGTGCGTTCATAGGGGTGAGTGTGTGCGCGTGTATATGAGCGCTTGCGTTGTACTGTGTTTCGCAAAAAAAAAAAGACAAAGTATGACTGCGCAAGAAAAAAATATCTTTGCCCGGACACTGCTTCCTTCTTTCCTCATGCTTGTCACCTCTTCCTTCCTCCTCGTTCTATAGGATGGCAAAGATTGGCTCCATAAAACTGAGAGCGAAGGATCGCGAATTAGAGTCCTGAAAATAACTCTCTCGCGGGCGACGACAAACCCCAAGCTATCATCAATGGTACGCGCTTCAGTACACATTTGCTGACGGCGCCATGGATGCCCCAACTTCCACTGACGTACGCACGATTCGGTCAGGGATATTCTCTACCCCGATCGCGATGGCAACGTTGCGGCTTGCTCGGTAAGCATCTCCACCGGTACCCTCCAAATTTGTGTCCGATTCAATCGGAGGGTGCGGACATACGCCCGGATGTCACGAAGAATAGTCCTACAGCGGCACACCCCAAATCACGCCCTCCATTTGCTTATGCATTTAGACAAACAGATTATGGGCATGGTTGAGTCGCTCGCCGGCCACGAACGGAGGCAAAGAAGAAGGCGAGATCGAGACTGCGCCCATCCGTCCCGACCTCCAGCGCCGCCACGAACCGCCCATCCGCGACCTTGACCTCGTGGTCGTGGCCAGGACCGCCGCGGACGCTCGGCGACCTCGTGCTCCTCGGCGTCCTGCGTCCTGCAGGTCCCGACGCGGAGCTAGCTTAGAAGGTAGGTGAGCAGCTTAGCTGAACCTCAAAATTTAGGAAAATATATGGCGATCGTACCTAGGCACTGAATCCCATCGGACCAACCAACTCTGATCGATCTAATCTACATGATACTCTGATCGATCTCGCGCGAGATGACCGTGGACGAGGCAAACCAACTCCGACTGATCCGGATTCCAGTAACAAGTTCAGAAACTTAACATTGAGCGCCGGCACGCGGAGATAGCTTAGAAGATAGCTCGTCCCGACGCAGTACGCACGCGGCCACCGCAGGCGAGCACACGCGGCCAAGGCAGGTCCCGACACGGAGCTAGCTTAGAAGGTAGCTCGTCCCGACGCACGCGCGTACAGAGCCATCGAGCGCCGGCATGAACGGATGCACACTGGGTGAGCACGCACGCGGAGCTAGCTTAGAAGGTAGCTCGTCCCGACGCACGCGCGTACAGAGCCATCGAGCGCCGGCATGAACGGATGCACACTGAAGCTCGGCCATGCCCACTCCATGCGCTTCTAGCTCGAATCCTTCTGGTTTCGGACGTAGTCGACGACGGCGCACCTCCAGGACATGGCGGTTTGGCTTGGAGAAGCGTGGCCTAACGGGGACGACGACGCCGTCCGCCCGGCCATAGGAGGAAGATGACCTTGTCGGTGACCATTACTTTCATTCTAGCTCGAATCCTTCCGGTTTCGGACATAGTCGACGACGTCGCACCTCCAGGACATGACGGTTTGGCTTGGAGAAGCGCGGACGACGACACCGTGCGTCCGGCCGTAGGTTGAAGACGAGGTCGTCGCGGCGGCTTCCGTGCTCCTCCGGGTGCCGTGCTTGCATGAGATGAAAGAGGACAACATTTTGGTGCCCCTGGCGCGGAGGGAGAGCGGGAGATGGCCAGAGCTAGGTGTGACGCTCGGTGGTTTGCGCTCGGTGCCGCACGTGAGAATGAAAGAAAGAGATGAAGATGAGAAGAGAGACTGCCAGGTGGGGCTGCATGCATGGGGTTGTGACCGGACATTGTCGGGCACCCCTTGGAGGCCTCTCGGGGTGCCGGACAATATTAGTGTTTGGAGGGTGTTGCTGTGGCTTTTTTTTGTCCACCACACCCTAAATATGTTTTGAAGGGTATTTGGAGGTCCGGTGGAGATGCTCTTATAGCTCGCAACCCACGGCAGAGAGGAGAGCACCAGCGCTGAACGGTCGCATTTCCGACAAATGGGTAGAACAATCTGTGACACCGAAGACCGTGGATTATTTCTTGGAGTACTCGTTGGAGTCTTGGGAGCTACCGCGCCGTATCGCATACGTACGTGTCATATCCCCTTGCCACCGCGCCATGAAATGAGCACGAAAGTTTCGCAAAACCTCCTATATATAGCCCATGTAAATCAAGCAAAACTGGCATCAGGTTTAAGAAGCTAGCTAACTATTCCCTCCGTCCATAAAAGAATGTCTCAACTTAAACCAAATTTACATGATTTAGTGTGTAGATACATGCAAATTTAAACTAGGTTGAGACATTTTTTTATGTACAGAGAGAATAGAAATACTAGCTCGTACGAGGAAGAAACAAACACTACTACATCAATGACGGAGAGAGCATTCGTTCCTATGACCGGGAGGTACAAGCTTGCGTTGCCACTGATGGTAGCGGTGCTGTTGCTGTTGGCTACGTCAGGTTGAGGGCGGCGGCTGGGAGGAGGCGGCAACTCGGCCGGCGAGGCCACCTCTGGCATCGCCGAGCATCATATGGTGCAGTTTCTCCAGCACCTTTACCTGCAGCAATTGGCAGGGGCCGGAGCCTCCTGTATGACGTATGACAAGAACAACCCGAACTGCCATCCGTAATACGCGCGGTAGACGCACAGCAAATCATATAGCTATGGGTGATGTTTGTCTCTGTGATTCGCAAGATCAGTGACATGTAATTCAATAAGTTGATACTCTAGTGCTTTCATGTTAATTTTTGATGATGTATGAATAGACAAGCTGTTTTGGTAGCATGAGTTCTCCATATTTTGTTAGACACCGTGTCTTTCAAGTTCAGGTTTAAAAAGCCGGACCGGTGATCGAACCGGTGAGGCTGTCGGTTCAGGTTTTTACCGGTCGGACCGCTGGTTCATCGGTTCACTGTCCGGTTTTTTATGATATAAAGTAATATTTTTTTTTTATAAATGCTGCAATAAATAAAGAAATATATGTAAAAAATATTTCAAACATGCAATTTTACAGAATAATAATATAAAAAGTAGTCAACGAACATCAACTTGTCAAAACTTTGCAAGTCTGAGACTCTCGGCCGCAAGCCAACAAGTGAGCAACAGCCATATTCAAAGAAAAAAAAGAAAACAATAGCCAATGAGCCAAATAAATAACGCGCATGTATGCATATGCAGGCAGCTCAAACCGGCAAAAGCCGTTAGCTATCCTGTAGCTGTAGTAAATTTTTGGTTACGTACTAATATTATATATGCACGTATCTATGTTCTTGCATGAAGCAGCATCAGGTCAACTGGTTAAAGCAGTAGCTCCACCACACGTCCGTGCGTGAGGTGCTGTGTTCAATCCCCGCCCTAGTCAAATAAATTTTGCGGCTCTGGTTCCGGTTTTTTCCAGTTGAACCGGCGGTCCGGTCCGGTTTTTAAAACTATACTTTCAACCCCTGGTTGGTGTGATCGTGTCAGCAGTCTAGTACGGCCGAGTGTACCATGCATGTACTTGTCTGCCGGCTTATATGACTCTTTAAATTCAATGTAATACCTTCAATAAGGTAACGACGTCAAAACATCATCATTGCCAGGTATGACAGACAAAGGTCAGAAACTGAAGTAGCACCACCAATACTCAATTGTGATGTTGTTTCACATCCTCTTGACCATCAAATTCATGCCTAGCTTTCAGCCTTAACAATGACAAACACATACATACGCTCATACTCATGTATGTGTCGTGTCCCACGCCACTCGACAACCAATATGCATAAGCCTCATTCGATAGAACCATGGAACATGAAATCTCAGAACATCTTCACACAGAATGTTGGGCCTTCCAACCAATAATGACATGCAAAGTTCTCACGTGATCAACTCCGGTCATGCATTGTTACTTGGGGACATTGACTATATGTGTCTATGGGGCACAGTCGTCCCTATGGAAGATCCACGATTTCTAATTGTCGGTCTTTCATCATATGTGGTCTTTAAAAAGCATCTCTTCTCAAAACCTCAAAACAAAATGTGAAGAGTGAGAATCCAATTCTAAGGATTTGATCTTGTGGTTAGCTAGATGGGATTTTTCTTATTATTTTTGCGAGAGTCATCTGGTGGTGGGAAACCTTGTAGCATTTGATTTCTCGCAATATCAATGAGATTTGGGAATCCTAATAAAAAACTAAACTAATGCACGAGTTATATTGGGATATATGTACAACTAAATAAAACATTTAAATTATCATTTTTCACATACCATCCTCTAATATTCTGTAACTTATTTGCATACTAGTCATATTTGTTGTATCTTAGTTAATCTTTTCCTACTTTTCATTAGCACCCAATTTTTTTTGCTTGAGAAGTCATAATTAAAAATATCATTTTCCATATCCTTATTTTCTTATTAAACACACTAGTTATACGTTTGTTCGAGTTAATGCACAGGCATTGCAAAAAATCAAACAATGACCAATACATAGACTTGATGCTTTAACAATCACTACCGGAAAATCTATCTTTCCCGTGAGGGCAGGTGTTTGCCGTGCGTCAAAAGTTGCGGAACACGGCAAAGAAAGACTTTGCCGAGTGGCGGCAAAGAAAAAACACACGGCAAAGGCAAAACACTCGGCAAAGAAAAAACACATGGCAAAGGCACGGGAAAACACACGGCAAAGAAAACCACACGGCAAAGTCACCAGAAAACACACGGCAAATACAACCACACAGCAAAGTCACAGGAAAACACACGGCAAAGACAACCACAAGGGAAACACATAGCATCTTTGCCGTGTGTTTGCACACGGAAAAGTATATTAGGAATTATACCATATTTGCTGGATAATCTAGATTTCACACAATTTATACCATAATGGTGCAAAATGGCACCCATCTAGATTTCACATAAATTATACCATATTTGTTGGATAATCTAGAAATATTAGGAATTTTCTCGCCTAATTTCGTCTATTTAAATGACTTTATGCCAATTTTTCGAAAGTAATTCAAATTTGAACTACAAGTGTGTGATAGTTTGCTCTGAAAATTTTACAAAAATCATTCTAAGGTACATAAGTAGTGGTTATATCACAAAACCGTCGATGGTTTTGAAAAATTCGACCCCTTTCGACGAATAGCCATGGTGGCCATTTTGGCCATTTTTTCGAAAAAATCAAATAAAGTGAAAAAATAACCAAAAAAAGAAATCGTTTGGCATGGAGTGCTTTTATGTGTAGTAGTTGATTGCAAAAATAATAAACTTGAGTTTTGACAAAGTATCCAATAAACTTATTCACAAAAAGATCAATCATCTACAAACATGTTTAAGTTTCGAGTCAAATGAACTAGATATGATCATTCTCGTGACATAGTTTGTTATAATATGCTCATATTTGACAGATAGGTGTATCATGGTATGGCAAACAATGTTGCAGAACTGAGTTTTTTCAAATTATGTTTATAAATATCATTTTTTATTTTTTAAGTGTCAAAAATGACATTTTTGTGAAGCAAGTATAAAAAAAATGGTGCAAAATGGAACCCATCTAGATTTCACACAAAGTAGACCATATTTTATGGATAATCCAGAAATATTTGGATTTTTTTAAGGTTTTTACCTAATTTCGCCTATTTAAATGACTTTATGTCGATTTTCCGAAATTAATTCAAATTTGACCTACAAGTGTGTGATAGTTTGCTCTGAATTTTTTTCAAAAATCATTTCAGGCTACACAAGTAGTGCTTATATCACAGAACCGTCGATGGTTTTGAAAAATTCGACCCCTTTCGACGAATAGCCATGATGGTCATTTTGACCCTTTTTTCAAAAAAATCAAATAAAGTGAAAAATTAGTCAAAAATGAAATCCTTTGACATGGAACCCTTTTATGTGTAGTAGTTGATAGCAAAAATAATAAACTTGACTTTTGACAAAATTTTCAAAAGAATGTTTCACAAAAAGATCTATCGTCTATAAACATGTATAGGTTTCAAGCCAAACGACCAAGATATAACTACTTTCATGGCATAGTTTGTGATAAAGTCCCCATATTTGACACATAGGTGTGTTTTGGTATGGGCAACAATGTTGCCGAACTGAGTTTTTTCAAATTATTTGTATAAATATCATTTTTCATTTTCTAAGTGTCGAAAATGACTTTTTTTTGTGAAGCAAGTACAAAAAATATGGTGCAAAATGGAACACATCTAGATTTCACACAAAGTAGACCATATTTTATGGATATTCCAGAAATATTTGGAATTTTTTAAGATTTCTGCCTAATTTCGCCTATTTAAATGACTTTATGCCGATTTTCCGAAAGTAATTCAAATTTGAACTACAAGTGTATGATAGTTTGCTCTGAATTTTTTTCAAAAATTATTTTAAGCTACACAAGTAGTGATTACATCACAGAACCGTCGATGGTTTTGAAAAATTCGACCCCTTTCGACGAATAGCCATGGTGGCCATTTTGACCTTTTTTCAAAAAAATCAAATAAAGTGAAAAATTAGTCAAAAAATGAAATCCTTTGACATGGAGCCCTTTTATGTGTAGTAGTTGATAGCAAAAATAATAAACTTGATTTTTGACAAAATTTTTAAAAGAATGCTTCACAAAAAGGTCTATCGTCTATAAACATGTATAGGATTCAAGCCAAACGACCAAGATATAACCACTTCCATGGCATAGTTTGTGATAAAGTCCCCATATTTGACACATAGGTGTGTTTTGGTATGGGCAACAATGTTGCCGAACTGAGTTTTTTCAAATTATTTGTATAAATATCATTTTTCATTTTCTAAGTGCCGAAAATGACTTTTTTTGTGAAGCAAGTACAAAAAATATGGTGCAAAATGGAACCCATCTAGATTTCACACAAAGTAGACCATATTTTATGGATAATCCAGAAATATTTGGAATTTTTTCGCTTTCTACCTTATTTCGCATATTTTTATGACTGTATGCCGATTTTTCGAAAGTAATTCAAATTTGAACTACAACGTGTGATAGTTTGCTCCAAAAAATTTCAAAAAATCATTTTAAGATACACAAGTAAGGATTACATCACAGAATCATCGATATTTTTGAAAAATTCCACCCCTTTCAATGAATAGCCATCCTGCCCATTTTGGCCAATTTTTCAAAAGCCTCAAATAAAGTGAAGAAAACCTAAAAAAAAGATATATTTTGGCATATATGAAGTCTTTTTATGTGTACTGCCGATTATTGAAATAAATAATGAAACAAACAAAGAATATAACCAAAACAATGAAGTAAAGAAACAAATAAAATAAGAAAGAAAAAACAAACACACTTTGCCGTGTGCCAAATGGTAGCACATGACAAAGAATCGCGGTATACTGATTGGCTGAGATCATTTTCACGCGGATCACTGTCCTGGATCGTCAGATCCAGCAGGATCCAACGGCCCAATCTCTCCCCCACCCAAACCAGCCTTATCTTCATATTCTCCCTCTTTTTTTTCCCTTTATCTTCTCGATCCACTCATTCTGGATAAAGTTTCTCTCTCTTCGTTACTTCTTTGCTTTTCTCTGTGCAGGTCCGTGGTGCTCGCCGCCGCTCTCCTGTGTTCGCCGAGCCGCCTCGGGTGGCCGTCCCTCCGCGAGAGGCCCGAGCTGCAGCGCCGGAGCCCCACTCCGCGAGACGCCCGAGCTTCAGCTCCATCCCGGCCGCCTCCTTCGCGAGGCATCGCCTGGTTGCTCCGTGCCAGCGTCCTCTGCTCGCCTCGTTCCGGGAGGCGGACGCCGACGACCGCGAGCTGCAGCGCCGGAGCCGCCACGCTCTCCTTGCCGTCTCCCGCGCCGAAGACCACGGGCCGCCGCGCCCTCGTCGCCGTCTTCCGCGTCGACCGCGCCAACGACGCCCTCGACCTTACCGACCTTGAACGGACGCACGCTGGGCCGCCGTGCAGGCCGACGCCCTGGCTCGAACCGCCTCGCCAGGAGCACGCCGCCGTCCTCGCGCGCGTCGATCCTGCACACGCAAGACACGATATACAAGGAGCACGGCGTCCCCGAGGAGTTCACCGCGCGACTCGCCGGCGACCTGCGCGCGAACTCGACGCCTCCACCGGTGTCCCCGCTTGCCCGCCGCTCTCCACGAACCCGCCACCCCTAGGCCCGCTCTGCCTCGCCGCGGCGGCGCCCAGCCCCGCGAGCACACAGCACCGTCGGCGGCGGTGATTTTTTTTAATCCTATTTTACCTGTTTGCCGGGTGGAGCAAAAAGCACACGGCAAAGATGGTGAAAAAACACACGGCAAACTGCTTTACTTTGTTGTGTGGTGGAAAAAACACACGGCGAATGCTTTGCCGTGTATTTTCTGAAAAACACACGGCAAAGAGCCTTTGCCGACGCGAGTTGTGCTGTGAGAGCTTTGCCGTGTTGTTCCGCACGGCAAATTCTTTGCCGGGTTCCGCAAAGCCTTTGCCGTGCGGATTCGTCGCACGGCAAAGAAGTGATTTCCGGTAGTGAATATTCATGGTAAGAATATACATGCTTTAACTGTACATTTAAAAGTCAAAATAAAAAGGTTCATGCATGTTCAACTAATGTTACCCGAACGTTCTTTTCACATGTAGTGTAGCTAAGTAAATTAAGAAACTCAGCTTACGTACCTTCCTCTTGAATTTCCACCCCGGCATGCTGCAATTAATGCTGGTTCGAGCTTTCCATAGAATTTTCGTCGACATTTTACCGCGGCATCTTCTTTCTCCCAAATAATTGCTTCTTTCTCATGGATCGCATGCAATGATAGTAGCACATTACGCGTAAGGTTTCTCAGAACTTTCTTCTCTTGAACGCAGGAAAACTATTTCACAAGGCTACAGTAAGTGTGCACCAGCCGGCCGTGCGTGCTCCCTAACCCCTAAGCAATCAACCATAAGCATATATCGGTAGATATTGTTCTACTGATCTACTCTCCGTCATTTTCTCCGGGTCTTTTTTTTTCTCTGTTTGCTTGAATTCATGCGCCCGCGTTCCGGAAACTTTCAGTTCGTCTTCCGTGCATAACGGTGTTCCAGTTTTCCCTGCATACCATGACTTGGTGAGATGGGTACGATGCTCACGGCAGAGACGAAGCCACCGAAAGCAACATCTTCAAGCTAGTGATAATATATGCATCGATCGATTGATTGACTACTACACACAGAGAGACCATGCATGCATGCCCGCGTAAGTGCATCGCAAGTTAATTTGAACTCCTGCTTGTCAAAATAACCGGCCGGACGGTCACACACGTAAAAACCATAGAAACTTCCTTTGGTACTAGCTAAGCTTGTCCCTTATAAATACCAGATCAAATCTTCGAACGGAGACTCACAGCTCACACAAGCAACACACGAAAGCGTAGCTAAGCTCAAAAGAGAGAGCACTGTGCGTCCCATATATATCTCTCTCTCTGTCCACGATCATGAGTAAGCTCGTGGCAGCAATGCTCTTGATTTTCATGATGATTATATCCGGCTCGGCTGCGAGACCGTTGCAAGGTGATCGAGTGTCTTCGGGCGGTTCCGGCGTTGTGCCGCCGTCGCCGATGCATTGGCGTGGACGCATGCTATCTCAGCTGGAGGAGGAGAAGGGGCCCCAAGGGTGCCCAAAAACTTACGATCCTAAACGCACTGCTCCTCGCCATAGAGGCAAGCAGAGAGTCAGAGACACGACGCGCGAGCATGGAGTTGTCGTGTCTAGCATATATAAGAGTCGGTCAAACCTGAAGCGATATTTGATTTCAGAGATGTCTCCGTTTGTAGATTTCTTACAATATACACACACGCTCTCACACCCATGTACGTTCCTCTTTTAATTATCTATATATGAATTTGATTGTGTTTCCAGATTGCTAATCATAACATAATGAGAGATCTATGGATTCTTGGAAAGACTAACGATCTATCACGCTGCTTGCAAAAAAAAGATCAAAATAGTGTGTGTTGTAGCACTGATTGGTACTACATTGAAGGCAATTGAGGAAATAAGAAACACTATAGTTGGTATTGTCTTGTGCACAATATTTTTGTGCCAATTATGGAAGATAAAATATAAGCTAGAGGCCGTTCGAGGGGTCATGGCACCTAGTTAGTAACTTACTATAATCATTTCCATCAAGAAATGTTCAATGTGTTTCTTGATCAAATTAGTGGAGTTGAATAATCTCTTTGCTGACCCAGCTATTGAGATGCATAGCTTGTCTTGATTCGACGAATTATGTTGCTCATTTTGATAATAACTGAACTTGCAAATAGTTATGCCGACGAATTCTCCCACTATATATATGAGTGTATAGACCTTCGGGACCAACTTGGCACATTTATTGCTGATGTGAGATATGATCCTAACTTTGCAAATTGTATTGTTCTTGGGAACGTCGCTCTGAAGATGGTTCAAACATAGAGACACATGACATTTCCGTTTGTATATCGTCTTATATAGTTAGTCTTGATTTTTCAGTTGCAGCAGCAACATTGGAAGTATATTTGAGGAACACGATGAATGATGATTGGATGAACCATAATATGGTATGCTATATTGAGTGAGACATATTTGCAAGCATCGAAAACAATATAACTTATTATTTTCAAAGGATGAAGTCGCGTAAGGGACAAATACCACATGTGACTAGTGGTAAGTTCCTTTTTCTTACTAATGCAATTTATGCATTATGTATTCATTCATACTAGTATTTTCCAGCTATTTTTTCTGCTCTTTGCAGGTTCTGATTCTTCTCATATGATTGATGAGGAAATGATAGACTATGATCCGAGCAAATCTTTGTTGGTTAGGTACTAAAATGCTTCATGATTACGCAATCGTGATACCATACTTTTTTGTGCTTTTCTTATTGCCGTTTTTTATTCTTTGTCAAAACGCCATATGCATTTGTAGTGTGCTTTGCCTGATATACTGTGTTATTTTGAGAGGGGATAAAAGGGAAATATTTTTCATAGTTTTTGAGCATTAGGAATTAGTCTTGATCTTACCCAAATCCTGGGTCCGCCACTGTCCCTAGACGCACCCACATGACAACCTCGCTGCTCGCATAATTTAAGTAATTTGGCCACTTTTGGTACTCCATCCGATCCGAATTTAGTGTCACTAACCTTGTATAAATCTTGACTGCCACAGGTCATTTTCCACGACACTTATTCTGGTTCAAAGGGAGTAGTCAAAAAAAAAACATGGCCACTTGAATGCTTGCATCTGATCAACACGGCAAGATCACAGGCCATGAAGATCCAAGGGCGCTTCTCCTGTACGGATCGAACATGAGTATCACGGGTCCTTCACTCTTTCCCAGTGGAGTCGTGGTCTTCTCCGTGATGTGCGAGTGCTGTGACTGAAAATAGACTTTGACTTGAACTGAATGCATGGGCTAGCTACGAACAAACGTTGCTCCCCTTGACGTCAGATTCGCTGAGCACATCATAAAAACAGGCTAAAAGGATACATCTGAGCTCTGAAACGGGTACGGTTAATAACTTAATATTTGATCGATTCGGCCAAAATATATCTAGCTTGGATTTTAAGAAAGAAACCCAAATACAGAGAGCGGTGATTTGTCACCCGGGCTACATGTAGCCCGGTATTGTATTTATTTTTTTGTCGCCATTTTAAGTTTCCAAAAAATCCGGAAAAAATACTGGATATTGACAACGACTTGATCTATGTTTGTGAAAAGTTTCAACGCGAAATAGTTTATATTGCGTCCTACACGAAAATGACAAAATTCTGACAATTTTGAGAGATTTTGAATCACCACCCAGATCTAGAAATTTGTCTTTTTTACACAGGATAAAATACTGAATGTTTCGCATTTCTTTTTTGCACACAGGCAGGAATCATCATTATCTACGTTTAGGATTTTTTTCAGAATTTTTTACAACTTAAATTTGCAGATTTTTAAATTTCAAAAAACCGGGCTACATGTAGCCCGGGTGACAAAACGACTTTGCGCCCAAATACATCTATATTTTCCGGTCGAGCTTCCTCTTCAGCGTACATGCATCGTGCATGGTGCAGAGCTAGCTGTTGGAGTACAATATGAGTTCTAATCGATACTTGATGCATTTTTCCTTTTCCTCTGGATAACACACTGAGATTACCGCGATTCTTCTCGTAAGAAAACTACTCTCGCTGTTTTGAATTAGATGACTTGCTATAGGGCAGTGCTAAGCGTCCCCGGGGATCTGGGGCTTCCGATCCCCCGCCTCCCCCGTTCGACACGTGTCCATCCGAGACCTGTAACTCATGTGAAAAAAGCTCCACGAAAAAAGCCCAGGCTCGTGAAAAAGAAAGCTTCGTCTCCTAATTGCAGCACCGCACCCCGTAGCTTTGCCAGAAAAGACGCCGCCGGCCGACGGAGAAGACGCCGTAGCTTCGCCGGATAAGACGCCCGCCCGTCCCCGGAGAATACGCCGCTCGCCCGTCACCGGAGAAGACGCCGCCCGTCCCCGGAAAAGACGTTGACCGCCCGTTGCCGGAAAAGATCACACTGCAGCTTCGCCGGAGAAGACGCCGCCCGTCCCCGATGCCATCACCGTCGGCCTCCCGTGATAGCACCGCCACACACCTACGATAGCACCGCGGGACGCCGATGGCAGCCCGGCCGTTGTATCACCGCTTTCTCCATGGCAGCGCCGTCGTAGCTCGTTGTAGCACCGGCAACCACCTCGGTAGCATTTTCGCATGCGATTGCAGCTCTGCCGGCCTGCGCTTGTGCCTGCCATTTGAAGCTTCGACGGATTGTGGCACCACCAGTGGCCTGTGGTAGCCGGCCTGTGGTAGCATCGCCACCCGCCTCTCGCAGCATCCCCGCCGGCATCCGGTAGCACGACCAAAAACCGCCGCCAGGCTATGGTAGCATCGCAGCCTGTCTCTCGCAGCATCGCCGTCGGCCTGCGGTAGCATGACAAAAAACCGCTGTCGGGCGCTCGTAGCACCGCCGCCGGCCTCTGGTACCATCGCAGCCTGCCTATGGTAGCACGATTTCTTGGAGCAGGAAGCACCGCTGGCCACGATTGGTAGCAAGTCCGGCCATGGCTTGCAGCCTGCCTATGGTAGCACGATTTCCAGGTTGCAGCAATCCCCATCCCTCCATCCCTCTTGTGAGCAGAACGAGGCACCGGACGTGGGAGAGAGATGGGGTCAGGGAGTGAGATGGGGCTGTGCGGTCGTGTGGCGGGGCAGCGACGGCGCGTGTTGATGACGGCTGGCAGAGCTTTCCATGGGAGCTTGCGCACGGAGCAGAGACGGATGGATGTAAAATCACCGCCGATTGGCGGCACCGGAGATGTCCAGCTCGCGGGGGTGGGGCGAGGAGCCGCCGGAGATGTCAAGGTTGTGCGGTGGAGCTAGGAGCCGCCGGAGATGGGAGAGGAGGACCCGCATCGGTGGGGATTGGGGATTTTGGAGGAACGTCTCGTACTCTCGTACAGAACGAGAAAGGAGGAAACGAGTGGAGGAGAGACAAGATAAGGTGGGGCCCGTTGGACGCGTGGCGCGCGCTCGACCTGGGGGACGCGAGCGTGCCCCGGATGATTAGAAGTGTTTCCCCTTGCTATACACCACATGTAAATGTATCTATATACATGTAACATGTCTAGATACATACACATGTGGTGGATAGCAAGTCATCTAATTTAAAATATAGGGAGTATTATGCATAGTCGACCAAAGGTACGTGTTGAACCGACAATCAACATTGAGCATAGCATATATATCGGATTATCGGTATCCTTCTCCGCTGAGATTTTGTCTCCCGGTCCTGTTATGTTTGCTTTGGACAGTTCGAGTTGCGACTTCCTCCACGTATCTAGGTGCGCGTGTGATAGGCATGCACAATGTTCACGGCAAAAGACGACCGAAAGCTACATCTTTTGTACTCCCTCCGTCCAATAATAATTGTCTCAACTTTATCAAAAAGTAGATGTATCCATACATGTTTAATGTCTAGATACATCCACTTTGTGGCAAACTTGAGACAGTTATTATTGGACGGAGGGAGTAGAAATATTGTACACTCTGAACCAGAAGCTCAAGTACGTACGTGAGAATATATGCGTCGGCCGCCTGAAGTGGGAGTAGTAAAACGAAAAAAATAGCACGCTATTTCCCGGTTAATAGCACGATATAGCGTATTTGGAGAGGCTACGCTATATTTAGCCTAAAGTTGACGCTACGGCGCTATTTTCGTCTTATACACTCGAAACCACACTAAACGTGGCAACGTTATAGCTACGCTAACAAAAAGTCTGGAAATAACGTTAGGTGATGATGATGGCGGGCAATATGGTGGTTCTTCTAGTTATTCTGAAGATGATGTCAATGATTCTGATTAAAGTTTAAAATATTTATCTTTTAGTTTATTACTTTTTCATGGTTTTAAGCCTCATATTTGTATTCGATTTGAATATGGTTACCTGGTTATGCATGTATTGTTTCTGGAAAAAAATAGCGCTGAAATGCTTAATATTTGGGCTATTTCTTACAACTTTTTCATCACGCTATTTTATATGTAACTTCGCTATATCACGTTATATCTTGTATAGCTTCTGAAGGAGGGCCACGCTATTTTTTATAGCACGCTATTTTTTTCCTTGGGCTCCATGCATTGGCAAGTTTCAACAACTGGTGCCTACTTGTCAAATTTACCGGCTGGCCACACACGTAAATCGCATGGAAGTTTACCTAGGTAGGCCTGCCATGCATGATGACTTATAAATAACCTGCCAGATCCTCAGACAAAAACTCACATACACTACACACACATCACGGAAGAGCCCAGTTTGACTGATCGAGATAGCAGCTCTTTTTTTTTTTTTTTTTTTTTTTTTTGGAGGAAGCTTGTGCTATGACGTCCGCCATGATGAGGAAGCTTGTAGTTCCCGTGCTCTTGGTTCTGACTAGGGAATGTGGCGCGGCGACACGCCGCACTTGTGGTGACAAAAAGATTTATCTGAGTGTATGGTTTCAAATTGAGTAGCAATGTGCTGTAAATAAGGTTTGGTACTTTAAACTTTAGACCAATCTACAAAGACAAATCAATGTACAAAAGATATGAATATCTCCGCACTTTTGATAAACCAAATGTATTCTGAATAGCTAAATATGCATCAAGAATTGTGAACATTTCCACATCTGTTATACTTGAAACAGTATGTTTTACTAACCTAGGAAGATAAGATTAATATTACAGCCAGCTGATCTTTAAATATCTGGAACTACTAAATGCAATGTTCAGTGTCATCAGACCCTCTAAAAATCTGGAACTACTAAATGCAATGTTCAGTATCATTAGACATATACTTATCTGGATTTGCAAACAACTGTGAATAAAGGATAAAAAATTGTCCGAGAACGCAATTAAGCAAGATATTATGGATGAAATATTAAATATATGGAATATGTGTATTTGACAAAAAAACGTTCTATACATGCACCAATTCGATCATTCTCAGGTTACTACTATCAAACCTATCCATATTATTATGCACACAATTCAAAAGAAATCAAAGGGGATTAAAACAGAAAAAATGGCATGTTTCCTGTCGTAAATCACCACAATAATTCAGAGAATATTGCTAACCGAGGAGAAAAGAAGAATGGAGATATCATAGACGATGGCGGCGGCTGCTGCAGTGTAGGAGAACATGGGGGCGAGACTATGGTACCGCTACTGGGCGGTAGTATCTAGCAGCGCCTGCCAGAAGAGTGGTGCCCTAATGGTGGACTCATGTCACTTGTATGAGTCACTTGTACTGGAACCTCTTGGTGAACTGGACGAAGATGCCAGCCTTCCTGGAACTCAGGTCTCCAAGAAGCACATGCATTGAAACTCATCAGTTTCACCTTGAAAAGCACATGTAGGGATCAACCAGATTCTTAAACTGAAGATAAAGAAATTAAGGACCAGAAGAATCTCACCTTAGGCTTTAGACCGTGCCAGTCATGGATTGAGCCTAGAGGAGCCCTCTTCTTTGCTTCTCTGGACCCGCCGGTGGCACTTCTTAATTGACAGGAAAAATACCAAGTTAGGGAAAATTAACTGTCATAAGAAGCCTAATGATTATAACACTTATTACATGCTCATACTGCATGTAACTTTAGAAGGGAAATTGATATGAAGATTAAACTGATGCGACTATTGATTGAAAGCAATATATACTACTATTGTAGATAAATGTTATAGGTTGATGTTAGTTTGCCAAGATTAATATCATAACAGTATAACAATTTCTTTGATGATCATCCTTTTTATCAGATTTCTCTAGGCGATGTAAAACATGAGTGATTTTGAATCACTTAGAAGGGAAATTTCTATGAAGATTAAATTGATGCGACAATTGATTTAAAGCAATATATAGTACCTTTGTAGATAAATATTCTAGATTGATGCTAGCTGGTGAAGATTAATATCATAACAATATAACAATTTCTTTGACGATTATCCTTTTTATCAGATTTCTGTAGGCGATGTAAAAATGAGTGATCTTAAATCACTTGGGGGCGGGGCCTTGGGCAAAACAGGAGCTAATTTCAAAACTAAATCAACTCATTTCTAGGTGGAGAACTGAGACCCTTATGAAATTAGGGAAAATAATCATTCTATCGTACCTTTTACTTCATGAATATGATGGGTCTGCGAAAGATAAGATCAGAATAGGAAGGCTCAACATATTTCTAACAAGAACTTATTTTTTTCACAATTCAAGTTGAACGTAATATAAAATATTGGATCAAAATCTTTGAGTAACTACTGCCATTGTTCAAAGGTGCACTAACATAACCTGAAAAGCAAATCTGCCTGAAAAGTTTATAGAAATTAAGTGATGATTGATCCTCTAAGTTGCACTGACATTAAAACTCCCAAATTTTCCTACACATTTTCCAAGCGAGGAAGAAATAAAATACAATTAACCTATGAGAAAGTGTGGGATTGACCAAATAGAGGCATGCCATGAACGAAATGTAGCACCTACTTAACGCTTGCATTTCTTGGCACCATGACTGCCCCTTGGTGCTTTCTCTCCTGGTGCAGCCTACCTGTCCACAATGGAAGGCAATGCTCATCAGATGATGTTCATCTGTCTTACATTGTTAATCTTTGGTTCTTCTTACTTATATATACTTTAAGCTATATTAATTATATGACATAAATTCTTGTAAGCTTAACCAAGAAAACACAAAACTGAGTTATTTTTGGGAAAAAAAATCAAATTAAATACATGAGGCCAGGCCTGAACACATCATGACAAATATTTTGAAAAGAGGCATTGAAGCTTACATCTTAGCTAACTTCCTTGGATTGCTGATACACTTCCGTTCATGAAAAGCTCATGTTAAGAACACAAGTGTATATCAGATTGGGTGTAATCCAACAAACTACCTTTTCAGATGTGAAGGCTTTAGGAATTAGCGATAATATGATCGTAAATCATATGGTAAAGTAATATCTAGAGCAGCATAAACTGCAGCAATGAAGAGGTTTGAGAGGAAAAGATGGCAAGGTGCTATGGTCCAATCAATGTGTATATTGCAGTTCCAAATTAACATCCTTCAATATCGACAGAATAAAAATTGGAAAGCAGCACAATAGTAAGCTTTGTGTTTCCACAAAAGGAGAGCAATATATCGAACACATGAGTAATATGTTAACCAATATATTGAGCACATGAGAAATATAAAACATTAGTCATGTAGCTAATATATGGTCGCTGAGCAGTACTCTTCCCAGATATTTAGAAGTAAGTAAATATAAAGAAAATGATTTGGTCAGAAATTATTATCATCGAGCTTAACTTCCAGAATATATTCGTCATAATTCATTGCTGGTACTCAAAATTAAAAAAATTGAGTAGGATTAAGATATTGTTTTGCCATTTAATCCGTTCATAGCATGTCAATTAAGGTGGTCTACCATATGAGTAATTTTAAGCAGAACATAGAAAATAATATGAAAAATGGGGAGATGATGACCTGTACTGCTGGACATCCTTGCGGTGCTGCAGCCGCCGAGGTTGGAAGCAGAGGGCGGCGAGCGGGCGACGCGGGAGCAGAGGAGGGCGGTGCGAGTAGGGCGAGGTGGGGTGTGGCGGCGGAGCAGCAGAAGGCCGGCGCAGCGAGTTGAGCAGGCCGAAGACGACAACGGCGCCGGACTTGAGCTTGGCGAAGGAGAGCTTCCGCGAGATGAGCTTGGCTGGAGTCGACGCGGTCCATCTTCTTGGCCCGCAGGAGGACGGCTGGGAGGAAGAGCCGCTGGCGCCGGACACCACGGAGAGGCTGCCGCCGTAGCGGAGCGAGGTGAGGGGAGGCAGGGTGTCGCCCGCGGCGGCTAACCCTAGCACGGGTTGGGGAATTTTTCCCCGCCGCCTCCGGCACATCGGAACCGACCGGCGGCGCGAGGAGGGAGTCCGCCGTGGGGGAGGAGTGGGAGGGGTCGGCCATGAGGAGGTGGAGGAGGCGGCACTGCGGTGGTGGTCGCCGGCGGATTGGTGCGCTCTGGGGAGAAAGGAGTAGCGGCGGAAAGTTGTGTGCACGCTTTTCCAGGGAGGTCCCTGGCGTTTCCTGAAATTGCGAACCAATCCTTGGCGGGGTTTTTTTTGTTAATATTTTGCGACAAAAATCGTGCCGGGGGTCGACCGGCTGGTGGCCGGGTGCACCGGCTGGTGACTGGGCTACGCGTCGGATTCCTACTGGAAGAAAATCGTGGCACTGTAGATTGCTACAGTGCCACACGGGGGGCGCGACGTGGAGGGTTCTGGGCCGTCGGATCTCGTCGATCGGACGGCCAGGGGTTGGAGGCGACGTGAAACCTGCGGAAGCAGGTCAAATCTTGGTGGCCTTTATATATTGATCTATATGGTGGTCGTGTCCGGCTCATGGACCGGGGCTGTTGCGAGGCCGTCACAAGGTGATCAAGTCTACGCCGGGAAACCCTCCTCCGGCGGTTCCGTCGGCATTGTTCTGCCGCCACCGACGCCTTGGCGTGGACACATGCTGTTTCAGGTTGAGGAATTCAAGAGGCCCCAAGGGTGTCCGAAAACTTACGATCATAAGGCACCACCTTGTCGCTTGCCATAGAGATGAGTGGACGGGGATTCGTCGCGTCTTGCATGGAAGCCGAGCATAAAGTTCATAATTAATCTTCGTTTCGCACCGATCGATATAACGTTGATCAGATATATTTACCTGGTTCCGTTTGTTAATTTCATATCCAGCATGTGTGGTTTCTTTAATCATAGTCTGCGTTGGACGAATAAACAATCATGTACCCCTTTTTAATTTATCCGTGCTAGCATTGTTTTCTGGTGATAGCGTTATAATTTGTAGTGGTCAAGCTCACAAGAACATAAGTCAAATATTGAAATGTTCGACACATTTTTTTAAATCCCGGATTTGTCAACGAAACCACTGAAACTTATAATTCAAAGAGAAAAGATGATGCTCGTTCTCTCTCCCTCCCTTCTTGTTGAGTACTCTTAACACATGAATGCTTAGGCACCTCCACCCACCAAAGGACACGGACGCTGGGACTCAAGCACCTCTATACACTAGTAGGAAAAAGCTTACCGCTGACGTACAAAAAAACGCTACTGCTGACGGGCGGCCGCCCGTCAATGTTGTTACGTCAGTGGTAAGTTGTACCGCTGACGGGCGCCCCGCACGTCAGGAGTAACGGACCACACTGACGTGCGCCGTCCCTGCCCGTCAGGAGTATCACACCATACCGCTGATGCACAGGTGCCCGTCAGTAGTAATAGGAGTACTACTGGCGTTCTTTCTAGTGTGCACGCCACTAGTAACATTTTTCGGTTTAAAATATATAATTTTCACATAAATATATTTGTCCAAAAATATAAGAAACAGGCCATATCCAAATGTCAATTTATCCATATATTTCATTTGTCCTAGTATACATCCAAATACATACATGTTTTATCCACACGTCCACCATATCACATCTCATCTATCTAGTATACATAAGATCATGTGATGTTGTCGCTATTGTCGCCGCCGCAGCCGTCGATGTCGTTGTCATCGCCACTACAGCTTGTGTCGATGTCGTCGCCGCAGCTCTGTGTCATTGTCGCCGTAGCCCATGTCGTCGTCGTCGCACCGTCTCGTCATTGTCGCCTCCTTCCTTTTATACTGCAAGCATCAGGTGTACATTTTCTTACTCCAAACATAAAGCTTCATCAAGTCATAATTGCACATAATAATTGCTCCAAAGGTGTACATCAAATTCTTCACTTACTACAAGTTCTTTTCTTACTCCAAACAGAGAGCATTCAAAAAGAAGCGATTACACTACTTATGCTTCAGGTTAGTGTAAAGAAAGTAAGAGTAGATAAACTCCTAGAACAGCTCTACTTATGCTTCAGGTTAGTGTAAATATAAGTAACGAAAATTGTATACTATGTGTAACCATAGGGTATATTACGTATATACACAAACCATGAATAGTATGAGCTAAGCTAACAAGCTTGTGGAGATGTTTTACCAGACCAAGAACATGTACAACAATTGTCCAACTAAGAGTAGCATAGATCAGATAAACTAGAACCGGACATGATAGATAGATAGCAAGCATTAATCGTCCATGCCATGTCAGTGAACTTGGGCAATTACTGAGTATTAGTGGCTAAACATAAATGAAATTCAGAGGTGCAAGAAATCCATCAGATGTATGGATAATGCAAAATAGAGACAACTGTCTAGAATAGAAAGTCCCTGGTTTGTAATTCATGGCACAAGTGAGAGCTTACATTATTCATAGACTTCAAAGTAAAGTTTGGCAACATGATAAAGCAGCAAAATGACATGGTACAAAAGGTAGCAGCATTAGTAATAGTTTACCTTTGAGTACAGTGGTTCGTACATCTTCTGGTATTTAGCTCCAAGTGCGGCTCTCTCC
This sequence comes from Poa pratensis, assembly GCA_947311845.1. NCBI lineage: Eukaryota > Viridiplantae > Streptophyta > Magnoliopsida > Poales > Poaceae > Poa > Poa pratensis. The sequence continues at coordinate 15,886,122 of CAMZMU010000111.1, forward strand.
TAAAAAAACTTTGCCTCAAGTTCATCGTGTTGGCTCTGTCAAATGGCAAGCAAAGGCAAGTATGTCACCACCAAATACAACTAGATTTCCCCCAAAACTCAAGCATTCAAATCGTGACTCATAAATACACAGCGAACAGATCAAATGAAGGAAATGTTGTTCAGAAACTAGTACTTCAAAAGATGACTTGGTTCAAAAGAACATGTTATCTGGACTTCCATGAACCAAAGTTCATCACCGTTCTATGTTTCAAAGATTTCTCTCTAAATTGGTATTGCCTTATCAAGTCAAACTGTATCAATTTACTACTTATTTGACTCGCTAATTTTTGTATATTATTGCAATCACTAAGTGTAGTACAGGCTGGATGCCAATGCAGAAATAATTGTAAAATCTGAAATTGTAAGTTTTTACCATCATGCAACTCTTCTTAGTTCTTACACACACTTTTGTTTCCCATTATTAGGTCCAACACTGTGCACTTGTTGAAGCAGGCGATTCCTTGCCGTTGTCACCATACATGATTCTTATCTGCTCTTTGTATTAGAGATGAATTTTCTGCACGGATGGGTGATTTGGTCACTAAATCCAGTCACATGGCAACTGAAACAGAAAATATTGAGATGCTTCTTTTATAAGGGAAATGAGAAAGATGTTGAGATTTTCCCTCCCCGCTCTGCAGCTATAACGCATGACTGAAAGAACAGAAACAAGGGAGAAGAAGAGCGAGGGGCAGACCTGGCTTGACGTGGATGCTCCTTGTGGTGGCAGGGGTTCAATCAGCAGCAGCAGCAGCCCGAATCGGAGGAGAGAAGCAGCAGCAGCAGTAGCCCATCCCCAGCATCGGAGGAGAGCAGCAACCAGAGGAGAGCAGCAACCAGCAGCAGCAGGAGCTCGGGGAGACCGGCCGTGCACAACGAGGTCGTGTTCGATTTGCTGGAATCCCGAGCAGAAAAATGAGCGAATAACTCGAGGAGGTAGACGGGAGGAGAGTAGATCGGGGCGGGGACTTACGGATTGGAGGAGGAGGAGGCCTCGCGGGTGCTGCGTCGCCATGGTCGCGGGTCCCTGTCGCCCCAGATTGCAGCCTCGATCTGTTGGGCGGACGAACGAGAGCGCCGGCGCCTGTCTCCGATGCCGCGGGACAAGCTTCGATGGGATCGGCGGTTTCTTGTGCTGCTGCTGCTCGGGAAGTTCGCCGCTGCAGCCTTGAAGGAGTTGGGCGACCGGTGGGGCTGCGGGCAGAGAGGATTGTGTGGCTGCTGCTGCTCGGCGGTGGCAGGGCCAGCCTCTATGGCCTTGGTGTAGAGGCTGGCGGCAAGCTCGAAGTCGTCGTCGACGAAGGCCTCCTTCCCTTGCTCTCCAGATCCGACACGGCGAGAGGTTGTGGACGGTGGCGGGGGCGAGGTTGGGGCGGGGGAGGGGCTGGGTGGCCGGCGGGATAGGGAGCGAGGGGGGAGGGAGGAGATCGAGAGGGGATAGGATAGGGTTTGGCGGCACTAGGAGGGAGGAGATGGATAGCGACAACGCGTTTCTGGCGGAGCGTGGGGATAGGATAGGATAGGGCTAGGTCATGATCCCATGTTAGCCTGACGTACAGCATAGTCGACCGTCAATGGTTTGTCTTGTACCACTGTGGGGCGAGCCCGGCTGTTCGCTGACGGACGCCTGTGTTGTGCGTGAGTGGTACCGTTAGCATTGACAAGCAGCGCTATGGCACGTCAGTGGTAACCTTTTTATTTTTGTTCCATTTTTTCTTTTTCTTCTCTTTTTTGTTTATTTTAATCTGTTTTTTCTTCTTTGCTTTCCTATTTTATGTTCATGTATTTTCCCAATTCTTTTGTTGTTTTACATACTAGTTGGCATGTACGTGCAACACACGTGTTCATAATTATATAGGGGACAATTTACAGGTACCAAAATAATGTACCAGGGTCTATGATGGCTTTTTGTTTGTGCATCACAAATACCATAACTCATCATCGACACGGAAGTCATGGCAGTATGCATCAACTGTGTATTACTAATGTCTGACACATAGCGGTGAAAATTGCCCATGAGTTGAATAATGTTAAGATAAAGTACACAACAACTTCACAATTAAAACGTCATATTTTATCATTTATCTTTGTCTGATTGCAGCTTAAACATGAAACATATCAAAGCAAAGAAATCACCAAAAAAGCATTGACATCTATCCATGATGGCGAACATGGGTCTGCCATGAAAAGGAAAAAAATAGGAGATTCACAAATTAGCTAGGCACGTGCCAATATAGTGTCTTGCTCTTCCCAGCACGATTAAAATAAATCTAAACAAAGAAGAACTTGCAAGCTATATATATATAGTGATGTCTTTCAAGGAGAAGGTGAGAGGTTTCCTATTTATCGCATAATTTGGGTGACTGCGGATCAAGTGATCAACTATAAAAGAAAGTACTTTGTAAGTAAAACAATACATAAGTCTTAAGAACACACTGAGCAAAATATGTATAAACCGAGTATTGTAAGAAGAAAATATAGCAAGTGCGCTGCTACATGCTTAGATCATAATGACAACCACATGAAATGTATTCACATTCAACAATGACTTCATTAGCTATATCTTTCAAGTACTGGAAATGAGCTTTTGGTTGTCGACAAATCACATAATCGAAAAGCCTACACAAAGGGCACGACGTGTTCAAACAGAAATAAATTGAGGTGTAAAGTAACTACTGGGGATAAATTTTGTGCCCAGCCTTAACAACAATTTGAAAGTTGCATGGTCATGTTGCCTCTTAATTTTGTATACAGATCCTTCAATTTTTGTTCTTGAATGTGACCGTATGTACTAAGCTTCAGATTCGTCCACAAGGACCTAAGTATCCTGCACATGATTAAGAAAAATGATGCAGTCATCTGATATATAAGATAAGTGAATGGACAATATAAGTCTCCAATTTCTATAGTGTGTTAAACATGCCAACGTACTGAATTTTCCTGTGCACTGACGACTTTCTCAAGCTCGCATCTGAAGACAAAAATAGTAGTCATATGACAAATAAGTAGTGCCTTAGCCTCTAGCACATCAAGCTATACATTGTTAAAATGTATTGTTAGTACGTAGTACTATTGCATAAAAGAAAACCTGTAAAATAAGCCGAGCTATCTGAAGCCAATAGGTTTTTGGCTGAAGATGAAGTTTAAGATACAAGTGTAAGTGCAGAGTAACAATCCACAATTCAAAGTGCATCTAGGTTTCAGATAGCCCAAAACCAAATTGCTTTTACTTACATTAACATGATAGAACGAAGTGATCCATATTTATAATTGCATCAACGAACCATGCATAGAAGAGAAAAGTTGCGGCACCTGACGGCGGCGAGGAGCGGGCTGTTGTTGAAGTACTTAGCCTGGTACTTGCCGGCCTGGCAGTGTTGAGGAGCTGGGTGCTGTGAGAGTCCTTGGTGTGTGACTTCACTAGTAGAGAACAGGGCATCAGTACCGGTCTTATTAGGCCTTTAGTACCGGTTTTGCAACCGGTACTAAAAGGTCGAGACTAAAGGGGTACCCCTTTAGTACCGGTTGTATAAACAACCGGTGCTAAAGGCCCTCCACGTGGCCGAACCTGCGCGCGCGCAGCTGAGGACCTTTAGTACCGGTTGTTCATAGCAACCGGTACTAAAGGTTCCTGTTTTTTTTGCCCCCCCCCCCCCTTATTTTTTCAGGGGGTTAGGTTTTCGGTTTTTTTCTTTTCGCTTATTTCTCAGGGTTTAGGGTTTCTGTTTTTTTCCTTTTCGCTCATTTTTCAGGGTTTCGGAGGAGATCACGTATAAAGTACTCACTACACATATAAAGTACTCTTTACACATATAAAGTACTGTCGTTACATATAAAGTACTCATAATTACAATGGAGATCACCGCTAGCTAGTACATGCATGGAGGGAGTCTATTAATCAACATAGTGGAATTCACCGAATTCATCTACGACATGCGTCATAATGAATCCCGCCAATTCCTCCGCAATAGCTTTTACGCGGTTTTTTAGTAGGAGCTGGTTCCGCTTCCTTGCCATCTTTAAAAGAAGGAGATCAAATCAGTTATGATCGAAACTAAACATGATTGATGGTAGCAAAATAAAAGTTGTGTATGATGTTTACGTACCTCTCGATTTCTTATACTATTGACTCTCTCATTGACCCTCATGTGAATATACTCGCAAACGTAGTATCCACATAGTTCCGTCCCCTGTGGTTGTCGCAGACACCACTATACAAGAATTTAATTTAATCAAATAATAATCAAGAGAATGATAATGGTATTAGAAAGATACATAGACCTAGATACGTAGTAGTACTTACGTTGTTAGCCTTGAACTCCAGCTTAGGTTTCCATTCACCGCGTTCTTCCGCGATGAACCTTTTCCAAACCCTGCCCGGAAAAGAAAATGAATTGAGGAGTTATTACTTATACTTTTGATATCCGGAAATGAACGAAAGAGGACGATATAGTGCGATTGAAATTACCTCTTGAGCATTAGACGCACGCTTTTGTAATCATCTTGATCTTTCCTTAATGAGTCCCAGACTTCAACTTGTCCTTCCTCGAGTCTAATGATTAGCAGAATGAAGTGGTACCTGCGCACATTTATATACGCAGGTATTCAGAACTCATCAATTACACTTAATATCGGGAAAGCAAAATAGAATGTGTACAAGACAGTAACACTCACCCGAAGTTGTAAGGAAAAGTATTTCCTTTCTGGTACTTTGTCGCTTAAAACACGTTAGCAAAACGTCCTCTGTTTCCTGGGCATACAGAGGACTTTGTACGGTGACTTCATGAACTTTATCCGGGTCAATGAACCCAATGTCCCAGATTCCTCCCATTCGGCATTCACGAATCTTCATTCTGCATAATAGCGTACAAAAGAATGTTGTGAGGATAATTACAAGCAATGAACGAGCTTAACTATAAATAATTATTAAATTACACGAATAAATTACTTACAGACAATAGCAGCTGATGATAGATTTCTCGAGAGCAAGTTGATTGTACATCTGAAAAAGTTCGGAGAACGCAACCTCCACACCATATTGTCGGAAGAAGTGTTGTTCCTTAACTCCCGCCATGAGACACATTTTCCCTTCTTTTGCGGCGGCCATGTACCAGTTATGCAATTTATATAACTGTGTTGTTAGAGCACTCGGATTTTCGACCAGAGGCAGCCCGAGTTCAAATTTATATTGAATTGTTATCTGCGCTATGGGGCAACCTGTGTCGCCAATGACAACTTCTCCATGCTCGATTTCCCGAGCTTCAGAAGGCACAATGAGCGGGGCGATCGATTGTGCTTCTTGTTCTCCGAGCTGGGCAACTCTTTTCCCGCACGCTTTTTCTTGCTCCATCTGTGAGGAAAGTACCTTTTCAATACCTCGCTCATAGTCTGAAAGGGGCGGTGGTGGAGGGTCATATAGGTTGTCAACGGTGTGATCTTTTACCTCAGTTGGTATAGTCTTCAGAAGTTCCTTCATGGGGTCCAGTCTTGCCTCCAGTCTTTCCTTTTTTTTCTGTTCAAAAAAGGCTCTCGCCTCTTCACGTGTGCTCACTTCTAATTCCTCCTGAGTCATCTCGCCAGCTAACTTCTCAGGAGCCTTGACTTCCTTGGGTTTTTTTGCACGTTTCTTGACAGGGGACGACGTGAACAGCTTCCGCTTTGTCAAACTACTAGTGGGCGCAGCAGTCGGCTGACGGGACGGCGCGGGCGATGGATATTTCTAACTTAGCAAAATTATTTTTAGTAACTTAGCAAAATATTTCTAACTTAGCAAAATTTTCAAAGTTATTTTTAGTAATGTTTCTAACTTAGCAAAATTAACCTAAACAAAATTCTAGTAAATAAGTAAATATTTCTAACTTAGCAAAATTTAGCAATATTTTGCTACACTAAGCTAAACAATAATAAGCTAAACAAAATTTAAAACTTGCTAACTTTACAAAATTTGCTAAGTTTACAAAAAAAAAATTTGCTAAGTTTACAAAATTTGCTAAGTTTCAAATTTGCTAAAATTTCTAAGTTTACAAAATTGCTAAGTTTCAAAATTGCTACACTAAAAATAACCTAAACAATAATGAAATTTTTTTGCTAAGTTTCAAATTTGCTAAAATTGCTAAGTTTACAAAATTTGCTACAAAATTTGCTAATAATAATCTAAACAATAATAATCTAAGCAATATTTCTAACTTAGCAAAATATTTCTAACTTAGCAAAATTTGTAACTTAAATTTGTGCTAACTTAAAATTGCTAACTTAAATTTTTGCTACTAAAAAAAAAACTTACCTAAAACGTGGAGGCCGGCGATGGCGCGGTGGTGGAACCGGCGATGGCGCGGTGATGGCGCGTGGTGGCGCGGTGGTGGGAGGCCGGAGAGGCGCGGTGGTGGCGCGGTGGTGGAGGCCGGCCGGCCGGAGAGGCGCGGTGGTGAGGCCACCGGAGAGGCGCGGTGGTGGACAGAGACGGCGGGGGACGCGCGGCGGTGGACGGAGAGGACGGGATGGGTGGCGCGCGGTGGAGGCCGGAGGAGCAGGGCTCCGCCGTCGCCGTGGAGATCACCGGAGGAGAGAGACGACGCGGGCTCTTCGTCGATTTTGGGGATCGAATCGTCGATCCCCACTTAAAACTGCATTCAAAAGGCCTTTAGTACCGGTTGTTATCTACAACCGGTACTAAAGGGTCTTTAGTACCGGTTGTAGATAACAACCGGTACTAAAGGTCTGTTTGGGCTGCGGCGAAATTTCGCGCGCGAAGCCCACCCCTTTAGTACCGGTTGTACATTACAACCGGTACTAAAGGGCCTTTTTTTTGTTTTTTATTTTCTGTTTTTTCTATTTATTTTAGAAACATCGTTAACACCAACGACGTCAATTCTCTAGTTTCTTTTTTCTTTCTTATGTTTCCTGTTTTTTATATCTATTTCGTTTCTATTTTGTTTTTTTCTCTAGTTTCTTTTTCTTTAATGTATATTTAATTTAATTGTCTACACAATTGTAATAATTATCTATCTATTTGTTTTCTATAAAAATGGACCCGAGCTATGTAACTGGATTAAATAAAGATGTTTCAATATGAATTTGAATAACTTGTGCATACTTTTGAATCTGACAAAAACGTACCACACAGTTACATAAAAGGATACATTATTACACATCACTAACAGTTACATAAAAGGATACATTATTACACATCACTAACAGTTACATTACTACATAAACGGACCACACAGTTACATAAAAGGATTAGGAGGAACGGCGGGAGGAGCCCTAGGATCCAACATCACCAACATTATTCTACATAAACGGACTTGCTGGCTCGAACGCCGTAGGATTAGGGGAAACGGCGGGAGGAGCCAGCCCCGTGGGCGGCCGCCCGGTTCTCACGCGCACGTTTGCGGCGGAGGGCAAGATCCATGGAGGATGAGTTTTCAGCGCCCAATCCAGCTCGGAAGCCTCCTTCGCTTTGAGCTGGTAGACAGTCTTGGCTCGCTGGACAGGGTAGTCGCGGACAGACTGGAAGGAGGCTTCCATGGCCTCCTGTATCTGCAACCCACAACCCTCTTCCCCGTCGTCGCTCCAGTCGAAGTCGTCGTCCTCCTCCTCCTCCTCCGCGGGAGGAGCGGCGGCGCCTGGTGGAGGTGCAGCGGCGCTAGGTGGAGGTGCGGCGGCACCTGGTGGAGCAGGAGGCCGGTAGGAGGGCATTCCTCTCCACGCCGGGCTCGTGGGCATACGGCGGGATAGGCTCCCGCGGTAGCGCCCAAGCGCGCTCTGCCGAGCACGCTCGACCTCGTCCAGAAGGCGCTGCGGCGGGCGTGGCGGATCCATCTCGTGGAGACGATGCGTTCGTGGCTAGGAATGGTGGATTAGGGTTTACCCCGTCGGCGACAATATATAAAGACCTCCAGGGCAGCGCTAGGGGAAGACACGTGGCTAGGGCAGCGCTGGGGGAGGACACGTGGCTCCGCAAAGCCCGACTTTAGTCCCGGTTGGTGTTACCAACCGGGACTAAAGAAGCACACGGATCGTGTGTTTCTTTCAAGCGCTTGTGAGACGTTGGATCAGGGGTGAGCCCGACTTTAGTCCCGGTTGGTGTTACCAACCGGGACTAAAGAAGCACACGGATCGTGTGTTTCTTTCAAGCGCTTGTGAGACGTTGGATCAGGGGTGAGCCCGACCGGGACTAAAGAAGCACACGGATCGTGTGTTTCTTTCAAGCGCTTGTGAGACGTTGGATCAGGGGTGTGTTTCTTTTGAGGGATTGTAAGCTGTTGGATCAGCAGTATCACGACCAATTCGTGAGCCACATGACCCGGTTGGTGTTACCAACCGGGACTAAAGAAGCACACGTACCCTATATATAGCCCCCCTCCCGGAATTCCAGCGTCACTCACTCACTCACACAAAACATTCCAGCGTCACTCGGAGAGGCATCTTTGGGCAACCAGCGGCAAGACGTCTCTGATGACCTGCGACCGTTCCAAACGGTTGCAGATCATCAGAGATGTCTTGCCGGACGGTTGTAGATCATCAGAGACGTCTTACCGCTGCTTGGATCGAAGTGGCGCTCAAACACAAAACATTCGGGTTTCCTAGCTATGCCCGACACTGAATGCAACGACATTCGACCGTGAATCAGTGTCGGGCTGTAGCTAGGAGAAACCGTGTGTTTTGTTTCCAGGTTACTCACTCATATATTCTACCTTGTGCTCAAACACAAAACATTGTGTTGGTAAAACTGCAGCTGATTGACATAGTGTTTAGATCTCTCTTCTGAGTTTTCAGGACATAGTTACATAAAAGGTTTAATACATTATTACACATCAGTAACAACATCCCTATCTAGTGTTCACTTTTTCTTCTTGTGTGTCCCTTTTTCTGATTGCGCCGTAGCCATGGACATTCTTCATCATTTAACACGATGCTTGGGTCAGTTTTCACTTTGAAGGGCGGAATTTCATCAAACTTATTGTAATCTTCTGACATGTCTGTCTTGTCCTCCACTCCCACGATGTTTCTTTTTCCTGAAAGAACTATGTGGCGCTTTGGCTCATCGTATGATGTACCGGCTTGCTTATCTTTTCTTTTTTTCGGTCTGGAAGACATGTCCTTCACATAGAAAACCTGAGCCACATCATTGGCTAGGACGAATGGCTCGGTGCGGTACGCAAGATTCTTGAGATCCACTGTAGTCATTCCGTACCGCCGGTCTATCTCTACCCCGCTTGACAGGTTGACCCATTTGCACTGAAACAAAGGGATCTTAAAAGAAGGTCCATAGTCAAGTTCCCATATCTGCTGTATGCAACCATAATATGTGTCCTTTGTCCCATCGTCGTTTGTTGCATCAAAGCGGACACCACTGTTTTGGTTAGTGCTCTTTTTGTCTTGGGTTTCCGTGTAAAATGTATTCCCATTTATCTCGTACCCTTGGAAAGTCAATATAGTCGAAGATGGTGACTTGGCCAACAAGTATAGCTCTTGTCCAACAGTGTGTTATTAATGAGATGTGTACGCAACCAACTGCCGAAAGTATCCACGTGTTTCCCTTTAATCCAGAAGTTAGTCTCCTCCGGGTATTGGGAGCGTAAAATATCCATGTGTTTCACGATATACGGAGCCACCAATCTGGAATTTTGTAGAACTGTGTAGTGTGCTTGAGTGAAAGAATGCCCGTCCATACATGTTGTTGCTTTCTTTCCTAGCGTGCCTTTTCCACGCAGTCTCCCCTCATGGCGCGATTGAGGAACACCGATCGGCTTAAGATCAGGAATAAAGTCAACACAAAACTCAATGACCTCCTCTGTTCCATAGCCCTTGGACATGCTTCCTTCTGGCCTAGCACGGTTATGAACGTATTTCTTTAAGACTCCCATGAACCTCTCAAAGGGGAACATGTTGTGTAGAAATACAGGACCGAGAATGGAAATCTCTTCGACGAGGTGAACTATGAGGTGCGTCATAATATTGAAGAAGGACGGTGGAAACACCAACTCGAAGCTGACAAGACATTGGACCACACCCGTCTGTAAACTTGGTAGAGTTGCTGGATCGATTACCTTCTGAGAAATTGCATTCAGGAATGCACATAGCTTCACAATGGGTACTCGAACGTTTTCCGGTAGAAGCCCCCTCAATGCAACCGGAAGTAATTGTGTCATAATCACGTGGCAGTCATGAGACTTCAGGTTTTGGAACTTTTTCTCTGCCATGTTTATTATTCCCTTTATATTCGACGAGTAGCCAGACGGGACCTTGATACTGCTCAGGACTTGAAAAAAGATCTCCTTCTCTTCTTTGGTAAGAGCGTAGCTGGCAGTACCTTGGTACTTCTCTGGATTCAGGTTGTCTCGTTCGTGCGTACTTTGCTGGTCCTGCCGTGCATCCGATGTATCTTTCGTCTTCCCATACACGCCTAAGAAGTTTAGCAGGTTCACGCAAAGATTTTTCGTCACGTGCATCACGTCGATTGCAGAGCGAACCTCTAGGATTTTCCAATAGGGTAAATCCCAAAATATAGATTTCTTTTTCCACAAGGGTACGCGCTTGTTAGCGTCTTTTGGAACATTTAGACTGCCAGGACCCTTTCCAAATATTACTTCCAAATCCTTGACCATGCCATATATAACATCACCATCAGGGCGTGTAGGCTTCGTTCGGTTATCTGCCTCACCTTTGAAATGCTTGCCTGGCTTTTTTACGGGATGCCTGTTTGGAAGAAATCGACGATGACCAAGGTACACATTCTTGTTACCTAAATATATACTGTCAGTCTTATCTAAACAGTGCGTGCATGCATTGTATCCCTTGTTTGACTGTCCTGAAATGTTACTAAGAGCAGGCCAATCATTGATGGTTACAAACAGCAACGCTCGTAGGCCAAATTCCTCCTGTTTGTACTCATCCCACACACGTACGCCTTCGTCAGACCACAACTGTAAAAGTTCGTCAACTAATGGCCTCAGATACACATCAATGTCGTTGCCGGGTTGCTTCGGGCCTTGGATAAGCACTGGCATCATAATATACTTTTGCTTCATGCACAACCAAGGGGGAAGGTTATAGATACATAGAGTCACGGGCCAGGTGCTATGACTGCTGCTCTGCTCCCCAAACGGATTCAAGCCATCTGTACTTAGACCAAACCTTAAGTTCCTTGCGTCAGCTGCAAATTCCCCAAACGCACTGTCGATGTTTCTCCACTGAGACCCATCAGCGGGGTGTCTCATCATCTCGTCTTCCTTACGGTCTTCTTTGTGCCATCGCAACAACTTGGCATGCTCTTTGTTTCGGAACAAACGTTTCAACCGTGGTATTATAGGAGCATACCACATCACCTTCGCGGGAACCCTCTTCCTGGGGCTCGGCTCGCCCTCAACATCACCTGGGTCATCTCGCCCGATCTTATACCGCAATGCACCGCATATCGGGCATGCATTCAAATTCTCGTACTTCTCACCGCGGTAGAGGATGCAGTCATTGATGCATGCATGTATCTTCTCCACCTCTAATCCTAGAGGGCAGACAATCTTCTTTGCTTCGTATGTATTGTGCGGCAATTCATTATTCCTTGGAAGACTCTTCTTAAATATTTGTAGCAACTCCTGAAATGCCTTGTCAGATATTCCATTCTTTGCCTTCCACTGCAGCAATTCCAGGGTGGTACCCAGCTTTTTCTGGCCATCTTCACAATTTGGGTACAACAATTTTTTGTGATCCTCTAACATGCGCTCCAACTTCGACCACTCGTTTTCACTTCCGCACTTCATCTGTTCATCAAGAATGACCCGACGAAGATCATCATCATCGGACTGATCAACAATGACCTCGAGCTCAACTTCGTCTTCCCCCATTGTAGTATCACCGTGTTCAGAGAACACAGGATAGTTGTCATCATCCTCTTCTTCAGGGTCTTCCATTATAACCCCTCTTTCTCCATGCTTGGTCCAACAAAAATAATTGGGCATGAAGCCTTGTCGCAACAAGTGGGAGTGTATGGTTCTTACGCTCGGGTAATTCCTCGTATTCCGACATTCATCACATGGACAAATCATAAAACCATTCTTCAGCTTGTTTAACTTAACCACATCGAGAAAACGATGCATGCCATCAATGAACTCGGGACAGCGTCGATCACCGTACATCCATTCTCGGCTCATCTGCATTACATAAATACATCAAAAACCATTACACCAGCTAAATAATGAATAGAGATACGTGACCAAATTAATTTATACAAGTTCATCACATTAAAATCAAAGTAGAGTAGTGCCCAAATGTAATACATAGTTCTCACGAAACATACATCAATCGAAACTAACATACAACTATCTAAAGAATTTAAATCCAACAACAAATGCGATCAGAATCGCAACCAAGGTAACTATTGAACCAACAGCATAATGATACCAAGCCTCTTGACTAATGGCATATTTTCTAATCTTTTTAAGCTTGGCGCGCATTGCATCCATCTTCCTCTCGTGAGCAGCGACGACGTCGGCAAGCTCGACCCCGTGAGCATCAACGATGTCGGCAATCTTCAAGTCCAATTCCATCTTCTCTTCTAGGCATTGGAGACGAAGATCTTCACTTATCTTCAATTTTGCTCTCAAATCGTCGTTTTCTTTTTTAAAATACTCGACAATAGGGTCGGCCGGAATTTCCGGTTCAACTACCTCCTAAATAAAAATATATCTACGTCAAGTTGGTCGGCATGATTGTTATAAACACGAAACAAAATAAATAGTTAAAAAGATATACCACATCCGAATCATAGACCGGACGAGGGCCGAAGGGGACGGATATCAAAACCATGACACTATACATATATAAAAAAACATAAGAAAATTATACAAGAAATAATTATGCATTTAAATCATATAACTAACAATTTTTAAAATAAAAGATAAAAAAGAGGCTCACCGAGGTGGTGTCGGTGACGGAGCGGCGCGGGCGATCGACGGCGGTGAGGAAGGGGACACTATATAAAACCACAAATTATACTTTAATTTGAGCTCAAAATGCATATAAAACAAATGAAATCCCTAACTTAGGCATTTCATCAAACACCTTGCAAGCACCACCAAAATCAAACTTGCTAAACTTGCACGAAAATGAGCTAAACTTGAAATGCCGGAAGAGGAGATGAAGAAGTTGCTAACCCTTGTATAGGGTGCCACCAATCTTGACAAATGTTGGAGAAAAAAGCGGTGAACTAGAGCTTGGGAGAGAGGAAAAATGGAGTTGGGTCGAGTTGCTTCTGGCTCGGGGTGGAAGAAGGGTTATAGTGCCCGAAACCTTTAGTACCGGTTTTTAAACAACCGGTACTAAAGGTCTCGCCGTGGGGCCACCAACCGCGGCCGCATGTGGCCGCGTGGCCTCCAACTCTTTAGTACCGGTTGCTATTAACAACCGGTACTAAAGGCTACCCTTTAGTACCGGTTGTTAATAGCAACCGGTACTAAAGGTCCTCGCCGCGGTGCCACGAACGCAACCGGTGCTAATGCCCCCCTTTAGTACCGGTTTTCGTACAACCGGTACTAAAGGTGGCGCACCAAAGCCTCCTTTTCTACTAGTGCTTGCCGATATTGCCCGATGCATCGTGCTGGTAGTGATTCGAGTTAGTTAGTCTGATATTCGTATAAATTTCTCTATGCAGTCAGTTAATAAATCTATTAATAGGCCATCTGAACCCAAACTCTATGCTTCGTCAGTTCTGACAGGACTGCACCGCCACCAGACCACCGCCAGGCCATTCCTCTTCGCCGGCCTCTAGCCGATCACCGCAGCGCCTCTCACTCTACGCGGCCCTCCAACAGACCACTGTCGCGCATGGATCCCCTCCGCTGGCCTTGCTCCCCTCCTTCGTCCTCCACCAGACCACCGCGCCGCCGTTACTCTCTGCTGACCTCCACCAGACCACGGCCGCTCTCGCCGCTCCGCTCCTTGAGCTCGCCTTTGAGCCTGCGGCGAGCTCCTACGGGCTCCGGCACATCAGGATCACGCCGCTGCGTTAGAGACCGCGGCGACATCGGCGTCACAGACCGGGGCGACATTGGCGACGTCGCCGAACGCCCGCTCCTGACTTCGCACCTCCAGCTCCGTCTTCAGCATGCGCGCCTCGTACTGCAATGAAGCGCTCTGCTTCCATGCCGCCTCGAGCTTCGCCGTTGCGCCGGCGAGCTGCTCGTCCGAGACTGCATTGTATTCTCTGGCCAGCTTGTCCTTGGCGTAGATGGCCTTGCAGAGGTTGTTGTTTTCGGCAGGCTAGAGTCGCGGCCTAACCTGAAGAAATTCAAACTGCGGGGAAGATGTCGAGCTGCCGGCGAACAGCTGGTGCAGGGGATGTCATGGCAGCGGCCGCATCGTTTAGGAGAACGCGACGCGCTGACAAGCTCGGGGCGGAGGCCTAGGCATGCGGTAGGCAGGAGGCGACGATGGAGAAGGGGCGGATGCAGGGGAAGAGAGGAGAAATAGAAGAACGAACCGGTACGGTGGCAATTTAGTAGTATTATGTGATTTGGTGGGAGGGCAAAAAAGTCAACATTGGGCAATGTTGAGTTGTCAAACATTGGAACGATCTGGATCGTCGATCAGATATTGAACGGTACACATTTAATGTATCCCAACATGTTTGCTCTTTTAATAGTAGTATAGATAATAAGTGTGTCATCGAATATATTAGTGTTGATCGATACAAGTTATATAAAAGAGATCAAGATACACATATGCATATATAGTTTCTCAGGATTTGACAATCCTCCTGTCTTTTTTTGTCGTTGTTGAATAATTTAGCCCACATCGTGACTTGTTCTTTTGAACAGAAGATCACCTGACCTAGAATGTGGTCCTGCTTCTTCTCGTGGTATTTTGCCTCGTCGTCTTGATCTTCTATATTTTTGGGTCATCGTCGTGTACATGTCGAAGTCTTTCTCTCGTTGGCGACTCCCCTCCATTCCGACGATGTTCCTTTTGCCTCTCGTAACCCATCTGACACGGAACATCGGCACCTTCTCTCCAGAGTAGTTAATAAGCTCCCAGATCTCCTCGATCGTTCCGTAGTATTTTATGCATCATCCGGCGCGCACCTTTATCACCGGCCAATGTAGGATTCCATCGTTACCCAATATGAATAAACATTTCGGCAAAACTTTGGCAACTCATTTTCATTTCATACACAATACAACATTTCACATATATGCATCATCCGGCATCATCTTTCCCGCAAGTACACATGCACATGATCCATCAAAATTTCACAAATTTTCGAATTTCACAAAATTTGAAATTTTCACATTTCACAAAAATTGTGAAATTTTCGAATTTCATCACAAATTTGAAATCAAAATTTGTAATTTCCACATTTCACAAAAGTTGTGAAATTTTCAAATTCCACGAAATTTGAATTTTTCACATTCGAATTATCACAAAATTTGAAATTCACCAATTGCCAAATTAAATGGCACTGACGTACCGCATGAGAGCACGTCAGCGCTAAGAGGGGCCCACCTGAGCCAAACAGCACTGACGGTCGACCAACGGCGTATGTCAGTGGTGTGGAAATTACCACTGACATTCGGGCGCAGCGTACGTCAGGGCTATGTGGGGCCCACATATGTGACCGTGTCCGCAGACACCAGTGACCTATGGTGGAGGTTGTACGTCAGCGATATGAAAGTACCAATGACGTACCGTTTTTCTGTGCGTCAGTGCTAGTTACCAATGACGTACACCTAGTTTTGCACGTCAGGAATGACAAAATGGCTATAAGCTTTTTCCTACTAGTGATATTTTGAGGAAATGGCAGTTGGGAGTCGACAACATAGGAGGGATAGGGTTGGGTTTCCGACAAAATTAGGGCACCAGTGCCTATATTGATAACAAGAACATTGCATCATTACAATGGTAAATGGGGACAAACATTGTTGACCATGCATGATTGGGTAAAGATCTAATAATTCACTGCATTATGTCATGTATGAGGGGAAATCTGGTACAAGGATAAGAACCACAATGTGTAGAGCCAACCCTTATACAAACGATCGCCCTGATACGTGGACTACGCAACAATGAAGATTAAGAAGCTCAACACACTAGCACAAAACATGTATCTAGGGCGGCCGCGCATGTGGTTAATATAACAAGGATTATCCCTAATTACAGATTAATTATAACAAGGGTTCCTCACCACGATGACCGCCTCGTGTAATGGCTGCCATCTAAGACGCCTGGAGTAAATGATGCGAGGACATGTGGACGACGATCACCCTGATCTGTACGGTGTGATCTTCGAGGATCACAGACCATCGGTGGAGACTGCCATCAGGATGGTGGAGGCCGAAGCGGGACTGTGACGCAGCGAGACTGTTTAGAGGTAGCCTAGTACCCGTAGATAGGTGGAGGGTTGGCAAGTGATCCGTTTTTTTGGTGGATGGTGTTTTTTGTGCATGTAACTAAACGCGTTGTAATTTGCCATTTGGCCTCTCCTTATATTAAAACCAATACGTATGCTTGGACGTACTAAAAAAACTGTCCGGGATAACCAAGAAAGAATGGATGGCAGTGTATATAGACCCGGGTGGTCAGAACGAAATAAAAAGGAAGTAAACTTTTTAAAGAACTATTCAGTGTGCCCTGCGTGCGGCGGCCGGCGGCCCCGACTTCTCTGTCGTGGCCATGCAGAGTGGACAGGTACGGTTCCTGCGCACCCACGTCGCGACGCAGCCGCTGTGGAGCATGTGGCCGCACGCCGGCAGGACGCTGCGCCCGTCGCCGCCGGCCTCGTACGGTTTCATGCAGATCACGCACGAGCTCCTGTCGTCCGCACCGTCGTGAGCAGCAGCAGGTGGCTGCTGGTGCGCGATGCCACCAGGTACTTTCTGATCGGGCACTTGCACCCAGTCGTCTGGTATCGGCGTCTGGCCGTTGCGCGGGTTGCGGGCCGCCTCGGCGTGCTCCCTGAACGCTACGGCGTGCTTCCTGAACGCCTCGGTCTGCTCCCTGACGCTCGACGCGGTGGCCGTAATCTTGTCGCAGGCGGCGATGACTCTGTCACATGCTCGTGCAGTCCAATCCACAAGACCGTCGGCCATGGCGGCCGGACAGTCGACAGACGGGATGGATCGGCCCCGGTGATGTCGGCGGCGATCCCTCGACGAGCGCGTGCGCTCTTTGACCTGCAAATCACCTGGCTTCCAGAACCGTTGTGCGGTCAATTGGCTCCTCGAGGTTATCTGTGAAATCGATTTAGGTTATGCGTGAGAATTTAGGCCGTCCGGATTGTGCTCCATGGGTTGGAGTTGGACTCGATCTATCCCATAGGACTCCGCGTTGGCTACTCTTCAACGGCAACTAATGGGCCGGCCCAATTGTGCGATTCGCAATAAGCGTGTAGGACCCTGCGTCTGCTCCTGCCTCGCCGTACCCCTGGGGAAAATCTGCTCGGTTGCTACTCCGGCGCCACGCCGCCGCTGCCATCCGTAGGCGGCCCGAGACCTCGTCATCCACCTCCTAAGCTTCCGGGGTTGGGACACGGCGCCCTCGTTCTCCTGGCCGACTTCGTCTTCTCTCAATGCAGGTGAAAGTTCTCGAAATCCAGTCGATTTTTTTTTTGGAAACCTACCGATTCCTCCTCTACTCCCACTGCCGCCCAGCGCCGCCTGATGCGCTGCGCCCCAATTGCCTCAGCACCGCAGCCGGAGAGGGCGCAGTTCCTAGCACCGCCGCGCGCCTTCCCTAACCCCTTTCTCTCCACGGGAATCCACATTTGTAACGTGCTTTGACGATTTGCCCTAGCTTACATTGTATTCCCTGTGATCAAATGCCCTACTGTTTGGTTCCCTGTGTGACTTGGATATAACAAATTATCCTCGCTGTCCGTAGGCTTTATTTGTGGTAAAGTCCAGTTGACGTTTGGGAGATAAAAAAAAATCGATTAGGTGGACTTTGAATTTTTTTTGTCTTTTCAATCTAGCCTCGTAGTTTGGGAGTCAATTTTGATTTCTTTTTTCCCAACACACATTCGTCAAATACCTCGTCCTAGACTGCAATCTTAAATTCTTAATTGTAGGTATTATACATTCTTTTGCTACCAGCTAATTTTATCCGCTGACATCTGCTTCTGTTGCTTCAGACAAACCTATCCAGTGAGCCTGTAGTTGTAGGTCCTAATCAAACCGGGCATAGCAACCCAAAATTTGCTCTTCCTCTCCTTTTTTTGAATGTCCCTTTTGTTTCAAGCATTATCTGTTTGTTGCTTCGCAGTCTGTGTAGTAGTATAACAAGCTGTGACTTAATTTTGATTATTCTTGATTATGTACTTTGAAGCTCTTTTGCTCTGGTAATGTAGATCAGTAGAATGGCTTCTTACACCATTTATTTGCTGCATATATTTATTTGCTCTCTAGGTGCATTTGTGCTCTCTATCCTCTTACTATTCTTTCAGTTTAGCAATGACATGCCGCATGTAGGTCCTTCTACTTGAGACAAGGTAAGAGCTGAAGCAACACTTTTTATGTTTCACTGAGACACTTCAGTTCTGAACAAGAGATGCAATTCATCGCTGAGCAATTTAGCGAGCTCTCCGCGCTCGGGCTACTGTTCTTAGGAACAGTAGCTACAGTGTTGAGCAGTACCGCGCGGAGGGACCTATTTGCAATTTTCCAAAAACTTAGGGACTTTCCTGCAAAAGTACCTCCACATCTCCCCTCTCTCATCTCTCTCTCCCGTGCGGCACCGACGTCGCCGCCGCCGCCGCCGCCTCGCGCCGCCGCTCCGCTCCTTCTGGATACTGCGACTGTGGCCGATCAATCCGGCCATGCTCGCGGCTGTCGTGCTCCCGGCCGTGCGCGCGGCCACGGTCGCTCTATATCCCCTTCTTTTATTCCCCATCCGGCGGCCGTGAGTGTTCTGCCTCCCTCCGGCCGTCGTCGTTCTGCTCATGGTCGACCTCCTGTGCGGCCTGTCTTGCGTCCGCATGTGCTTGCTCCCATCCATGCTGCCTCCGTTCGGTGTGCCATCTGTGGATTTTGTCTGCTGCTACATCAGATTGCTTGCCGCAGCTGCTCCAGTCAGATCTACTGCTGCTGGTTGTTTCTGTTTGCTTCTGCGTACTCTTCAGTTTCTCTAGATGGTGCTTTGTCCTCACAGTTTATACATGCAGGTTCTATGTTAGTTGTGCTCACGTCGGCCGAATAGCTGCGTCGCCACCGTGAGATTGGTTAGTGCAAGCGGCCTTGGACACATCTTCAGGTTTTTGTACCGCTCCTTTTTTCTTTTACTTCTACTTAGTTTACCTTCTACCTTTTCATTCTTTTTTGTGATCTATCCCGCGTTTGTTGTTACAGATGTGCCGTCCCCTTCTATGAATCACATGGCAGCATGAGATCCAGACATGGCAGCACGTATTACTTCCAATCCGACTCCGTCAGGTTGGCTTCCACTTTCAACTTGTGGTTTCTCTTGAATGCTTTAGAGCAGCCGTAGTTGCCAGAATTTGTGTTTGCAGCCACTCTTCGCAGTCCATAGCTGCATTTGTAGCGAAAATGGTGGCGTAGGCTTTTACTTTAAGCAATGATATGTCTTTGTGTACAACACTCCCATTCTCATGACTGTATTTCAATTTGAAACTAAATTTATTTCTTTATACAAGTCACCTGACTTGGTATTCTTATTTTTTGTTTCCATAAAAGTTCTACACGGGGATTGGATTGCATGCTCTTCGCCTCAAAATATTCTATCTGCTTTGTTTTGTTTTAATGCCTCGGTGGTGTATACAATAACACAAATATATCTTAAAAGGTACAATTTTGATCAAGAGTTGGTACTTTCTGTGCACATATGTTATTATTCACCTTCATACTTAAGTTTTGGTTGACAGAAGGGTAAACTAAGTTATGTCCATTATGTTTTTGATGGTCTTTACTTCATAATTACTATTCAGCTTTTCCCATGGATGTATGCCCTACATTTTGCTTCTAATAAAGGAAATACACTGCATTTTATTCTTGCTTGGAACGATGCTTAAGGCTGCCCTAAACTCCATCTCTTTTTAGGTTATTAATATCAAATTTGGGGCCTTTCAATTTTTTCCCTTTGCCGTACACTCTCAAATCTAAATTGGTTATTTGATTTAAGTATTTTGGTGACTCTGATGGATTAGTAGTCGACTCTCCGTTTCGTTGGACCAGTTGTTTCTATGACGAATAGTGGTTCAGCTAAGTTAATATGGGCCCCCAAAAATGGGGAATTCACCTATGTAATTGACAAATTAATTGTGCTGCCAGTATGTTTCTATATTCCTATCCCCTGGGTGTATAAAATCTTATATGTCTATGTGTATGTTCTTGACAATATTTGGATACATTAATCTTCTAACCTTAAAATTAGTCGCTTTTAAGATTCGGGCAGATTTTACAAACGTTATTTCCAAATAAAAAATTCTCACCAAGGGCGCAAGACTAAGAGGCAATCTCTGCTCTATTCATTGTATGTTTAGTTCACTATCAAAGCCAAATACTATTAAAATATGCAAACTGTCATTTGATCAATTTTTATGTATCGTGTGTTTAGTTCTCTAAATTGTCTCTCTCTCTCTCTCTTTTTCCTGATGTTAACTCAGTGTTGTTGTTTACCTACAGGGCAGCTGACCTTCACCATGGAGAAATAAGAAACCAGAGGCCGGCTGCAGACTTGAAGATTGTTTAATTTCGTCACATGTAAAAATGGATCTTGAAAGTAGTTCCCCTCATGTTTAAATAAGTTCCATGTGGCTAATGCCAGCAAACTGTTGTCACCTCAAACAATAGTTCCCCTCATGTTTAAATAGGCTCCATGATCGAGTGTGAGGACAAATGGAACTGCCAGATCGAGAACATCACCTTCACTGCCAAGGTACTGTCCTCTCCGCGCTCCTCTTATCCTCTCGCCTCCTCCCCTCTACTTCGGATGTCTGTTCCTCTTGCTTGCCCTCCAGATCGGCGCCCTTGCTCAATCGCTACTCAGTCATATGAGTTCTAGCATTAATTGTATTTTCATCTGTTTTGCCTTTTAAACCATTATTACCTCCTCCATTTCAAATCTATTATTAGCAGCTTCGTGCATAATATTTCTAACCATCGTAAGTGGGTTTATTGTAGGTCTCATGCAAGCGGAAACTTCGTGACAGTGCAGCAGCCTTCCAAGAGCAAGTGTAGGCCGAAGCGGAAACAACTTGAGCATTTACTCCCTCCGATCGATTCGCAACTGATCGTAGATTCACATTAGATCGATGTCATGTTTAGAGCACATGCTCTTCCTCTCCTTTTTTTGAATGTCCCTTTTGTTTCAAGCATTATCTGTTTGTTGCTTCGCAGTCTGTGCAGTAGTATAACAAGCTGTGACTTAATTTTGATTATTCTTGATTATGTACTTTGAAGCTCTTTTGCTCTGGTAATGTAGATCAGTAGAATGGCTTCTTACACCATTTATTTGCTGCATATATTTATTTGCTCTCTAGGTGCATTTGTGCTCTCTATCCTCTTACTATTCTTTCAGTTTAGCAATGACATGCCGCATGTAGGTCCTTCTACTTGAGACAAGGTAAGAGCTGAAGCAACACTTTTTATGTTTCACTGAGACACTTCAGTTCTGAACAAGAGATGCAATTCATCGTACTAGACCAAATGGACTTCTTTTCATCATTTTTGTTTATTAGGTCACATGGTTCATCATTTTAGAACAAATAGCTCTAGAAAGCTCACATTCTGAAATTTTGTAAGCTTCAATTGTTCAACATGCATGTTTCACTATGTACCAAAAGAATTTATAATTGTGCAGATTTTTTTTTTTTTGGACATCAGCATTCCAAAGACTTCCGTGTTAGATGTGTAATACTTCCATGTTTCGACACACTTCACCATTCGAGTTAATCTCAAGGGTGTTCGAGTTAATCTCAAGGGTGCGGCGTATCGCTCAAACCTTACATCAGATTTCTCATGAAGGACGCGGCGTGTCGCCGCGCCGATTTCAACTAGTTACTAATAATGGCCTACGAGTTCTTGTAATTGGATGTATGTTTGGCCTATATTTCTTTAGGGGCACAGGGGTGATGAGCATAGCTGACAGACTTTCTGTTCTGAAGAGCATGGGGGAGGAGTTCATCAACGAGGATGAACTTCTGTTACTGCTAAACAACAAGGCTGCCCCTGTTTGCTACGTTTGGGTTCAGTGGCGGAGCTCTCAGTAGGGCGAGGTCGGGCGCTCGCCCTACCTTGGCTCCCGACAAATGTTCGTGTATACGTATAGGTTATGTACGATGCTAGGTTTCCTGGCTCGATTAGATCAAAAAGAAAATGATAAAGAGCCTATGTAGGCTATTGGGCCGTAGGTGTTAACTTGCTAGGCTGGGCCGGCAGACTGATTCCGCCCGACCTCAAAAAAGTTTCGTCCTCCGCCACTGTTTGGGTTGTGCCATCCCCCTTGATGCACATTTCCCAGGTGAGTGCTAGATACTGCCTTGTGAACATATGTATCTGTACTCCTCAGGAGTCAGGACATTCATTTGCTGATGTTTGAGTGCAATGTTGCCCAGTGTTCACACTTGTAACAAAAAAATACAATGTCCACAAATGAATTTGCTAAATTAATCTGTTCACTCCTTTCAGGGGATTAGGAAAACAGCGTATGTGAACAGGATGGTCAAAGCTGGTTTCAAGGTTAAAATATTGATAGCAGATTGGTTTGCCCCGATGAGCTATAAGATTGGCAGCGATCTGAATAAAATACAGACTATCGCCTGCTACAATATTGAGGTGTGGAAGGCAGCTGGCATGGACCTTGACAGAGTAGAGCTTGTTTTGTTATCAGATGTAATGAATAGCGAAGCAGCCAATTTTTGGCCACTTTTCATGGATATTTGCCAGAAAAACACTCTTGATAACATAAAGAGGTATATTGTTTAGAGCTTCTAAGTGTTTAGCTTTTCTTCTTATCACCAAGCTTTGAACCTTTTGTTTGTGTGTGTGGCAGGTGTTGCCGAAAGACAGCCCCTTATGGACCTGGAATATTGCAAGTTACGGAGCTACTTCTGCCATGCCTTCAGTGTGCTGCTATGTTATTCCAGAAGGTTTGTTTATTTCACATCTGTCATTTTACTCGATTGTTTCGTTTTTTAATTCTGGATATTTTCTATGGTATGTTGGTTGTGAATGTAAAATTAAATGTCTTGTTTACCTAAGTACACAGTTTTAGGCATATGTACTGTAGAAAATGCTGGTTAAATTATGTGGATAAATGATTCTGACAGCAAAATAGGTAAGCTCAACTTTGATATGGTCCTTTGTGTAGAACCTGAGCTTTTTTGCTCCTTGGAGCGAGGGTGTGAGGCTGAGCACGTTGTATATAGTTAACTATAGAGAAGTATGGACATAAGTGATATAAAGTATATCCCATGCGTGACACCTGTGAATGGCAAGAGGATATATCCACTGCATTATAATCCTTCCATACTATTCCACCTTGAAACACCATGGAAATGGTGATGTAATTTCATTAAAAAAAATGTTAGATAGGTCATGAGACGATCAAGCATCCAACAAATTACTGCTTGAAATAATGTTATCTCAACCTAGATTTGAAAGCATGTAATTTTAACCTGATTTTGAAGCCTGCTTGTGAAAATGTAACCATTTACATGTATTTAAACCGTCTCTTTTATGTCTCAGCAGGTTGACATATGGTTGTTGGACATGGATCAGAGAGCGGTTACTCCTTTAGTTACAAAGTACTGCAGGACACAAAAATGGGAAATGAACCGATCATCGTGTTGAACCGGATCTTAATGATGATTTTTTTTTCCTTTTTGTTTTGTCAGTTTGAGAATGTTCTTTTACTCTAATAGTCAAAGTTTTAACCTACTTGTACTATTAAAAATCTCAAAAGTTCATTCCACTAGTACATGTAAATGTAAGAGTACAGTTTATAAAAAGACAAAATGAGGGTGTTGTTACATTGAAACAGAAGTACTTGTTTTGTCTTCTTATGCTACACATCTTGCAAGTCAGTTTTGATTTATTTTTGGCACGTACCACTGGTACCATGATTTCCTGAGAATTTTTCTAATACTACGAATAAGCTGATCATCATAGGTGTAGATATCTTAAGGCACCTATCTATCCTTAACTTGGAATTACAGATATGCTTCCTGATTTACTACAATACCCTGAAGCTGCAGAGAGGCTTGATCCTGGACGTGCTATCTCTATGGAAGATACTGAGGTATATTTGGCCATTCTTGTGCCAATTCGGGTTATCTTCTCATGGCTCATTATTTAACTCAAACTGATGCAGTAGGTCTGAAGAGCGTGATCAAAAAGTTCCTTACAACTTATTGTTTTTATTATCAAGTTACCATGTGATCTTGGAATAAATTCATCTAAGCTAGAAAATATAAATTAAAAGCAAGACTATTGTGGAAGGACAAAAGAGGGGTGAAGGTGGAAGAGAATAGTAGAAAATTGGTACTACAGACACATCACTCGAGTATGACTAGTGACTACTCATGCAAGATAAGAGAAGCTATAGTGTTTGCGCATCATGATTTCATCTCTTATATATGCAAAGTAGGGTAGCATTCTCGTGATTTTGGCTCTTTTTTTTATGTTGTTAGTGTAACCTCACAGATATGTACATTTTTTTAGAGAAAACGCAAAGGATTCTTTGCGTTTTATTTCATTGAAAAGATAGAGTTTGTTTTACAGCCTCCTAGGAGGGTTACAGGTGTCTCAAACATAATACATTCAGTGCACGTCCCAGGTGGACGGCAGAATAACTCTCAGGCCCTTTGCGCCGGCTCTGGCCCATAGCCTCGCTTCTTCCTTGATCTTCTCGACGATGTACTGGACTGAGGGATGTCTTCCTTCAAACACGCAATCATTCCGGTGTTTCCACACCATCCATGGCGTCAGGAGGGTGATTGAGCCGAGCCCCTTGCGCAGCTGTTTCGGAGTGTTCTGTTTTGCTTGCAACCACCAGTGCATCAGAGAGTTCTCTGAGTTGGGTGCGGGCACAGTGAACCGTAGCCATGCAAGGATTTCATGCCAGGTTTGGCGTGTGAAGGGGCACTCCATCATCAGGTGATGAATGCTCTCTGGAACCTGGTCGCAGAGCGGGCAGCGAGGTGGGTGCTGCAGGCCGCGACGCGCTAGCCTGTCCGCCGTCCAGCATCGGTCCTGGTCCGCGAGCCAGTGGAAGAATTTGACTCGGGGAGGCGCCCAGTTCTTCCAGATCAATTTCCAAGAGAAGCTGGTCATTGATCCTTGGAAGGTCGCATCGTAGCAGAATTTGACAGTGTATTGGCCGCTAGCAGTCCACCGCCAAATTAGCTTGTCAGGCTCGTCTGTGAGTTGCGTGTGCTCGAAAATTTGCCAAAGCATTAGGTATTGGCCAATTTCGTCAAGCCCCAGCACAGATATGTACATTTGCATGTAATCTCTTTTTTATTCTTTCTACTTTTATCCCAAGGTAACTGCGATAATTAATAGGCATTTTGTGTCTTGCAGGATGATGTAAGTTACAAGATAATGTTTAGAGCTTTCTGTCCTCCACAAGCAGTTAAACACAACCCGTGTTTGGACTATATCAAATGCGTTATTTTCCCCTGCTTAGGAAAATTTGAAGTGATCCAGGAGAGAAATGGTCATCAGAAGTAAATTCCGTTGAACTTGACTAGCAAAGTCACACTTTTATCTGTTCCTTATGACAAATTAGTATATATTCTCGAGTAAAAGTTGGCATTAAATTATATAAAATCAGATAAATTAGTTTGGTGCCGTCATAAAGATGTACAAAACGGGAAATACCATCCAATTAAAGTTTACGACTGGCAAGTGGGCCATGAGGCCACATGTCAGTGATTCGTGGATGGTATTTTCCAGTTGGAGTTTATCTTTGCGATGGTACAGAGGAAGCCACCCCTAAATTATACCCAACCAATTTAGTATATGATGCATTTTGTGTGCTGATAAACTTTTTCTATATGTAGGATATTCACAAACATGGAAATGCTAATAGCTGATTATAAACGTGGTACTCTGCATGCTGCTGACATGAAATTGGCCCTTGTAAAGGCAATAAACAAAATATTGCAGGTACTTTTTCTTCTTCATCTCTCTGCTAAATACCCTTATGATTATCCAGTAACTTTTCTGACTAATCAACTGCTAGTCTGGTTGATAAACCACACTTTTTTCTGTGTCTAATTCTTACGGAAAGCAATGTTAATTAAATGTTGCATTTTATTTTAGCCAAATAAAGTTACACAACCAAATGGCATACCACTAAGTTTGCATCATTTTCTTGGTGTATTGAATTGCAAAAGGTTGTAGTTAAACATGGAACCAAGATTAAAAAAACGGTATTCTTTCTAGTCCCAATGCTGCCTTCTTGATCTGGGCAATGTATCCTAGTAATTTCGATAACTGTGACGTCTAGTGTGTGCCCATTTTCTTTTTTAGTATTTGCAATATTTTTTTTGCGTTTTTCGAGAGCTTAACATGTTTTCCTTGTTTCAAGCCTGTCCATGAGCACTTCAGAAACAATGCAGACGCCACAAAACTACGGGAAGCCAACAAGGTGAATTTCTTTCATTTGATGCTACGTATGGTTGAGCAGTCTGAACACTTCCAATGTCTTTGAGTTTTCACGCGTCAATTTGAATTTCACTAATTTACTATTATAAATCGTTTGAACAACTGAGCTCAAGTGGCTGAATCGTCATTAGGTTTTGGTTTTCCATCTCGTCTTAAGTAAATATGTGTAACATGAGCCCATGTGCAAATGTTCTGAACCGAGTTGTTAGCATAAAACCGCGACATTGAAGACGAAATTTCGAAAAACCGCGACATTGATGTGGGATCACAAACAACCGCAGGTTTGATGCTAATCCGTAGCAATGTACACACATTCAGGTCTAAGCGAGAATTGACACCGAATCTGACGTGTGGGACCCACCCAACAGCTGACGTGGCGTGGTGAGCCCCACTTGTCACGACCAATTTGCATATTTTTTACGGGGTCCCACTTGTCAGCCTCATGGGGGAGCCGATTAAAAAAAATCTAAAAAAAAACTCGTCCTCGTCCTGGCTCTCAGGCCGCCGCCGCAAGCACACCATGCTCCCGCTCGCCGCCGCTAGAGCCTGCCTCGCACGGCGCCTCTCCGCCCCATCCTGCCTCGCAGCTCCACCACCACGCTGGCCAGACCCGCCAGGCTGCTTCTTCTCCGGCCGCTCAGAGCAGTCGCCGGCGCCGGAAGCATCGACTACGGGGACACGGCGCCGTGGGCTCGCCTGGCGCGGGAGGTGCTGGACGACCCCGTGTACGTCGACCGCGTGGAGTGGGAGCTCGGCTGGTGGCCTGCAAAGCTATGGGCGGGAGGCGCGGCAGCGCGGCGTGCGTCGGGCGCAGGATGGCGGCCGGTACGAAGGCCGTGGGCGAGGGCTTGGGCGGGGCGCGGACTCGGCGACGACCTCGCACGGCGGGCGCGAACTCACGGGTGCGAGGCCGCGAGCTGGAGGGGGCACGAGGACGAGGGAGCCTCCCATGTCGCCCCGCATCTAAGCCCCCACGCGGCCTGTCGACGCTCACCCGAGCCACGGCGCCGCGCCAGATGCGCGCCGCCGCTCTGCCTGCTCCGCCGCCGCGCCCGATGGGCGCCGCCGCTCCGTCCCGCCATCTGCGGCAGGTGCGGCCTGCCTGGGGAGACCGCGCAGCTGGTTCAAAGGAGGAGGCCATCCCGGAGGCGGGGCCTCACCGCCGGCGAGCGGCATCGCCTTCGAGTTGGAGGAGGAAGTAATTTCTTTTTTTAGATTTTTTTATTTGGCTCCCCCATGAGGCTGACAAGTGGGACCCCGTAAAAAATATGCAAATTGGTCGTGACAAGTGGGGCTCACCACGCCACGTCAGCTGTTGGGTGGGTCCCACACGTCAGATTCGGTGTCAATTCTCGCTTAGACCTGAATGTGTGTACATTGCTACGGATTAGCATCAAACCTGCGGTTTTTTGGGATCCCACATCAATGTCGCGGTTTTTCGAAATTTCGCCTTCAATGTCGCGGTTTTATGCTAACAACTCATCTGAACCACATTGGCTGAAGGCTTGCATTGTGCAGCATTGCTAACTCTGATAGTTGAGTTCACGTTCTTACTCAAAAAGTTAGATACTGATTATGCTAGATCTGTAGCTGGGTGGTGATAGTCCTAATCATGTATCAGTACTCAGCACTATGCATGGGCTTGTGAATAGGTTTGGACTTTGGAGTACCCAATTTGTAACTTAAGGGTCCCTTGGTCCATGCTAGCGAGCAGGTTTATATGATCGTGTCCTAGTTATGTTGTTCTGGGTTTGATTAATCCAACATTTTGGTATGAGTTTTAAACTATGAACCAGGCACGACTGACTGAAACAATTTGATTTACTCGGGTCAGCGAGAGATTGCAATGGACATGAAAACTGAATGTTGTGTTGTCCTAAGGCAAGGCTTGGGTTTTGTTTACCTGAGTTTGGCTTATAATGTTTGGACTTAACTCTCATGGATTTGGATTTTGTTGTTTCAACTTTCAACCCGTTGTGTAGTTCCATAGCCTGTATATCTGAAGCTGGGTACTTGCTATAGACAAAAACGTCACTCAAATCTCGAGCTTCTCCATTCTGTCTTCTTGTTTCTGGGTCAAGGAAAACTGCATTTCATCACAAAGTATGTATCAAGAAAATGTTATCTTATCTTCTGATTGCAGGAACACTATTTGAGGAGCTAAAGGAAGAAGATTTAGGAGTAACATGGTAATCAGAGAACCCTGCAACTGAAATCTATGTTAACGATGAAGAATACTGTCCTGGCAAGTAGGGCTGAAAATGGAGCGGAAACAGACATACCTGCTATAGATGCTAATCATACTTCATTCTGTATGTTGTTAGCGGGAGCAAAAACGAATATGGAAACTTCAAAAACACATAAAAAAGCGGATCGTGCCACAACTATAAAAGAGTGCACGAGGAGAGGTATGGATATGGAGGCGAATGTTTGTCGAAAAAAAAGGGTTGGTGTCTGTGCATGGTCTCTTTTTTCCTTTCATTCTACGCAGGCAGTTGCAAAATGCCTTCTCATCGTGCAAACATCGATTTGTCGTGGCCAACTAGCCTCTATAGTCCGTTACTACAGTACTGTAGTAAAGAAAAACTTGGTCTATAGATATCTGTGAGGAAAATATAATTGTTGTTCTTGATAAAGCAGAGACAAGGGACTACCTGGTTTGTTTATTTTAGGGGAGATTACATAGTTTGTTTATCGGTCTAAGAAAACAAAATAATCAATTGCTTCATCCGGTCATGCATGGGCTCTTTGCGCCCGTATGTGTGCAGCGGGGTTTGCAGGGTGATTATTATTTGAAGGTATATAGTTCTCTCAGGTGGCAACTGGCAAGACTTTGCTGGTCGCAATAAAGTAATTTTGTACACTTCAATGCCTGTATAGATCCGGTCGATAGATGGCCAGAACACGGGATATGAATCCGGAGTCTTTGTCTTCTCCGTGAGAATGTGTGACTCAAATATAGACTTGGACTTGAACACAAAAATCTGACTACTGACCTACCCGCGCACAAATTTTTCCACGACTGACATCAGATTAGCTGAGCTCATTATTATACATCTCTCAAGGAATACCTACCCAACCAAATTAGTACAGTAACCACTATATTTCTGGTTACCACATGACTTTACCAATTAAACGCTCATAAGGATATAACTCGCATTTTGAAGTAAAAGATTTTCTACTCTCCAAAAGAAATAGTACATCTATTTACTTTATATCCTGCATGTGGCAGTGCTAATTAATGCATGCATGATTTTCGTCTATTTACTTTCAGTTTCTCCTCTTTTTATCTTTTTAATGGATCGCATAATGCGTTTCTTTGATCTCTTTCGTCTTTTCGGCCTAGGAAAATTACTAAATTAACCAAGCTACAGTGTTGTTCCGGCCGTGTTCCCAGGGCAATCAACCTTGAGCATATAATGGTATATCCTTCTCGATCCGCTGATGTCTTGTCCCGGTCTATCCGTGTTTGCTTGAAACAATGCTCACGGCAGAGAAGCGACCGAAAGCTATACATGGACTGTCTTAGAAGAATCTGTACTACTCTCTTTAACTGAACTAGCTATAGTTGTTTCAAGGTCGTGAGAGTATATATGCACGATATGCCTGCATTAAGTTGGTAGTACTAGAAGTCTAGAAACCGCGTGCATGTTGCAAGTTTGAATAAGCGCTTGTCAAGTTAACCGGCAGGTCACAGACGTAAAACCCAGGGAACTTCCGTAGCTACTCTTGCCATGCATGAGCATGACTTGAGCTTCTTCCTCCATTATAAATAAACGACCAAAGATTCGAGCATAACCCTCACAGCATACACAGCACGGCCTGCACAGGAACACGATAGCATAGCTAGAGCTTGTCTGGTCGATCGAGAGAATTCAAAAGAGAGACAACACTGCTATTTAATTAGAAATTTAGTATCGGCGTATTATTTACGACCGCATGTCGAGGATGGTCGAGAAGGTTTTTCTGATCATGCTTTTGGTTCTCGTGGCTATTTCCGGCTCATGGACCCGGGCCGCAGCAAGGCCCGTGCAAGGTGATGAGTTGTACGTCAAGGAACTCTCCTCTGGAGGTTTCGTCGGCATTATGCCGACGTCACCATCGTCAAAATGGCGAGGCCACATGCTTCCACTGTTCGAGGAGAAGAAGGGGGCAGGCTCATCGTCGTGCGAAGTCGGAAGTACCAATGATCCTAACAACCATTGTCCTCCCCCATCATAAGGACGAATACACACTGGCCTAGTGGTGACGAGACATTGGACAGCGAATTCTCGTGTCTACTTGTTTGGCTTGCATGGAGCCAAATATATCTTCGATTAGGGTTCAAGAGTTTCGTTTGTTAATTCCTTATACATCGTGAATGTTTCCTTTAATTTTAGTTGGAGTTGTTTGAGATAGTTAAGGCAATGTAAAGATAATAAATTGTACTACGTAGTGGCTGTCGCACTGGTGTGTTAGGGTGAGGCATCTCCCTCTCTCTTCTACATGCATGACTCTACAGAGTCTAGGGCTTTCTCGTTTCAAGGTGCTAGATCCTTTTGTCTTGCTCTCTTTGTAAGTTTGAATATATGTGTGGATTATAGATCCCCACATGGATTCATTAATGATGACTAAATATAGAAATCGATTCATGTAGTTGAATAATATGATGAATTATTATGTGCGGAACGGAGAGTTAGATGAATTGACTTGTAATTTTGCATTGTATTAATGTTAAAACAAAAAATGGAGAAATTGTATCTTTGTTTAGAAACATCCAGCGAAACCTAGATGCAAATTATACACCTAGTCATCAATTTATCGCTCCTTGTGAGACCTTATGAATCTATTTATGTTGTCCTTTAGTAATTTTATGTATATACATCAACATCATATTAAATTGTTTTGAGACAAATATCGTTGGTTGCCCACCCTAGCCGAAAAAATCCTAGATCTGTCACTCATATGCAGTCATGACATCATCAAAGATTGCTCTGATCTAAAAATTTCAAGAAAAACATATCTTCAACCGCTAATCTTATTGATGTTCCGTTTTCACTATTGGTTTGACATGTTTTAAAAAAATGTTACTGAACGTCATTCTAGATTAACGCAAAGTTGCATGATAATACTTTTAGCCATTTAGTGGAATGATATCATATCCTAGCTACTGTAAACACTGGAAATACTCACTATCAAGCTTTGCATAACATTACGTACTTGGACGATGTGATCTGAGCTGCTGCTAAAATAAATACAGAGATATCATAGAGATTATTTTTTGTGAATCTCCACAATATTGTATTATTTTTCTAGCCATCAATCTGACTTTACTAGTGTTATTACAATAGATATAAGAAAACAAAACAAAAATGACCAGCCGAGAAAACTTTCAAATCTTCAAAAGTTACATAAAATCATGAAGACGTAATCTTTACCTCTGCTGATCACGTCGCATTGCTCTTCAGTGAGTTGAGACTTCCTTGCCGTGAGTTGGGAGTCTCAAGTCATATGCGTCGACCGGCCGATGTTCACGGCAAAGACCAAGCGACCGACCGATCGGTTGAAAGCTACGTACTCGAGATATGCGTCGTAGAAGAGTCGCCGATGTGCACTCGTTAACTGAACTAGCTTCCAGTCCCAAGTCATATGCGTCGACCGGCCTCTGTTCGCGAGAATTCTTCCACATGGCATGCATGCGTACGTGAAGTTTTCAGTACGTTGTACTAGAACTAGAAACCGCGTAGATGCATTGCAAGTTTGTGATCTGATATGATATGCTGCTAAAATTAATAAAGAGATATAACAGTGATTATTATGGGGGGAATCTCCGTGATAGAATGCTATTGTTTTAGCCAGCAATCTTACTTTACTAGCAACTACAACGGTTATAACTGGTAGAATAAAATGAAAGAAAAACGACCAACAAATAAAAATTGAAAACTTCAAATGTTACACAAAATCACGAAGACGTCATCTCTAGCTCTGCTAGTGATATATCAATGTTCTTCTATGAACCCGGTAAAAGACCGCGGAAGATCATATGTGCCCAAGCTTTGGC
This sequence comes from Poa pratensis, assembly GCA_947311845.1. Lineage (NCBI taxonomy): Eukaryota > Viridiplantae > Streptophyta > Magnoliopsida > Poales > Poaceae > Poa > Poa pratensis. The sequence goes on from CAMZMU010000111.1 coordinate 15,918,821, forward strand.
AAACCCCGAAGGTTTGAATATTCGCATGAGCCGCCAACTACAAGGGATGAGAGTCTATGTTAATCGTTCCAAGACTAGTGGCACAGCCCTCAGGCCTCACAAGGCAGGTTGTCAAACTACTCCTTCATCCTTGAACTGCCAAAAGCAGTGGCCGAGATGGCCCCCGACGATCTCGGACGGCTGTAAGTATGCATCCATCGGGAAACAATGATCTTGTTTAAATGGTTTGGATTTGGTTGGGACAATTCTCACTTACATATATTGCCACAAGCAGGTTTTGCCCAGACTCAAATGACTAGTTCCCTCCACCAAGGTTGAAACATAAGATCATTATCACGATAAGATGAAACATGAGAAGTTAAAACGCCACTAGCTCCACGATGACGTCTGTGAAGCTACCACTAAAGCTATGAGATAACTTTTTTTTGTACCTTAGCTATGATAGAACTAGGAGATTGTTCTACACGACACCTACTTAACTATTGAGACACACCGCCGAACCCAACTAGTACCATAAAAACGTCACCTAGATGATGATGTAGACAATGGAAGAAGATAATGTGGCCTAGGTTTTTATCCCCAAACGGCCAGTACATCCCCAAAAAAAATTAGAACTATGAGGCTGCAACCGTGTGTGCCAATAGCCCAATAGTCGATCAAACATCCAAAAGGGCTTCCACTGGGCCGACATTCTACAACAACCCAGTTTCGCACTTACCCCAGGTGAGAGACGACGACGAAGCGTCGACTCTGTCTTGGACTAGTACGAGTCACAGCTGGAAAAGTCTGCCGTTGGATGTGAGCACACTGCCCACTTGATCCCTGACCGGAGGACAAGTTCAGATTTCGATCCAGAATTCGATCCGGGTTGAACACCCTCCATCGAGACGTCGTTCCACTCTTTGCATCATGTCATTGCTCTGAGACCATCTTGTGCAGTGCAGGCCGGCCTTTCCTTCTGCGCCTCCATTACTCAATCACCTCGCTTTACATACGGTAATATATTGCTGTCCTGCCGAATTCTACTCTTCTTGGACCCCAATCGCCGTTAAATTACGAGCTTGCAGCTTTTCCACAGTGACATCTTGATGCCTAGTTAGGTTAGTTGCGATTCAGCTCAACCAGACAGCTCGCTGGCTGCTAGCAGTGCCCACTGCTGAGTGAAAGAAGAATGCTCAACAATGACGCCTTCTACGACCGAGTTACTACAGTACTACAGTCCACTGGCGTCGGACAGTCCAAATGAAGGTCGATCTAGCGTTCGTGCAAGTACAACCATGCATCAATCCACGTCAAGAATTGGTCTCACCAAGATCATCAGCTGGCACAACGAACAGGACACAACAGTGACCCCCAATCAATGGCGAGGCGGACATACATACGTGCGTAAGTGCATATTCTTCGCAGAAAAGTATTAAGGCGTGCGTGACCAGCTAGCAAGCAGATCGGGTCTCCGGTCCGAGCATGCGGTCTCGATCGGCACGTAGCTCTCGATGAATCGATCGATGTATCGCTGGTAGAGTGGTAGTAGTACGTAAATTAGGTGTTGAACTTCTTCGATCCAATTAATTGATTAAGCTGCCGGAGCGCTGGACGTTGAATTAATGTTTACGTTAAGCGTCAGCGAGGAAATCTGTTCCACCTGCCGCCGTGTTTGTAGCTACTGATTAGCAAATGGGTCTGTCAGTTTTCGTGTCAATTCACGTCCAGTCGACGATTCGTGTTATTTGCCAAAATCTCTGTTTGAACCGGTACATTTTCTGTCTGAAAAACATAAAGTGGTACCAAATGATAAATTCGACGTTTAAAGCGGCAGTTTTATGAAATGAACTCCTTCTATGTGCTTACCAAAGCGGAGAGTGCAAGTTAGTAGAATTCACAGAAAAAACAGTGCGAGAAAGTCGATCTATCGGATCAATGGCGACTGCGTGACTGCGTGCCCGTGCACTCGGAAGAACCAGTGAGCACTTGATTTTACATGTATAGATTCCACGTAAGTACATGACTTGAACTGATCTGCTAGTCTATGTCTAGTCCAGAGTCCAGACTCGCTATACTCCAATGCATGGGAAGTGCCTTGTTAGTTGAACTGGTAAGCAGCACTCCACTTCATGTAGCTAGTTTTTGTCAGTCATAGTCGCCGTGGCCGTCGTCTTCGTCCTCCTCGTTGTCTCGCATCGCATGAAACTTTGACGGTGAAAATTAATTGGAGGTTTAGGTGAAAGTGACGCGGGCTAACGGGCTAATGCCCCATCGGCTCATGAATCACTAATCCCATGACGCATCTCTCTTTAATCCGTATCTCCTGAACCTTTTGTTCTCGGGCATCTACCGGAGATCATGGATTACATTGGCAAAGAAAGTTCTGTGCTTCCTGCCTAATAAAAGGATAAAGCCAAGGGAGTTCGGTCCTGAAAAAAAGGTATTCCAAAAGACTCGAGCAAAGCAGGGGCGGAGCTACATAGGGCTTGCATGGTGGACAGGCAACAGGGTCACAAAAAAATTACTAGTAAATGGGTCCAAATTTTGCTATGTGCACCACGTAAACACAATGATAGTGCACCAGGGCTCACTATTTTACACGCAAACAAGCATAGTGACGTCTCATTTCACCTTGCTAATTGATGTTGTGCACCAGGCAATTTTTTTCTAGCTCCGCCCTGGAGAAAAGGGAATGTTTGTGTGGGCACATAGCGCACACGGATAACGTTTGTTCCTGCTTCGAGCGCACAATGGAAGGGCGCGAGAATTGTCCCATGGCCTTTCTGAAATGTTGGCTTCCAGATGCGCAACCACTCCACACCAATAATCTTACTGAACCTACTGTCCGTGTCCGGCCGGCCATGCTACAGTTGTAGTATATTGGAAACTTGGCGTTTCCTCTCGTCCTAGTCAAAGATTGTGTCCGCTGTTTCAGAGACTCGATGAGCGCATGCAGCAGGCGGCCGAAAGGAAACGGCACGTTTATTGGCATCTCCCATACGGCCGCACTCGAAGAACCAGGAAGATTCAGAACTAGGGTGCCAAATTGGCACCTACTCCATTCGTCCATGAGCCATGAGAAAACTTGCGTGGGGGCAGAATATCTGACTAAATTGGAGGATACCGACTACGTTTGTAAATTCGAAATATTTTCACGTTTACTCTTACATTAAAGATTTCAGTTTGGTGATGTTCAGTTCGAGGCGAGTACAGAACATGTTTGATCTGACACAAAGGTTTGAAATGTGACCGGATTTAGATAATTTGGTATTTATTTGATTTGTTTTCATTCGTAGCAGGCCTTGTGCTAGTGTTTTTTCATAAGAGGATTTTATGGTAGTTTATAAGTTCTGCGCTTGGACCATGCGCTTTAACAAGATTACTAAGGCGTGTCTTTGTCAACAACAATATGTTGCTCATCCTCTTTTAGGATATATAGTTACCATCTACCATGACAGTCGACCGGGCATATTTCTCCACGGTTGCGGGCGACAGATTCGCCTGCTCCCATCCACCCATCATACTCGCAAGCCACCATATATCTTTATTATCTAGTAATTGTTGAGTCTTTGACCACCTATTCCAAACCCTAATTCGTTGACTGTAACTTTTTCCCCGAAGCAAATAAGAAGGAGGAAATAGCCGACCGCTAAAAGAGTGGAGATTTTGTGCTCCCGAGCTCTAGTGATATCGCTAGTTTCAAAAAATTAAAATCAGTATTTACAAGTTTCAAATAAATCTGAAAAAATATGCATGTTCTAAATGAAATATCCTACAAGCATGCAAAATTTAAATACATTTTTTTGCATTGTGAGCTAAACAAAAATGACAAATGTACAGATCTGAAAATAGTGAACAATGTAAAGTTTCAAATCTCCAAGTTTTGTATTTTTGTGTAGGCCATAATACATAGAATTTGGCATTGGGATTTTGCACGCTCGTAGTATGCATCAATGAAGATATGCAGATTTGTTTTCATTTTTTATAATAGTTTAAAATATACTTTTTGAATTTTATAAAACAGTGGGATCACTCGAGCTCGGGAGACAAAATGCTTTTCCACCCCTAAAATATTTTTTTAGGGTATGAATATAATAGCAAGCCTAATTTTCTTCTGCAATAGATGCATAATCCAACATATTAGTTTTTTATCTGGTTTCAAAATGGTCCTTGCCGAGAGCAGGGAAGTTATATTTTCTGCTCAGTTTTGCAAAAAAATAATCGCAATATGGGTAGATCATTATTACGATTTTACGTTCTTCTTGCAATGTATCAAATTGCATGCTTTAAATTTTGAACAATCACGCTGAAAGTCATATACACATAGCCCATAGATTAAAACTTATCCGTGTAAATCTTGCTAGAAAATATGAACATTTTATGTACACAAAAAACATTTTACGATATTATTTCGCAATAAGTCATGAAGCTTGGACAACGATAACTCATTTTGTGTTTTTTGTGCGGTCTGCCAATTTCGATATCTTTTTTGCCAAAATTCACAAGCGCAAATCTCTACTCACTCCGATTCATATTAATCGTCGATGAAGTGGATATATCTATACATATTTTAGTGCTAGATAATTCTGATTTAGCGATAATTTATATGGATCGTGGGAGTACCGATTATATTTATATACACGCATGGTATTTTACATGATTTTTTGACACTTGTGGCCTTGTAGGTGTCATTTTTGCTAATTTTGAACGGAATCGTATCTTCCCAGGCTCAGAAAATACTCTCCCGTGGTCGTGGATACAGTAATTCTTCCAAAAGAAAGAGGGAACCTAAACCTAATTTTATCTACATGATTCTAGGTTCTATCCACATCGTGATCGAATTTCGATATGCACACTCAAAAGGGTCTCTTGAGCGCTTTGAAATCCAGCGTGTCGATGCACTCGGCGCCGTCCCTGGATCCGTTCAGAAGCCTGAGCAACTCGCTGGCCCGATCCTTGGTCACGCCTTCGCAGCCCACTTGCAGCAGCAGCAAGAGCTTCTGGAACGCGCCGACTTGCAGCGCCTCGGCCTTGCACGCACCGTCGTCCGCTGCGAAGTTCTTGCACAGCCGCCACAGCGCCGACACCGCGAACTCCGTCGCCATGTCGGACACGTGTTGCATCTTCCTCACGATCACCGGCACAGACAGCGCCTGCGCGTAGGCCGCGTCGCGGCCCTTCACGGTGAGGAGCAGGCTGTCCAGCAAGGCAAGCGCCTTCTCTGTCGTGCCCCTGTCGGCGTCCACCAGCAGCTCGACGAGGAGCTGCACCGTCCCGAGGTCTACAAGGCGGGACGCGGCGAGCTCGGTGTGCGCGACGAGGTAGTAGGCGGTTACCAGCGCAGCCTTGGTGGCCTGCGGCGAGACGGGCTTCTTCAAGAGCATGAAGAGCGCGGGGTATATCCCGTTGGTCTTAGACATCGCCTCGAGGTACTGCCTCTCGGAGGACGAGGCGATCTCGCGGAGAACGACGACGGCGCTGACCCGCGCCGGGAGCTCGCCGTGGCACAGGATGGACACAACGGCATCCAGCGCCGCCGGGGAGGCAATGTTGTGCCTGGAATCCTCGTCAAGCGGCAAGAACACGACCAACGCCGCCAGCATCTCCTCTAGGGCCGTCACCGGCACCACGCGCAGGCCGGCGAGATGGCAGAACGCCGATGAGAGCGCGCGGGCGGCGCCCGCTGACACGAAGCACCTGCTGTTGCGCTCGCTCTCCTTCCCGAGCGCCCTGGCCCTCACCACGAGCTCTCGGCACCTCGGCCCATCCCCGCGCCTCGCGGCCGCGGAGACGGCGGCCAGGAGCTCGGACGCGTCGAAGGCGGAGACCGGGACGCGGGGCGTGGGCACGCGCTCCACCCCGAGGCCCCGGTTGGCGACGCACCACTCCTGGATCACTCTCCTCGTGGCGTGGTTGGGAACGAGCTCCTCCAGCCGCAGCGGCCGTGCGGTGACGGGGCATGTGGCGTGGCCGCGCTCCAGCCAACCCTCCACGCTCTCCCGGTCGTACGTGATCCCCGTCGGCGCCGTCACAGGGTCCTTCATCATGTCCAGCGAGATCGGGCACAGGAAGTGCGTCGGCACAGCCGGCTCGGGCTCGCCGGCGTCCTGCCACGTCTTCCTCACGGCGAGCGGTATCTCCGGCACACCACGCGCCCCGCCGCGGAACGCGCGAGCGCGGGAGCGAGGCACCGGCGTGACCATCGATGCGTGTGGATAGGGTGAGGCTCGAGAGCAGACTGTATATCGGAGCCGACGCGAGATGGCGGCGGATGACGATGGTTTTTGGGTGGGGGCGAGGTGAATGTGTGGTGATATATAGGTTGTGGACGGCAAGGTTGAACGAGAACGTGAGTGAGCGTGCGCTTGTTTGAATAGCGGCGGGAGGGAAAGAGAAAGAAGGAATGGAGCGGAGACCGGGGCCGGTTTGTTCCTTGGGATTGGGTTTTGAATGTTGACCGTTGAAGTTTGAATTGTGCACTTGTTATTGTTTTTTAGATAGAGAAGGGCATTTGGCTTGAGACGGAGAATGGTATTTGCCTATTTAGCTCCGTGTCGGCCCTCTTTGTATCCTTGTTTTCTTTTGATGGCATTTTCAAATGTTTCTGAGACCCTTGTGAAAAGGAAAATCTTACTTCCTCCGTACACAAAAGGATGTCTCCGGTTTGGCTAAAAGTGCATGTATCTACAGATTAAAATATGTCTAATACATGTAAGTTTAGACAAAGTTGAGACGTCTTTTTATGTAGAAAAGGAGTATGATACTGGGGACTTCCTTCTATATCAAGTTAGACCCCTCACACGTAGGGGTGTAAACAGATCGGATCAGATCGGATCGGATTTTGCCTCTACCATATCTTTCACCATATTTTTTTCTCGGATTCGGATCGGATCAGATAATGAACGGTTGCGGATTCGGGGGAGGATAGATATAATCACGGATTCGGAACGGAAACGGAGCGGATTCGGGGCGGAAAGAAAATTAGTCGGATCGGTATGCGCAATATACATCATCAATCCACATAACCAAAAACAATAGCTCAACAACGTAATAATCTAACAAAGTTGTACTCTATTAGTTTAGACAAATAGAACTAACTACAAATTGTGCTCCACAAATGAACTTCACAACTCAATAACTACAAATTGTGCTCTATTAGTTTAGACATTTCGGTAGAAAATCGGATTATTCGGATTATAACCATCGGATAATCCTAATTAATATTCGGATAATCTATATTCGGATGCTATTTCACATACCATATCCTATACCGTATCCGGGTGTTCAGTTCGGAATCGGATATCCTTATCCGGCAGATTCTTCGGAACCGGATATGGATTCTTTAAAACGGATTCGGCGACGGATTCGGTACGGAAATTATCCTATCCGTTTACACCCCTACTCACACGTCAAAAACAAAATGTTACAGCCCTCTTGTATTATTTTTGTAGTGCTACGTTGTTGGTTAGCTCTTGCCCCAGCGCCCAATTCCTACTCCCTCGGGTGTGTTAGGTTTAGTTAAGGTAAGACTTCTCGAATAATTATTCTATTAATATGTGTTTTTTTGCGCGGGGAAACCAGAGTTCAGAACTTCTAGTTGTAATAGCGGCTAATACTTTTAAGTACCTTCGTTAATTTTATATTCAATGGCAAGACTTGTTAATTTGGGTATGTAAACGATATTCTAAACTTGTCGTTTTAATAGCGGTTAATACTTTTCTAAGTACCTCCGTTAACTAGTATCGAGTTAAATATATATATTTCTATTATGTGAATGTCCCTAGATGTTTTCTGAAATATAGTACATGCATGTATTATGGAATATAACAATTATGCAAATTATTATTTAATTGAAAATTAAAAATAACAGATTAGAGGCGTGGCACAACTCTGCCAGGCCACTCATGTGTAACATATCAGTGGTGTGTCCCTCCCTTGCCATTAAAAATAACGGATTATTTGCTATCAATGGCGTGGGCGGTACACGCCACTAATAGCAAATAACACTGGCGCTTCAGTAGTGGCTTTGGCCCCCCTCGCGACTAGTAGTGAAAATGCCTTGCCACTGCTCGCCACTAGTATAGAATACCACTAGAGTGAACAGTACATGGCACTTGTAGCAAATACCACTAGTGCTTCAGTAGCGGTATGGGCCACCCTCGCCACTAGTAGCGAAAATGCCACGCCACTGCTACCCACTTTCCAACTAGTGAATCACAACCGTGGGGTTACGAGCACACGTAGGTCGTGGGGTTAAGCACACCTAGCTGACTTTTTGGGTGGAGTGTAGACTGTGGAGCCCTCCAAATTTTGATCGTCTTCCATGTCCCCTCCTCCTCCTCAACAGTCGCAGTGAGCCTACTCCTCACCCATAGGGCAGGCCCGTAGTTAGTATGATATTTTTTTGGGACGAAGGGACTATCTTAACAGTCGCAGTGAGCCTACTCCTCACCGAAAATCATACCCGCGACATTTTGGGACGAAGGGACTATCTTAACATTATAAAATGCTTAATTTTCAGAAACAAATACAAACCACGTTCCTCTTGTGACGTAAGAACGATCCAATGTGACCGGCGACAACAAGTTTAGTTAGTATGATATTTTTTTCTCTGTTTTAAATCATGTAATAGTATTTAAGAAATGTAAGTAACTAGATTTCATGTCTAAGTCAGTGTGACATATTTTATTTTGTAAACTTGCTGGGTACTTATGTACATCAAATGATAACAAGCACACTGAATAAGAGCATGTCAAATAATAAAATTTGTATGCAGCCATACTTAGAATCCAGACTATTTTATTATCATCGATGATTATTTTGAATACATGCGCAGTTTGTTAAATTGCGACTTGCTAGACAGTTTTGACACAAAAAATTAATTTCATTACTTCAGTTTATACTCTACAAGTTTCAGTAAATATGCTTACTTAAGCATAGAAACCATTATTTTGATATTTGTTAGACCATATTCCTTACAGCTTCTTACCATAAATATGTATAATTATAGATTATGCATTGTTGAAATAATAGTTTTTGTACAAAATTTATTACAAAATATAGTTTAATGTCTTCTATTCAGTAAAAAAGAAAAACACCTACAAATAAAAACAACCCAAGTAATATTTTGTAACATTGTAATTTTTGTGGTTAAACTATGCGAACTAACCGAAAATTATACCTATATATTGTAACATGTTAAAAAAAATTAATTATAAAAGTTTAGTACAAAAGGTGTTTATTGTGATTTACCACACGCCTGTCATTGAACCAGCCCTACCTACCCACACCATAGAAATGTGCCCGAGATGGCAAACGTCACTGTGAATTTCCTCTGTATTCAAAATCAAAACAAATTCTGCAACGATCCGATATTTGCAACCGTGATTTATATGTTACAAAACACACCAACCTGTGAGTAATTTTTACAAACTATTAAAGGTCCACGCGCAATGAACGTCGAAAGAGCATCAGTACATTAGTCATCTCGGGGCAATCAAGTACCACATTCGTCTAGCTAAGCTCCATACCTTATTTTTATTCATCGTACAATACATATATAAAATAATTTAATACAAAAAACTTGTGCAACGAACCAATGTTTGCACTCGTGATTTATATGAGACAAAACAACTTATCAGTGAGTACTTTTTGAAAATAACAAATGATACCAAATTTATTTCACAGAAAACTAATATGACATGTAAATATAAATGAGGGGGTATAGGAAGCGATAATACTGCCAACATATCACAAGAAGATTGTTTGGACATTTACACACTCTTGAAGATTTAACTCTGACCACTAGATTGTCCTAAATATGTGCTTGAAGCTAAAGAAAATATTATAGTATGAATATACTTTTCGAGCTAGATTTAACCGAGTGATTTAAAAGTTTTTATTCAAAATATTAGGAGACGTAAACTATAATTAAAAAATAGTAGAAATGTGGAGAAATAATATACTAACCAATTGAATAGAAATTTGTACAAACATTACATATGCATCTCCATGTGATCCCAAAAGACATCTAAATGAGATCTGCGTACTTGTCAAATTTAACTAACATATACTTTCGCGAGTGCGGTACCAAAAAAGCGTGGATCTATTGTAGAATAGAATTAATTAATTGCAAAAAAAGTGTGGATCTATTATTGAGAATCTATTTAGATTTTTCAAAAATCAAAATCTTCTGAAATACTCCTTATCGTACTTAGGGTGCAGTATATTTTATTAACCTAATGAGAGAAATTATCTGATTTTCACTAGGAGCCCCATAAATCGGAATGAAGGGAGTACAATTTTCTTAACAGTAGATGTAATTTTTTACAAGATTTTTACTTATTTAACGTTCTTCTCCACACCTCGGGCAAAGAACGCTCATCATGAGAGCCGGCCCGGATATCATATCGATCCCTTTGCTGTTGAGCAGAGACGCTGGCGATGACTGTAGGTGCTTCCCAATTCCCAGTCAAGTCTTTTAGCGTGGCTCGCGCTGTGCCTGGGCGTGCCGGTGGGGCGGCGACGACCGGCGACTTTGACGACGGCTCGGCTGGGTCGGTGCGACGCGATCGACCGCTCCGGCTGGATCCCGACGGATCCAGTGGCCAATTTACTCCGGTCCAAGTCACGAGTCACAGCTAAGCAGCGGTGACGGAGGAGCCAGTGAGCCTAAAGGGAGAATATTCGCTCGCCGCTCAAACGGTAGACGAAGACAGGGGTTCCAGCCTGACAGACTCGAACTGCCTTCTTGTCGTCAAGCGATTTGGTCTGTATTTCGCGCTCCGTTTTCAGAAGTTTTTTAGTTGGACTTTTGGACTTCTTTGCCACCAAACACGCCTTCTGCTTGATTTTTGAAATCGAGCATGCCGTGTTCTGGTTTGCTGTAAACAGGGTATACGTGCTTACGTACGCAAATTAAAATAGGTTCGAATGTGAGACTTCTGTACGTGCTTAGCGCGATCCAAATCTCGGGATCAATCCAGTCTTTGCTTCACCGTAGCCTAGGTAGATTAAATATCTGTCCGTACCTATAATAATATAATGTTATCATTCCTATTATTATTATTAAAGTGGGAACAATTTTTTCTTCTGCCACTGGGTATTTTGACTCTTCAACCTTCAATTCTGGTAAATTAACCAGAGTTCACCTCATGCGCCGTCCCCTGCTTTGGCCTGCCCTCAGGGGCGAAGCCAGGCTAGATGAGTATTGGGGTCATTTCCATTGCATTGGGGTACTAATGAGGCATATTTCCACTAATTTATCAAGGATTTCCATTAAGTCATTGGGGTCATTTGACCACACTAATTGCACCTAGCTCCGCCCCTGCCCGCCCGAGTCCAGACATAAAGGGAGGCGTGGCTATGGACAAGTCAGAGAGCGAGATTTACATAAGAAATGTCATCTCTATTTAAGCGACACCAGAGTGTTCCTTTTCCCTGAATACCCCCTCCCCTGGTGCGATATGACTGATGGATTCTCAAGTAAGATTATGGAGCTACAAGTTGTACCCCGCTCCCGAAGCTAGGCTGCACCCACCCCACCCTAGTACTAGAAACGAGATTGTCATTGAGTCTCCGCGTCCACCATATTGGCCCTCGTGTTCACACTGATTCCGTCCTTGACCCCGTTCATCACCTTCCGCCGGCAGGGAGAAGCCAATGTCGACAGGCTCTCCGTCTCCCGGGCATGGGGAATGACCCAGACATCTCTTGCCCCTACCTCGTCTCTTGTCCCAGAATTCGGCAGTCAGCCCATCCCCACTTTCCCGTTTCTTCAGTTTGATGGTTCTTCTGATGCGACTCGGGATCAGGAGTCACCCATTTGTCTACTTATTTTCTCTTTGATTCGGTGGTTCTTCTGATGCGAGCGTAACATGTTTTATTCTAAAAAATTAAATTATTCTTATGAATACATACGAATTGTTTTTCAGTTCTCGCAAGCTTTATTTGGATTTTTTGGGATAACCCTCTCGGTGGAGCCTAGGCTTTACTTTGACATCTTTTGCCATAGCAAGACTTCAAAATTTTAAGTTAACGAGAGCTCATTATAGTCGATGTCACGAGGAGGTGGAATCAGGCATCTCCAAAATAAAGTTGTCTCGAGCTTCTCCATCTTGATATTGGGGCACTGTGTTGGGTGGAGGTCGTGGAGCTTCCTTTTTATTCTTCGGAGGTTGAAGGGGAAGGGGACTTTCTCATACGCGAGCTCAGTCTTTGAGCGTCGTCTTCGCTTTTTCTGCTCCCGCCCCTTCTGGCCTGCCCTGATGGCGAGTGAAAGGGGCAGCTCGTCGTGGTGGCCTGCGGTGGTAGAGAAGGCCAAGGAAGTTGCGACGTTGCTCTTAGTGGGAGAAGATCCTCGGTGGCCCGTGGCTGGCTGCCGACTCAAGTTGCTGGCAGGCAGCAGCTCGAAACCTTGACGCCGGTGTTGCGTCAGTTCTTCCGCAACCTCCATCGGAGGCCCTCTGGAGGACTCACGTCGGCGATTTACTCCCACCCTGCACCAAGTGGTTTCGTCCCTGATGCTCGTGTGGTTTGGGCCACATCGTTTAAGGCATGGTTTATTCAGCGGCGAAGAAGGATTCGACTGCGTTCCTCTTTTTTCGTCCAGAGTCTATGTTGTAACTGTTAAGGACCTTTTGCTTATTTTTATATTTCGGAGGTCCTTTATGTAAGTTGTACCGCACCGCTGAAATATTTTTTTTTGCAAAACACAATACAACGCAGACGCTCACATACACGTGCACACACTCAGCCCTATGAACGCACGCACGCACACCCTACCCCTATGAGCACCTCCGAAAGACTGAGCTGGCGGTTTGGTCTTGAGATTGACGAAGTCACCACAGGCGCCTCGCTATCGACGAGAACGTCGCCTCCCACTGAATAATATTCTGTCTAAATGAGAAACAGCAATGTCAAATCTAGGATTTGAACTCTGGTGAGCTGAGGGTACAAACACCCTTCTAACCATCTTGCGAGAGGCAAGTTCTTCGCACCGCTGAAATATCTATGCGGTATCTAAACCCTTCCGGACATTTTTCGTGTTCAACAAAAAAAAATGTAAGTCAACCATCATAACACGAGAGTGGTAGGCACACATCGCGCACAACAGCATAACCTGACGTACGGTGGATCAGATCGCCAATTAATCTGGGTCAAGGACGCGATGATACATATGCGTATTACGTATCGAACGACTGGGCCGAGCGAAATCTGCACCGCACGTTACCACTCGACTTTACGGGACTCGTTGGGTCAGCTCGTGTGTGCCACTGCCATGCACGCACGCATGACCACGGCACTGGGGCGATCGATCGAAGACAAGACCACCCGCGGCCCGTGCGCCGGGTCTGGATAATGGTTATCTCCGGTTAGCAGCTTCTCCAACCTATATGGCACACAACTCATATCTCGTCCATCCATTTTCGTGATTGAACAGTCCTGATTTGTCATTGAACGAGTTGAACATTCAACATCCAATCTCGGCCGTTTAATCACGGATACGAACGATCCGAGATACGAGTTGTGCGCAATATGAGTTGAAGAAAATCCGCCAGCATCTACGGGTTCACAGCGAACATGCAATGCACGCGTCATCATCTTGTTAGTGCTGGCATCGTGCACAACGAAGCCTATAAATGTTCTGTAAAGACCGTGCAGACCATTAAATATGTGATGATTGGGATTTGGGGTAGCAAAATCGACAAGAGCGGGAGCGCTCGGTCGTCAAGATCCGTGCAAGCAAAACGGTACTGCGACGCGTTTCAGGTTTAGGTTTTTGTGATTCAGGCCTCCAAATTCGACGCAAAAGGAAATTAAAAGCGCAGGTTACCTACAGCCTGGCCAATTTTTTTAAAATAATACGTGAAACAGACCCCTGTCGGCATTGGCGAAGACGACAGGCCCCTGTCGACATTGGCGAAGACGACAGGCCCCTGTCATGGCGAGCTGCTGTGTGCAGGTGAGCGAGCTGCTGGGGTCGGCCGGAGCTCCTGTCGGCTTCGCTATGGACGACTAGCTCATGTCGTCGTCGCCATGGACGAGTAGCTCATGTCGTCTTCGCCATGGACGATTGGATTCTATTTTTGAAAGAAAAAAAACGCGTATTATTTCCAGAATTAAATAAATTTCGTGTATTATTTAAAAAAAAATTAGCTACAACCTGGCCTGATCACATTACAAAGGCCGAGTACGAGCAATATGGGCCAAATCAAAAAATCTCAGTCATTTCGTCAAACTATCTGCCATAAGTAGCTTGCCAGGCCCAATCAACAATAACTCTACTCAATCTCAAAAAATAAAAACAGTCAACAGAAAAACACTAGGGGAGAGAGTGGGTGGGTGACTGTGCGCAAGTAACGCGAGTCAACAATTCAGAAAACCATGGAGATACAGGTGGTCAAAGTAGAAAGGGTTCTCGATTCTCTGTCTGGAAGGACACCAAATGGACCAAATATGGCACACAAGAAAATAGAGTTGGAATGAAAGACGGGGTAAAGATGATCTTTATTCTCCTAGCTGCTCTCCATCTACGTACTAATTTACTCTCTTTCAAAGGATGACAGCTCTAGATTACCAATCAAAACCAACACCTTTTCTTCTCCCGTAGCATTACACCTTTCCCTGCTTGTTTGATGTGAGTGATGAGATCGATCCATGGAATTTCGACCTCCGAACCAACAACCCCGCATGATCTCTTCTCAAGTCTTCTCGTTCAATCAATCGTAGTTTTAGAAGGCCCCAAAGTTTTAGAAGACCGGGGTCGAACCCCGTTTCCCTGCCCCAAAGTATTCAGAAGCTGCTAATCCCACCGTAGCATTCAAAATATGTGATAGCATTCCTTTCTATTGCGCCTAAAATCTCTATTTATGCAAATATGTCACGTGTTTCTATTGTTGCTTTTTATGGGGATACGTTACAACAAATCTTGTTTTTTCTGCAGCATTGCTTCTGTGATTTTAGGAGCCCTGGACGCCCTGGAACAAGAAGGGATGTCGCACAATTTCGGCGATCACAAAAAAAAGGAGGCGAGCTCCATATCCCTCTTTGTCTTTCCACTTTCCCGGCAAGTTTGGTCGTGCAGGCTCGAGATGTAGACAAGAACTTAAAAAATAACAAGAGCGAGGGGGGGAGACGCCACCCCGGCTTGTCATTAAGGTAGAAGTGTGACTCACACCCGCGCGCTTGGCGTTTACTCAGGTATACAGGCAATCAATGGAGGAGCAGTTCCTTCATCATACCTAAGGCTGCGCACGGTTAACCGAAAACCGAGAAACCGAACTGAAAAAACTGAAACCGAACCGAAATTGTGGTTATTTTGGTTTCCGGTTAAGGTTACGGTTAGTAAAATAGCTAACCATATGCCTTGCGGTTAATACGGTTAATAACCGAAAACCGAATGATTAACAAAAAACCGAAATGCCTATTAAATTTTATTATTTTGCTACTTTTATTGACTTTTATTAACTTTACGGGTTACTTGTAGCATGTGATTTGCTACTTGTACAGACTTTTATTAACTTTCTGGGTTATTTGGTTACTTTGGATCATATGCCTATTAATTTTATAGTCTATTCCGTTATTTTGTAATATATGGCCACAAAAAGAAATTGTCATTTTAAAATTCGCGTCAACTTAGGTTAATTTGGTTATTACCGAAACCGAACCGTATTCTCATACAAAACCGTATTTACCGAAGTATTGAAACCGTATAAATAAAAAAAACATATAAACCGAACCGAATTAACCATATTAACCGAACGCGCAGCCGGAATCATACCTCAAGGCAATACGCTATCACGAGCTAGTCGAAGATATATATACTCTCCTACGCGGCTACGCCCTAGTATCTGACAGGTGCGTGGCTTGATGATCATGGCCTCCTGCAGTACTTGGCAGCGCGACGTCTACTCAGGTATACAGGCTTATCACTGTATGATGATGTAGGCATGCAGCCGCTCGAGGCAAAAGTAGACAATTCCCTCCTATTCTCATCTCTACTTTTTTTTTTTTGATCGACCCTGAAGTTTTCCTCTCTCAGTTTTTTTAATTCTGTTTCCGGGCCGGGTGTGGGCGACTGGGCATGCATGACGGGAGCATGCAGCATCGGTCAGTCAGGGACAAGAGAGGGCGTTTGATGCGATGGTTTGTCAATGCCGCAGCAGGCACGTCTAGGTAGAATACTCCCTCCTTGCCAAGGCTTAGGGCGTATAAATCTCAGCGCAATTATCTAGGCAACGATCGGTGGAGAGAAAAAATAGACACATTTCCCTTCTTGCCCTGCATGCACGCATGTACTTCCTCTATTTTCTCTCTGGTGCAATTAACTACCTCCTCGTTTCTCTCTCCCGCTTGCATTCCTTTTATTTCTTCCGCATGCACAACCAATAGCTGGTCCACAATAACTACTCCCCATTAACTTCTCTCCTAATTTTCTGCTAATCTCTTGGCATGCGCCATGCATGGCCAATAGCAGTGCTACTGCCGTCCCGGTATTTTGGTGAGTGTTAACGGCAAGGAGAGGCAGTTCTGGGAGAAATGGGGCATAGCACACCCTGCGCCTTCAGCCTTGGCTAAAAACCAGAATTTTTTTTACGCCTTAATCCTTGGGAAGGAGGGAGTAGCTGCTAGTCAATGCCGCAGCAGGCACGTCAGCTGCTGCGCCGCATGTGACATATCATCCCATGTAGTATTAGTGTTAGTTAAATGCATCTGTGAACTTGCGATACTATCGCGAGAGTACGTTCACGTTAATGCATGCATGCATGCACAAGATCTTCCCGCAGCAAGTACTCCGTCGACGTAAGGGCAGACCGTGGTTAAGGTCAATGCAAAGTACTCTACTCACACCGGCACCGCATCATCAGCTTTGCATTGGCACGGCCATGCCATGCACGCATCGACTCATCATCATGGCACAGCACAGCCCCACATAAATATGCTGATCGAGTTACTCGAGCACGAAAGGTAGTGGCGATCGATAGATTTAAGAAAAAATGAAAGGAGACGATGGTTGGTAGTACCGTGGCATCACATGAAAGCCTTCCAGCCACAGATGCATGCATGCAGCACCAGCCAGGGGCACAGTGCTGCCTGTGGCTGGCTGACCTGACTGCCCGCCCTTGCTTCTTTTCTTTGCGAGAGAGAGAGCCCAGCAGATGATAGCCAGAACTGGAAGAAGGAGCCTTTGCGCCGCTGGGGAAAAGCAACAGCAGCAGCAGCAGCAGCAGCCCGTCGTCTACCTCCTGGGCACACACACGCACCACCCGCACATTGGCGTTGGCATGCACCGATGATGCGCAGCGGTCAGGCCGTCAGGGTCAGGGTCAGGAGGGAGTTTTTAATCATGGCGACGGGTGGTGGCCTTTATCGGTTACTCCGTGCCGGGAAAAGAAATGTGGGAGGCCTCAGGCAGATGGGAGGAAATGAAATCTATTGATTGGGAGGTGAAAGCAAGGCCAAAGGCTCTGATCAGTATTAAAGAAGGTTAAAGAAAGAAAACGGAGGAGTCGCTGGTGTGTGTCCGAACCAAGGTGTTGCTTTGCTGATGTGAAATTTTAAACTGAGATGCATGATGGCAGCAGCCTGTCAGGACACGCCTTTGTCAGGCTGAGAAGCTGGCATTATCGTTTTGACTGATCACGCCACTGTTTTAGTGCTGCTAAACCTACACGGCTACACCGATATACTACTCATCATATGCATTTGACCTGTATATTTGTGATGCAGAAAAATTAACTTAGAGCATCGGCACCCTCTGGCCTCTAAAGACTCATTTGGTTCCGCGACCCCAGAAAACGCCAACAGCGACACCCCAATGTCTCGCCCCGAGCAAAATCGTGTCCGACACCCTCGAGAGGGCCGTGTCCAGGCATCGTTCCGCCCGTGTTAATGGCGACGCGCGACAAAGGGACGGAACGGCGATGCGTCTGCCGCACGCCTCGCATTTACGGCGGCGCCCGCTGAGCGCCTAGCCTTTCCCAGCTTCCCAATCGACGCAGTGGCGGAGACGTGTCGTCGCCATTGCCATTAACTCCGACGCTACTACGCGCGCTCACCCACCCGGCAGCGGCAGAGCAGGATGCAATGCGCTGGCGGCGAGCGTGCTCTGACAGGAGAGGCGTATGCGCTCGCTAGCCCAGAGCTGGAAGGGCGCTCAGGACGACAAGGCTGGCCCGAGCGGCGGCGTTCAGATTAGGTAAGTTTGCATCATTTTAGGTTTAAATTTGTACTGTTTTAGTTTAAATTTGTATCCTCTCTTAGTTTAAGATTAAATCAAAAAAACGCCGCGTTTATTACACCGGCACCGGAGCTCGATGTGCAGCGTTCCAACGTAGCGGCCAGCTTTAAACGTCGCCGCCGTTCGAGGCGCCCAGCGATGCAGTGATTATTCCGACTTCCCAAGCGGCCTATAGATTTATACGACGCCGGCGCATATAAAACGTGACCGCCGTGCTGCTTGCCTTCGTCCTCCTCGCCTTTCTTCCGCTTCTCTCCCCTAGCGCGCCTTGCCTCGCCACCATAGACGTGAACAGGAGGTGGCTGAACTGGCACGAGGCCAAAGTGTTCACCGAGCACGGCATCATGTGTCAGCCCAAGGCGAAGTTGTCTAACGGCTTCTCCCTTAGCATGGGCGGGGTGCCCGTGGCGCTTGAACCAAGGCCAACGACCCGTTCTCCCATAGCCCATACTGGCTCACGTACTCCGGCGAGGAGCAGCAGAAGGCGCTCTACCGTTTTGACGGCGAGCAACCACGGCCAAACGAGAACGCCGATGGGTGGACGAGATTCTGGTCAGAGCCCGACCGCACCATTAGAGGCGAGTATGAGGA
This sequence comes from Poa pratensis, assembly GCA_947311845.1. Classification (NCBI taxonomy): domain Eukaryota; kingdom Viridiplantae; phylum Streptophyta; class Magnoliopsida; order Poales; family Poaceae; genus Poa; species Poa pratensis. The sequence goes on from CAMZMU010000111.1 coordinate 15,937,635, forward strand.
CGCCCTAGCAAAAAATGTCGCTGCCGAAGGTGCAGCACGTGCCTACGGCGGCCGAGCTCGCTGTAGAGGAGGCGCCGCCGCGTAGGTGCCGTAGGATTTAGATTATTAAGGTTTATATTTAAATTTGTTTGAGTTTGAGGCAAAATTTGAGTTCCATTCTATTCTACGCCTACAAGGTGTTTGTAGTTTTGTCGAAATCTCCAGCCTTTGGGGACGCCGCTGTGGGCGGCCTCCTTAACTTGACCGGACACATGTCTGACACCCCCAATTGGGTCTCAATTGGGGGTGCCGAACACTCATTTGAAGGGTGTCGGTGGAGATGCTCTTAGTATAACAAGATTACTCAAACGAGTACCACCCATGCCATTATCAATTCTGTAGTAGTATTGATCGATGATCAAGTTGGTACTAGTAGTACTGAGCTGTAGTTTCAGTTCGTGCAGTTAATTAAAGGATTGAAGCAGCCAGCACAATCGACTGGCAGAATTTCAACTTTACATTGCCGGCTTGCCGCGGAGGCGGAGTGCCGGACGAGTAGCTGGGCTGAAGGCTGCGGCATAGCCTACCAGTGCACTACCACGCCATAGCAATATAGCATGGCGGTAGTGGTTAGTAGGATGAGTAGCAATTTATTGCCATTGTTTGTGCAGTATCCGCTCGCTCCGACATCGTGTCGCGGCCGGGCAGGACCGCAGGAGGAGTACGTGCCCCGCCCCCGAAGAGCCCCTCTTTAGGCACTTTTTGTTTCTAAATTTTTTGTTGGGATTGGTGGGGTCCTCTAATGGATTGGATGAAACCTCAAACTTCAAAACATCGTTTGTTTCTAGTGTATTGGACAGGTTTTATCCCCACTTTTCCCCACAAATTCCCAAACTCTAGTTCATTTTTTCTCAATCCACTAGGGGATTCAATACACTACCCCTACCTAGTGGATTGATCCCCAATCCCCTAGGGGATTGGGTGAAGTTTGGGATTTCACCCAATACATTAGAGGATTATCTCCACCAATCCCCACAAAAACTCTAGAAACAAACAGGGCCTTATGTGGGGGATTATTGGATTCACCGTATCATCGCCGCGTCGTTCTTGATCTCCCGAATGGTGGTACAGGTACCACTCGCTAGTACAGTTTCCCATTATTTCTTCGCATCAACCAAGCAGACTAAAATTGGGACAAAATTGTTGCTCCACAATTCTTTTGAACTAGCCTCGTCGGAAGGGACATGATGCATTTTTAATGAATTAAAAAATGTCAAAAAATCCAAACAAAAATGTTAGGTGTATATTTGGACATTTTGTATCCGCACAAAACGTTTGGTAAAACAAACTTCATTTTTTGCGGCTTGCATAAGAAGACAAAATAATGTCCCCTGAAAAATCATATTGCAACACTGGAGTTATCTTTTTTCACATAGGCCACACGAAATGTACTCGCTGTTGTACAAGTGTGACCAGATTAATTTCTCGGTGTGTCACTCGCGCTTTTGCTTTTGCAGTTATCCGCGATGGGGTTAACGGACGGGGCGAGGTGGATGCTCTAGAGTGTTGTTCGAAGGTGGTGGGTCTGTCTTTTTTTCTTTCAACTTCGTCGGTTGGATGTGGCAGATCTAGGTCCAAGGGAACACGCGACGCGGGCATCTCCCAGTCGACGTATCACAAAAAAAGTGCTTTGTTGCTAGTCGTTGTTACATATTAATGATTAGATCATTGTAGAAATTAGAGTGAGAGATGATACTGGTTACACGGTTTGCGATAACGCCTACATCCGCGGGTCATATTTAAGGGGCGCTCCTCCGCTTGTACTAAATAGTACCGTCGAGAAGACAAGACCGCTTTGGTGTACATACACATCAGGCCACGCCGGTCCATGGCCCCTGCCATGGCTCACTCGTGTGTAACCTGCTAGCTTACCACCGATGTATTTGTATAACATGCTTAGGTTATAAGTGTTTGACCCAACATGTAACCTACAACATAATCCAAAGCCAATTGTAGCATATATACATGTTAGTAACTCCAACAGTTTCTTTATGCAATGATGCTTCTTTGGACCTGTCAACGTGGAGGATAGAAGCCTCTTCCGATGTGTGCCTAATGACGCTAGAGTTGGTGGCCGCTCGCTGCGGTGTGTCCAGGCAACTTCAGAGAATATTTTGTATTTTTATATCTTTGAAGTTATGTTTGTAAAGTTTACAACGCAATCGTTTTCTCCTGGTCTAAATTCTAGTATTGACTTGTGTTTTATTCATGTAACTTGGTTTTCTAAGAAATATGTGGTTGTTTAAAATAAAATAAAATAAAATAAAATAAAATAAAGGATAACGATTTTTATACGAAATTTTCTTATCCCGTCCGTCGGTTACATCAGGTGACGGGTCTCCGCTCCGCTATGACGGAAGCTAGCCTCTTGTCTACATAGCCTTCAAGTGAATTTGGATCACAACTCAACAAGCCCCCTACCACTTGAGAGTTGACCCGCTATATATATTCCCACCCCCCATGGGGAAACACACACAATTGCCTCCGTGGCTATTCTATCTCTCGCCAGATCTCATGTGTTGAAAACTTATTCTCTAGTTCCATATTGATCTAATCTAGTTGATTAGATCTACTACTTATACTAGCCGAAAGGTTGTCTCTCTTCGTTGGCGGCGGAGCACTAGACGACGGAGCGCTGACGGATTGGCGTAGTGGATGCGTGGATAATACAAGAGGGATTATGCAAGTGATCCTCACTGGGGAATCAGAAACAATCTCACCTCCCGGTGTGGATGTGAGATTTTCCATCAGACTACACCGACAACGTCATCGACAAACACAAGATCTTTCGCAACAGTGTTTTGTGAGTTTTCTACATCTAGCATTATGGGGGTGCATCATATTTTTCAAAGTAGATCTTGGAGGTTATGTAAGACGGAAATTTTTGAATTCCTGCACGTAACCCTCGAGTTCCTAGGCGATCTCCTCATGCGTGAGGGTGATAAGGACAATAACAAAGTCGAGAGCACGGCGGCCCTGAGAAATGACAATTTCTATGTCGTCGAGGCCAGTTGAGAGTATGAATGGCAATGCTTCGCGGGCTCGGGGCACCTTAGCAATGGTCGCAACCTACTTGGCTTTGACACGGACTACAATGTCAATCATAGCACGACTGCCCACTGTGGAGGTTGGTCGCGTGACCTTGGTCCAAGCCGTGCATGAATTTCACAGCTATTGCACATCCACGCCGCTCTATGCCACTCCGACCACCGAGGTGGAGATGAAAATGGAGTTTCGATTCTCATATGTTTATAGCAAACATTTTTATTTTCATGTAACTTGTTTCATCACTAAATTAAGGTAGTATAGTTTCTATATTGATGAATTATTCAATACATTATGCAAACTAGTATTGTTTCTTACATGACAAGTAATAGACCAAAGAATATAACTAAATTATGCCCCAAAATATTAATACATCATGTTTATGTCACACGAATTATCAGTTATTACAGTAAGTTTCCTCGTGTTGGACTCATTATGTATTTAGTAAATACAAATATTTTAATCTGTTAAATTTTTAGGTTGGCTAGTTAAGTAAGCTAATATTTTATTACACTATGTTTTACCTTGAGTATAAGCAAAGTAAACATATTCATTGGAAGTTCAATTATTGAAAGTGCATATATTGCCCCATGCGTGGTTTTGGTAATTAATGACAATCCTTATGGACTAATGTTTGCTTTGAGATATACTTGTAGATCTTATCCATAGGAAAAGATTGGAGTTCATGTGTTGGACTCTAGAAGATTACATGATGACCAAGGTTCCATCCAAGGGTTTATATGAAGAATGGTCATGAGAAGAGTTGAGCTTATTGCAAGCATGGCTTGGAAAGATTGAGTGAACTTCATGTTTCATGTTTATCTCCAAGCCATCATCTATATCAAGAGAAGAATATGAAGCGCAAGTGGATACATGAAGACGGAGATTAGCGAGGCTCTCCCATAATGGGGTATGGGGAGCATTTGGAGATGTCTTCATCAAGCATGTGCTAGCAAGCGCAAATCAAGAAAAGTGGTCCACTTGAAGAGATCAAGATCGTCATCATCTAGCTCAAGTGGAATGCGCAAGGCAAAGGTATGATCTTGATAGGGTTTCTATTTTACCGGTCTCATGTTGTTAGTTCGGAGACCGGGTTATAGGATAGACTCCGTACTATCAAGAGGGGCTCTCAAGTGAGTAACTTGATCGCATCTTTGTGGAGAGCTCAAACCTTTGCATACTTGGCATATCATCTTTCTTGGTTCTTATTTGGCTTTTATCCATGTGAGAATTTAGAGCTTGTGTTCATCTCCATACCAAGCTCTAGTTCATCGAAAACGGATTTCGTATTGACAACTTGTTGCGTTTTCGGTGTTGGAGGTTTTACCGGTTTGTCTTTTGTAGAGAGGTCAAACTCTCCTCTTGTGTTCTCCTCCTCACATGATGGACTATGATGTTTCTCTACATAATCTTGAAGGGCTCTTCGTTGCGATTCCAACGAGCCCAAGAACATTGAAAACGGAGTCCGGATAAAAACTTGTTGCATTCTCGGCTTTGGAAATATTATCGGTCCACCTTCGAGATAAGGTCCACACCTCCCATGTGTGGTATCTCCTCTATATTTGTGACCCTTAATATTTCCTTGTCATTACCTTTCCAACGCAATTGGATTCACCTCATTTGGAGTTCGTATGAGAAAGTGCATTCTCCTTGTCATTACCTTTCCAACGCAATTGGATTCACCTCATTTGGAGTTCGTATGAGAAAGTTCTTGCAGTTTTAGTTCTGATGTTTCACTGCTTTCAGGCCGGAGTATCCGGTCATCTGGACCGGAGTCTCCGGTCCTTGGGGTTCCCTGTAGATGTTTCTGGAGCTTTTCAGTCCGGAGTTTTCGCACCGGCCGGAGTTTCCGGACCCGTGGTCCGGAGTCTCCGCCCAGACAAGATTTTTGAATCGAAGAACTTCCCACGACGGCGCGTGCGGTATTGGGTCCGTAGTTGCCTCGGAATAGGTCCAGAGTTTCCGGCCCTACCGGAGTTTCCGTCCTCCAAGACCGGAGTTTCCGGCCTGCTGAGAAGATGAGCATCGCGGCGGCAGCCGCTGTATCGAGACCGGAGTTACCCCGGAGTCAGTCCGGAGTTTCCGTCTAGTCCAGAGTTTCCGGCCTCCCTGACCGGAGTCTCCGGACTTAGTGGACAGAAAACGGCTAGTTTTTCTGGAGGGGTATAAATACCCCTCCACCTACCTCCAGCTCTTCAGCTCTGCCTAGCACGATTTACATTCTCTCTCCTCCATTGTTGCAAGCTCAAAACTATAAGATCTCCCAATCCCTCCACCCAAACTCGTTGATCTTTGGAGGATTGAAGGAGAAGACCTAGATCTACATTTCCACCGAGCCGTTTCTCCTCTAAGTGAGTGGAACCCTTTCGATCTAGTTCTTGAAGTTCCATTTGTTGTGTTCTTCTTTGTTCTTCCTCTCTTCTCCCCCCACAAGCATTTGTTGCTTTTGGTGGGATTTGGGAGTGAAGGATTTGAGCACTTCTTGTGTTCTTGCCTTTGCTTTTGTGCATAGGTTTGCCTTTGCTTTTGTGCATAGGTTTGCTCTCTCCACGAGGATTCGTGGAAGTGAAGATTGTGATCCTCGTTACTCTTGGGTCGTTGGACCCTAGACGGTGTTCTTGTGACCTTTTGTGGTCAAGGCCTTTTGTGGCTAGTTGGGACCTTTTGTGGTCCACTTGGGGGCTCCCAATCCTTTTGTGGGTTGTGCCTCAAGATTGTTGTAAGGGACTCGATTTCCGCCCAAAAGGAAATCAATAGTGGAAGGTGAACCGAGCTTTTGTGCGAGGTTCATCGGAGAATAGGGTGAGGCCTTTTGTGGCATCTTGAGTTTGATACTCACACCCCTCCAACGAGACGTACTCCCCTAAAAAGGAGGAACTCGGGAATACATCGTCGTCTCCGCGTGCCTCGGTTATTTCTATACCCGAGCTCTTTACTTATGCACTTTACATTGTGATAGCCTTCGAGCTTGAAGTATTTTATCTTGCTATCACCTTGTTAATTGTCTTGCTTAGCATAAGTTGTTGGTGCACATAGGTCAACCTAGTTTATTTAGGTTGTGTGCTTGATAATTTAAACACCTAGTTTTATTCCGCATTTATCAAGCCTAAACCGGAAAAGTTTTAAACGCCTATTCACCCCCCCCCCCCTAGGCGACATCCTTGTCCTTTCAATGGTGGTCAATATTAAAATTTCTAACTCACCCACTTGCTTGTTTCTATAATATCCTTACATATCAATATATGTTGTTCGAGAGTCCAGGAGCATGTGAGTCCGAGAGATATCTTGAGAGAGTTTTATAGAGTACATATGTGTCAAACTAAGTGTAATCAAATGGAGAAGTTGTCTTGGGCCAACCCCGGAGGATGTTGTGGATGATTTTTATTACAAAGTCTTGGGCATTGTGGCACATTCATAACAAACTTACCACCGAGAAAAAGTGATCAGTTCTTCGACTTATGTTATCCAAAAATCTATGATCGTATTGCAGCTCTAGTCCATCAACCAAGCCGAAGGAGAAGGCAAGGATCCTGCACCTGGTGGGTGAGCTATAGCGCATCTACGCCTCAAGCCGGCCAAGTAGGGGCGTGCCCTAGCTGTTGTCGCGTGTGAGTTGCAAGTTCGACACCGTCTCATCTATCTCCTGTTTTTGTTGTTTAGGCCTATACAGTTTGTTTCTGGGTGGAGCCTTTTGGGTATTTCTTTTTCGCGAAAACACAAAAGCTTTGTGTTTCGATTCATTGATAGAATAGTGAGTTTATGTACAAGACCACAAGAGGGACAACACCCCATCATACAACTCAACCTGACCTAAAAGGACTAGGGAGAAGGCGAAGACCCTGCCCCCCCCCCCCCCCTTCGACCCGCACCATTGCATCCGCCTTGATCGTGTCAAGTAGAGTGGGGACGGAGGGTCAGGCGTTGTCGAAGACAGTTGCGCTGCAATGTTTCCAGATCCACCGTGCCGTGAGCATGATAACTGACAAGGTTCCCTCGCACAACAGGCGAGGGGCGAACTGGACTGTCAGCTTCCACCAATTAACGAAGCCATCTCCCGCACCCGGAGGTCTGGCCTCGATCGAACCCATGACAACCACCTCATGCCAGATGGTCCTCGAGAAGGAGCAACCAGTGAACAGGTGCATCATTGTCTATGGTTCCTGATCGCAGAGCGGGGAGTTCACGACATGAGGAAGCCCTCGACGCACCAGACTGACACTGGTCTAACATCTTTCTTGACGTGCAAGCGAGACGAAGAACTTGACCCTCGGGGGCGCCCATGATCTAGAGTTTAGCTTCCATGAGCTTGAGTCGATCGCCCAACATCTACTCCCTCCGTTCTAAAATAGATGACTTCCATTTGTCTAAAAGTGGATGTATCTTGACATGTTACGTGTATAGATACATCCACTTTTGGACAAATGAAAGTCATCTATTTTGGAACAGAGGGAGTATGTTATTGCTAATCTGTATGCCACAACATGTAACAAATCATGTGTTCTAGCGGATGCGTCGGAAGGATTTATCTCAAGATCACGTATTAATGTCTTTGCGTCGTGACCATGTGAGTTGGACTATTGGAGGTGCCACGGGCCATGCATCTTCAGTATGTCGTTGCGCTAAGTTGACCTCGGCCAGCTAGGCTGTTAGCATTCAGAGAATCAGCCGTGATGCTACTATTTATAAATGTCGGTACGTGGGAAGTTGTATTGCCGCTCCTTGTCTACGGCGGGCTCTTCTCAGTTCAGTCGGCCGCGCAGTGCTTGTCATGGTGATACGATGTTGGTGACTTCAATTCCGTGGTGGCGTCTGTTGGTGGGTGGCATGATGGGTGGTGCGCTACGGCTTGTCCGGTGACGTGGTTTTTTGGGGGTCGAGAGAAATCCTTGTCTTATTGACACCGACGAAGTGATGCTTGTGAGTGTCGTTGTTCCTTCTTGAAGGGCGTCGGGTGTACCTCTTCCCCACTACCTGTTGCGTACCGGGGGAAACCCTAGGACCAGTCCGGGCAGCAGCGTCGTCATCGTCGCTTTCCTTCTTGGAGGTGCTGCTTGGTACGCGACGATTCGGAGCGCTGGGATCGTGGTGGGACCTCTCCGGAGAGGACGCAGCGGTTGCGAGTCATTTTCGTTTTCGTTGATCCGCCGACGTTGGCATTGTTTTCTCTCTTTTTTCTCTTTTTTTTCTTCTTTTGGGCGTGTTTGTGCTGTTTGCCCAGCAGTGGTCTCAAACTTGTATCGTGGATGGTTGCTATATTAATATAGCGGGGCGAAAGCCTATTTCTTCAACACCGCATGCCATATGTTCCTCGAGAAGGAGCAACCAGTGAGCAGGTGCATCATTGTCCATGGTTCCTGATCGCAGAGCGGGGAGTTTAGGACATGAGGAAGCCCTTGACGCGCCATACTGCCACTGGTCTAACATTTGTCTTGACATGCAAGCGAGACAAAGAACTTGACCCTCGGGGGCGCCCATGATCTGGAGTTTAGCTTCCATGAGCTTGAGTCGTTCGCCCAACATCTGTGTTATTGTTAATCTGTATGTCACAACATGTAAAAAATCATGTTTAACTCTGTGGGTCTTATATCATAAAGGGTTGGTCACTCGGTGCCTTTTATCTAAAAAAAACTGGTGCCTCTGCTAGCATGGACTTGATTGTGTCATGATCGATGCATCGGCGGTCCGTAGTGGTGATGTCCGAGTCGCCAAGTTACAACGTGATTACGACTACAATAGTACTCAAGATCACGTACCGAGTACTATTGTAGCGGATGTAACATTTGTAGCGGATGCGTCGGAAGGATTTATCTCAAGATCACGTATTAATGTCTTTGCATCGTGACCATGTGAGTTGGACTATTGGAGGTGCCACGGGCCATGCATCTTCAGTATGTCGTTGCGCTAAGTTGACCTCGGCCAGCTAGGCTGTTAGCATTCAGAGAATCAGCCGTGATTCTACTATTTATAATAAAACAGTAATGTCGGTACGTGGGAAGTTAGATCAACGGGGCTCTTTCAAAACAAGAGGAAGAAAATGTATCAGCTGCAATCAAGAAGACAGAAAACAAGTTGCCAAGTTGCAGGCGGAACAGTAACATCTTTCACTAAATCCAGACACTGTTACTCTGTTGTTGTACTTGCGCGCCTAGATTTATTGCCTAAAGTACCCTCCCATTCAATAACCTCAGGCCCTACTGCGTGGCACGACATGCCATTTACTCTAGTACTCGTCTTCACAGATCGCACACGGAGATCGTTTATGGCATGGCGCTCAACTGGGAACAGTGAGCTTGTTTGAACGCATGAAGCGGGCCTTCGCGGGACGCCGCATGACACCCTTAGGTAGTACGCATTATACGCAACATTGGGATTTTTTTCTGAACTATTTAATAAAATTAAAGCCGCGTGCATCATTTTTAACATAGAGGGGCCCCCGTTTCGAAAAGACGAGGATTCTTTTCTTTTCGAGGTGACCTCTCCTATGAATGTGCATCCACTCTTCCTGGTTAGTTTGCGTGTATCATTGCTTGCGAGGTGACTTCATTGACTGTTTGTTGCCATTGTGTTTTGCGGGAGTGTCAGTGTCGTCACTTTTAGCTTGCGTGTTGGTGTAGGGAAATCAAAGCCCAGGAGATGAGAGCAACAGAGATTAAGCAAGAGAACAAAAAAGGGAAGGAAAACCACCCGAGAGTCCTCCTGCTTGTGGCGGTCTGGTCTGGTGGATCGATCAGATTTGGCCGCCCCGCACTCTGCCCGCCACGTGAGATCCAAAAGGACTTGGCGCTAGCTAGCTTGGAGTAGGAGGAGAGTCCTAGCAGCTAGTAGCTTCCTCGAAGGCCACAAGCTTCCTCGATCTCTCGGCTCCCTCCTCCCCCGCCACCGTCGCTGTCGCAGTATCACCTCCAAAAGCCCCCAGTTCCAGCTCTAGGTTTGTGCTAGTACCAGGTAGCGGCAGCGTCCTCCTCCCGCCGCCGACGCCGCGCGCGCTCCCTCCGCCACCCTTTCTCCCTAATCACCCACCCACCAAACAAGAGCTCCGTTGGACCGCCTGGGGCTAGCTACATCTCGCTTCGCGCTTCGTTAGCGGCGGCTCCAGTGCCGCAGGAGGCTGGCCGAGAGCCTATAGCAGCAGCAGCAGCAGCGCGTTTAATCTGCGGCCGGGGCCTTGTCCCGAATATTTGCTGCAGAGAAAAAAGAGAGGGCTTTTGATGCGATTCCTCCCCAATTTTTAATCCGTTACGGCGAGCGCCCCTCCCTCCCAGCGGCGACCTCCGCCGCGTGGAAGGACACTGGTAGGAGGAGTACCACTAGCACCCTCCCAGCGGCGACCTCCGCCGCGTGGAAGGACACTGGTAGGAGGAGTACCACTAGCACTACTACCAGAGGAGAGAGCTAGGCGCTGCTGCTGGGGCTTGGGATTTTTCTAATGCGAGTTTAATTAGTGCGCGGGCTAATTATTTTAGCGCAGCTGTCTGTCCCCGTTGGGAACTCGCGAAAGCTCGTTTCTTTCGAGACCCACGCCTGCCTGCCTCTGCCTCGCCGCCCCATCCACCCAACCCCTCCGCGCCGCGCCTCTCCCCTCTCTCTCTCGCCCGGCTTCTTGTTATTCTTTCTGGGTAGTAGCGCTTGCTTGCTTTGGCTACTGGCTCGGCGGTCCTTGCGCATTCCCACAAGCATATGGTAGCCACTGCGCGGTGGGATGGGGAGCAGCAGCAAATACTCTAAATTGGGGGAGGAGGAGAAGGGGGAGGACAAGGGAGGAGCACGAGGAGGGATGGAGAAGTTCGCCGCCAGGATGGAGAAGTTCGCCGCGAGGATCAGGTGGAGGCGCCTGGCGGTGGTGGCCTGGCTGGCGCTCGCGGTGGCCTGCTCGGCGGCCGTGCGCTGGCACCTGCGCCGGGACACCATGGACCGCGCCGAGGAGCGACTAGTCAGCATGTGCGAGGAGCGGGCCAGGATGCTGCAGGAGCAGTTCGGGGTCACCGTCAACCACGTCCACGCCCTCTCCATCCTCATCTCCATCTTCCACTTCGAGAAGAACCCATCCGCCATCGACCAGGTAACATTCTAACAAACTAACACTTTGAGGGGGATTCTGGTTCCTCGATGCGTTTGTTCCTCTGTCTGCCGTGTGCTCCCGATGCCGCGGCAATGGCGGCCCCCTGGGATCCTAAACAAGCTATTAAACAACGCATATTTCCTCGTGGTTGCTCGATTGATGCGTACAGACTTGCAGGCTAGTCGTTTAGCGGAACATTATTGTTTTTAGTCGGTTCGTTGTGGGCCTCTTGATCTTGGAGCGGTTGCGTTTTTTTCTCTCTCTATATGCCCCGAGACACAAACTCGGTCAGAGACGTCTCTGAAGTCTGAACTGCTAGGTTGGTGGAACTAGCATTGTTTTGTTTTTAGATAGAGTTGTTAATTGGTTGGGTTTAGGCAATGTGCTTGACTCCTTTTGTTTATGCTGAGAAATGCCACCACCGTAGCGATGTATCGCTGGCTGCGGTTGTACACTGAATGCGTTCTTGATTGATCCTACTTTTTCCTCCTAAAATAGTTCCCTAAAGGTGTTTGGCGGAGTTCCGAAACTTCCGCTTTTGTTGATTTATTTGTTGTAGCTTTAGACTTTTTGGCGGAATACCTTGGCAAGGCAATGTGGTATTTTAAGGCACATTCTGGTTGTTGCCTTAATTTGGTTGGTGGCCCTAGTTGGAATCTGATTTGTTTGATGGCTTCCTTCTTGCCACAACAAAGAATCACATGGATTAGGTGCAGCTTTAACTTGATTATTTCTTCTTCTTGGATGCTCGTGGTTCATTTAATGATAGTATACCAGTTTGCTGCCAGTTTGTTTTACTCTACATTTTTGTGAAATGTTTGTCGCAGGATACCTTTGCGAAATATACGGCAATGACATCGTTCGAGCGTCCTTTGCTGAATGGGGTGGCATACGCACAACGGATCTTCCCTCATGAGAAGGAAATGTTCGAAAGACAGCATGGATGGATTATGAAGACGATGAATCGAGAAGGGGCAGCTCTCCAAGATGAGTATGCCCCGGTGATCTTCTCGCAGGACACGGTCTCGTACCTTGCGCGCATGGACATGATGTCTGGGGAGGTGTGAATTCTTATTGCCTGATTTTTTTTTCTGTTTATCGATCCTTAGTTAATTGAGGCAGGGGAGATGTTGTGTTGCCATTTTTATTTTTTCTTTAGTGGAACTGATATATTTGTTTCTCATGTAGGAGGACCGAGAAAACATCTTGCGTGCGAGGGCTACCGGCAAACCTGTATTGACAAACCCATTTCGTCTTCTTGGGTCAAACCACTTGGGGTAGTGCTCACTTTTGCTGTGTATCGCCCTGATCTACCGGCTGATGCGTCAGTTGAGCAACGCGTGGAAGCAACTGCCGGGTGAGATTATTAAAATGCTTTCAAAGTTTGTCACCTGTAGACCCTGAATTTGTATATCCATACTTTAGTGTTGGCTATACAATACTCAGATGCATCAAAGCGGATGATAAGTTGGATAATTTGACATAGCCTACGATAACCTAGAGAGCTTGCATTAGTGTATCATTATTTCATTATCGGTATGTTACTACGTTTGCTTTCAGCCCCAACCAGCACAAATAGTTGATGGTGGCCAATTTTTTGGCTCAGCATTCGGCTGCCCACGGTTTGCCCACGAACTGGCCCAAAATACACTGCGGATGCACATGCTGTACTGGGCTAGCCAATTTTTGTGCGTCCAAATAAACCACTGCGAAAGGCTCATGGGAAGACCAATTTTTTGCATGGCTGACTTTGGCTCAAAACCAAACATAGCATATATCTTAGCTTGTTGTCCCTCTTTGTCTCATTCAGCAATAGAGGTCTTTCTAGTGCGATGACCTGGCATATTTACTACCATAAACATAGCATGGATGACAATTAACTGTTTATTGGGTGTGGTTTTATGACTTCTAATCGAATCCCCCACTAACAGCTATCTTGGTGGAGCTTTTGATGTGGAGACGCTTGTGGAGAATTTGCTGAATAAACTTGCTGGCAATCAGGATATATTGGTGAATGTGTACGATGTCACAAATTCTTCAGAACCTATGGCTATGTATGGATCTCAAACACCAGATGATAAAGTTGGCCTCTTGCATGTTAGTATGCTTGATTTTGGAGATCCATTTCGGAGGCACGAAATGAGGTGCAGGTGGGTAGCTTCTTCCTGTGGCACTAACTTTGTTGCCTCATTTGTCCTTCAACTAATGCTGGTAACCCGTGCAGCTATATGCAAACGCCTCCTTTGCCGGTGTCTGCCATTAGTAATCCTCTGGGCGCTTTTGTCATATGGATGCTTGTGGGGTATATAATTTGTGCTGCATGGTCTCGGTATGACAAAGTGACAGAGGATTGTAGAAAGATGGAAGAGCTCAAAACTCAAGCGGAAGCTGCTGATATTGCAAAGTCTCAGGTTTGTCATTTGCTATTTTGAGTAACTTGGCTTTCTTGCATGCATATAAAATTATATATTGATGCAAGTTTTCTTATTTGCAGTTTCTGGCAACCGTATCACATGAAATCAGAACTCCTATGAATGGTGTCCTTGGTACGAATATTTTCCTTTCGATACCTATATATTTCTACTCCGAGGACTAGGCAATCTGAAAATCTTACCTTTCACTGTAGGAATGCTGGACATGCTTTTGGGGACCGATCTGACTATGACTCAGAAGGATTTTGCTCAGACTGCACAGGGTTGTGGCAAAAGTTTGATAAGACTGATAAATGATGTCCTTGATCGAGCAAAGTTTGAGGCTGGAAGGCTGGAACTTGAGGCGGTGCCTTTTGACTTGCGATCACTCATGGACGATGTGATCTCTTTGTTTCCTTCAAAGTTAAAAGAGAAGAGCATAGAGGTATCATACTACCCCTCCCTCCCTCCGAAAATATATTGCCTGTAATTTTTGGTCGAAGTCAACTGTACAAAGTTTGACCAACTATATATAAAAATGTATCAACATCTACAATATCAGATCAATATTATTAGAACTGCCATGAAATAAATTTTCATATTAGATGCATTAGGTATTGTAGTTATTTTTACATTTTTCTATATGCTTGGTCAAACTTTATAAAATTTGACTTTGGCCAAAAATTATAGGCAATGTATTTTGAGAGCGAGGGAGTATTACAAGCATAGAGCATTAAATATGGTTCCTCTGCGCTCTTAGTCATAATGGCCATGGACTGCTTGCAGTCATTTTTTGCAGTTGACTGCGAACAGATAATTCAGTTACATACATACCCATCTTTCCTATATCTCCTTTCCTGCAGCACATTATTTCCTAATGTTCTTATTACCACAGCTTGCAGTGTTTGTGTGTGATGATGTTCCAAAACTTGTCATTGGTGATCCTTGGAGATTTCAACAGATAGTAACAAATTTAGTGGGCAACGCAGTCAAAGTAAGCAGTCAACTTTTGATACCATGGCATTTTCCTGCTGTTTGCATACTTTATAATTTCAAATAATATTTCTTGTTTTCTATATTCAGTTCTGTTACTCAAACACACTTAGAAAATGTTCTGACTTCACTATATTGTCCAGTTCACAGAACGGGGTCATGTTTTTGTGCGGGTTTCTTTGGCTGAGAACCCAAATGCGGAAGCGAATCGGGTCGTTAATGGAACTCTCAACGGAATAGATTGTAAAGTTGACACTGGAGCTAATGGTGCCTGCAATACATTGAGTGGGTTTCAAGCTGCGGATGAACGAAATAGCTGGGAATATTTTAAGCTGCTGCTCTCTGATAAGGAGTTACCTTTGGATGAGCTTGAGGGTGAAAAATCTAACCAAGTGGATGCTGATCACGTGACCTTGATGATAAGCATTGAAGATACAGGTGTTGGTATCCCACTGCAAGCACAAGATCGTGTTTTTATGCCTTTTATGCAGGCAGATAGTTCAACTTCAAGGAACTATGGTGGAACTGGCATCGGTTTAAGCATCAGCAAATGTTTGGCCGAACTTATGGGCGGGCAAATAAGTTTCACTAGCCGTCCTAACATTGGGAGTACATTTACATTCTCAGCTGTCGTGAAGCGTACATCCAGAGATACTTCAAGTGATTCAGAGAGGAGCATGTGCGAGGCACTACCTACTGCCTTTAGGGGAATGAAGGCGATTTTGGTAGATGGGAAACCTGTACGCAGTGCTGTCACTAGATATCACCTTAACAGATTGGGCATAATCGTTAAAGTTGTGAATAATATGAGTATGGGAATTCAAGCCTTTGGGCAAAACGGTACAACACGGTCGAGGTGAGTTTCTGTTCAGTCATTTTCAGTTCCAAACAGAACTTGTCACTGACATTTTAGACATAGAGGGCAAATAATAGCTTAACTGATTACTAGCTATATCATCAACCACTCCAATGATATAAGCTGGACCAGAGGATATTTCATGTGGCTCTGAGAGGCTAAAAAACCCATATTAGTCAGGGGTAGGGAGGTAGAAAGATTTACACTACTTTCATAATCTTTTATAGGAAGTACGTATTTCCTAACATTATGAACAAATATAGTCCTACTTTAAATGTAGACATATGTATCATAAATTCATAATACCTAGTCAATCGTCCAGGGTGTTTGGCAAGTTGTAGTTGATGAAATTTCCAAAATTCTTTGTGAGTCAAATGAAAGAAAAGCAAGAACGATACAATCTCTGTGCGTACTTATTCCTTCTTAATGCGGCCTTAGATAGAGTATAATATTGAGGGAGTGTAGGCTGAGATTTACAACATGTGAGTAAGAAGCTCAGTTTAGATCCTAGCTATGCGGCTAGACGTGCGCTTGTGGTAGACGATTGCAGAGCTGTTGCATTGCATGCGAAACACTTGGGCAGTGTCTAACAAAAAATCGTTTTAGGTAAAATATAAGACCTTTGAAGGACGAGAACTGATCCTCGCTACTATCACTTTTCATGCACCATAAAGTCTTCTTGGACGCCTGCTGAGTCTCCTTTATTTTCTTGCAGAGAAAAACCGTCCATGCTTTTTATTGAGGATGACATCTGGAGGCCCGAGACAGATATTCAGTTATTGAATCGTTTACATGCTCTCCGGATGAATGGTCAGGTGCACGAGTTGCCCAAGTTGATTCTTTTGGTCACATCCGAAGCTGATAAGGATAAGTACGGATCCACATTCAGTGCTGTGATGTGTAAGCCTATCAGAGCAAGCACAATAGCTTCTTGTCTTCAACAGTTGCTACAAGTGGAGATACCTGTAAGGAAAGAAAATCAAAACAGGCCTTCATTTCTCCGTAGTTTGTTGGTTGGGAAGAACATATTGGTTGTAGATGACAATAAAGTAAATCTGCGAGTTGCTCAAGCCGCACTAAAGAAGTATGGTGCCCAGGTTCATTGTGTTGAAAGTGGCAAGGATGCTATCTCCTTACTTCAACCGCCACATTGCTTCGACGCCTGTTTTATGGATGTTCAAATGCCTGAGATGGATGGGTAAGATTTTGTGCTATTCATTAGTCTGCTACAATAGTCATTTCTTGCTTTATGCCTTCTTACTGCTTGGCCCATTCTAATGTCTCGCATGAAAAGAAGTTGCAATTATGTTTTTCAGTACTCTAGGAAACATAATTGCATCAACGTGAGACATTTGAAGATGCAATTATGGTAGTCAGTAATTGTTGAAATGTCTCTGTAATTCACGTTCAAATGTCTCATGTTGAAAAAGAAGCTGCAATCGGTAGCTGATTGAGATTGTATTTTGGTGTCCAGTTTCCATGCTTGATACAATCTCAATCGTACTGACTACTGATTGCCAACGATATATTCTCCAGGTTTGAGGCGACAAGACAAATAAGGGAAATAGAGAAGAAAGCGAACGAGGAAAAGAGAGAGCAGGCGGAAGGTTCCACTTTTGTGGAGTGGCATTTACCTGTTCTGGCAATGACTGCTGATGTTATTCAGGCAACCTACGACAAGTGTATAGATTCAGGAATGGACGGCTACGTGTCCAAACCGTTTGATGAACAGCAGTTATACCAGGCAGTCTCCAGATTAGTGGTGGGGAAAACCGATCCGGCCTCATGATCTGATCGGTCGGCTGGAATCCAGCCCTATGTCAAGCTGACTCTGACTCTTAGAGTAGATGGAAAGGTGAAGGTGCCTTGAGCTACTGGTGAAGTTGGTTGCAGCCATGGTAAATGATGATCGACACATCTGCTGCAGCCCAGGGGGGAGACGAAGAAGAAGGTACCTTGAGATAGGCTAATAGATTAGGCTTTTTTTTGGTTTGGTGCTGGTAGGCAGATGTATGTTGTTGTATCTCCTCTGTCTGTTCATTCTTTGAAAATATATAACATCTCTGTGCTGCATTCCCACGAGTTTCAGAGCCCATGGAAAGAAAAAAAATGGTCGACTTTTCAGCCGTGTCTTGTCCACTCTGCATTTACATTTGTCATGGAACGCTTCGTGAAACCTGTTCTGCCAAAATACAGAGCTTGCTAGGGTTTATCGGTTGCCCTCATTCTTGGCAGGAAGAGTTGGCTCCATACTGCTTCCTGTACATTTTGCTCGGGGAGTTGATCGATCGCCGAAAGGATATCGATCCGGATCGATGTTTACCTGTACCGCTGTCTGTTTGATACGAAGCGCAGGCCGCCATAACTACCTGGCTTCTTCTGCCATGGCGTTTTGACTTTTTTAGCCAGAGCGGAGCTGTGCATGGCTCTTGCAGACTAGAAGCAGCGCTGCAATCGTATCGGCGACAGGTTTCCTGTACGGCGTCAGCCGCAGAGGACTGTCCAGTCCCTCAGGTCTCCGGTCTCAGCGGAGCAGCTGGCGGCGAACCTTCCGATGGATGGAACGCGACGGTCTACTACTCTACTGCTCTGCTCTGCTCGATCTGACGGACTGAACCGAGCCAGACGCCCAGACCACGCCGCCGCTGCCGCGATATTTCACACCGCAGTTTTCTTGTTTTTGTTTTTGAGAAATGCGCACTACAGCTGGAAGTGTGGCCTTACAATGCGAGACGTACCATCGGCCCATGGGAGGCTGGAGTTCGGCACCGGCGCTACGGTGCCGGTGCGTCTGGCCGGCCCAACAGCTAACTAGTCAGAACTTGAAACCCACACACTACTGTGTGCTCACCCCTTGTGGCCCATCGTCGGATCGATGTGCACAGAAATTTCTTCGCCATTTCTCAAAAAAAAAAAAATCTTCGCCAAGGGCACTCATCTAGGGTTCTGAAGACCGCCGCTGCTCCTGGGAATTTTTTTTGTCCCCTCACCCCCGACTGCCATCTTGGCGCTGAGAGGTGGGGAGGACTAAGAATTTTTGTTCTTCGTCAAAACGTTTAGTGGTGATCCTAATGTTTTTACGAATAATTACTCTTTCGGAGGTGCCACAGAGTTGTATAGAAACTTATGTCCTCGTAGATCCGATTATACAGATCTGGTTCGGTGGCATGCTCCAGTCCAATTTCAGTCTCTTCAGTAGATGTCGGTGTATTCTTTCGTTTTACGAAGATTGATGTCATGGCTCCAAGAGATTTCATTGTAATTCTTAGGCACCTGGGATTACAAAATACTCAGCATCAAGTTCCTGAAGCATAATATCAGGTCCCAGAACGACGTTATACTCTTTGTTCTCGCCAAGTTGGCGAGACAGTGACTAACCCTTATCCCTCGATCTACTTTTACAATTGCACTCTCTACCACTATTAGCTAGTAATTTAATCTCAGAAATAACATGCAAAAAGACCGACCGGTCCGGAGCTTCATCACCAACGGTGGACACCAGAAGTGAGCCGTCTGAATCAATAATGATTGGGAGTTGGCTATTGTAATTCTTAGTTGTAGGAGTTACTTTGTAAAATTTTGGATAATTGATCCAAAACAGTGTACATGCAACTGTTGTGAGTATGAATAAAGTCACAATGTTTCTATAAAAAAAACTTCGCCATCTTCTGCCGTTAGTGCTTCACAGTGTTCTTGAACGTACTCTTTATTGCATATCACCGTCTGGCATTTTTGGATGTCACAAGCAACGGGGACTGGTTCATCAATTCTTGCTGCATCATCCAAGACATTTCCTCGGTCGGAACTAAATGTCAATCGATCCCAGTGATTTCCCTGTCTAATCGTCCTGCAAAATGCAAAAGTTGGTGGTTTTCGTGTCAATCCTGCACGAGTGGCCCCGTCTCTTGTTCTTCTCTCTGTAGTTTGGCCATGTCTCGTAGAGAATCATTGTACTTTGCAGTGAAATCCAAAGCGTAACATTTGCTACTGGTCGGAGATGCAGCCATTGGGTTCAAAATTCAGACCCTTTGCCTCCTGTTCAATATTTGTCTATACTACCTCTTCCGATCCAATGTAAGTCCTAGTTTGGTATCAAAGTATTTTTGAAATATTTCAATTATATTACAGTTTCTCAAAATACCACAGTTTTAAATACTTTGATGCGTTTGGCTGTGACTAAATACTTTAGTATTAATACTTCAGTATCTCCCAAAACGTGCTATTTTTTGAATTATTGGAAAAACAACTCTGGACCTGTTTTTCCGAAACTGAATAGACTACTATATAAAAGCGCGAAGCGTTTTCCACACGAAATTTCCCAGAACCGCCGGAAAATATGTACACGAAATTTTTTGAATCAATGAATATTTAGAGACATTCCAAATTGAATTCCTTGACATTTGAATGCATACATTTTCAAATTTCAATTCTTTCCACCGTGATATTTAATCCTTAATATGATTTTAACACCTTTTCCCTCATCTAAAATGACCAAAATGCATCCATGTCAGATTGGAGTATTGGAAACGTAGACATAGACGTGGTAAACTCCGTGTAAGTACCACATTTTCTAAAGTTAAAAGATGCTAAAAAAAATAGTGAAAACAAGACAATTGATATATTGAGCCATGGAATTATGTATCATCTGACCTCTAGCTCCTCCATATCTAAGGCACACTTGAATTGATGCCTATGTTTATTTGTCCAAAAGTAATGGTAACAACCAATGATGTTAACGAATGGACTGCGGATGTTCTACTATGATCTATACCCAGTGGATATTTTAATCATTTTGAATAGGGCAAATTGTGTTAAAAATAAAAGAAGAGATACGCTGTAAGTACAACAAATATATCAACATAAATACATAATATGAGCATCTGATAAACATGAAAATAGCTCAAATTCCCAATTTGACCACCTTTAAAATTCAAGCAACTTTTCAACATAAACTTTTTTTAAAATTCCAACAGTTTCCAAATCTTAGCAACTTTTTAATACAAACGTTTCCAAACTTGAATTTTCTACTCCACCGTATTTTTCCCTTATAGCCACACGGCCACTAGAGCTGCTTTTATTTAATTTCGACGATTATTTTCCAACAACCTACAAAAGATAAGAGAAATGTGAAATATTTCAAGTATTATTCAAGCAAAAGCAAAAGATAAAAAATATATATATATATTCCAATTTACACAATTTTTAAAATCTACTTGAGCATTTCAACTCAAATTTCGGATTTACATATCTTACAATTTCAAATGCCTTCCAGTTCCGAACATTTTGTAAACATTAAAAATAATCCAAATTTGGATACATTCCAATACGGACAATTATTAAATTCACAACATTTTTAAAACGTAAACTTTTTTGAATTCCAATAATTTTCATATTTCAAAAACTTATGAATATAACTACTTTCAAATTTAAAATTTACCAAACAGGCGAGGAATTACCGCACTAAGTTAAAATGCCACGCTAAGTTATAATTCAAATCTGAATAACTTCCCAGTTCGATTAAATTTCTAAAACTATATAATTTTTAAACATAAACTTTCTTCGCATTTCAACCAAAAAAAAATCTCAAATCTTCACAACTTTTACATAACAACACTTCCAAATTTGAATTTCGCCTAACGGGCACGGCATTGCCGCGCTAAGATGTCTAGTTATTATTATGCCAGGCACTCAAATACTATAGTATTAGAATACTTCAGTTTTAGAAAATCTTTGGTGCCTAACTAGGCCTAAGTCTTTTGTAGAATATGGATGAAGTCTTCAACATGACACAATCTTCAATTTTTCTGCAAACATGTTTAGCCACATAGAGATAATTATTATGAAGATATATTTCTTGATAAATAAATCTAATGATGGCCAATAAATTATAAATATTTCATTTTGCATCTTGAGAAAGTTTCATTCTATTTGGATTAGGCAATCCTGTACGCTGCATCTAGAACGGAGGGTATGTAAGAGGGCAAAGTCACTCCTTGACGTTGCTTCTCAAAGTCACCCAAGCTGATTCCATGTTAGTCTATACTACCTCTTCCAATCAAAATGCGAGTCTTTCACAACATCAATGAAGTCTTCAACATGACACAATCTTCAATTAAACATATTGAATTACATAATAGATAATTATATCTTATGAAGATATATTTCTTGATAAGATAAATCTAGCATCGGCCGACGTCCAAGATCAACGCGCATGCCCTGTCGCCGGCGCACATGCACGTTTCTCAAGTCCAACTCAACATCATAACAAGTGTGTCGATCTACTTATTAGTAGCTTGACACAGTCATGTAGTGCTCGCATACGAAGAGTGTATGACATTATGTTTAATGACGTAGCAGTCTCTTTCTTTACTTTGCCTAGTTATTTTCTGTAGATAGCTTAAACCGGCCCAGAACAGTCTTCTTGAACACATCAATCCTTCTCTTTTAATGCACATCGATCGCTGTTTGGCCTTTTACTAGAACAAGCTATGGTAGTAGCTAGTTCAATCATTCTTCCTGCATCATCCAAGACCCTTTCCGGCCGGAACCAAGATGTCAACTTGATTATCCCCCTCACGAAATACGCAATTTGTCAATGCCAACCTCCCTGTCATATGACTGGTGTGAGAACCAGCACCTGTGTAATCCAGGCACTTTTACTCTCCTCAGAACACGCGGATCACACTAATAATATTTCAGCATTCCAATTGAATTCCACTTCTCTAATGGCCACTACGAAGCTAAAACGGCTGACACTAGTTTAGCCACCACCGATGGTTCAGCCGTACTGGTCACCACCACCAAGTCACCTACTCCCCATTTTTCCTCAACCAGCAGGACAAAAATGTCCTGCCACATTAAAACAACCCTGACTAAACTTCAGATCAGCAGGCGTGGACGCAAATCATGAGTAGATTAATCGCTCGCATTAAGAAGCTAAAGAGAAAGCACCGCGCCACCTAAAGCCTAGAGTAGAACCCAACGCCAACAGCCAGGCTCTGCAGATTGCAGCAAGCATCGCCCTCCGAGTAGACGTACGCGTGCGCTCGCCGGCGGTTGGTGCTGGATAGCGGCGACTCACCACACGGCCGGCCATTATCTTGCGACCTACGCCAGGTAGCAGCGAGCGAGAGTCACATGGCTAGCAACCTCGCTAGTTTCGTGATACGGGAACCGGTGCGACGGCGACGGCCGGCGACCCGGACCGGAACCTACTTGGATGGAGAGCATATATAGTGGTGGTGGTACTACCGAACACTCGTTGCTTTTTCTTAATCTTGGTGGAAATGGGAGCAGGTTCCATGTGCATGCATGGAGGAATAAAATGCAGAGGTCAGTTCGAGGGGGACAATACATGCGGATGGAGTCCATCTTTGGAATAGGTTTCGTTTACACCGATGCGACCTGGGTGTGTTTTATTAGCCTCAGGAGTCAGAATTTATGCTGCTGGACTACTAGCAAATTATTCATGTACTGCCTGTATCAGGAAGATAAGATTTGTAGTATATTTGCTAAAGATGTGTTTATACTATGATGCTGCCATAGACAGCCATTATATGTGGCATCATATTCTTAATTACCGGAGAAATCAGCTTCTTCGAGAACATAAAACGTACCCAGATCAAGCCGCTGTACAGCTGTGGATCATCAGTTTGTGACTCTCATATGTGGCACTAGAACCTCCATTGATCTATGGATCGATCGATGATCAGCTGCGACATCCACGTCGAGATTGTCAACTGCATGCATGTCCCTTCCGCAGCCTCTCTCGTGCCTTGGTTTGCAAGGTTTTAACGAGAGGCATTTGATGCCCGTGCTCGATCCTGCAGGACGGACGTCTCATCGATCGTCTAGCTACAGCTTAGCTATCTCGTCGCTTTTGAATGCACGCATTGCGTACGCTTTATTGCACAAACCTATTCTCGTGCTCTAATGAATAAAACAATGACTAGCATTGGTTGTCCAATCAGCTTATTCCATAAAAGGTTATATATTAATACCAAGTTGTCAATAAGCATTTCTGCATTAATGCCTAGAACCGAGGAAAAGACACCGACGAATATTTGCACCACTATATGACTAGAATTATACTGTAAATCCCTTCTTACACATACACGGTGCTACGCCTCTCTCCTCAGCCTGTGAGGAATACTCAAGCATCATGTTCGTCGGAACGCAGATAGAACACATTGTAGATGGAATTGCAGGTTATGAGTGTTTACAATATCACAGATCGGTTTGAGATCAAAATTACAAGTAGAGTTGATTGAATCTAACGAAAATGACGATGGACGGCCTGGCCGGTGCTGTGGATGATTATGTGTGTCGTTGTGTGCGTGCGTGCGTGCGTGCATGCGTGTGTGCGTGTGCGTGTGCGTGTGCGTGTGCGTGTGTGTGTCTTGCTTTTTCTTCTGGATGCTGCTCCCCATTCTCCTTATGTAGTGCAAGAAGGTAGAATAGGGTTTCGGGGACGAATGGTTGAAATTTCATCTCACCTCTTGATGCATGTAAGTGCACATGGCTGTTGTAATTGTTTTCGAAGTAAGAGTAACGAACCACAAAGAGATGAAGTAATGGTATTTTTCTCCTTGTTAGGAGTTTATCAAAGTGTACATGCAACTTATCTAGATCCCAAGCAAGAGAGTGTCGAAAGTGTTTGTGGGTATTTACACTTTGTGAGAAAAACAATAATAACAAAAGCAAGTAGAGAGCATCAATAGAGAATAAGCGATGAACAATGGAAACTGCAATAAGGTTAAACTGCAATAAGCAAGTAGAGAGCGTCAATAGAGAATAAATTGTATCGACTCCTAGTCGGACATGGTCTCTAGACGGTTCAGGGTGGCCTCTTTGCAATGGTCGTCGATTTTTTGCACTTTTTGAGGTTTCCCTGTTTGACTTGGTTCTTGAATAGGTTCTTGAATGGGATTTGTCCCATCGTTATTAGCCCCTGAGCTTACGATGGATTCACCAGCGGACTACTTCCTTATAGTCAATAAGGAAGGATTACAACTCGTGGAGGTAATTGTACAATAATTCTTTATACATTGTGACATCCTAGTCTAGAACTTAATATGATTGATAGGATACTCATATCAACAAGTTGTAACTTCTTTTTCTAAAAGAACTGCAAGGTTATGCGCGTTTGGCTCGGAGCTATTTGGGGATGGGTGACCTACTGGGAAGTCATTTCCAAGTGCGCATGAGTGATGACAAAAGTGCATAGAAAGCAGTGTTCATCAGTGGGGCCGGTCTAGAGAATTTAGAGAGTTGATGGGCGTGACAGCCTCCGGCACAGGGGTGGGCCGGGGTTGTTACATACATGTAGTAAAAACTATTCAATAAAATATCAAGCCGCATATTTTTTAGTAGCCCTCCAAAGCCCGTTACTAACGGAAGTAATTTTGTATGTGAGTAGTAACGTGAACTTTTCTTGTGAGTTCCACTGGGAGTGAGCTTTTAATGTGAGTTTTCCTGCATTCGAAACGAGTTTAGATTTTTCATTTTACTCAATTTATACCTGATACAAAAACCATCCTAATATCCAGAGGACCCGAGAGCTAGCTGTTATAGTCTAGCGATGTCAATTTTGTCGCATCGTTGTCAAGTGTCAAAAACGAAGAAGCCTTTACGACGGGAATGGTAAGGGCACGTTGTCATGTTGCTGTTGAGCCGAACTATCTGCGGAAACTTTTGTGTTCCATGGACGAGAGTCGCCGTGGCAGCCTGGTAGGCGACGACGGCGTGGAATCTCTTGGCAAGTTGGCGGCGAAGCTACCTGATACGTCATCGTGAGGCCAGCACGACACAGCATGCATGAACCTGTTCACACCCCTCGTCACCCCTCAACCGGTTTGGAGAGGATCGATCGATGGAGTCTTTGCAAAATTCCACATGGATATGCGGTGGATGAAGCCATGGAAAACATGGCCTAGTGGATAGTTCAGTCTGACTGCGGGCCCTAACCGGCTTAACATTGGTCAGAATGTCAGTGGTGTTGCATAGGATGCTAACAGCACACATAGAACTGAACAAGGCGGTTATGAAGGTGAGGTGTATATACATGGTCATCTAGTCGATCGATAGCGAACATGCACAGTTAGTTCAAGTGGCAGAACGATATAGGATTTTTTTTATTTTTTTGAGATTCAACGATATAGGATATTGTATATACAGGCTCTCGGCAGTGTTTCCGGCGATGTCACATATAAATGCGTACGGTTCATGTACATATTTAGGTAAGTGGCGCTGCAGAGGCAGACCATGAATCGCCTCTGATTTCTTCTAGATCGAGCATGTAAGGAAGTCCAACTAGTCGCCAAAACTATTCCAACAGTTCTTTTGACTGTTGTCCAGACCCCAAAGTGCCGTTCAACGCCAGGCACAACACCCTGATTGATGCGTGGTCTGGTCGATCGATTCTGGTTCTCAGTAGCAGCCAGCGAGGCCAGGCCGGTCGACCTAGAACAGGTTAATTCCTAACCAAGCAAACGTACATCACCAGCATGACTCCCATCTTGACTCCTTTGCTCCCATCCATCCCATGCATGCAGCACGCGCGCACGGAGACAACTCTTCTGTTCGGCCACCGCACCGTCTCATCCGTTGACAACGTCGCCAGCCCACGCAGAGCGGCAGCAAACGATATGTCGCGATGCGCGCAGATCGCTCGGCTGCCGAACCAATGCATGAAGACGAACTAGAGCTAGTGGTGGCGTTGCGCCGAACAGCATCATCAACAAACAAATCGAATATAACCATGCAAGAAATATATGATATATGCTGTCTGGAAAGATTTTTTTTCTTTAAAAAAACTGGCCATACATACTCATCCTGCAATCTCCTGACGCGCTTTTGAGCAGGAATCCTTCTCGTTTTCAGTATGGGGGAGGATTTATATACTCTTATTATACTAGTAGTAGTTGTTGTGGTCGTCATCGTCCATATGGACACACCCGTCCATCGATCCGTCTATCAGCATCATCATGTTCATGTACAGCCAAGCTATTGGTTGGACAGCACTAGTAGAAGTTTATGAAATATGTATGGACGTAGTACCTACGAACGCTACGTGGATCATAAGAAATTCGGTGCAAAATTCACTATCCTTAACTGAGACCCGTTCTGTTTTTTGTCATCCACTCTCTGCTTCCTGATTGATGCATTGCATATGTGAACAAATACTCCCAAATCACGGGGAATACTGTACAGTACCGATGAGATCAAATATGGAAACCGTGTTGCCAGCTTTAAAGGTGCCAATTTGCCAAACAGGTACTACCTCTATTCAACAATGTAAGCCTTTTAATTTGCTAAAAAGGCTTATATTATGGAACGGAGGGAGTACTCGGTATATGTAGTCTTGTTGCAATCGAAAAACTCATTTTGGATCCAAGTTCCAGTGATTTATTTATTTTAAAAAATCAAAAATCATATTTACAAGATTCAAAGAACTATGAAAAAAATCTGCATGTACTCAATGATGTAACATACTATCGTACAAAATCGCAAGACCTGATCTACACAAAAAGTGATACAATCTGATAATTTTTGGAATTAGAAATATGCACTATTCATACTCAGATCTCAACTTTTTTATTTTTGCGCAGCTCAGAATACAAATTATTTCAAATTGAAGTTTTGCATGTTTGTACTATACATTATTTTGTACATCTGGATTTTTTTCATAATTTTTGGAACTTGTAAATATGATTTGCAAATTTTTGAAAATTTATAGGGATCACTAGAACTCGGGAGTCTGAAATCTTGTGTATCAAGTATGGTACCGTACACCCTTAAGAAGAGCATGTTCCATTTTTGTGACCCCCTCGGTCTTTTTGACAGTTGTGACCCCCTAGTTGCACCTTTGTTCCCTTTTTATTCCATTTAAAAAGATATTCTCGTATTTTACTTTTAGTTGTAACTTTGTGACACATTTTACTCAATTTATTATTTCCCAAACTGATAATCGGACCCACTGGTCACGATTACATGGTGGCATAAGGATGGAAGACCCATGCTTGAATTTGTCGAGGAGAAGGTGGAGGAATAGATAACAATGCAAATTGTATGATATTGTTTAAAGCTATTAATGTACGATATTATGTGATATTTTATGAGAAATGTTTTCTGACGCATGGACATGATATTTCCCGATGGAACTTGCAAAACAGTGGCATATTTTCTGCGAGGTCTATGCACCACGCGCTAGTCTGGCTGGACAGGCCAATTAATAATAAGAAAAATTGGAAGATGAATGTCCCGTTGAAAATTAAGATATGTCTGTGGTGTACCAAAACAGGGTGTCATATTGACAATGGATAATCTAGCGAGCGGAATTTGCATGGTTATCAACAATGTGCCTTTTGTCGTCGTGATAAAAAGCACAATTAAGCAAATGTTTTTTAATGGAACTTTTTTTGTGCAGATTGATCTATCATTCAATTTGCGTCATCATGGTCTATTGTAAACATGTTTGGTAATTGGTTACATAGAATATAATCACAATATAAAAAAAGATATCCTTGTTGGAACATCACGCTTATGTTGGTCATTATGACACTGTAGTAATGGTGTTGTTTTCTACAAAAGAAATATACTTCTACGTTGCAGATTTATCTCCATGGGATACGATCATCTGAATGAAACAACTTCCGAAGGAAAATTTCCATAAGATTTCAATCTTACACAAATCGTATAAAAATCCCATAAATCAAAGGAGCCCTATCCTTTGCGCTCCATGTTAAGAATAATCTATGTGAAACTTTTATGTGTTTTGTTTTGAACTGTGTGCAGCTATATTATGTCGAGGTTGGGTGTAAGTCTTGTGGTTATATCGACTTGATGCAAACTATTAAGTTTCCAAAAAAAATCCCTTTATCAAAAAAGGCAGCGCGGCTCACTGGAACGCCCTAACTTACATGGTTCAAGTTGTCCATCCAGTCATGCAGTACGTCATCCTAAAATATGGATCCAGCTTGTGGGTTTAGAGAAAATAATAAAATGGGTCATTGAGCCATCGCAATGGTCACAACTAATCAGTAAAATATGGCAAGGGTTTTAAAAATAGATAAACACGTCACGTAAACACAACTAGGGAGTAAAAGTGAAAATTAGGCTTAAAACGGTACGGTAAGTATTGACCCATAAAGTGAATGAGTAAAGCGCACTAAAGAGAGACCATCAAAATTAATTGAACTAACCAACACGTTTTATAATACTTATGTGATTATACTAGTTCATGTCCTACAATATCGTTAATATTTAAAAAACACATATACGATTAAGATACACAAACTGTAGTTTGATGAAGCAGCGACAAAAAATATCCATCAATGTCACCACACTTTAATAAAAAAAACATAAATCATAAACCATGTAAGAAACTATAGCGCCCCTGCATAACTGAGGTGGACCTCATATATGTTATTGTGCTCACCTGGCATCACATTGGTATTTGAAAACGACGAATGGAAAAGGCATTCTCACGAAAAAGCATTTTGGAAGGAAGAAAGTCTTTATCACCGCAACAAGCGGTAGGTCGTTGGTTCGATCAACCTCCGTCACCCGATATCAAGTCTAGAGGAAAAAATATAGAACTATAGCTAGTACATTAAGAATTTTGCAAGTGTGATTACGAAACCAAAATTAAAGAACAATTCCAAGGGCACACAAAATTCGTGCCACAAACCTGCTCCAGGGAATTAGACAGCGAAATGACTTTTTTTGTTACTCGAATAAAAAAAGATTTTCTGTGGAGTATATATATATATCAACACCATTAGGCACTACTACTAAAAGCTAGACATTAATTAGCGATATAATTAATTAACCACGTACAAAGCGATGGTGTGGTGCTAGCTTTTAGCAGCTTCCCTTTAAATTTTCCCCGGCCGGTTGCTTAACAAAACAGTTTACGGCGGGCAGGCGAGAGGAGGACTTCCCAACCGCACGAGGAAACTGAACAAGCATCTACGTTCTGTTGAACTATCAGAGGAACAAATCCCTAGAAAAAAGGAACCAAGAGAGGAAGCTAAGCAAGTAGCTACTAGCATCTTTGTCCCGGCCGGCACATCCATGTATCGTAATCGGTTGGTCGAGATCTTAAAAAAAAACTCTCCAAGATTAAAAACGACGAAGACGACTAACATTAGACGAGTGTAGCTGCCTCCAAAAGCACACGGTCAAAATGTGGCTTAATTGGCCGAGGAACGATGATCGATTGACTAGTACGCTATCCATGAATAACTAGATCCCCCGGCGCGGCTTCGCCGCGCGCCACCCGCCATGGACATTGGTTTTCAATTTGAAAAACGCTATGATAAACATTCTTAATATGACACTCACATGAATATACACGAATATGAATCTCACATGAAGTTCCAGGTCTCGAAAAACGAAACTACTTAACAGGTCCAGAATAAGAATAGTGCAGAATAAGAACCGATGCTCTAAGAATTTCCATGTGCGTACAGCCAGAGAAAAACAACTACCCCCTCCGTACAGAGGGAGTAAAAGAAATGTGGCAATAATATCCTAATTTACAATAAAGGGCTTTAGCAATAGTATACTAAGTTAAAAAAAACATCCAAGTTGAGATGTGCAGCAGACACGTAAGGTTTGCATAAAGCTATCTCATAAAGGAAAAATATATCTCAATGGCAAAAACATCATACTTCCACTGCTTCTTCCCATGTTTCAAGTTGAATCCAAGAAAAAACTCACCAATAAATTGAAATGCAATACTTTTAGGAGTTAAAGTAAGGATCACGTGAGGAAAAGCTTCTTCCCAAGTTTCAAAACTCACCAAGAACACAACCCTCCTTGCTATACTAACAGTCCTTCCTGGGACAGTGAACACAGCGACATCAGAGACTGCCGAGATGCTGCCAATCACATATGTATATCAAGAAGTGAAGTAAATTCACTCGGTGAGAAGAGAATGGTCTGCTCATGTAAAACCAAGAAAAAAATATCGGTAAATAGGCAAAACATAAATGTATGAAGACACGGGGTGCAGAAAGAAAAATATACCTGCTCGAAACTTTAAAATGCAGCCTCTACAATAGCAACACCTCCTGAAACAAAATGAATCCGGAGCTGACTTTGTAACTCAAATATGCATATATTCTGTTATGACAAAGAAACACATAGGAGAATAGAACATGAGGTAACAACGGGAAATAAATGGAACTTTCCAGCTCTATGATCGTAAGCATAAACCTGCTAACTGATCGACTGTAAAGGAAAGAAAAGCGACAAAAAAGGAATATAGCAGCAACATTTTGCTCTAAATGAACCGAATACAACCATGAGTACAACTCCAGAATATATCTTGCATTAGACAGTGCCAATTTAAATCGGTAATCCCCTTTGAATAAGCGAGCTTCTATGTCCAATCCACTTTAGAATCCAAAACGTTTCTAAAGGCTGAATTTACTTATAGTTTAGCAAACTATAAATGAATGTGTACATCAATCATCCCCCCACACATAACTGTACAGCGACATAAAAGATCATCGAAAGGCAACAAAGAGAAGCGTGCTTAAATTAAAAGGTTTGTCCTCTGATTTAACTCACCTTTTTATCTACTGATAGTGCAGCTTGGACAAATTCAGAACCAAATGCATAAGATTTTACTGCCACTTTTATGTGTGCAGATGCACCATTAGATCAGTATAGCAAAGACATATATTCCACATAACCAATAGATGCCTTAGAGAGCTCATTTTCATTGTTTCTTTCCTGTAATACAAATAGATGAGCAGTCAAGTTGAGACACAAAAATCCACGTCCTCTTATAATTCTGTAATGATAACACAACAGATAATGTGGATGGTGATCCTAATTGTTCTACATCAATCATCCCCACACACATAACTGTACAGCGACATAAAAGAACATCTAAAGGCAACAAAGAGAAGCGTGCTTAAATTAAAAGGTTTGTCCTCTGATTTAACTCACCTTTTTTATCTACTGATAGAGCAACTTGGACAAATTCAGAATCAAATGCATAAGATTTTACTGCCACTTTTATGTGTGCAGATTCACCATTAGATCAGTATAGCAAAGACATACATTCCATAGAACCAATAGATGCCTTAGAGAGCTCATTTTCGTTGTTTCTTTCCTGCAATACAAATAGAGGAGCAGTCAAGTTGAGATACAAAATCCACGTCCTCTTATAATTCTGCACTGATAAAACAACACATAACGTGGATGGTGGATCCTAATTGTTCTCAGACTGATTTAAAACTGCTCCGCAAACCACACAAGCAATATTTCAACTCTCTGCTATAAATTATTATAGAAAAATCATGACATACGAGAAGATGAAGAACATAGATTCAAAATTAAGAACATCAGCATCAAGCTTAACTTAGTCACTTAGTGGCAGCAATGAGGGTCTCACCTAAGACTGCACGGGCTGGCTCGACATGTGCCATCCCTGGTCCATCGATCCTTTTTAGAGATGAGAGGATGGGGGCGACTGGGTCATCCACCCGGCCACCGTCGCGAGCCTTCATGCCGGATCCAGCCACCTTCAGATGCGTTCCTTCAAAATCCGGCCAAGAGATGGAGAAAGAGATAGGATAGGAGCCGATGTGGGACGGACCTACACTGGAGGGAGCCAGGCGTTGTGGCAGAGATATGCGGAGGGCAGAGGGAGCTGGGGGTAGGGAAGAGCAGGGACCAGGAGACGCCAGTGGTGGAGAGCTGTTGCCTCCTCCTCTTCCACCGGGCTTTCACCGGCAGCGGCATAACGTAGCCGACCGGCAACCGCGCACGATCCCCATGGAATGGCACCACGGTCCGTAGCTCCACCTATTGAGCAGCGAGGACGAGGGAGAGGCAGAGCGGCGCGAGTTTCGGCCGGCTTCCTCCTGTCAAGTCCAGAGGTGGAAGGAGAGGCTATTTGGGGAGGAGGAGGTGATGGCTGCAGGGAGGGGACGCGCGAGGGGAGAAGACGCTGTGGCGGCAGAGCAGGGGAGAGGCGCTAGGGTTGGAGCGAATTGCCGGTCGGAGCGGCGGCCAACTGGAAGGGAGAGACGGCTCGGAGCTGAGAGAGGTCGCGGCGGGGATTCCGGATCCGGTCGCGGCGACGGCGGAGGAGCTCGGACGGAGGAGATCCGGCCGGCGGCGTCGCGCACGCACCGGTCGCCAGCGGCGTCGCCATGAGCAGCGCGAGAGAGAGGAGAGAAGGAGTGAGCTATGTGGACGTTTTTTGCTCGGAGACCCCTGGCTTTTCCGTAAAATGCAAAGAGTCCTTTGCGGGCGGTTTTTCGCAAAACGGCCGACGCGCACCGAGGGCACGACCCGGTGTGTCCCTGTCGAGCGGGACCGGCGAGGGACCGGCGACGCCCTGGCCCCACCGTCAGTGACCCGGCAAACACACACCACGACGGTGGAGCAAATCACTGTTGCTGCCACCGCGAACGGACGCTCCAGATCGCGCGGTAACTGCTCCATCCGACGGCCGACGTGCGCTGATCGCTGTGGTGAGGCCTTGGGGGCACCCCGTTTACTGCCTCAGATGCGAGAGCTACGTATCGGAGACAGGCAAAAAGTTTCCACATAAGTAAGTAAATCGGCATCTACCTACCTGCATACCGGATGTATCATATGTATCCATGGATGTATCTACTGTGGTCTACGATGGCAATGGGCTCGATCGAGCAGCCGATGGAGAAAGCGATAGAGGCGAGAAGATGAAGAAAAAGGAGGCGTCAAATCGTTACAGCCGGGGAGTCCCTGTCCTGACACGGGGAAATGGATCACCAGTTTCACGTACACGCACAAAGACGGGGAGTTTAGCGGTAGATGGCTAGGTGGAGAAAAAAACGCATGCTTGCAGCTTCAGGAAAAGAAACAGCTATCGTATATATGTATATGTATATATACGGCGTATTCTTGATAATTCGTTAAGAAAGTTGGTCAACAATTTGCCGATGATAGATGCCTAACTAATTCTAATAATCAGCTTGTCGCAGGGAAAAATGATGCTAATAATCAGCAATATTTATGGTGGATGCCTATTATCATGGGGAAAGAAAGGATATGATTATTATTATAAAGAGCTAATAATCAGCTCTATCGGCCCATGCAACCGTCAGATCTCTCAACGATGGTACATTACGTTGAGTTAGCGGATACGTAAGCATCGGTCGGTTGAAGACTCGGTTCGATGCGTTCCAGTCGGGCGCGCGCTTTGCCATGTGTCCGGCCCCAACCCATGCACATGTACGCGCTCTGACAAAGCCCCGGCCTCCGCTTCCTTGCTTGCGTTCGTCGCTAACCCCAACCATTTCAATCACCAAACCGAACGAGTCCAGCTTCCCTCGCTCGCCTATTATCTCCTGCTCTTCTACCTCCCGAGTTTTATATCCTCCCACTCTCAGAGAACAAGGTTTTAATATTCTCCCCGTCCCTCCATCTCGTGGCGAGGCCGAACCAATTCAACGCGCTGCGCGTGTGCGTCTCTGCGAATATAAGCGCGCCAAGCCGCGGCTTCAGGTCTCGCTGAACACTGCCCCTTCTTCTTCTTCTTGTGCAATGAGATCAGGTGGCGCCGCCGCCGTACGCGTCTCTCCCCGCCTGCTCGTTGCCTTGCTCCTCCTACTTCTGCTCGCGTCGTCGTCTTCATCAGATGGCAGCAAGAACAGCAACAGGGCGCATAACTACGAGGAGGCGCTGCGGAAGAGCCTGCTCTACTTCGAGGCGCAGCGGTCGGGGCGGCTCCCGCACGGCCAGCGCGTGCCCTGGCGCGACCACTCGGGCCTCACCGACGGCCTCGAGCAAGGGGTGGACCTGGTCGGCGGCTACTACGACGCCGGCGACCACGTCAAGTTCGGCCTGCCCATGGCCTTCACCGTCACCATGCTGTCGTGGAGCATGGTCGAGTACGGCGGCGACGTCGCGGCGGCCGGCGAGCTCGCGCACGCGCTCCAGGCCATCAAGTGGGGCACCGACTACTTCGTCAAGGCGCACACGCAGCCCGACGAGCTGTGGGCCGAGGTATAACGAACATACATAACAAACATCTCGATCGGATACATGACCGGCATGCGTCGATCATGAGACCAGTTCTACTTCTAGCTTAGCTGCATCGTGACTGACTTGGCCTTCACAGATGGCTAAAGCTAGCTGTTGCACACAAAGTGAATGAATTGTCGATCGAAAGAGACCAATTCAATTATGCATACCTTGTTAGTTAGTGTTGCACTTCAACAACCAATTAGTTTCCTTTTTCCTCTTTAATTCTCCTGATTATTTCCAAACGATATAAACATGATTAAACCAGCTCAATTATATCTATATTAAATTTTATATGTGAGAAAAGAAGGAAAAAAAAGGTTCTTTTCTGGTGAATAGCGAGTTAGGTGGCCAGCCAGCAGTTTGTTTGATGAGCTTAGGTACGTACTCTGGAGTACGTACGAGTGGCAAGCACTAGTAAACAATGCGTCTCTTCCACATGGCGTACGTGTGCACACATAGCTTTTTTCAAAGCTTCGTCGGTCCGCGCATCTGAGCCGGTGGTCGGATCACTTACTAATCTTCCTTCTTTTTGTCGGCTGGCTGCAGGTGGGCGACGGCGACACGGATCACTACTGCTGGCAGCGGCCGGAGGACATGACGACGTCGCGCCAGGCGTACAAGGTCGACCGCGACCACCCGGGCTCCGACGTCGCCGGCGAGACGGCCGCCGCCCTCGCCGCCGCCTCCATGGTCTTCCGCGAGTCCAACCCTCACTACGCCCACCTCCTCCTCCACCACGCCCAGCAGGTAATGTTCGTTGACGACGTAGTGCAAAGTCTCCTGAGGAAATTTTTGGAAAGAAACAATCTCATTGGAAAAATTCCAGCGAATTTTGGAACGTAGGGTATGTGTATAATTTTTGGCGGAATTTTCACTGGTAGTATGAGGTGTGCGTTCTTTGCCGCACATGCCAAGTTGTCAACAACTCAACGCGATCGACGTCGAGCGGGAAAAGAGATTTTTCTTCTTCTGTCGATCGTCGGCGAGCTCGCAGTCGTAGGTGCTGCCGTGTGGGGCCAACTGGGCGCCGGCACGCAACCTAACGGAGAATAAAAACAGCAAGAAAAGAGCGTCTATCTGGTGGATGGGAAACTTTCCCGTTTGCTTCCTGTTTTCCATGATTAGGTCGCCAGTTCAATCACATGATCGGTCGATCCAGCAGCTTAATTAGGAACTACGAAATGGTCGTCATGTGCTTATATATTGAACCAGTCCGTGTTCACACCTACTAACCTAGCTACTTTTCCAGTGTCAATTATTATACGGAGTAGTAAAAATGGATGGATGGATAATATACAATCTTAGTAGTAGTTGGTGAGTATATTGACTAATGTTTACAGTAGTATTTTTGTATGTGCAGTTGTTCGAGTTTGCGGACAAGTACAGGGGCAAATACGACAGCAGCATCGCTGAGGTGAAGAGCTACTACGCGTCGGTGAGCGGGTACAAGGACGAGCTCCTGTGGGCCGCCCTGTGGCTCCACCGCGCCACCGGCAAGGCCGCCTACCTCGACTACGTCGTCGACAACGCCCACGACTTCGGTGGCACCGGCTGGGCCATCACCGAGTTCAGCTGGGACGTCAAGTACGCCGGCGTCCAGATCCTCGCCGCAAGGGTAAGCAACCAACACCCACAATACAACAACGCGAAACTTGACAGTCATCGAGTGATCTCTGATCGCTGACGAAAACGACTGTGTGTGTGTTTCAGCTGCTGCTGAGAGGGGAGCACTCGGCGGCTCAGAAGGAGACGCTGGAGCGGTACCAGGCCAAGGCGGAGCACTACGTGTGCGCGTGCCTGGGCCGGAACGCGGCCGGCGACGACAGCGACGAAGCGGAGGCCAACGTGGAGCGGAGCCCCGGCGGGATGCTCTACATCCGGCAGTGGAACAACATGCAGTACGTGACCAACGCGGCATTCCTCCTCTCCACCTACGCCGACTACCTGGCCGAGGCCGGCGTCGAGACCGTCACGTGCGCCGGCGGGGAGACCGCCGACGCCGCCGAGGTGGCCGCGCTCGCCAGGGCGCAGGTGGAGTACGTGCTGGGCACCAACCCGAGGGGCGTCAGCTACCTCGTCGGGTACGGCGCCAAGTACCCCGCCAGGGTGCACCACCGCGCGGCGTCCATCGTGCCGTACAAGCACAGCAAGCAGTTCATCGGCTGCACGCAGGGGTTCGACCACTGGTTCGGCCGCCGGAGCTCCAACCCTAATGTGCTCGTCGGCGCCATCGTCGGCGGGCCCGACCGGAGGGACAGGTTCAGGGACGACAGGGAGAACTACATGCAGACGGAGGCGTGCACGTACAACACCGCGCCCATGGTCGGGATGTTCGCCAAGCTCAACAGGATGGCCCGGGAGGAGAGGGAGCAGAGAGTGGCGACGGCGAGAAGTCCGATCACGTCCACGTCGGCGGCGGTGTAAATAAATAGATAGGTTATAGATCGAGGGGCCTGTACAATTTTCCCCATTCTTTGGTTCGTTTTTTCTTCTTCTTTGGAGCTCTCTTACACAGGATGAAATTAGTTTTAGTACACGAGGAAAAGAAGTGGAGGCATTGACATGCAAATGTAAATTCTCTGCCCGTACATACGAGAGGGGTAAAAAATCAAGTAGTTATCGGTGTACTTGTCTAAGCATGGATTTGTTATGCCTGGCCTTTGCCAATTTCAGTGGCAACTGGCAATCAACAGATCAGCAAGCTAAGCACCAAAGGAACCCAACACCACAAACACAAATCACAAAGAGAAAAATGAAAACGCTGTTTAAAAAGAATTAGAAAATACTATGACATCATAAAATACATTATAGTATTTCACAAAGTTACCTATACAATACTTCGAAGTCTTGGTATCTATAATCACAAAATTCAAAAGCCCAACACCAAAAGATGGAGCAGCGATATTGCCAGAGCTCATAAAACATACCAACATTTCAGTAAAAAATGCACAAATTGGCCAGAAAAATACATAAATGATATCAACAAGGATGCATATAATTTCTTGTGGCTAATCAAAGAATGGTGATCCAAATGGATCAAAAAATTGCTTAGTTTTAAACATACAACAATATATCACCTCAAATATCAAACATGAGCCTGGTGAGTTCGAAAAGAATGGAAGATATAATACACCAATGGGTGAAAATAATACATTGCCAGTTTGATGTAAGACTTGCAAGTTACAACAACAGAGTTCAGAACCAAGATCAACTGATCTGTGGCAACAAAATCTCACAGGCTGAGAGAGCATCAGACAGATCAATATGGGAAAATGATCGTGAAACAACCACCATAGATAACCTACGTATTTCTATAAACAACTGAGGTCCTCTGGATACACACCACTCATGCCGTCAGCTCTCTATTCTTCAATCCCATAATCTTTTTCCACCAATATCAGAAGGGAGTGAGAGCCTGCCATGAAAATATGGTTTTCATAGATGCCCATCAACACACCTAGTATTTCGGTGGTGCCGGTGGCAACCGGTTTGGTGTGCGTCGGCTGCCTGAATTGGCACCATTTGCTTCCCCATTTTCATACCGCCGACCACGACTGTCAGCACTTCTCGATCTTGATTCGTTTTGTGAACTGGATCGGTCAACAGAGCCATTTCCTGCAGAATTGAAGGCAGACCTCCAGTCCTCACCTGGCTGGCCAGGGCTTTGTGGGGTACTCTCTGCAAGTGATGTTTTATTTCGTCAGGGTTAAGTGTTTGGTTGTGCATCAGGAAAGCAGAATAAATGATAGACATTTCAGCATCAGGAAAGTAATATGGTGCCAATTACTTGCACTGACAGTAGCTTCTTGGTAAAGGTTCAAAATTTCTGTAATCAAATTTTGAAATATAAGGTGCATGTAAATTTAATGACACCTTCTCTCCCTCATTTATTTTCACCCTATCCTACATATTTTTATGAGTAAACACATTAACTTATATCTAATTCCCAAGACATTAATATCATCCCTGTAGTACTCTTGGTTTCATGACCTCAATACCAGTGCTCGAAAAAATATGACCTATGTTCTCAAACGGAATACAGGACAGTCCAGAAAATTTTATGCGTGAACTCTGAATATTTATCTTGCTAGGTTGGCGGAAGCTATTCATACAAAAATACAAAATAACTTAAATCAACTATTTTCAAAGTGAGGCGAGAATGTTAAACCACTAGCAACTAGGATGCTCACAAGTCACAACTGATGACTGCACTAACGCAACTACGCAAGCATATTGCCCCTCCCAAGTTTTGGCCCAAAGATGTGTCATGCCACCTAGCGTGAAAGTCTTTTATATTGTAGTGCTCCAAGTTTATTTGAAAATAGAACAGGCCTGAAGTTTTGAGCTGACAATACTGGCTATGCAAAACAAGTAAAACGTGCGCACAGACACCAAGGACATACTCATATGTGCCAAGTTAGTACCACATGAAGTCTCAAATATGTCAAGCACTGTAAGTAGCCTTCAAGTGCTTGTCCAGGAGACAGTGATATGGACAACCATCGCTAATCAGCAAATTGTCATAAAGTACAAAGAAATTAAGAACATTACTGATCCTTGCTTGATACAAGTAACCAATACTGATGAATTACTATGAGAGAAATTTAATGCTTAACCTCTACAAAGTCGTTGTTAGGTTGATAGGTTCTAAATATCGTTCGTGTCGGCCGATATTGCGGTTTCAGCTTGCTGTGACACTGAGTATCGACCGATATTAACCAATATGAGCCCGAGTGGGTACGTTACTGCACACACTCTGCAACTGGATCACTAAGCATGAGATACCCACTGTGTTTGTCCATGTAGCAGTGAAAATATGGATGCAGCCACACGAGTATGACCATCAGAATAGTGATTCAGACGATATAATAGGCATGGCCATCATAGTAACATGCCCATAAGCTAATGAGCAACTGGAACAGCAATTAAACATCACTTTACTCAGTGCGTGTGCGCGTGGTACTGGGTAACACTCCATTCATAATACAAACAATATTACTATAAGCATTGGAGAAAACTCCCAAGCAGAGGAAACCATTCAATTTGTAGCATGAAGCGGATATTTGAAATAGTCAGCTTACCAGGGCCAGAAGTATCATCGGAATACGATGCAACTGCAGCTCTGTTATCATGGATGCTGAGCTGACGAGTAAGTGTTGACAGAAGAGATGATTGTTTTTGGGCCTTTTCCCGTCTACGTTTAGCATTGTGGTCCTCTTGGAGAAGTTCTTCAATCTTTGCATTGGTTTGTGAACTGAAAGTAAAATTGGGACAAGGTTAGCAGCACTGCAATGCGTTATAAGAAAGATACTTAAATAGAGTGACCATGTGAAACGATTTTTCAACATTACAACGAGTTTCCCCGCAAAAAAAAACATTACATCAAGTTTGCCGTAAGAAATGAATAATGTTTGAAGTGCATGACAGTATTTTGGGTGGGTAGCAAGGAGGGGTTTGTCGTTTTGTACCATGGCCATTACCTATTTCTAGTTCTGATATGCCCCACACGAAAACGTAATGAATCGAAGGTAAAAGAAAATAAGAAAAATAGTAATGCTATGTTCAAAGTTCTGTAGAAAGTTTGGAGCTGTTCACCTACAAGCAGACATGCTATACTGCATGTACTCGAGTGGGTGCATATTAGGTGTAGTTGTGCAAGTGTGAAAGGTGACCGAAGCCAGAACAATGTGTAGGAACTGGATCAGTGCATATCACTTTGTAAAACAGTAACGGTGCATATCACTTTGTAAAAAGTATGGAAATTTTAAGTAGTGAAGCATTTTCCAGTATGTAACACATCTCATAAAAATAACCTATGTAGAACGAAAATAAATGTAATGCAGCTATTCCAAATAGACCTAGGTTTAGGTAGGATTACATAAAAACATTCAGTTAATTGCAGTTGTTCCACCCGGTTGTCCATTTTTTTAGTGAAACGAGTAAAAGAAACAGGAGACTAATGAAATGGACACTGGACACAGGACCAGGATACAAATTTATTTCAGAACAGAGAATATGCATCCAACCTTATTGAGCTGTACAGCTGGTTTAGCATATCTTCCTTTGCTTTCTCCACTTGGCAAAGTACAATAGCCTGATCAATTGGTCATGCATAAGATGTGAACGCCCCATATGATTAAAATAATTGACTGAAGCTAGAAATATACCTTTGGAACATTTGCTGCCAAACTATTCAAAACAGCCTCAACATAACCACGAACTTCTTGAGACATCCATCGGAGTTCTTCTTCAGGATCAGCAGGCCTACGGGCCATTGTATCCTTAAGAGAAAAAGGTGTGATAGCGTGTCAGTGGAATGGTAGAACAAAGCAAAAGCAAGAAGTGAACTTTTGTTCGATACGTCGCACATTCAAATGATAAACATGCTAACTCGAAAGTGGATGAGCACAAGACAGAATTTTCAGACATAGACTGAGACAACTAACTCTGAGAAGAAGTTCAAAAAGCTTCACAATGAATCCATGTACAACTGTATAAGGACACAAGTCAGGCATGCGGGGAGCTTACAAGGGATCCATCTGAATGGCTTTGTCTTATGGAACCACCCTCGGGAGTATTTGAACCCTTGACAGACCCACCTTTGCTCTGGATTATGCCTCTTATCTTCTTCATCCACTCAATTTTATCAGCCATACTCTCAGCCTTCAATATAACGGCACTATGAGCTGCAACATGGAATAAGCATCAATAGCGAATCAGAGTAAACCTCGGGATAGTTGGTTAAATAGAGGCACCAACCTTTCAGAACAGTTTTGTAGGCAACCCTGTTAGTAATCTTAAATACAAGACTCGGGCCTTTCTCTGGCCCATTCGCCTTCTTTGAATCCTTCGAATTCTTAGAAATCTCTTCGTCCTCTATCTCTTCCATGTTACATTCCTGAATCACGCAACAGACTGTTACTAGAATAGTTTACATGACAGACATAGTTGCGCGCATGATGTTTGTGAGTTCAGATATCTTTTTATTTAAGATAAAAAATAAATTGGAACCATCCACAGTGACTTGAAAAAACATTTTACTGATTATAACCATGAATGGTAAAGTAGTTCATCATAGATTACACATTGTCGAGTAGAATAAAACAAACGGAGTAAAATATAAAAATATGCACACCTCTAAGACAATGACGCCTCGAAAATGCCTCTCCTCTTGTTTCTTGGTGTATCCAAGCTGGACAGGGAAAGGTAACAGTAAATGACACCAACCTCCTCAAATATTAAAAAAACAGCAAGAAATGTCAAGAATACTATCGAAAGATTGCATTCAGAACAACCGAGACTGGTGGACATCAGGACAGATTGATTAACCTTTCCACTCTTCTCATTTAGGACAAACCACCTTCTGCTCCATTCATTGTTTTTTGCACTCTTTTTCAATAGGTAACCTAAAGAGAGAAGAAAACATATATTTGTTTATCAATAAATCAAACCAAAATTATTGGAAAAGAAATCATCAAAACCATGTACAGTTACTTATTACATCTGTATACATCATTGTATACTACAAAATGAAGATTATGTTAGAGTCAGCATAGAGTTAACAAGCAGCTAATTCTTACGTAAATGCTCATTTCATATTACTGAATAAAAATGACATGGGAGCTACATCAAATAAATCTGCATGAGTTTCTGTTTTATAATCAGAGCAGCACAGAAACAGAATTGCAACCAAATTGCTCTCAGAAAAGATGAAACTGAGCCAACCGATCGCACAGTATTATACCTGCAGTTATTTCGCCGCCAGGACCAGCAACCTGTAGATTAGGTCCCTCTTTTGAATCTTTATCTTGTTGGTTGGATTTGTCTTTCGACGATTTCAGGCTACCACCAGCTTGGTCAGATCCTGTTTGTGCGCTTGAATCCTAATATGAAATACAACTAATGTGAATAGCCAGACCAACACATGTATATGGTGGTCAATCTGCGTAAAGTTTTGTAGGTATGCAGATTCGTGCAAGAAAAGATCCACAAGCCATACCTTGTTCATCATGGATTTCTCAGCATCTTGTCCTTTCTTAGATGATTTAGTTTTCACCTCATCTTCGCGACGCTGCCTTTCCATCCTGCGAATACCATGCCAAGCCAAAAGAAGAAAATGGGAATAAATGAATATGATCATGAAAACTCAGAAAGGGCATTTTAACTTGTAAACTGCCTATAGTATGACAAATTGTTGCGATTAATTTTCTTGAAGTAAAAGTAAAAAATGAAGTTATTCTATTTAGGTTGATGAAGTTATTCTATTGTGTCACTAACATGGTTCAACATTACCACTTTGGCTTATTTTCAGGTGAAAAATAATAAAGTTAAGGATCTAAAAACTTATCTTGTTAATTTAACAAGAACAGAAAAACAGAAGTAGCAGATTAATCCCGAAGTTACATTAAAGCTGATCAAATAAAATGAAACAAATTGTCAAGATATTCAGTAAGGCCCCAGCTAACGTTACCTTCTTTGTACTAAGCGGATGAAATGTTGTGGGGGGACAAAGGCACGCTCCATATCAACAAGCGCAACCACCATCTTTTTCGCGTCATTTTTGAATGTATCCAATGCATTAGATGCAATTTCAATGATCTTGCAACAGGAAATGGTGGAATGG
Source organism: Poa pratensis (assembly GCA_947311845.1). Taxonomy (NCBI): domain Eukaryota; kingdom Viridiplantae; phylum Streptophyta; class Magnoliopsida; order Poales; family Poaceae; genus Poa; species Poa pratensis. The sequence goes on from CAMZMU010000111.1 coordinate 15,980,696, forward strand.
TGTACTCAGAAATCAGAGTGAACAAGAATTATATATACAAGCAGTAAAAGGTGGAGTATGTTGCTATAAAACAAAGTGGTACCTCGCGTTTGAATGGAGGATACCTTCCAAGCCCTGGTGTGCCATTTGCAGTAGCATTTACTATGTCTAACAGTACACGGTGTACCTAGTTACAAAAATGATATCAGAAGCTACATAGACAATATATATCAATGCAGAATAGACCTACTAGATTGAGCTCGAGTGAGCCTTCATTCGGATTCAAGCTTGGAGCTAGCCTCAACAATGTAACTCTATAGACACGCATATGAGTATATACTATAGGCTTGAGCTCAGCATGGTAAAGCTTGAATATGTAATAGCACATGTGTACTATTTGAGCCGAGATCGAGCCAAACTATAGGCCTAGGTAATCACAAATGGTTTGTATGAGACCAAGCATTTTAGATAGTTCTAATACAGCTTATTGACAAACATAATAATTGATAAGCTACAGCCAATTGCATGTTCGCGCAAGCAGTATTTTACAGATAAAGCATATAATAATAAATATTAGCATTCTACAGGTAAATCCAAAGGCATAAGATATTTAAGCAAGACGTACCTCATCAACACATAGCCGTGATGGCTCCTTTGCCATTTCAAGTACTCCTTTAATCAAGGATTTTAAACCTTTCTCCGGAGATATCAAATATGGTTGATAACCATCAGCTTCCAAGACAATCTAGAATATATGAAGGGAATGATGTTCATTGTAGGCCAAAATAGTAATCCACTCTGGTATATCTAGAAGAGCTTTTAAATTTACCCTTTTGACGTTGTTCATGTCAAAATGCCTGTCCAACGGAAGCTGTTTGATCCTATCCGGAAACTTGCCCTCAAAACTTGCAACAATTTTCCAGCCAGACCCCTTTTAATTGAGAACAGTATAATGGTATTGTAATCAGTTTATTTGGCAAGTGTTAAGTTGGTTATAGACAAAATACCATAACTCAATCTTATCACTAACCTCACCAGAAGTAACATGAGCAAGAAACTTATCTTCAAACTCTCGGCACAGCTCCAAAGCAACAGCCCTGGTTCCTTCTGCGCTTGTAACCATCTGTTCCCCCAGCTTTGAAAGTTCATCTTTCACTGACTGAGACTTGCCCTGAAGCCTGACAAATAGAGCAAGGGTGCAGATATTTGCCAAATCAAACACCAGAAATCATAATCGGGTTATATTTTACATGAAAGGACACAAGACAAGAAATATCCATGTTCATGGTGCACTTATGATCAGTTGAGTTGATAAATATAATTGATGGTTAACAGAGTGGTTCAGTAGTCATAGCAAATTTTGGTGGGGAGTTTGAAAGATGGTATCACTTTTAACATTTTATAGACAAGTAGATGTGTCAACACATAGTTCACCATGCTTACCCAGATAACAAGCTAGGTAGCCGCACTTTCATCCGATTACGTATCTGCTTAGCAATGGTATCTACAAGAGCAATTCTGCCGAGCTTGTTCTGAGGAGCACTGGGTAAGATGGATTTAAGGCTTTCTGCCTCAGCACGCCAAGCTGTTTCCAGTGAATTCTCAGACCCAACTGACCCTGATTGAGCTGACGCAATTGCAACAGATTGCCCTATTAAAGCAACCCATTCAATATCGGCTGCTGCGCGTGGACCCTTATTAGACAAAATGGCCTGAACGCATGCAACTGTTTTTGCGTCTGCGGCGGCTTGATCGATTTTACTCAAGACTCCTATTGTTCGGGTTCCTACAACAAGGACAAGAAGAAACATCAGTTGCTACGAAAAGAGTGGATATGCTGTTGCAGAGATATATGATCAGATTCAAATGACAGACCATCTGGATCGATATCCCTCGCTAGTCGTAGGGCTCGAGATGATGCAACCTCAGCGGCTTGCATTGCAGGTATCACAACAATCAATATTGCATCATTGTGCCCAGCAAACTCATTAATCTGAAATTTGAACAACAGTATGTTATACAACATGAGGTGATCGAAAACATGATACATAAAATTGCAGTTTTGGTGCTTCTCTTCCGTGTAGTAAGTGGGGTAGGAGTGGGGGACTGTAGTAGCATAGCTATACCATGCAGTAAGTGATTCTCGGTTCAAGTGCATGACATGCTGTTAGTCGTCTGCTTTTTTGCAGCATTCCTATACGTTAATTATTATTCCAGGTCATATTTTGGTTAATGTAATGCACAGCCATATGTTAATCGTGATGACTATGAATATTCTAAACAGGCATTGTTTACTACTTTAGGAGTAAAGATAAGAATATCGTGTGAGCGGTACTCACTGTTGAATCGTCAATGACACGCTGGTCTATGCCAGGTAAATCAATCAACTTTAGTGGAGGAGCTGGAAAAAAATAGCGAGATGCAGTGAGAAATCATTTGCAAAGGAAAGAGAAGGAACTTATGTACAGGATGTAGCATAACAATCAGATACTGAGCTGGTATTCCCGAATCACATTAACTGCATCGTTGGAAAATCAAGAGAGAGAGCATTTTGGTAATTAGCAATAACCAACCAGAACACGCTCTTGGTGCGTAGCTTTCACAACCTTACAGTTTTACCATTTCAGCTCTAGGCAGCACATAAAATTGAATCTGTCAATGTCCAACAACTAACTAGGGAAACAGTTTGGAAACTCGCTCAAACATTGCCCAAACTACTAGGGGAAAGTTAGTGTCCGGCAACAAACCTGTACTAGTTCGCAGCTTGAGGTAAATCTCGTCAGTTCGGCTCCTCCCGGGTCCGGTGGCCTTGCTAAGCCTATCCTGCAGCGAATGCCGGAGCGCACCTGCGTGCCAACACAACCACCAAACTGAGCACACCGACCATTGTCAGATCTGGGTAGCCGGGGGGGGGGATAGATCTCACTCACTTGCGGACACCTGCTGCGACTTGCTGTCGATCTGCAGGACGATGGACTTGGTGCTGAGCCCCGGATCCCTGTGCAGGTCGACGACAATCGGCGCCCGCGTGGCCCCGTTCTCCCCCGTCGGCTGCACGTACCACACGGCTCACGCAAAGGAATGCCTAAAGTGGCAGGAGGACAGGGAGTTAGAGGGGGAGGCACTCACCAGCACGGGGTGGCCGATGAGGCTGTTGAGCACGGCCGACTTGCCGGAGCCCTGCACGGAAGAAACAAGCGGGATCGAGTCAGATCAGGCGCGGGCGCGGGCGAGGGTTTGGAGGTTGAAGGGATGGGACTTACGACGTTGCCGAGCGCGACGGCGTTGAGGAAGGTGGAGGGGCGGCGCGGGGCGGCGTCGTCGGAGGGGTCGTCGTCGGCGAGGAGCGAGGCGGCCTGGCGCATGGACTCGGAGAGCTGGACGAGCTCGTCCATGGCGTCCATGGCCGCGGACGACGACATGGGCGCAGGGATCTCGAGGCTGGTCGGGGAGGAGATCTCGGGGTGTGGGGAGCCCAAGCTGCTGTTGCGAGGAAATTGGAGGCGGACTCCGGGAAATTGGAATCCGCGAGGCGAGTGTAGAGGAGGGGGTCGGGAATGGCAATGGGAATGGGATTTGACACGGGGAAGGGTGAGTCGTTGCGGACGTGCAGTTGCACCCCTGCTTTTCAAGTGACGGGACCACCCACCAGTGCGGTGCGGTGCGGTGCGCGCTTGTTTGTTCGGGCGCGTCGGTCGGATTTGGATTTCAGATCTGCCTCTCAGGAATTTGAGCTCGACTCGCGCGGGCGGAAATGGTCTATAGGCTGGTCGGCGCCGTTCGGGACTTCGGATACAGATAAATCCCCCGGAGGATTTAGGCGAAAAATCCTCCCCTCCCGGCCGTCCGATCTTGATAATTTCTAAATCCGGTCCGTCCGACCTTTGCAGAACAACCCCATCCACTGTTACACCATCGTTGCAACATTCTGTGAAAGATCTAAATATGACGACTAGAGAGGGGAATAGGAGTTTATAAATTTTGCGGCGTGATTGACACTTTTAATATAAAACATGCTTAGATTGACAAGGAAAAGGATGTACAGGATAAAACATGCTGATATAAGGAATGTAGAAATATTGTTACTGAGTACAAACACAACGCAAGCACTTGGCCCGATAAATTAATGGTGGTCTTCGATAGGTGATCACCAAATCTTGCCTCGGCAGATCCATACATTGGATACTCGCAGGTCACCAAGGCAGCCCCCACTTTTGACGCTCGACAACTAACAGTTTAGGAGATGCCAAATATCCAACGGTAACAAGGATGATCATCCCTCGGATAGAAGTAATTGTATGCACGATCATTCTAACTATTCATCGATCTCTCCATAGATAAGAGTAGATAGATGATAGAGTGAGAGGGAGTCCGGAGATACAAAGTATGCAATGTGTGTTCTCCGCTCCGTCTTCCCCAATTTGAATGTTATAGTTGAAGTTTTTCTTACAAGTTATAGTTGTAGTTCTATTTATAAGCAATGGGGAATCTAACATTTGGGGAAGGTGGGTGTGAATGGATAGTCACAAAGGTTAGTCCTTGACTGTTACGACATAAATGTAACTCTTGAGCGTGAGTTTTGGTGTTAGCACCATGAGGTTATGGAAAAATAGAACATTATTGGGGGTTTGGATGATCAATGAAATAAAGACTCACATAGTTGGTAGTTGGGGTTTGGATGATCAATGAAAGAAAGACTCACATAGTTGAAAATGACCAGTAGACACGAGAAAGTCTTATACTCGAAATTTTGCGAGGAGTAGGGATTGTCATGCAACGGATATGCTAGAGCTATAAGTTTATGAAGCTATCCAATGGGACTAGTGGGGTGTGCATCCAACTTGTTTGCTCATGAAGATCTAGATCATTTGGTGAGGCTCGTCGTTAGAATATACTAACCAAGTTCTATAGTGTAAAGATCTTCACTAGTGTAAATATGAAACTCATGAAAACTCTATATATATGAAAAACATGTGCTAACATCAAGCACAAGCGTGTATAGAAGATATTAGTGTGCCCCCTATTTCTTTTTTTGGCATCTTGGTTTCTTTTATTTATTTGGACTCCCTGGCACTCTTTTTTCGGTGGCCTACATGGCGTCTGCGGAAAAAGAGTGTGATGTTTTTTATAGTATCCAAGCCATGTAGGCCAAAACTCACGCTCAAGAGTATAAGGCTTTCTCGTGTCTAATGGTCATTTTCAACTATGTGAGTCTTTCTTTCATTGACCATCCAAACCCTCGACTACCAACTATGCGAGTCTTTATTTCATTGATCATCCAAACCCCCAATAATGTTCTATTTTCCATAACCTCATGGTGCTAAGACCAAAACTCACGCTCAAGAGTTACATTTATGTCGTAACAGTAAAGGACTAACCTTTGTGACTATCCATTCACACCCACCTTCCCCATATGTTAGATTCCCCCATCTATTATATAATTAAAACACAGGACAATAAACGGTGGAGATTAGCTAGATATGATCAAATCTGAAACAACGGCTAAGATTTGTATTTCGTAACATCCGGCCGGTGCGGTGTCCATGTTCTCCACGTCTAAAATCAATGGAAAGTCACCGTGGAAATAAGAGAGTCCGTATCCAATCACAAAAGGAGAGGAAAACTATTAATAGCCAGGGCCACACGCGATAGGCATCTGACTGAAATTGCTGCGTCACGACTAATCGACACCAAGGATTTTCCGCCGGCCCTCCGCTGCGAGACGAAGCCTTTGGCTGCCTCAGGGACCTGCTCGATGTCCGGCTGCCGGATGCGTAGTCCCTCATACTTCGGAGCGACATGTAGTCGAGGACTCGAGGCATCGCCGGTTGAAGAAGCCAGCAATCACCACGTACGTCATGCGGAGGCAAAAACCTAATGAAGCAACGGTGAGATATCAATACTAAGTCTTTAATCTTGGGCTTTCTTTCATCAACGTAGCAGTGAATATTCGTACATAGATTCTTCTGTTTGATGTTTCACCTGAACAATCCAATTGACGCTGCCACCCATGTGAACTGGTACCAATCCGCGGAAGTCTGGAGGGCGACGACACGGCAGAACAACACGACGATGAAACAGGCCAGGAGCATAATGGACGAGAATAATCATCCTCTTACAGCAACCTGTCCGCGACGAACTCCAGCGAGCAAACTCCGGTCCGCGACGAACTCCAGCAATGCGGTTCTGGCCGACATAACATAGATGCAGTACACGCATCACCAGGATTTCTCCTACAGGAGCATGTAGCCGCCTATTCCGCTTCTTGAATTCAGGAATTACTTCACATGCGTGGCCATGGAGAACATCTGCTTGGGTAGCAGGCGGACACCACAAAGGCGTTCGTTATAGGGCTCTATTCACGCATGGTGGTGCTCCAAGGTGTTTGGATTTGTTGTTTAATTAGTTCATGGATTGAAACTTTTCTGTATTTGTCTTTTAGGCTCAGGTCGAAACTCCACAAGAACAGGAGGCAAGATTTGGACCATTGAAGAAAAGAGATCGTGGCATTTGTTTTTTTCGTCTTTACTTTGAACTGAACGAAAACACAAATGAGACGGTCATGCACATACTACTGTGCTGTCTACTGTGTATTATTTTTGTCCCAAATATATATGAAGCAATATTGATTGAAGGTATAACCTGAGTTCAGGTTTCAGGTAAACTGAGCTTACGGCCAGGTACTTTTACTCGGTACACTGACATAATCTTATAATTGATTAGTGAATGTCCATGGCCAGCTCTAACTGAATTTATTTTTTAGTTGGTTTTGCAGGCAAGAATAAGCTAGGGAGGTGCTTAACTACACATGTCGCAACAAGCATTTTTCATTTTTTTTGTTTCTTTCCAAATATGCATGAAGCAACATTGATTGGAAGTATAACAATAGTTTAGGCAAGCAATGCATACTCAATCCTGTAGTCCTGTTTCAGACCCGAGTGCTCCTCTCTTGACCTGGAAAAGGTTGCATTGTAGTAATACAATAGTTCTAAGGTATCTTCTAATCAACCATTCATGGAACCCCAGGAGGGCTTATCTGTAATTTTTCTGTTTCCTGGGGCTTTCTGTAAGAATCCGGTGTAATTTCGTCGTCTTTTTCATCGCAAAAAAAAAAAACCATTCATGGAACCGGTTCAGGTTTTAGGTAAACTGAGCTTACGGCCAAGTACTTTTACTCGGTACACTCACATAAACTTATAATTGATTAGTGAATGTCCATGGCCAGCTCTAACTGAATTTATTTTTTAGTTGGTTTTGCAGGCAAGAATAAGCTAGGGAGGTGCTTAGCTACACATGTCGCAACAAACATTTTTCATTTTTTTTTGTATCTTTCCAAATATGCATGAAGCAACATTGATTGGAAGTATAACAATAGTTTAGGCAAGCAATGTATACTTAATCATGTAGTCCTGTTTCAGATCCGAGTGCTCCTCTTGACCTGGAAAAGGATGCATTGTAGTAATACAGTAGTTTTAAGGTATCTTCTAATCAACCATTCATGGAACCGGTTCTTTGGTTTACAGGTGGTATGGCTTCTAGATCAGTTCAGTACATTGCATAATTATTTGTGATGGTTAATTCCTTTCTAACGGCTGGACTCATCATCCACGACGTACTTCCCTTTAGGAGTTGATTGCATGGAGTTGTGTTCTCATGTTTTACTCTTATTTGTTTCTTTAGGTGCTCGATGAAATACCTAGCAAAAAAATTCTTCTTATGTTGTACCAGAGATGTAAGGTGGATTTACATGAGAATTTAGGCACCTGCATTGCATCCTTTACGTTGCAGAAATTAGAGGAGCCCACTAATTCCTAATGATGTCTTTCAGATATAGAACCGTGTGAAATCAGAAGAAACAGCATGTGAGCATCAAGTTGAGGAATGGCAAGCATATGTGATATGTATTTCTGTGCATGCACTGATCGCTAAGGTTCATAATTTGTTATTGAAAAATAGAAAAAAAAAACTATGATTTTTAGATGCAGTATGTACCTTTCAGATTTCAGGAGCTGTTATTGACATGATTTTTTTTATTGATGGAGAGGCTGGTGCCAAATTTGCATTAAAAGAAGTGCAAGTTAACGATTGAGGTGGTGCGCTCTTTCTTATCAGTTTCTATAGTATGCTGATATATACATGCAAACCATTATTCCATCTATTGACACTTATAATCGATTGATTAGCACATGAAAATGATATAAAAGATTAACTCAACAGGTTTATGGGCTGAACATTCTTTCGGAAGGTTATGTCTATGTTTTCATTCTGAAATTGTTATCAAGATAGGCATTGTTACGATGAGATATAGAGTAGGAGGAAGTTATAAATAGTTGGACCCCGAGTTATAAGAGCATGCAGCCTATAATTTTCCCTTGATTTGTTAATATGATCAACACTTGGATGCCAGCAAATGCAGCAAATAGCAAACACAGAAAACCTGATGTTTTCTCCCCATCAATGAATTTTTTAAATCGTATTTAATTAGGATGACTGCGCAGTGGGGACTCTACAAGAATGAGGTCATCTCTGTTCCATGGTGCACATTCTCACGTAGGAATTAATTTTGTAGGGAAGAAGGTTGCATTTTTTTACTTCCAGCTCTGATTTTCAGCTGAAGGCTTAAGCCCTTGGTCAGCAATCGGTTGTAAATAAAAGGTAATATACATAATTTATAGAATAGTGTAAGTCTGCAATTTTTATGTTGCATTCGTGGAGTAAAGCTCACTACGCAGCTTGATTTTGCAGGTTAGTGGTTACTAAAAATGTATGCTCTAGATGTACATTTTTTGTTATTATTGATATGATGTCCCATTGTTATAAGAAGTGAAGTTAATTCTGGAATTATTTCACATCTTATTTTGAAATTGTGGAGTTGTAAGATGTCTCAATTTTCATCGCATATGCTAATTATTCACATTTTATTTTCAAATTTCAGAAACATATTTGCATCTTGCCTCTTATGAATCTGTCCTCTTTGTTACATACACTTCTGTTTTCTTTGAAACTGAAAGAAGCTTTGGAAAGTGCCTCAGCATAGTAATTTGACCAATACATGATCACATTATTCATGATATCTTATCCCATATGCACTTTATTTGATTATGTACACTTACAGAATATTTTTCTTATGATTTTAAATTTCTTCATTTCTATCAAAAAATTAGATGTAGGTGTTAGCATGACCTGAAATACAGGAGAAATGGGATTCTCTTTGGTTCGGTCATTGGATTGGGTACAGACCTGGTAGAGAAGAGAAAGAGGATTTTACTTTCATGCTCCACTTTTTTTATTACTGGAAATGCTGCGTATTTGTTAGGATTGTGGAACGTGATGTACAAACGCTAAATGGATAGATCAAATACAACTAACTTAATGGAAAATTGGAAAAAGACGTATTTCAGAAAATGTCAATTCAACAAATAGGCTACAGGTGACTTAAACAAAAAATAATAATTCTAAATTCTCAATTGTAAAGAAAAGAGGAGGAGTGAGAAAAACTTAAAACATGCAACGTTAAATATATTGTTGGACCTAATGACATAATAAAAACAAAACAAAGTGAAACTATAAGCCATGGCTAACTTATGTGAATTTGAGAAAAAAACGAAGAAAAAATTCTATACGACATATTGAAACTTGAAATTAGCTTACTGTTTGAAAACTTATGAAATGTTCTTGAAGTTTTAAATTTGTATATATCGGATAATATTTTCTAAATTTAAAATAATGTGATAGCAAAGATATAAAATCAAATAGATATGCTAGCCGCGCAAATGCGCGGGCCACCCAGCTAGTTGCTTATAAATAGAACTACAACTATAACGTGTAAAAAAACTTCAACTATAACATCCAAATTGGGGAAGACGGAGCGGAGAACACACATTGCATACTTTGTATCTCCGGACTCCCTCTCGCTCTATCATCTATCCACTCTTATCTATGGAGAGATCGATGAATAGTTAGAATGATCCTGCATACAATTACTTCTATTCAAGGGATGATCATCCTTGTTACCATTGGATATTTGGCATCTCCTAAACTGTTAGTTGTCGAGCGTCAAAAGTGGGGGCTGCCTTGGTGACCTGCGAGTATCCAATGTATGGATATGCCGAGGCAAGATTTGGTGATCACCTATCGAAGACCACCATTAATTTATCGGGCCAAGTGTTTGCGTTGTGTTTGTACTCGGTAACAATATTTCTACATTCCTTATATCAGTATCCATGTTTTATCTTGTACATCCCTTTCATTGTCAATCTAAGCATGTTTTATATTAAAAGTGTCAATTACGCCGCAAAATTGATAAACTCATATTTCCCTCTCTAGTCGTCATATTTTGATCTTTCACAAAATGTTGCAACGATGGTTTAACAGTGGATGGGGTTATTCTGCAAAGGTCGGACGGATCGGATATTGCCAAAATAGTCATTGGCAACCAGGAATTGACGGGATTGATGAGAAATTTCGTCCCTCAATAGTATTTTTTGAATTTATAGTAACTAACCATTCGATATAGCATCAGTAAGATAGTAATCTTGCCTATTTAGTTTCCGCGCAATTCTTCTTTTGTTATATGAATTGACGGGATTACCTTTGATGACTTTGGTAGCATCTTCACATAGATAAACATCCACTGGGTCTTCTTCATTTAGTTGCTTGATAACAGAAATTTGAGTGTTGACTTCCACCTGTTCATAAGGCTGAGAACATCTTTTGTTACTCTTGTTAGTAACAGCTTTAAGTAAATTCTCCTTAACTTGGTTTGGAAATGGAGGTGGTTCAACATACTCCTCAATTGTCACAGATGACATTGGTTCAACCTGTTTAATAACTTTAGGAACAACAATAGATTGTTTAACAGGTTCAACATAAACTTCAAATCCACTTTTTGGAACACAGATATGATCAGCAAAACCTTTAGCTATTTCAATTATAACATAGGATCAAGACCAAAAGTATCACTCAGATTTTTAAACAGAATAGAAGTAGAGAAATTCTCTACACATGAATATTCATAATCAAAATATGACTCATTACCTTTATCAAGATCCCAGTGGCTAGTATTTTCAGAAATAGTCTCCAATAAATTCCATGCTTCTTCTTCAGTGTTATTAGTAAAACTTCCACCAGATGAATTATCCAGAATCTCCTTGTGCTTCATAGGTAGTCTCACATAAAAGTTTATCAATATAAGTTTCCTTGTAAGATCATGACATGGATTCTTGCGAAGGAGTTCCTTTAACCTCCCCCAAGCTTGAGTAATACTCTCTCCCAGATGTGGCCAGAAATTGAATATATAGCAGCGGTTATCGTAAGCTTCTTTAGGAGTAAAATATTTAAGAAATAAAACCTTCCTCAAGATACTCCATTCATTCTGGATCTCTTATCCAGAGACCTGTACCAATCACGAGCATTACCAGATAAAGACAAATACAATAGCTTCCTTTTTACCTGATCCTCTGAAATACCAGGTAGTCTGAATAAGCCACATATGTCCTCAATTATTTCCATGTGCTCACGTGCAGACTTAGTTCCATCACCTGTAAATGGATTTTTCATAACTCTTTTAACATGACCCATGGGAATTTTATATCCCACTTTAGGTATCTCAGGCACAGCAGTTTCAACCACCTTTGCAGTAGTGGCATAAGCACTTTCATATAGAGCAAGATGCAGCGAGGCACGATTCATAAATGCCATAGTAACAATGAGATAAACAACTTTCAAGTTTCCTTACCAAACTTCTTACCAATAGCGCTACGCTCCCCGGCAACGGCGCCAGAAAAGTATCTTGATGGCTCCCAAGTGCAGGAGATCAATTGTAGTACCTTTCAATTAGAAAAGGTTGTCGAACCCACGAGGAGCTGAAGGTATTGGTTAGTAAGATTGATAAATAAAACAATAAAAGATGCAGATGTTTTTGGTATTTTCAGTTGTATAATTGCAAACAGATAACAGATAGTACAAGTGAAAGCTCTCAAAGAGAGAAAGCCCAATCCTCTTATGTGGCAAGAGGACAAGCTCAAGTGATGTGTAACTTATATGTGGCAAACGTTCCCGAGGGCGGCATGGATGATGCTAGGCATAAGATTTATTAAACAACACGTTGAATATCTTGTCAAGTTTTAATCCTCTTTGGACGGAGCCATAATTAGGTATAGCTAAATAAATAAACTACAACCCCTTATGATGGATCATGTGGCCAAGCAAATGACTGCACAAGAATTATTAAGACATAAAGTCCCACCATAGCATTACACTCTAAGGTCCCCGATACTAATACCCTCATAATATAACTTCATGACTCGGTCTCAGGTTTACATGTCCTCCCAAGTCTCCATCAATTCATTACACTACGGTGTTCTCCTATGAGCCCATAAAGGTGAAGTGTTGTGCAGTCGACGTTCGCACAACACCATCATAGAATCACATAAAGATAAACTCTTGACAAAATACCAACACATGTCATATATAAATCAATGCCAATTCATCCTATGCCCTCAGGAACATACGGGAACTACTCACAACGTGCGAACATGATCATAATCAGTGGCATAAGTGGTACAACACAATCTGAAATTATAACTTCACCACCAAATAATGACAAGTACTCAATCACAAACATGAATAGTAGCACAAGACAAGTATCTAGGGTATAGCAACTCTCAAACTGCGAGGGGAACGGAGTGGATCACGGTGATGATGATGGTGATGGTGCTGGTCTTGATGGGGGTGATGATGTAGAGGCCTCCTCCCACGCCAAGGAGGAGAGGTGATGACGATGACGATGATTTCCCCCTTCTCCGGAGTTCCGGAGCAGCAGGATCTGACCCCCCTCGTAAGGGATCAGGAGTTTCGCCGCCGCCGCGACCTCGGATGGACTTGGAAAAATTAGGGCGTTACTTTTCGGGCGAGACGAAGGCGTTGCTAAAAAGCCCCAGGCGAGGAGGTGCCCGAGGCCAGTTTGGGCTGGTCCCACGCGGCCAGGTACATGGGCCGCGTGGGCCACCCCCATTTGGCCCTCGTGGCTCTCCTCTCTTCGGTCTTCTTCCCTCTGCCTTTCTCCCGATGAAAAACTGACGCAGTATTTTTCCTTTTATTATTTGAGGTCCTGTAGCTCCTGAAACATTAAAGACAAGAAAAAGGAGGTTTTCTGCCTCCCAGAAATTAAATACCAAAAATAGGGACTTTGTATGAAAGTCCCCAAAATCATCTAAAACATGTAGAAACAATCATATAATCATGCAAATAACATTCTAGTATGATACTAAAAGTTATATAAATGATGATATAAAATGCACGTATCAACTCCCCCAAGCTTAAACCTTTACTCGTCCTCGAGTAAGTAAGGACATAGATCATTACATGCATCAATGGACTTATGGTTGATAAATAAATACGGGCATTGTATCATCATCATATTCAATTGCAAGATAAGATTAATGATCTAAAACTCATACATATGAGGGCAACATAAGTAGAACTCTAGCAATCACCCCTTACTTTTGAAAGCAAATAACATTGATAACTAAACGATAAAAGAGATACATGATACATGATAATGCTCCATGAGCTCACACACACCTAAGAGACATTGATAACTAAACGATAAAAGCAAAACACACCATGACTAGATAGATATGATAGATTGATAAAGAGAAAGACTAGATGGAACTCCCCCAAGCTTGGCGTTCCTCCAGATTCTCCTTTGCTGCAGCTCCTCCTTCTCATATTCTTCCTCCCATTCAGCCATCTTCCATGGGAAAGGCCTTCCATCACGGAAAGATGTAGGTGGATCATTGTACCTGAGGGTGGCGGCTGCTGCAATCTTCTTGAAGCGTTCTTCATATTCGCAGTTCTGGTTCTCTACATCCCACATGAAGCATTGGAACTTCTCCCACTTGTTGATGACGTCCTTGTACCTATCTTCCAGATCTTCAAGCCTTTTCTTGTACTCTTCAACCTTCTTCTCCAGCTCCAGGTTCATGAAGTGGTGAGCATCAAGGCTGCGGTAAACCACAGTGCCATACCTGAAGGTCTTGTCCTCCAACTCATCCAGCCTTGCCTCTACCGTGCCGGTGGCCTTGGGAGCCTTCACCTCCTCCACGAGCATCACGCCCTCCTTGAAGCACACGGTCTTCGGTGGTGTCATCACGGAGTTGAGGTAGCGGTTCACAACACCCTCCTTGGGAGAGCTCTCCCCCTCTTGGTTGGATCCGGAGCAAGACATGGCTAAAACCTGACAGACAGAAACAGCAGAAACAAAGATCGCTCGAGAACGCTCGGTGCGAGATTAGATCGGCAGAGAGGAGTATATATTGAGGGTTTTTAGGTCAAGACGAAGCGTCGGGATCGAAAACGAGACGAAAAGGACTCCGAGGTGGAAAAGGGATAGCCCCACGCGGCCAGGTACTTGGGCCGCGTGGGCCCCTCTCTTTTCTCCCTCGGGTCTCCGTTTCGTCCAGTTTTCTTGTCCCATACGATGATTTCCATAAAAATTGACCTCCGTAAAATTTTATGCAATTCCGAGAAACTTTCCAACACAAAAGTTACCTTCTATTGATTTAGGGTTTCTGGAACTGCACGGTTTCTCTCAATTACCTCTTCCGGTGTTTGTAAATTCAACTCCTCCACCCTTCCGATGAAGCTCTTTCCTGCAATATAAGGTTTAAGGCGTTGTCCATTGACTACATGAGGTTTACCTTTCATGTCACCGTGAAGACGGATAGCTCCTGAACGGTACACCTCCTGTATCACTAATGGTCCCTGCCACTTTGAAGCTAGCTTCCCTGCAGAAAACTTGAAACGAGAGTTGTACAATAAAACTTGATCACCTACTTTGAATTCCTTTTTCTTAATTTTCTTGTCATGCCAAATCTTAACTTTTTCTTTAAACATCCTGGCACTTTCATAAGCTTCATTTCTCCATTCGTCAAGTAGGTTTAGGTCAAGAATTCTCTTTTCTCCCGCAGTTTTAAAATCAAAGTTCAGTTGTTTAATAGCCCATCTAGCTTTATGTTCTAGTTCAACAGGTAAGTGACAAGCTTTTCCATAAACCATTTTATAAGGAGACATTCCCATAGGATTTTTAAAAGCAGTTCTATAAGCCCACAAAGCATCATTAATCTTAATTGGCCAATCAGATCTAGACTTATTCACTGTCTTTTCCAAAATGAGTTTAATTTCCCTATTGCTTAATTCAACTTGCCCACTTGTTTGAGGATGATAAGGAGATGCAATTCTATGGTTAACATCATATTTTGCCAAAGTTTTTCTAAGAACACCATGCAAGAAATGAGAACCACCATCAGTAATTAAGAACCTAGGAACACCAAACCTGGGGAAAATGATGTCCTTGAGCATCTTCATTGCTGTGGCATGATCTGCACTTTTGGTTGGAATTGCTTCCACCCACTTTGTAACATAGTCAACTGCAACCAAAATGTGAGTATGCTTTGTCTTTGATTCTGGGAAAGGACCCATAAAGTCAAAACCCCACACATCAAATGGTTCAAGTGGCAATGAATAATTCATAGGCATTTCATTCCTCCTACCAATGTTTCCTACTCTTTGACATTTATCACAAGATTTAACATATTCAGCACAGTCCTTAAATAAAGTAGGCCAATAGAAACCAGATTGTAATACCTTTGCTCCTGTGCGATCTCCTGCATGATGCCCTCCATAGGGACTGTCATGACAATCTCTTATAATAGCCTGTTGTTCATGCTCAGGTACACAACGTCTAATAATACCATCCACACTTTTCTTATAGAGGAAAGGATCATCCCAAAAATAATGTCTAAGATCATAAAAGAATTTCTTTCTTTGTTGAGAAGTGAAGTGTGGAGGCAAAACTTTACCAACAATAAAATTTGCATAGTTGGCAAACCAAGGAGATGCAACTTTAGCACTAGAAACATTAACAATTGCAAGTTGTTCATTAACAAAGCTATCATTAATAGGAATAGGATCATCAGGTATGCTTTCCATCCTAGAGAGATGATCAGCAACTTGATTATCCTCCCCTTTCCTATCAACAATGTGTAAATCAAATTCTTGCAATAGAAGTACCCATCTTATTAGTCTAGGCTTAGCATCTTTCTTATTCATCAAGTATTTAATAGCAGAATGATCAGTATGTATTGTGACTTTTGAATCAGTAATATAAGGTCTAAACTTGTCACAAGCAAACAGTACTGCTAAAAATTCTTTCTCAGTTGTAGCATAATTTTTTGAGCAGCATCAAGTGTTCTACTAGCATAATAAATAACATTCAGTTTCTTATCAACACGTTGGCCCAAAACAGCCCCAACTGCATAATCACTAGCATCACACATAATTTCAAAAGGCAAGTTCCAATCAGGAGGTTGAATAATGGGAGCAGTGATTAAAGCATTCTTCAAAATATTAAAGGACTCAATGCAATCATCATTAAAAGAGAAAGGAACATCCTTTTGCAGAAGATTGGTTAGAGGTTTTGATATTTTGGAGAAATCCTTAATGAACCTACGGTAAAAACCTGCATGCCCAAGAAAACTTCTTATACCTTTGAGGTCCCTTGGATATGGTAGTTTTTCAATAGCTTCAATCTTTGCTGGATCAACTTCTATTCCTTCTCCAGAAATCTTATGCCCAAGAACTATACCCTCAGTAACCATGAAGTGACACTTCTCCCAATTAAGAACCAAGTGTTGGTCTTCACAACGCTGTAAAACTTTGTTAAGGTTGAACAAGCAATTATCGAAGGAAGTACCATACACAGAAAAATCATCCATAAAAACCTCCATTATCTTTTCAATATAATCAGCAAATATAGCATTCATGCATCTTTGAAAAGTAGCAGGAGCATTACATAAACCGAATGGCATTCTCCTGTAAGCAAAAGTACCATATGGGCAAGTAAAAGTGGTCTTTTCTTGATCATCCTTATGGACAGGAATTTGCGAGAAACCTGAATAACCATCTAGATAGCAAAAGTGAGAGTGTTTAGACAACCTTTCTAGCATTTGATCAATAAATGGCAATGGATAATGATCTTTTCGAGTTGCTTTATTCAATTTTCTGAAATCAATAACCATCCTATAACCAACTACAGTACGTTGAGCCACAAGTTCATCCTTTTCATTTGGAACAACAGTCATTCCACCCTTTTTAGGAACACAATGAACAGGACTAACCCACTTACTGTCAGCTATAGGATAAATGATACCAGCTTCAATAAGTCTTATTACCTCTTTTCTTACCACTTCTTTCATTTTTGGATGGAGGCGGCGTTGAAAATCAACAACAGGTTTTGCATCTTCCTCCAGATTAATTTTATGCATACATAGAGCGGGGCTTATACCTTTAAGATCATCAAGAGAGTATCCAATGGCTGGTCGGTGAGCTTTTAGCACATTGATACGTCTCCAACGTATCCATAATTTCTGCTGTTCCATGCTTATATTATACCATTTGCTACATGTTTTATATACACTTCGTATCACTTTTATGCATTTTCTGGGACTAACCTATTAACAAGATGCCACAGTGCCAGTTCCCTGTTTTCTGCTGTTTTTGGTTTCAGAAAGTTACTTCTGGAAATATTCTCGGAATTGCACGAAACAAAAGGCCAGGTCTCTATTTTTCTAGCACGTACACGGAGTCCGAAGGAGAGACGAAGATGAGCCACGAGGTGGCCAAACCACATGGTGGCGCGGCTGGGCCCACAGCCGCGCCTGGGGGTGGTTTGGGCCCCTCGGGGGTCCGCCGACATCGCCCCTTCGCCTATTTATTCCCCGAGACGCGAAAACCCTAAAATATCGAGCCATTCATCCAGAACATATTCGCTGCCGCCGCCGTCGTCAACCCTAACTCGGGGGGTTTCTGAAGCTCTTCCCGGCACCCTGCCGGAGAGGGGAATCATCACCGGAGGGCTCTACATCGCCATGCCCGCCTCCGGAGTGATGCGTGAGTAGTTCATCCTTGGACTATGGGTCCATAGCAGTAGCTAGATGGTTGTCTTCTCCACTTGTGCCATCATGTTTAGATCTTGTGAGCTGCCTATCATGATCAAGATCATCTTATTGTAATGCTACATGTTGTGTTTGCTGGGATCTGACTTATATTGATACCTATGTGGAGCTGAATATTATATTATCATGTCTATGTCATTTGTGATCTTGCATGCTCTCCGTTACTTGTTGAAGCCTTGGCCAAGTGAATACTTTTAACTCCAAGAGGGGGTATTTATGCATGATAGTTGGGTTCAACCTCTATTTAACCTGGGATAGTGACAGCAAGTTCTAAGGTTGTAGATGTGTTGTTGCCACTAGGGTAAAACAGCAATGCTTTATTCAAGGATGAATGTATTGTTTACATTACGCACATTACTTAATGCAATTGTCTGTTGCTTGCAACTTAATACTGGAAGGGGTACGGATGTTAACCGGAAAGTGGACTATTTAGACATAGATGCATGCTGGATAGCGGTCTATGTACTTTGTCGTAATGCCCAAATGAATCTCATAGTAGACACCACAGCTCACACATGCATGTTATATGCACTTATCAATTGTCAATTGCCCAGCTGTAATTTGTTTACCCAGCATGTTAGTTATCTTATTGGAGAGACACCACTAGTGAACTGTGGACCCCGGTCCATTCTTTTACATCTGAAATACAATCTACTGCAATCATTGTTCTCTACTGTTTTATGCAAACAAACATCATCTTCCATTCGATACGTTTAACCCTTTGTTTTCAGCAAGCCGGTGAGATTGACAACCTCACTGTTAAGTTGGGGCAAAGTAGTTTGATTGTGTTGTGCAGGTTCCACGTTGGCACCGGAATCCCTGGTGTTGCGCCGCACTACACTCCTTCACCAACACCTTCGAAGCAAACCTCGTTTTCCTACTGGTCCGATTAAACCTTGGTTTCATACTGAGGGAAAACTTACTGCTGCACTCATCATACCTTCCTCTTGGGGTTCCCAACTGACGTGTGACGTACAAGCATTGTTTCTGGCACTATTAACCTAGAGCCACCACACATCAAGTAATTTCTCTTCCTCTTCAGCTGAAAGGTTAGCACTAATAATGACAGGATATATGCTCTTCTCATCCAAATATGCATATTTCAGATTTGCAGGCAAAGGTTTCAATTCAAAACTAGGATCCCCTTTAGGTGGTGGTAGCACTCCTAAATTATCAGGTGGGATATGCAATTGTAATTGTGGTGGTTGTTGCCATAATATTTGTTCCAAAGCCTCTTTTTCCTCATCATTAAATGGTTCATCTTGATTAAGCATATAACGTTCTACAACATCAGTTGAAGCTACAGCTATATGAGCAAGAGTTTCAATTAAATTATTAGGAATTGGCTCTTTCTCAACATGTTTATCAGCAAATTTGGAAAAGTTAAATTCAAGTTTCTCACCAGCACATTTAATAAACACTTTCTCTTTAGGCAAATTAATTTCAGCACCAACAGTATGTAAGAAAGGTCTACCAAAAATGATAGGACAAAATGAATCTTGAGGACAACCAAGCACAATAAAATCAGCAGGGTATTTTATTTTGCCAATCAATACTTCAACATCTCTAACAATTCCAAATGGACTAATATAATCTTTATTAGCAAGTTGAATTGTCATACCTGTCTCTTCCATAACAATGGGATCAATATCAGGCTTGATCTCAAGATAAAGAGAATATGGAATGACACTAATACTTGCTCCAATATCACATAGACCATGATAACTTGAAGTCCCAATAGAGCATGATATAACAGGTTTCCCAACTTTGGCCGAATTACCTTTGATGACTTTGGTAGCATCTTCACATAGATAAACATCCACTGGGTCTTCTTCATTTAGTTGCTTGATAACAGAAATTTGAGTGTTGACTTCCACCTGTTCATAAGGCTGAGAACATCTTTTGTTACTCTTGTTAGTAACAGCTTTAAGTAAATTCTCCTTAACTTGGTTTGGAAATGGAGGTGGTTCAACATACTCCTCAATTGTCACAGATGACATTGGTTCAACCTGTTTAATAACTTTAGGAACAACAATAGATTGTTTAACAGGTTCAACATAAACTTCAAATCCACTTTTTGGAACACAGATATGATCAGCAAAACCTTTAGCTATTTCAATTATAACATAAGGATCAAGACCAAAAGTATCACTCAGATTTTTAAACAGAATAGAAGTAGAGAAATTCTCTACACATGAATATTCATAATCAAAATATGGCTCATTACCTTTATCAAGATCCCAGTGGCTAGTATTTTCAGAAATAGTCTCCAATAAATTCCATGCTTCTTCTTCAGTGTTATTAGTAAAACTTCCACCAGATGAATTATCCAGAATCTCCTTGTGCTTCATAGGTAGTCTCACATAAAAGTTTATCAATATAAGTTTCCTTGTAAGATCATGACATGGATTCTTGCGAAGGAGTTCCTTTAACCTCCCCCAAGCTTGAGTAATACTCTCTCCCAGATGTGGCCAGAAATTGAATATATAGCAGCGGTTATCATAAGCTTCTTTAGGAGTAAAATATTTAAGAAAGAAAACCTTCCTCAAGATACTCCATTCATTCTGGACCTCTTCATCCAAGACCTGTACCAATCACGAGCATTACCAGATAAAGACAAATACAATAGCTTCCTTTTTACCTGATCCTCTGAAATACCAGGTAGTCTGAATAAGCCACATATGTCCTCAATTATTTCCATGTGCTCGCGTGCCGACTTAGTTCCATCACCTGTAAATGGATTTTTCATAACTCTTTTAACATGACCCATGGGAATTTTATATCCCACTTTAGGTATCTCAGGCACAGCAGTTTCAACCACCTTTGCAGTAGTGGCATAAGCACTTTCATATAGAGCAAGATGCAGCGAGGCACGATTCATAAATGCCATAGTAACAATGAGATAAACAGCTTTCAAGTTTCCTTACCAAACTTCTTACCAATAGCGCTACGCTCCCCGGCAACGGCGCCAGAAAAGTATCTTGATGGCTCCCAAGTGCAGGAGATCAATTGTAGTACCTTTCAATTAGAAAAGGTTGTCGAACCCACGAGGAGCTGAAGGTATTGGTTAGTAAGATTGATAAATAAAACAATAAAAGATGCAGTGTTTTTGGTATTTTCAGTTGTATAATTGCAAGCAGATAACAGATAGTAGCAAGTGAAAGCTCTCAAAGAGAGAAAGCCCAATCCTCTTATGTGGCAAGAGGACAAGCTCAAGTGATGTGTAACTTATATGTGGCAAACGTTCCCGAGGGCGGCATGGATGATGCTAGGCATAGAGATTTATTAAACAACACGTTGAATATCTTGTCAAGTTTTAATCCTCTTTGGACGGAGCCATAATTAGGTATAGCTAAATAAATAAACTACAACCCCTTATGATGGATCATGTGGCCAAGCAAATGACTGCACAAGAATTATTAAGACATAAAGTCCCACCATAGCATTACACTCTAAGGTCCCCGATACTAATACCCTCATAATATAACTTCATGACTCGGTCTCAGGTTTACGTGTCCTCCCAAGTCTCCATCAATTCATTACACTACGGTGTTCTCCTATGAGCCCATAAAGGTGAAGTGTTGTGCAGTCGACGTTCGCACAACACCATCATAGAATCACATAAAAGATAAACTCTTGACAAAATACCAACACATGTCATATATAAATCAATGCCAATTCATCCTATGCCCTCAGGAACATACGGGAACTACTCACAACGTGCGAACATGATCATAATCAGTGGCATAAGTGGTACAACACAATCTGAAATTATAACTTCACCACCAAATAATGACAAGTACTCAATCACAAACATGAATAGTAGCACAAGACAAGTATCTAGGGTATAGCAACTCTCAAACTGCGAGGGGAACGGAGTGGATCACGGTGATGATGATGGTGATGGTGCTGGTCTTGATGGGGGTGATGATGTAGAGGCCTCCTCCCACGCCAAGGAGGAGAGGTGATGACGATGACGATGATTTCCCCCTTCTCCGGAGTTCCGGAGCAGCAGGATCTGACCCCCCTCGGAAGGGATCAGGAGTTTCGCCGCCGCCGCGACCTCGGATGGACTTGGAAAAATTAGGGCGTTACTTTTCGGGCGAGACGAAGGCGTCTAAAAAGCCCCAGGCGAGGAGGTGCCCGAGGCCAGTTTGGGCTGTCCCACGCGGCCAGGTACATGGGCCGCGTGGGCCACCCCCATTTGGCCCTCGTGGCTCTCCTCTCTTCGGTCTTCTTCCCTCTGCCTTTCTCCCGATGAAAAACTGACGCAGTATTTTTCCTTTTATTATTTGAGTCCTGTAGCTCCTGAAACATTAAAGACAAGAAAAAGGAGGTTTTCTGCCTCCCAGAAATTAAATACCAAAAATAGGGACTTTGTATGAAAGTCCCCAAAATCATCTAAAACATGTAGAAACAATCATATAATCATGCAAATAACATTCTAGTATGATACTAAAAGTTATATAAATGATGATATAAAATGCACGTATCAGACGCCATGGTAGCTCCTTTGTATACCGCAAACATCAATAACCAGACAAGCAGGAAGTAGGGTGTTCCCCTCCGGGGGCCTGAACCTGGGTAAACCTCGCTTGTCAGCCGTCGTTACTACCAGCGCTACCTAGCTACCGAACCATGGGATTTGCCGTGGTACCCCCACGTCATGTTGTATATGTGTGTCTCAGTTTTGCCTTCTAAATTAGGTAGTGTTTTTTTTGTTTGTCTAGTAGTTTTTTTGCACTGACCATCCATTTTCATCGTATCGCATTTGTCCTAGATCTGTAAATGGATGGAGTCACGAAAATAAAAACATGCAGTTTACCGACCCAAAGCCTCCCATACTTTTCCAGTGCCCCGTACACGGTCGTCATGTGTTTGGAAAATTGTTAGAATTTTTTATTGTTTTGCGCATTTGTAGGCATGATTTGTTGGATGATGAGTTTGATCACTCGGATTTTGATGCATTCATGTACAAAGAGTTCATTGATGATCATGACTGCGATACCGATGCCGACAAAGATGCGAACATGATGGTGATGATGAGCATTCTCGAAGAAATAGAGAAGACACATGAGCTTGTTCTCAACTTCGAGGGTTCGATAATGAGCAGTATAGTTGTTCCCCGCGATAGGAGCACGGGATCTCTACAACGACTTATTCAAACCCAATCATGTACTTCACGAGGGCTTTATTCAGTGTCGCTACTGGATGAGTTCAAGCTTGTTCCGTCGCATAGTGAAAGGTGAAAGGATCGTATGGCCACCTAGAGGGGGTGAATAGGTGCTACTCCAAATTTTAATTATTTTTCGATTAAGGCTTGACACAAAGGTAACTTCTCTAGATATGCAACTACGGTGAATTTACCTATATGATAAGTTAACACTAAACAAGATAAGATACAAGTAAAAGCTAGTGAGTAAGGAGTAACCGAACGGGAAGCACGCGGAGACAAGGATGTATTCCCGAGTTCCTCTTTTTTAGGGAGTACGTTGATACGTTGATGACGTGGATCACACGTTCGTTGGGAGACCCCAAGAGGAAGGTACGAAGCAGTGTAGCAGCAAGTTTCCCTCAGTATGAAACCAAGGTTTAATCGAACCAGTAGGAGCAAGAAATCACTTCTGAAGGTTGTCAGTGGCGCGCTGACGTGGAACCTGCACACAACACAATCAAACTACTTTGCCCCAACGAAATAGTGAGGTTATCAATCTCACCGGCTTGCTGAAAACAAAGAATTAAACGTATGGTGTGGAAAATAGTGTTTAATTGCAGAGAATGAAAAGAAACAATGATTGCAGTTGGTTGTATTTTCAGTGTAAAAGAATGGACCGGGGTCCACAGTTCACTAGTGGTGTCTCTCCATAAAAGATAACTAACATGCTGGGTGAACAAATAACAGCTGGGCAATTGACAAAATATTGAGTGCATGACAATGCATATATATGACATGATGATTACTATGATATTCATGTGTGCATTACGACAAAATACATAGACCGTTATCCAACAGCGTCTATGACTAATAATCCACCTCCAGGTTGTCATACCGAGTTCTCCGTTGGTATTAAGTTGCAAGCAACGGATAATCGCATTAAGTAATGTGCGTAATGTAAACAAATGCATTAGACCTAACGGGGCACCCTTAAGCTAAGCATCGGTTATTTTATCCCTAGTCTACTACAATTATTACTGCTGCTTTTATTTTACTGCTGCTATTATTTCACTACTGCTACTGCTATAAAACTGTTGCTACTGATAAACTGTGTCGAGCAAGTCTATTTCCAGGTGCAGCTGAACTGACAATTCATCTGTTAAGTCTTATAAATATTCTTTGGCTCCCCTTGTGTCGAATCAATAAATTTGGGTTTTACTTCCCTCGAAGACTGTTGCGATCTCCTATACTTGTGGGTCATCAATCATCCTTCTCTCTTGACGCTTGAAAACTTCCGCCACACCAAACTCAGAGTAATTCTCATTAGAGGGTTAGTGCACAATCAAAAACTCACATGTTCTATAAGGACACAAACATGACCGTTACTTTTAAAATTAACTACTGCCACTGATATTATGTGAAGCTCTTCACACTAAAAAAGAATTCCACTCAACACTAGTAAAAGAGAGAATGCGAAAAATAAAATACAGAATCTGTCTAAACAGAACAGTCTATAAAGACGAATTTTTTCGAGGCACTTACGTTGCTTAGATCGAAAAACGCAAAACTAACGAAAGATGCGTACATATCTGAGGATCACGCACAAAAAATTTCAGATTTAAATAATTTTCTGTGATTTTACAGAAGTAAAACGGTGAACAGTAGAAATCTGTTCCTGCGCAGAAATCCAAATCTAGCATCATCTTCCTATTAGAGGCTCCACTTGGCACAACAATGCGATAAAATAAAGATACAAAGGAATTGTTACAGAAGTAAACAACTCCTTGACTCAAAAAGAAAAGAAAAATTGCAGAAATAAAATAATGGGTTGTCTCCCATAAGCGCTTTTCTTTAACGCCTTTCAGCTAGGCGCAGAAAGTAAGAATCAAGTGTTTACAAGTGATGAGGCATCAACAATCTTACGCTTAGCTCTCTTACCCTTACCCTTATCTTTAGGAAATACTTGGTTACACATAGGTGAAGAGGCGAAATTCATAATGCCTTGGCCCATGTCTATTGTTGCTCCAAAGCGTTTCAGCAGAGATCTCCCAAGCGTAATTTGTCCTGTTCCTGCACATTCAATGACAACATAATCAATAGATATTGTTATCCCCAAGAGTTTTGTAAATACTCCTTCGGCTACTCCTTTTGTTAATTTAATGGTATTATCAGCCAGAGTTATCCAATTTTCACATTTGGAAAGCTCCCAAAGGTTTAAGGAATCATAAATTTCCCTAGGCATTAAACAAAATTCAGACATGATATCACAACGAGCATGGAAGGTTTCACCATTGATAACAACTTTCATAGAGGGAATCCATCCTGATGGTTCAAAATTTACTGGCACATTATCATAGTGTTCACGAATCTGATTATACTCTTCTTTTAGACCAGATATGTTTGTTTCAAGAGTATTTAATCTATCATTTATGCTTATGAGAGCCGAATCAATTTTACTGATTGGAGGGCTAGAAATTGTAATCAATTTTTTTATAGCATTAAAAGCTTGATCCCCATCATGACGAAGGAAATCTCCTCCTACCACAACATCTAAAGCATATCTGTAGCAAAGAATAAGACCGAAATAAAAGCTACTAAGGAGCAGGCTTAAAGTCATTCTTGGTTCGGTTTTAGCATAGGACTCAAAAAATCTAGACCAAGCATCTTTAAAACTCTTTTCACTCCCTTGCTTGAAAGTGAAAATCTCTTCCTCAGGTGACATGACTACAGGAACAGGGCTAGACATGATAACAAGACTGAAAGTAACAATTCGAAATAAGCAACTTTTTTTTTGATAAATAAAGCAAACAAGACAAGATAAAAATAAACTAAGCAAGACAATAACAAAGTAAAGAGATTGGAAGCGTGAAACTCCCCTTGCAGAAATCCTCTTGCTCCTCGGCAACGGCGCCAGAAAAATTGCTTGATGACGTGGATCACACGTTCGTTGGGAGACCCAAGAGGAAGGTATGAAACAGTGTAGCAGCAAGTTTCCCTCAGTATGAAACCAAGGTTTAATCGAACCAGTAGGAGCAAGAAATCACTTCTGAAGGTTGTCAGTGGCGCGCTGACGTGGAACCTGCACACAATACAATCAAACTACTTTGCCCCAACGAAACAGTGAGGTTGTCAATCTTACCGGCTTGCTGAAAACAAAGAATTAAACGTATGGTGTGGAAAATAGTGTTTAATTGCAGAGAATGAAAAGGAACAATGATTGCAGTTGGTTGTATTATCAGTGTAAAAGAATGGACCGGGGTCCACAGTTCACTAGTGGTGTCTCTCCATAAAAGATAACTAACATGCTGGGTGAACAAATTACAGCTGGGCAATTGACAAAATATTGAGCGCATAACAATGCATATATATGACATGATGATTACTATGATATTCATGTGGGCATTACGACAAAATACATAGACCGTTATCCAACAGCGTCTATGACTAATAATCCACCTCCAGGTTGTCATACCGAGTTCCCCGTTGGTATTAAGTTGCAAGCAACGGATAATCGCATTAAGTAATGTGTGTAATGTAAACAAATGCATTAGACCTAACAGCGCACCCTTAAGCTAAGCATCGGTTATTTTATCCCTAGTGGCAACAGCACATCCACAATCTTAGAAGTTGCTGTCACTCTCCCAGATTACCGGAGGCATGAACCCAGTATCTAGCATAAATACTAACTCTTGGAGTTACAAGCATCTACTTGGCCAAAGCATCTACTAGTAACGGAAAGCATGCAAGATCATAAATAACATATAAGATAGATTGATAATCAACTTGACATAGTATTCAATATTCATCGGATCCCAGCAAACACAACATGTAGCATTACAATAAGATGATCTTGATCATGATAGGCAGCTCACAAGATCTAAACATGATAGCATAAAGTGGAGAGACAACCATCTAGCTACTGCTATGGACCCGTAGTCCAAAGATGAACTACTCACGCATCACTCCGGAGGCAGGCATGGTGATGTAGAGCCCTCCGGTGATGATTCCCCTCTCCGGCAGGGTGCCGGGAAGAGCTTCTGAACCCTCCCGAACTAGGATTGACGGCGGCGGCGTCTCTGGGACTTTTCGTGGATAATGGCTCGGGTGTCTAGGGTTTTCCCGTGAAGATGAATAAATAGGCGAAAGGGCGGCGGCTGGAGCGACCCGAGGGGCCCACACCACACCACGGCGCGGACAGGGGGAACCCGCGCCGCCCTATGGTGTGGCCGCCTCCTCGGTCGCCTCCGTCTCTCCTTTGGACTCCGTGTACGTTTGGAAAAATAGGAGGTCCTGTCCAGGTTTCGTCCAATTCCGAGAATATTTCCATAATAGCTTTTCTGAAATACAAAAACAGCAGAAAACAGGAACTGACACTTCGGCATCTTGTTAATACGTGCCAGTTCCTGTTTTCTGCTGTTTTTCTCCTTCAGAAAGGCTAGTCGCAAAATATTCTCGGAATTGGACGAAAATCAACGTGTGCAAATATCTCATCGGAAGACTCTAGAAGCCAAAAGGGGAGACGGAGTGGGGCCACGAGGCAGCCACGCCACCCTAGGGCGCGGCCTAGGAGGGGGTGGCGCCCACCCCTGGCGTGGCCGCCTCGGTTGCCTCCCGACGCCGCCCTTTCGCCTATATATTCCCGATGTCCCGAAAACCCTAAAAACACCGATCATATTCCACGAAAAGTTTCGTCGCCACCGCCGTCGTCAACCCTAGATCGGGAGGGTTCTGAAGCTCTTCCCGGCACCCTGCCGGAGGGGAGATCCTCACCGGAGGCTTCTACACCGCCATGCCTGCCTCTGGAGTGATGCGTGAGTAGTTCATCCTTGGACTACGGGTACATAGCAGTAGCTAGATGGTTGTCTCTCCACCTTGTATCTCCATGTTTAGATCTTGTGAGCTGCCTAACATGATCAAGATCATATTATTGTAATGCTACATGTTGTGTTTGCTGGGATCCGATGAATATTTATACTATGAGCAAGTTGTTTATCAATCTATCTATTTATGTTGTTTATGATCTTGCATGCTCTCCGTTGCTAGTAGATGCTTTGGCCAAGTAGATGCTTGCAACTCCAAGAGGGAGTATTTATGCTAGATAGTGGGTTCATGCCTCCAGTAACCTGGGCTCGAGATGACAGAAACGACTAAGGTTGTGGATGTGCTGTTGCCACTAGGGATAGAACAATGATGCATTGTCTACGTGTCATTTGCATTGTTTACATTACACACTTTACTTCATGCAATAATCTGTTGTTTGCAACTCAATACCGGAAGGGGTGCAGATGCTAACCGAAAGGTGGATTATTTAGGCATAGATGCGTTGGATAGCAAGTCTATGTACTTTGTTGTAATGCCCAATTAAATCTCATAATAATCATCTTGTCATATATTGCATTGTCATGCGCTCATT
This sequence comes from Poa pratensis, assembly GCA_947311845.1. Classification (NCBI taxonomy): domain Eukaryota; kingdom Viridiplantae; phylum Streptophyta; class Magnoliopsida; order Poales; family Poaceae; genus Poa; species Poa pratensis. Next base: position 16,009,260 of record CAMZMU010000111.1, read on the forward strand.
ATTTGTCAATTGCCCAGCTGTAATTTGTTTACCCAACAGGTTAGTTAATTTTTATGGAGAGACACCACTAGTGAACTGTGGACACCGGTTCATTTCCTCATACTGATAAAACCACCAACTGCAATCATTTGTTCTCTGTTACTTTCTGCACTCATTACTGTTTTCCACACAATACGTTTAATCCTTTGTTTTCAGCAAGCCGGAGAGATTGACAACCTCTGTGTTTCGTTGGGGCAAAGTAGTTTGCTTGTGTTGTGTGCAGGTTCCACGTCAGTTGAGCCACTGACAACCTTCTAAAGAACCTCCGTGTCCTCCTGGTTCGATAAACCTTGGTCATATTTCAAGGAAAAACTGCTGATGCACTACATCATACCTTCCTCTTGGGGTCTCCCAACGAACGTGTGTTGTCACGGTCAACAAGCAGATCTTCTGGTGCTGTTGCTGGGAAGTAATAAAACACTCTACCGTTAACACGCCATCATACGTCTCGTTGGAGGGGTGTGAGTTTCGATACTCAACGCTACAAATGGCCTCACCCTATTCTCCGATGAACCTCGCCCAAAAGTTCGGTTCACCTTCCACTATCGAAATCCTTCAAGGCGGAATCCGGAGCCCTTACAACAAACTTGAGGCACAACCCACAACTGGATTGGGAGCTCCCAAGCACCACAAATCTACTGTATAAAAGTAGCAAACAAGTAAGTACAACAAGATGCCTAGGTTTTCCTAGTGGAAACCCTAGGCTCAAATCTCTCAAGTGAATGAGGGGGAAATGAAGAACGCTTTGGTGAAGTTGTAGATCGGAGCCTTCTCCTTCAATCCTCCGAAGATCAACAAGTTTGGTTGGAATGATTGGGAGATCTAGGTTGGTGAAGCTTTCATTAATGGAGGAGAGAGAATCTTGAAATGTTTGGTCTTCATTGGGAAAGAAGACCTCTTTAAATAGTCTCCTCATAAATGTGGCCGTTGGCAGCAGAAAACTGCGCGCAGCGGTAGTACCGGGCCAGTCCCCGTAGTACCGAGCGGCGTTGACTGGGAAGGTCTTCGTTGCCTCCTGCTTCAAACCCATGTCGGTACTACAGGCTGGCAGGCCCGGTAGTACTGAGCGATCGGTAGTACCGCGCCATTACCGGGTTACTACCGGGAAGAAATCTTCCGACCACAGTAGCACTTGGCGAGATGCGGAACTGGCCCGGTATTGGCGCGGTAGTACCGAGCCGCTTGCTGCTTGCGGTAGTACCGGCCAGGAGGGTCCGGTACTACTCTCCGATCGGTTGTTCCGGGCTACTACCGGACTACTACCGGGAAAAACTGTGCGGACCACAGTGCTGGTTTTGGAGATACGGTAGTGGCCCGGTACTAGGAGCGGTAGCGCTGAGCTGGAAAGCTCGGTACTAACGCACCAAACCCGATACTACCGCCTGAAGCAGAAATGCTAGCAATGCACAGTTTCTTCGTGCCAACCTTTTTCCAACAAGTGTACACAACAACTAAACACCTGCAAATCTTTTAGTACACACGTTAGTCCACTCATTGTGTTGTTAACAAACACCAAAATTACATAGGGATGGAAATGCTCTTTCAAAAGGTGTGGCGAAGCTTGTTACCTACTTCACGTTGATAACATATTGTTGCACACAACTTCCTTTCTCTCCTATGCGGAAATGCACGACAATTTTGAGAATGCTTGCCTATGATAAAAATACGGATGCCGTTAATGAGTACATCTGGATGGGGAGAGCACACTAAAATTTTCATACTCCATGATGAATGTGTTTGGACCGGAGTATCCGAGATAACCAAATGTCGAGGACACCAAAAAATAGCCATCGAAACAGAAAAGAAGTTTTCGAGATATGCTTAGTTCAGTCGATTGCATGTATTGGTAAAGGAAAATCTATCCAAAGGTTTGCGTGGGTAGTACCAATGTCACACCACATAGTACATAATCATACTTTAAGCAATGACATCAAAAGACTCGTGAATTTGGCAAGCGTATTTTGGTATGGCTGGTTCCCACAAACGATATCAATGTGATTCAATGTTCTCTGTTGTTCAAAAGACTTTGTGCTGGGGATGATTCGGCGTGCAACTACTCTTTTAACGGACATGGCTATACCATGTGATACTATCTTGCCAACGGTATCTATCCTCAGTGGGAGAAATTTGTGAAAACTACAACCAATCCTCAAGGTAAAGAAGGATTTCACTATGCAACTATGCAAGAATCGGTTAGGAAAGATGTTCATATTGTTAGTACAACTGCACTCCGTGGAATTCAAAAACACTTTGAGAGGTGATAACTTGCTGTGTAATCATGCACAACATTATTGCGAAGGAACGAGGGAGAATGGGCAACCCGCACGAATGTTTTTGAAAAGCCCGGAGAACATACCCGCTTCCCAAAACAAGATGCGGAGTATGTTATGGACTTTCTTAAAATGTATCAACAACTTCAAAATCAACAAGCATACATGCAACTACTTAGTTGTGAAGCATATGTGGATCCAAACTAAAAGTTAGTGAACTTTATGTTTGAATTGTGTACTGCGAAAAATTTAAACTATTTACGCACTCTCAATATTTTAGTATGATCTACATGCATGTCTTAGATGTTTTGAGGATTAAAAATAGGGTTTGTATTATAGGAGGGACCATAGAGAGATTGGCCGGTGCCTGTCCGCGGGCACATAAGTGGTCAAAATTGACCAGTCCAGTTAGGCCTTGTTCAGTTAATCCACCATCCAAGTGGTTTGGAGTGGATAAGAGGGAAACGCATTCCACATGAAATCGAACAAGGCCTTAGAGATGTTTACCGTAACCGCATTTGTATGGCGTAAACCCAGTGTCCATTGGCGCATTTCGGGTTACCATGTGGAAAATCGAAGATTAAAATCGCAGCATTATCTCGTCTTCCCCGCCTCTTCCGGCCGAATCACCACACCCTCCCGCCATGCACTGCCTAGCCCGCACTTCCTCCTCCTCCTCCCACTCCCCACCGCCTCCGCCACGCCCTCCCCCAAACCCCACCGCCCCCTCTCCTCCTGCCGTCCCGCGCAGCTCAGCCCCACGTAGCTCCGCTCCACCTCCCCTCCGCGCGCTCCCCCTCCGGCGCCGCCGCGCCGGTGTCCGACGAGGACGAGGACGAGGAGGCCGACGAGGAGGATGACGACGAGATAGACATCCCCGACGCGGACCGGGAATACGACGAGTACGAGGATTTGGAAGGAGAGGAGGGCGACGAGGAGCTGGAAGAGGAGAGTGGCGGCGAGGACGTGGAAGACGGGGAGGCGGCGGAGGATTCGCGAGAAGAAACCGCGGCGCGTAGGAAGCGGTCGGAGGAGTACAAGTCTCAGCAGGTGGCTAAGCTGGTCGCCGAGGTGCGGGAGTTCGGCGAGGATATGATCGATTACAATGAGCTCGCCGGAATCTACGACTTCCCATCGACAAGTTTCAGGTACCTAACCTGGATGAGCTAATTCTGGTTTCTCAGTGAAGCTGTATTGGGCTTTTCTGAGAGTTTTATCGGTTTTGGAGTACAGAAATGATTAGCAATTTGAGCTAGCAGCGACGCACATGTGATTCTCTACTGCAGTATTTTAAGTTTGTAGTTTCTGGAATCCATCCATCTGCTTTATAAGGATGAAAACCGATGAAAATTGCTTTAAATCAGCTAAGGGAAGGGAGAAATATGCTAAAATTATCAGATAAAATCTACCCTTCCATCTATTTTATGATAATACGTCCGCTAAAAAAGGGAGCAATATGCTTAAAAATTTATAAGAAAAACTAACCTTGTTTTAGTGGACCGTTGTTTGAAAAGCTTACATTTATAGTTTGCTAGAGATATAAGAATATGGAACATCTTACATTGAATTAGTTGAACCTGATTTTAAAAGGTTAGATTCATTGGTTTGCTTAAGAACGTTTATGTACATTGATAGAAAGAAGGTTTATGTACACGCCTGAAAGCAGGTCACCCACACCATACAACTGAACCCAACGACCTAAAGTAGGGGAGCATGTGTCCGAGGCCATGGCCCGTGCTTGCCCAAGAACGAGCCTCGGTCTTGATTGTTTCCAGCAAAGCGCCAACCGTGGGACGCGTGTTGTCGAAGATGATCGCGTTCGGTGTTTCCAAATCCACCATGCTGATTAGACAATGGAAACAGAATAGACGTAAATACCACTAGCTACAATTCAATCCCATCTTTCACATAATGGGAGGGAGATCTCAAATAAATCATGCTAATTAAATATGCGTTAAATGAGAAAAGTGCTTTTATGGCCCTCACCTAGTTGTAGAGTTTGCTTTTGGGCCCTTACGAAAAAATCATAGACATTTTGCCCCCGTCTTCTCAAACCGAAGACGTTCATTCCTGAACCCGACTCGGCCGCCAAGTGGTCAAGAGCCCGGCGATCGGGCATGGTGATGTACTGGGGCTGCCACAGGATTTTGATACTGGTGTCGCGTCTGGCGGGGCAGGCATTGTTTGGGGCCAACGGGATTTCAACAACGGTCTTGAAACAATCGGTTAGCTGCCAGCAACTGCTCGGGAAATGCTCATCAGATAAAAAAGGGAGCTGCAGGAGATAGATGCCAACATGGACCACCACGTGTCAGCTCGGGTAGAAAAACACACAACATTAGCTAGGAAATCATTTTAGCTCTGGTCCTGGATCAAATGTGTCTGGTTTGAGAAGCAAACCCTGCGACAAGTTGAGGGACCAAAAAAAGTACTTTTCCCAAATTAAATATCCAAACTGTATGGTGTCTGCAGAATAGTTTTTGTATGTTAAATTGTGAAGAAATTTTTGCACTTATACTATAACAAGATATACCACACAATTGTGGGGCCAATCTGCTAGTTGGAATATTAGATACGTGGGATTGCATGGGGGACATCTCTTGTGTCATGTACTGCAACACACTTCCTAAAAATAGCATTATAGAGCTCACAAATAGTGTCATGTTCTTGTTACCTAATAAACTTAGTTGCAACAACAACAACAACAACAACAAAGCCTTTTTTCCCAAACAAGTTGGGGTAGGCTAGAGTTGAAACCCATAAGATCTCGAAACTAGGTCATGGTTCTGGCACATGGATAGCTAACTTCCACGCAGCCCTATCCATGGCTAGTTCTTTGGTGATATTCCAATCCTTCAGATCTCTCTTAACAGACTCCTCCCATGTCAAGTTTGGCCTACCACGACCCCTCTTAACATTCTCATCCCGCTTTATCCGTCCGGTATGCAATGGCGCTTCCGGAGGCCTACGTTCTATATGACCAAACCATCTTAGACGGTGTTGGACAACCTTCTCTTCAATTGGTGCTACCCCAACTCTCTCACGTATATCATCATTCCTAACCCGGTCCTTTCTTGTGTGGCCACATATCCATCTCAACATGCGCATCTCCGCTACACCTAACTGTTGGATATGTCGTCTCTTGGTCGGCCAACATTCTGCGCCATACAACATCGCAGGTCGAATCGCCGTCCTATAGAACTTGCCTTTTAGCTTTTGTGGCACTTTCCTATCACAGAGGACGCCAGAAGCTTGGCGCCACTTCATCCAACCAGCTTTGATTCGATGACTCACATCTTCATCGATATCACCATCCTTCTGGAGCATAGACCCCAAATATCGGAAGGTGTCTTTCTCAGGTACCACCTGTCCATCAAGCCTAACCTCTTCCTCCTCGTGCCTAGTAGTACTGAAACTGCACCTCATGTACTCAGTTTTGGTTCTACTAAGCCTAAAACCTTTCGATTCTAGAGTCCGCCTCCACAGCTCTAACTTTCTATTAACCCCCGCCCGACTATCGTCAATTAGCACCACATCATCCGCAAAGAGCATACACCATGGGATGTCTCCTTGTATATCCCCTGTGACCTCATCCATCACCAAAGTAAAGAGATAAGGGCTCAAAGCTGACCCCTGGTGCAGTCCTATTTTAATTGGAAAGTCATCGGTGTCGCCATCACTTGTTCGAACACTTGTCACAACATTATCATACATATCCTTAATGAGGGTAATGTACTTTGTTGGGACTTTGTGTTTCTCCAAGGCCCACCACATGACATTCCGTGGTATCTTATCATACGCCTTCTCCAAGTCAATGAACACCATATGAAGATCCTTCTTCTTCTCCCTGTATCTCTCCATAAGTTGTCGTACCAAGAAGATGGCTTCCATGGTAGACCTCCCAGGCATGAAGCCAAATTGATTTTTGGTCACGCTTGTCAATCTTCTTAAACGGTGCTCAATGACTCTCTCCCATAGCTTCATTGTATGGCTCATCAACTTGATTCCACGGTAATTAGTGCAACTTTGAACATCCCCCTTGTTCTTGAAGATTGGCACTAATGTACTCCGCCTCCATTCTTCGGGCATCTTGTTTGACCGAAAAATGAGGTTGAAAAGTTTAGTTAGCCATACTATCGCTATGTCTCCAAGGCCTCTCCACACCTCGATGGGGATACCATCAGGGCCCATTGCCTTGCCTCCTTTCATCCTCTTCAAAGTCTCCCTAACCTCAGCCTCCTGGATACGCCGCACAAAGCGTCGGCTGGTATCATCGGAGGAATCGTCTAGCTCAATGGTAGAGCTCTCATTCTCTCCATTGAACAGGTCGTCGAAGTACTCTCGCCATCTACGCTTGATATCTTCGTCCTTCACGAGGAGTTGATCCGCTCCGTCCTTTATGCATTTGACTTGGTTGACATCCCTCGTCTTCCTTTCTCTCGTCTTCGCCATCTTATAGATGTCTCTTTCGCCTTCCTTCGTGTTTAGACGCTGGTAGAGGTCCTCATACGCCCGACCCCTTGCCTCGCTCACCGCTCGCTTTGCGGCCTTCTTTGCCCCCTTGTATATCTCCATGTTGGTTGCGCTCCTGTCCAGGTGTAGGCGTCTGAAACAATCCTTCTTCTCCTAATAGCCTTCTGGACCTCAACGTTCCACCACCAGGTATCCTTAGCATCCCTTCTACTTCCCCTGGTCACCCCAAATTCCTCTGATGCAATCTTCCGAATGCAAGTCGCCATCCTCATCCACATACTGTTTGCATCGCCTCCTTCCTCCCAAGGGCCCTCCTTAAAAACCCTCTCCTTAAAAGCTTGAGCTGCCTCTCCCTTTAACTTCCACCACTTTGTTCTAGCAACTTTTGGGCGCTTATCCCGCTGGACACGAATCCAAAAACGGAAGTCAGCCACCACCAGCTTATGTTGATGGACAACACTCTCTCCAGGTATCGCCTTACAATCAAGGCAAGCGCGTCTATCTTCTCTTCGAGAGAGGACAAAATCGATCTGGCTAGAGTGTTGGCCACTACTGAAAGTCACTAGGTGGGATTCTCTCTTTCTAAAGAGGGTGTTAGCTACGACCATGTCGTAGGCTAGGGCGAAGCTTAAGACATCCTCCCCTTCTTGGTTCCTGATGCCATAGCCAAAGCCCCCATGCACCCCTTCAAAACCTGTGTTAGATGTACCCACATGGCCATTGAGGTCTCCTCCTATGAAGAGCTTCTCACCAGTAGGTACTCTCCTAACCAAGTCCTCGAGACCTTCCCAGAACTCTCTCTTGGTGCTCTCGTTGTGGCCTACTTGCGGGGCATACGCGCTGATAACATTGAGAACCAAGTCCCCAACAACCAGCTTGACTAGGATAATCCGGTCTCCTTGCCTCTTGACGTCCACTACTCCATCCTTGAGGCTCTTGTTGATCAAGATGCCTACCCCATTTTTGTTTGAGGTTGTCCCCGTGTACCACAGCTTAAAGCCGGTATCCTCCACCTCCTTCGCCTTCTGTCCCTTCCATTTGGTCTCTTGGACACATAGGACATCAACACGCCTCCTTATCGCCGTATCAACTAACTCCCGTAACTTGCCCGTCAGGGACCCTACGTTCCAGCTACCTAAGCGGATCCTCCTAGGCTCGGCTAACTTCCTTACCCTCCGCACTCGTCGAGTCAAATGCGAAGACCCTTGCTCATTTTTCACTACACCCGGGCGTCGATGCAGCGCGCCACTAAGGATGCGACGACCCGATCCTTGCTCACTTATCACCGTATCCAGATCAAGATACGGCGCGCCACCAAGGGGGTGGCGGCCCGGCCCTTGCCCATTTGACACCACACCCGGGTTCCGATATGGCGCGTCGCTAAGAGGGTTACGCCCCAACGAAGTTCTTTTGGGTTTCATCTCCATAAGAGTGGCTGGGTTTTTTCCGTTGGCTTGCCAAGCCTATCACAACCCTCCTCCTTTATCCGGGCTTGGGACCGGCTATGTTGAGACAACATAGGCGGAGTTACCTAATAAACTTAGTTGCACCGACCAATAAATGATTGTGATAAGCAATGAACTCTACTGTATTTCCTTGCGGCAGATATCTTTCAGTTATGTGCTCCAGGTGGTATCATTTTGGAGATCTTCTCCATGTCCCTGTTTATGGTAATGTTGCATACATTTCAAGTTAACTGGAATAAATTTTGAAGATGATAGGTAGTCAATGGCACTGAAATAGGTAGGGGCAAATTGTTGCTTTGATTTCGGCAAACAAATCTATACCTCTTCCCCTTTGGTAATAGTAAAAGTTTGGAAGCCGGATGCTAATATTTATTGTACACAAAAAAGCATAGTACACTGAACATTCGTTTCTGAATTTAAGCACTTGATATACTAATTATCGTGGTCTAGACCATATTGTTTTCGTTCTTCTTACACTGTTTCCCATCTCATTCTAGCGCCTGGCTATACAAGCATTTCTAAGAGGCTCGTCTGTCGTAGTTTCTGCACCTACAAGTAGTGGAAAGACACTAATCGCAGAAGCTGCAGCTGTTGCAACAGTTGCCAGAGGAAGGCGTCTCTTCTACACAACGCCGTTGAAGGCCTTGTCAAATCAGAAGTTCCGTGATTTCCGGTAAAATGCTACTCTCATGATTCATGTCCTTCCTTTTGCAGGTTTTTGACTAAAACTTGCAAAAGGTACCTTCTGTCTTGTGTTAATGGCGTCCTCATGCTCCCAACTGATGGGGAGCCTTGCAAACCGACTCCTTTTTCTTCATAAAATTAACGCATACAATGAAATGACTACCTTAAACTCTATCTCGGATCTGGCGGCATAAACCGCAAAAGTGAAGATTCTCTTGCATGTTATCTTATCTAGTTATTTTGCTATGTTGTAAAGTTATATCTTGCACACTATCAATTCAGGTGTAAGTTGAAAGTCTAGAGAGTGGCAAGTCCACTCTAGTATCCAAATGATGTTTTCTGGTGAACATTTATAACTGTTGGAAAATTCCATCAGCTGCGCTGTTGGATTGTTGGAGTATTAGAGTACTGCAAGGCTGAGAGTGTTATATAATTTTCCTACATGGTCAGATTCTGAGTAGTAAATTTATTTTGACACATTGTCGTTGTATAATTATTTCAGGAATACCTTTGGTGATCATAATGTTGGTCTTCTTACAGGAGATTCTGCTATCAATAAAGATGCTCAGATCTTAATAATGACGACAGAGATTCTGCGAAATATGCTTTATCAAAGGTACTTATGCATGGATGACATATTATGTGATATAAGCGGGATTCTACAAGTATTCACGCTGTAGCATACTGTCACTAGTTTGACAATTTGCTACTTCCACCACTGCAAGCAAATATTGCACATCATTCTGTGACAGGAAGAGTTACAGTATATCATACTTCAACTTTACCTAAATATGTGTTCAGTGTTTTCTAACTTGTGCATGTGCAATTGCATTTGAGAATATCACGGTTTCTTTTGTAGCTACTTCTCTTGCCTTTGAGCTAGTTTTTTTGGGGTTGGGGTGGGGAACAGAGAATGGGGAGATTAAGCTTTAGTGGTAGTTAACTATTTGATTGTAACAGATGTTACTTGCCTGTTTCTAAAAGAATCCGGATGTTTTCTATTTGAACTGCAGTGTTGGCATGTCAGCATCCGAAGGTAGATTATTTCAAGTTGATGTCATTATTTTGGATGAAGTCCATTACTTAAGTGATATCTCACGCGGTACTGTTTGGGAAGAAACGGTATGCTACTTTATCACTCTCTTTCTCGTCTCCATGAATTCATATTGGTCATCTGACTTAATCTATTTTGACCACATCCTTAGGTGATATATTGTCCAAAGGAAGTCCAGCTTATATGCTTGTCTGCCACTGTTGCAAATCCTGATGAATTAGCCGGCTGGATAGGGCAGGTAAACTGTAGCTTTTGCATCTCAGTTTGTGCCATATTAATTTTCTTTTGCAGTGATATGCAAATAATTGATTACCTGTGTTGTCATTGCTTCCAGTTCTCCAGTAGCATGTTAGGTGTAAGAGTTTCTCCACTTCCCACGTTAAATGGATGTATTTGGTGATTAGCACCAGAATTACATAGCAGTTTGGGTATATTTACGTGTTTACTGTGATCATCTGTGTGCTCATGCATGTGAAAATGCTGTGTGCATACATGGTGATCTTCCTTTATTTCTGGTCTTGTAACACATGATTTTATGTTTGCAAAATCATTCTTATGTCGGTCTCTTTGTAGATCCATGGAAAAACAGAGCTGGTGACATCGAACAAACGTCCTGTTCCACTTAATTGGCACTTCTCGAAGAAATTTGCACTTCTACCCCTTCTTGATGAAAAGGGAAAGAAAATGAATAGGTAGCCACCTTGTTCTTGTTGGCACCATACACTACCTTACTTTCTAAACGACATGCCTATCAAGGTGTTAGTAACAATATTCATCCAATTGCCTTGTTTATTTTAACCATGTTCACCCCTTTGATAAATTGGACCATCCCAGCAGAATGTGGGCAACTGCCATTAGTTAATCCAATAGATGGATTCTATCTGCTAAAAAGTTAACCATCTATTCTTCATTGAAAATTTACTCTTGTAGTTTCCTCTCTGTGGCCTGTTTACCAATTGTTCAGCATCAAAGCCAGGCGTTTGCTAAATGGTTACCAAGATTAGTCGGGCACGAGACATATATAAAGGACAGTTTAATGTCTATTGATATGTTCTGGTACTTGCCTTGTTTGGTCATTTGGGAATAGCATAGCTGCACATATAGGCAGCTTAAATGGAAATAGGCGGGCGTTATGCACATATGTTCAGCTGCTATATAAGGGGGTTCATCTGAACCTAGTAGGGCCTACTTAGGTCTGCCTTGCCTACACCATTAGCTATGCTCATTTGAGTTAATATTATTGGATTATAAAAAATAATCCTACAAATGTACTAAATGTTAGGTGTTCCCTTTCTGTTCTCTCTCTAGCAAATGAAGAAAACAGGAGCACACCAGTTTCAGGCAACAAATGCCTTTCTTTTCTATTAGCTTTTGCAGCAACGAATGCTACACCACACAGGCAACGAATGCCTACAAGCTTGGCAACCTATGCCTACTGAAGCTTCACCACAGCAACAAATGCTGGCAGACCTTAGCAACCTATGCTTGCCCTCAGCAACCTATGCTAGGACTCTCCTTTCTACTTGCTTCCCTCCATGTAGGGTGCCTCTCCTTATATAGAGGGTTCAAGGTCGGTGCTACAGCATTCTAGAGCCTTCCACTGATTTCTACTGCTACCCTATCTTACAGCCTATGAATTACCAAATAGTAGAGTAGTCTAGAACATGCTAGCACCAGCAAGGATTACTCTCACACAACCAGCACACAACCTATGTGTGTTTGTTCATACTAGCATGCACACAACCTATGTGTGCAGTTTACACTATGACAAGATTACATCAGGCCAACACTAAACTGTCTGTCTACTTTCTATCATATATGCTTTATACCCTTTTATGTAAAGGATAAAATGCCTGCATGGAGATTCTGACAAGGTTGCTTTGTTAGCCATGACAAAAAAAAGTCCCATTCTTTACTATTGGAAGTATGAGAACCTCGAATGTTGCTCAGTTGGCTAGAGCCGGGTGCGCTCAAAGCCCACCCATGTTCGAGGCCTAGCCTCCGCGAGTCCGCGGTGTGCTTGTATCTTCATTATTGAAAATGCCACGGGTGCTGGAGGCCTAGAGCCTGTTGGTCGAGTTTATTTCGTTAGAAGTATCAAAGGCATAAATGATTTCTCTAAAATATTTTTTTCTCGAATATGCACCAAAGTGCATATTTTGTATTAGGAGAGGAAGTTATGATGCAGGAGTCTTACAAAGTGCCAAAATCAAAAGGAAAAGGAAAAAAAAAAGAACCTAGGCCATCAAAGGAAAAACAAACTGTACATCTAGCTAGCTCCCTAGGTTCTTCAGATTCTATCTGGTTGCGTACTTTGTATTCTTATTCATCCTTTATCAAAACTAGCTAAATACCCGTGTGATGCTATGGAGAAAACCCTTCCCTTTTTATCCATGTTTCCAAACTTTGCTGATTACTTCTTTACTTCCTAAAAAGAAAACGAGTCACAACACTTTTTCCTTGTAATCTAAGACAATATTTTATTTTCTTTCTTGCCTTCCTTTCTGCGGGGAGATGGGATGAAGGGGGAGGTGGGATGAACGACCACCATAGTAAAGATCGATAATGTTTGGCATCCTTATCAGCAACTGGTTATGCTTTTGTGCTTTGTATGGCATTTCTTAAGTAACATTTTAGGACTATATCTCTTGTGCACTCTAATATTGCTTTCATGCACATTGTTTATGTTAGTACCTAAGCTAAGTCATCTATATATCCTTTTTTATCATACAGGAAATTGCGAATGTCTCACGTCCAGAACATATCTTCTCCGAAAAATGACTACTACTACGTGAAAGGAAAGAGGAAGCTTAGAACAAATAAAAATGAGCAAGGTAGCAGAAGCCCATTGGACATATCAAAACAAGTTCAATTGTCAAAGCATGAGGTCACCAATATGCGGCGTTCTCAGGCATTGACTAGAAACCCTTTTTATGCTTTGCATTTTCACATAATGGCTTAAACTGCGCCATGGCTTTTCGCTAGACCATGTCAGATTGAAGCGTCTATTTTTTTTATAGAAAATGGAAGCTTTATTACCCCTAGCCTCTGTGCTATGACTAATGGGTGTCATTTCTGTATTACCTTACTATGCAGGTTCCACTAATACGTGACACTTTGTCACAGCTTTGGGAAAATGACATGCTTCCAGCTGTTTGGTTTATCTTTAGTAGAAGAGGATGTGATGCAGCCGTTGAATATCTCGAGGATTGTAGACTTTTGCATGATTGTGAGGCTAGTGAAGTTGAACTGGAACTTAGGAGGTTCAGGATGCAGTATCCTGATGCTATCCGTGAAAATGCTGTGAAAGGACTATTGCGCGGAGTTGCTGCCATCATGCTGGTTGCTTGCCACTGTGGAAGTCCTTCATTGAAGAACTGTTTCAGCGTGGCCTTGTTAAAGTAGTCTTTGCGACAGAAACCCTTGCTGCTGGGATCAATATGCCTGCTAGGACAGCTGTGATTTCTTCTCTCAGCAAAAGAATTGATGCCGGACGCCAGCTCTTAACTCCAAATAACCTATTCCAGATGGCAGGTCGTGCTGGAAGGAGAGGGATTGACACAGTTGGGCATTCTGTCCTTGTTCAGACTACTTCTGAAGGGCCTGAAGAATGTTGTGACGTTATCTTTGCTGGACTTGAGCCACTTGTTTCACAGTTTACTGCATCATACGGGATGGTTTTGAATCTCCTTGCGGTATGTATCTTGCCGTAGCATATCAGTATATTTTCTTGTTTCTCCTTGTCCTTATCTGATGGGTTGTAATGTGTCATCCAGGGTTCAAAAGTTACTCATAACCATAAAGAATCGGGTGATGTCAAGGCTAAACGTTCTGGAAGAACATTAGAGGAAGCTCGAAAGTTAGTGGAGCAAAGCTTTGGGAATTATGTTGGGAGCAATGTGATGGTTGCTGCTAAAGAAGAGCTTGAGAGAATACAGAAAGAAATACAATATCTCTCGTCTGAAATTACAGATGAATTCATTGACAGGAAATGCAGGGAGGAATTATCAGTGGAAGACTATACTGAGATTTCCCTTCTACAAAATAAATTAAAGGTAATATTTATTGCTTGATTTGGTTTCTCTATAGTAATTTAATAACATGGAAATCGATCTAATGTATCTGATATTGTTGCAACCCCACCTTTATAGATAATAGATAATAATTCTACTTAGAAATGCTCAATTATTTGTTTCCATGCATTGATGACAAAATAAGCATGATCTCCCTAGATTTGTTTTTTGGGGATTGACACATTACCATGGTTCTTTGAGAATTGTATATACTGCAAGGAGCCCTTCCTTTTACCATTACTTGATTGCATGGTTAGAAAAACTATAATTTGCCTTCACACTTTAAGGCATTTTAGAGAACACTTTAAAAAATAAAAACTATCAACGTTTCAGAAGTAAATAAATCAAAACTATCTTAAGTATACACAAGTCCCCTCTATTTTTAGCAGTCCTCTCGTTTCAGTCTGGCTATCAACTTCTGTTTCTTTCAGGGCTCAGTTTAGGATTAAGTTTGCTTTTGCCAGGCTATTTATCTCACTTGAAAGAGCTGTAGTTTTTGTTTTGTTTTTTATGTTGTAATTGAAACCAAAGTGACACACGCTGGAACCCTTTCTACCCTAATGCAAAAAATGTGCAGCCATTCTATGTGCTCTAGAAAAAACCACACCATGTGGGTACTTGAATTTACTTTTCTTTTTGTGAATTAGGGTACTTGAATTTGCTTAACATGCTAATATTGACATACGGCTTTGCCTATAGAAGTTAAAACCTAAAACAAGCACTATTAAAACCCAATCACTTAAGCCTGGACACTTCCGAAAATTCAAGTAAAAGGTATTTACATAATTAAAGGTGTCTTTTCATAACCTGTTGATCGAGATACTGCTCATCCTGTATTATTTATTGAACCTTATATGTTCTGCAAAATTATTCCACAGGAAGAGAAGAAGTTAAGAAATGAACTGAAAAAGAGGATGGAACTAGAGAGAATGGCTGCATGGAAAACTCGGTTAGAAGAGTTCGAAAGTGGTCACCTTCCTTTCATTTGCTTACAGTATAAAGATAAAGATTCAGTTCACCACACGATTCCTGCTGTTTTTATTGGAAGCCTCAGCTCGTTTGATGATCAAAAGATTGTGAGCATGGTAAGTTACATACTCTTGTGTGCAAAATGTAGAGGGAAACACTGCATGTTTTTTACTTCTGTGATTGTTGACGTCTCTTATTGTTCACATTCTTGTCGAAGAACTTTAAGCATTAATTATTAGATACTGCTAAAATATGAGAGCCGAAGCACAACAGTGTACATCCTTTGCTGTTTGTATATCTATAATTTTGTTGGGCATATGCCCTGAGATTTGAATTATGAAAGTTCTCTTTTGTATCTGCCTTTGTGATTATGTCCTCCTTGTATGTTCTTACCAATACAACTATTGCAGCTAGAAGATGATTCTACTGGTCCAGGCAGGCGGGAAGTTGAATCAGTTGATAGTGGGGATCAGCTTCATTGCCCATCGTACTACGTTGCTTTGAGTTCAGATAATGCATGGTATCTATTCACAGAAAAATGGATAAAAACTGTCTACCAGACAGGTCTACCTGCTGTTCCTTCAGTGGAGGGTGGGCCACTCCCTAGAGAAACATTGAAGCAGCTCCTTTTGCGTGAAGATATGATGTGGGATAAAATCGCAAAATCAGAACATGGTTCTTTGTTATGCATGGATGGATCCCTAGACACATGGTCATGGAGTCTTAATGTTCCTGTGCTTAGTAGCCTCTCAGAAGATGATGAGGTTTGCACTTACTCCTTGACCTTCCTGATATTTTATCCTAAGGTTATTGTAAATTAGAGTTATCTGTTGGTATCTTTAAAAGATATCCATTTCTCAAAAGATTCACTGGCGATGTCTTCCTTTATCCCATCTGTGTCTTCTGATAGGTTAGTCAATCATAGTTGTTCACCATAGGAGTAATATACTGTACTACTGAGATTTCTTTATAATGTCGATGGATAACCAATGCAACATGCACATGCCCATTTCATATAATATCATGTAATACTTCTCAAATTGTGTCTGATATGAAGTTACGAATTATCACTTGCAACTTATAGCT
Source organism: Poa pratensis (assembly GCA_947311845.1). Lineage (NCBI taxonomy): Eukaryota > Viridiplantae > Streptophyta > Magnoliopsida > Poales > Poaceae > Poa > Poa pratensis. Next base: position 16,025,374 of record CAMZMU010000111.1, read on the forward strand.
CTGTTGGTGTTTTTGCTAGCTTGCATTAAACTTTCTTTATTACTCTTCACAGGTAGAACAATTCTCCCAGGAACATCAAACTGCTGTAGAATCTCACAAGAAACAGAGGAGGAAGGTTTCACAATTGAAGAAAACAATCAGGAGTACTAAGGGTTTTAGAGAATTTCAAAAGATCATTGACATGAGAAACTTTACAAAAGAAAAGATTGAGCGCTTGGAAGCCAGATCCCGTCGTTTGACTAGACGCATAATGCAAATTGAACCAACCGGTTGGAAAGAATTTCTCCAGGTAACCATCTATGATTTCTATGTTTGATGAACCTATCTAATTGACTATATAGTAACTGAAAGCAGTATTTCTATACAAGTTATCGAGGTTGTTGCTTCCACTTCATGCATGATGTAACTATGTTGCTGAACCAATGCGATAGAATATATACTCAAGTCACTGTAGCATCTCTTGCTGCTTCTGATTGTGCTCCCTTTCGGCCCAGCGCCTTGTACACCTCTCATTCTTCTACTACACCAGTGCTTACAGAATAATTAAATCCTCTGAGCCATTCCATACTTTATTGAAGATCTATGCTGTTTCTCTAGAAAATGGCATGATTTGATGAGGGTGTTCAGAATCTTTTAGATAACTATTATGATTGCACAATACTAAGTTACAGCCTTACGCTTGCCATCGATTAATAGTTTCTCAGATATTAATTTCCATATGGATGTTTACCAGATTAGCAAAGTCATACAAGAGGCTAGAGTGTTAGATGTCAATACCCAGGTAATCTATCCTTTGGGTGAGACGGCAGCAGCCATACGAGGGGAAAACGAACTCTGGCTTGCTATGGTTCTTAGGAACAAGGTCCTTTTGGATCTGAAGCCAGCTCAACTGGCCGCAGTGTGTGGAAGCTTAGTGTCAGAAGGGATCAAACTACGTCCTTGGAAAAATAGCAGGTACAAACTTCAACAACAGCACCTATTTCTCATGCTTACAACCTTTTATCTCTGTACAGTGGTCCCTATCCTTCGTTAGTGCCGCCCAAATTTGTGAAAACTGTCATATGACATATGTCAATTGGACCATCAGTCTCACTTGCTGTTGCGGACAAGCACATTGGCTGTCTCAAATATGGTTTATATTGGTGCAATTCATAATTAGTTCAGGATCTGAACATACCACATTGTCGATCAACCTGCTTCAACAATAAAATATGTCCATCCAAGCAGTTGTAAACATATACTACTGTGGCATATCGAGTGACACACAGCTACACCTGGTCAATGAGCAGTACTACTAAAGTTGTCCTCGAAATTGTTGGATCACAGACTTAGAACAATGTATGAAATATTAAGCACCAACTGAAAAATAGGTTGATGCAAGTAGTCTTGTCTATTATTCCTTTACTTAAAGTGAGAACATCAGCTCGGTGTATGCAATATCCAGTCCAAAATGTGTTAATGTTTTTAAATAAAAGCAAATCCTGATAATTTTCTTGGACATTGTGGTGATTATTTGAATTTTGCAGTTATGTGTATGAACCGTCTTCAGTTGTTATTGGTGTTATAAACTACTTAGAAGAGCAGCGAAACTCACTCCTCGATCTCCAAGAGAAACATGGTGTAAAGGTTTGGCAGATGATCGTACTGTTTTCCTGTGTTTTGAGATCAAGAGATCAATTGTTGTTCTCGTTACCATTCTCATCTGCCTACTTCTCGGCGTACAGATACCCTGTGAAATAGATACCCAGTTTGCTGGAATGGTTGAAGCTTGGGCGTCAGGGTTGACTTGGAGGGAGATAATGATGGACTCTGCAATGGATGATGGAGATTTAGCACGGCTGCTCAGACGAACGATGGATTTACTAGCTCAGGTATATTATCAGGCATGTAGAATCTGTGTACCTCCAGTGCGCTGTGATTGTTTTTAGCGTTTTTAATGTCAATACCATATTTTCTTAGATATTCTGGTTGAAGTTTGATGATAATATATTATGTTAATGCTGTTCTTTCTTGATTTTTCTAGGTAACCCCTCAGTCCTTAAAGCTCTATTATGATTTGCATTACACTACATAATACTCTCTAAATTTTATCCAGATTCCAAAATTGCCAGACATAGATCCGGTTCTCCAAAAAAATGCACAAATTGCTTGCAGCGTCATGGACCGAGTACCACTAAGTGAGCTTGCTGGCTGAAAGCCTGGAAACTGTAAGTACCACATTGGTCATTTGTTGTAGGTGCTAGGTAGGCAATTCTTTGTTGTACCATAGTCAAATGGTAACCAGTTTTGTAAGGGATTATTGATATCTTTACATCAATTCAATTCTGAAAAGAGTTGTACCTACTGTTGTCTGACATGGATCTTATATAAAGAACTGTAGAATAGAAAGAACAAATATTTCATTATGTACAGTCTGCAGCTAACCTATACCTCCAAAAGACCAAAACAACCAATGCAAACAATCATCATTTACACATTTCCGTACATTCTATTCCTCATCACTACTTGAATCGGAGTCTGCATTGTCTTTCATGAAGTGTGCCGGCAAGTTCGGGAATCTTGGCATGACCCTCTTCCTTTTGCTCTCTGCCTCTTCCAGTGGCGGTTTCTGAGCCGCCGCTGCTGCTGCACCAGCTGCCCCCTTAGCACCTTCAGCAGGTCCCTTACTGGCCGTCGCTGCAGCCACCGCCGTTGCTGGCTGTGATGAGGAGGGCGGTGGTTTCTTTTTCTGTTGTAGTCTTTTCTTGATGTCAATACATGCCTGGTCCACCATCCCCAAGAAGTCCCTCACTATGACGAACAACTGGAGGGGATGCGCGTTCCTGTCCTTAGCACCTGCATGGTAGTACTCCGTTGTCCGTTGAACCTGATCAAGCACTTTCTCCTGCTCCCCAGTTAGTGCTTTCAGCTCTTTCTCCGAAGCATTGACAAACCCTCTCAACCCTCTCGAGAACCCATCGTCCCCACAGATCTCCAAGAGCTTCTTGATGCCTGTCAGACGGTTGGCTAAAATCGCGCACTCATTGGCAACCACATCATAGTCCACGGTCGCAGCCTTCTTCACATTGGCAAACTCACTGCTGAGACCTCCGACGATCGGCAGTCCTAGGTTCAGGTATTCGTTCTGCCTCTCCTCGCGCTTTGGCCCCTGAAACGTGGAGCTTGCCGCCGCTGAAATGCCACCTCGGTGCTCGTCTTGGAGAGGCTGCCAGAGCGACGAATGCTGTAGTTGCGGTTGACGGCGAGGCGTTTCCCCTCTGCACGCACGACCTCCTCAATGACGAAGTGGAGCAGCGTTGTGGCTCCATCAGTGCTCTTCACGTCATTGAGCTTGCGCAGCGCTGTGAGATTGAAGGCCTGCGCGTTCCCTCGTGCTGTCCCGGCGTTCATCCGGTTTCCTGCCTTGAGCACCGCCTCGAGCAGCTTAAAGAAGAGTCCCCTTGTCCTCAGTTCCTGGCTCGCCATATCTAAAGTCTGGAGCGACTGCTTGAGCTGAGCGACCTCAGAACCGTAGTTTATCTTGAACAGCAGCGCATCGACACGGGCAAACGGGTTGGGCACATCGAGGAGGAGCCGCAGAAGGAATGCCTCCGCAGGGGCAAGCCTGTCGGCGTTCCCAGAGAACTTGAGGATGGTAGCTTCTTCCTCCTTTGAGATGCTGAGCCGAGACAGCTTCTCGAGGACCTCCGTGGTGAGCTCGGTGTGGCCGTCATGGAGGGCGTCGATGATCTCGTCCCTCCCCACGGTGAGGGACCGGAGGATGATGGAGATGTTGTGCGACTTGCGCGGGTCGATCAGGAATATCCGCTCCTCCGAGGTTGTGCGTCCTAGGCCGCTTGATGAGTCGTTGGAGTCTGCAGACTTGGTCTTGCGGTTAGCTGCCCCCGCACCCGCGCCGAACAGGGCCTCGATGGTGCCTTCGTCCAAGCTGCAAACACACGAGAGTAGCAACACGGTTAGAATGTTTTGGATCGATTGCCTACTAAGCTGAAACACCAGTGTTCTGTTTATCTGATATCGTTATCAATCATGTAAAATAAAGCAAAGTTGCAGTAAGTAGCAATCACGCCCATATTTTTCCTGGCTGTGATTCTCTTATCATTGGGGCTTGGGAGGGATGCCGTGGCAAGCCATTGTCCAGCTAGCGCAAGCTGAAAGAGAGAGGCAACTGGGTCCATCTTGACTGACTTGAAGGTGTACCCTGGCCAACAACCTCTTCCCAAATTCCCCCATCATTGCTTTCTAACCGGTGCTTGTCCGTCCCCATCCAGATTTATTCACGATGAAACAAGCTAACAATAGTAGTAATCTATACTACTCCTATATGGTTGATTCAGTCAGGTAACGACTGTGAACTTTCAACGAAAATCACGCTTCGCCAACTCGTATACCTGTTCCCGCGTACTCGTTCTACGAAACCCCCTCGTGTAAGCCAGGACAACGCGGATTAAGATAAGGTTAAGATAACACCAACGGTACCCATCTGTCCTTGTCGTTGATTAACAACAGGGTCCAGGATCCAGATGGAAGGAACATACGCGCACAAAAAGGCGCCCCGGGATTTGGGCGTGAGTCCACCGAAAAAGCGACGTGCTAGATTGTGATCCCATTCCCATCGTCGAAGAATCCCCCTCTCAAAAGGGCCTTTCCAGTTTACGCTGCATCTTTGCACATTCCGGGACTGCTCTTCAGCTAGCATGTTTTGCGAGTACCACAGCTAAAATGCTAGTGGAATGATCTTTCAGAAAATGTAATGCCAATGTAATTTCCTCGGTTTGACGGTCCTATTTCAAGTGCAAATTTGTAGAGTACTACTCTCTTCAAGGTTCAGGGGTTCAGTCCATGAATGCTATCCCAGCGGCATTCACTCTTCGTACCCTGGCTAGCACTACATTCCCATGTCTCTGATCACTGTTCGTACCAACGAACACTAAATACTGTCGTAGTATGCACAATAAGCACCGAGAGAATTAAACATGTAATGGCTACGGCAACAGTGTATGAGCAATGAGAAGCGGAGTTTAATTCAGGAGTTTGCTTACTTGAATGAGCCGGCGGTGAGCTTGTCCCAGACCATGGAGTGGTCGGTTTGCGCCACATTGACCTTATCCCAGTGCAGCGGCTTCAGCTTCGCCTGCTGGTCCTCTGAGCCGGATGCCATGCCCGGCGCCGCCGGTGGCCTCGAGGACGCCCAGGCAGGCGGCGGAGGCGGCCCTCCCTTCTTCCCTCCAGGCGGTGGTGGCGGACCTGGCGGCGGCGGACCTCCCTTCTTTCCTCCTGGCGGTGGCGGCGGGGGCGCGCCTCTAGGCGCTGGTGGCGGAGGTGGGCCTCTAGGTGCTGGTGGCGGCGGGGGTGGCGACGAGGTTGCCATTGGTGGTGGCGGCGGCGGTGGTGGGCTTGCTCTTCCCGGCGGGGCCGCTAGCGATGACGATGCGGTCGGCGGGGCAGGCGGTGGGGACGGGCGGGGGACAGAGCTGACGGCGATCAACTCCGGCGGGGGCGGCCGCGCGTACGCCTCGGCGGCAGCCAGGGAGAAGGACGAGCTGGAGCTGGAGCTGGCGCCGGGCGCGTGCGGCGGCGAGTCGTCGTACACTCCGGCTGCGGAATCCAGGGATCCCCTGGGTATGAGCGGCTCCCGATCCACCTTGCCCTTCCTCGGCCGCGGCGGGGACGGTGCCGGCGACGGCGACCCCTGCGCCTCGGCCCTCCTCTCGGCGCGATTCGGCGGCTGCGGCGGGCGGCCGCTCCCCGCGCCCGGCCTCCTCCCCTGCCGCCAGCGCTGGCGCCGCCGTCCTTCTCGTACTCCCGGAAGTATATCGCGTCGAGGCCGTTCTCGTCCACCATGCCGCCGCGCGGCGGCTGCTTCGGCGCCCTCTCCGGCAGCTTACCCGCGAAGGCGCCGTCCTGCCGCCCGTTCGAATAGCGGGCGCCGACGCTGGCGTGCGTGAGGTCCTTCTTCTTGCCGTGGCGGAGGAAGAGGAAGAAGGCGAGGCCGGAGACCGCGAAGCTGCTCAGCGCGGTGCTCACGACGGCCACGGCGATGTCGCTGCCCTTGGTGGAGGACGAGGAGGAGGAAGCGGACTGCGGGGGAGGATGGGCGGCCCGCCCGTGGGGGGCGGAGACGGGACGCGATCGGCGGGACGCCGACGGCCGGGGTGCGGGTGGAGGGGAAGCTGACCTGGACGTTGCGCTGCTGCGCGGCGGCGAGGGGGCAGAGGACGGCGGCGGCGAGGATGAGGACGGGGAGGAGAGGGGAGGGAGCCATCGCCGTGGCCAGGGCGGGGTGGGGAGAATGGAAATGCGACGGAGGCGGGCGGGATTTTGACTTGCGGAATGGAATGATGCCGCTCGCTGTGCTGTGGTTGGCTGCCGCGCCGGCGGCTGCGTTATTTGGGTTGGGACTTGGTGCTGCGCTTTGACTTGGCTCGGTTTGGGTTGGGTTTTGTTTTGTTTACTGGGTCCGGCCGAACGGCACGATGGTTGGGTGCGGGAAGAGAGGAGAAACGCGTTGCGTTGGCACAACTTGTGTGTGCTGTGCGCGCGGAAGGAAGTAGGAGCCGCCGCGGAGACGGAAACCGCGCGGGCGCCGCGTGCGCGTGAGCTTGCTGCCGTTGCGTTGCATGCGCTGCCGCTTTTCCATTTTGTCGCCTGCTTCGACGGAGCGGGTTCCGATCGCTTGATTGACCCAACAACTCCACAGCGCACCCTCTCCTGAATTACGGCAGAAGATTTTGGGCGTGTTTGGTTGGCTGTATTGTCCCTAAACAGGTCCTGAAAATGTAAAATGAGCTGTTTGGTTGCTCGGAAAATGACTTGGCCCAATACTGCACAAACCTTAATTTGACCGCCTTTTCAGATCCTGGTCGAGGAGAGCGAATTCGTTGTGTGTGTGTCTGTGTGGAGGCCTACCACCTCTTTTTACTCGGTCACCTTGAGCGGGAGGATAAACTCCATTATTTCGGCACCGAAGGAGGCGACGACGATAAAGGCGATTTAGATCTGAGTCACAATAGGCTGACACTGGTAGCGGCGAGGACCAAGAGCTCCAGAGGCTAGACCAACATCTATCCATATACCGCCTCGACTACGGCATCGGCAGGTCGTGGCCTTCTTCTCCATGGAGGTAAACACCACCCCACCCTGCAAAGGCGTAGAATAGCACTAGTACCTACACGCGGCGGTTACTTATGAATCTTGATTTAACTAAGACGCACAGATGCAGCTGAACATTCATGCAACAACAGTGATGCATACCTGGATGCTCTTAGTCCATAGAGAAGTTCGTCGTAATTACAAGGGGTCATCAGAAACGGACCATTGTTTGTCCGAGGCGAGAAGAGGATGGCCAATCTGAACTACATCTACAACAACGAGGTAGAGATTGTGAACATGCTGCGAATGGGTAGAGCCCCTTTTGCGAAACTTGTGGTGGCGTTTAGGGGCAAGGGCTTGTTACATGATAGCATCCACACCTTTGTGGAAGAACAAGTAGCAATGTTCTTGCATGTTGTTGGTCACAACCAGAGGTTCAGATTGATTCACAACACATTCAGGAGATCTAGTGAAACAATATGCCGGCATTTCAAGCAAGTCTTGTATGTGGTTGGAGAGCTCAGAGCAGAGATGATCAAGCCACCATCTAGTCAAACTCCATAGAAGATACGATACCGACAGAGTTTGTATCCATATTTCAAGGTGAGCAACTGAGATTTTGAAGTTCATATCGTGCCATCATTGTATTGATGTGTAACATAAGATTTTTTTCATGTCAACAGGTTTGTAGCGGTGCAATTGATGGTACTCATGTGACAGCAAGAGTGTCGGAGTCACATTTTGTCGCCTGCAGGCTGCAGGGGTAGAAATCACTACACCGGTCAGAATGTGCTTGCGGCTATTGATTTCGGCCTCAAGTTCACATGTGTGGTACCTGATTGGGAAGGATCTTCCCATGATGCTAGCATCCTTACTAACAGTATGAGTCGAGCAGATGGGATAAATATTTCAGAAGGCAAGTTCTACCTAGAAGATGTTGTATATGCATGTCGTCCTAGTGTTTTTCCACCCTTCAGGTGTACCAGGTACCATCTCAATGAGTTCACGCAAGGAACTATCATAGGACTGCCCATGAATTGTTCAATCTGAAACATTCTGGAATTAAAACTTACGGTGGAGAGAGCTTTTGCTACTTTGAAGACCATTTAATATCTTTGGTCAGAAGCCATTCACCATTTCTGCACTCAAGGCAAGCTTGTTCTTACTTGTTGCATTCTTCATAACTGTATCCTAGGATGAAGTATATATGAGTATTTCCCATATGAGAAAGATTTGACACCAAATGGCTAGGACTTGGGCCACTGTGTCGAAACTCATGATCAGAAGCTTGCAAGACCTTGAGGGAGGAGTGAACTAACTCTATGTGGGTAAATAGAGGCAGCACTAGGATTTGATGAAGAAGAAGAAGAAAGAAAAAGACAAAAAAAGTGACTGCCAGTATATGTTCTTGCTAGAACTTGTCCCTTAACCAGTAATCCCTCCGTCCATGAATTAGTGTACGTCTAGGTTTTGTACTAAGTGAATTATTTTAAAATTTGACCAAATTTATAGAAAAGAGTAGCAACATATATGACATCAAATTGGCATATTGTAAAAGTTCATTTAAAGATGAATCTAATGATACCAATTTAGTGAAATAAATGTTGGTACATGTTTCTATAAAGTTTGTCAAAGTTTAATAGGTTTGACTTCCCACAAAAAGTAGAAGTACACTTATCACGTACGGAGGGATGTAATTGATTCTGGCGACACACACATGCAATTAAATAATCAGTCCCTTTAAACTTGCTCACATGAAAATAGGTATGATTACCGTTTTATTACAACCAAATAGGCTACATAACGTGGCTCAATGCTCGTTTTTTCCAGTGCCAGCCTCTGGGCCGCCGATGCAAAAGCCCAATAGTTGGTTACCAGACACGCCCTTTGTGCTGTTTCGTCGTTGTTGCAAACAGCTTGGTGCTGTTGTGCAGTTGGACATAAGAGCATCTCTAGCAGATACCGGATATTTTGGTACCGGATATCTCTTATTCGGTTGACTGGAAAATATTTTTCTGGTACCGCATGACGCGGGACATAACAGATACATCAAAATTGTACTGGATATTCAAAACTAGAGCAAAATGCAAGTTCGCGCGAGAATTGGACGAAACAAATATGTTCAACACTACGATAGAACTGAAATTAAGTTTGATACAACTGAAATTAAACTAGATTTAAAACAGAAATTAAAACCCTAGATCTAGGGTGAGCTTCTACGGCGGCGATCTTCTCCGGAGGCGTCGCCGATCTCCGCGGAGGCACGTCGGCGTCGGCGTCGGCGTCGACCTACGGGTCGATGTCGAGCTCGTCCTTCTCGGCGGTGGCGCCGCGGAGGCACGTCGGCGTCGACCTACGGGTCGATGTCGAGCTCGTCCTTCTCGGCGGTGGCGCGCAGCGCCACCGCTAGCTCCTACTCGTCGACCGCCTTCACCAGGCGCTCCTCGGCACCGGGAGCTCGGGCCTCCAACGCCGTCGTCGCGGCGGTGACCTCCTTCTCGGCTCTACGGACACGACCGTAAGCCGGCAGCAGCACCTCCTGGAAGCGGTCGAAGGCGACGATGGCGGAGCCCCGTCGGCCTTCGGGGGTCACGCGAACATGCCCCGGAATAGGGTCCCCGCCGAAATCCTCCTCCGGCTCCTCTGCCGGCTCCTGCCGCTTCCTCCTCCGGCTGCCGCTCGAGCCCACCGCCTACGCGTCGTGCCTCCGCGGCGACCGTGGCGTCATGATCCCCGCCCACCGACGGTCCTTGTACGAGCCGCGAAGGCGCGCGGCATTCGAGCAGTTGAGCGCGTCCTCCCGCGCCTTCTTCTCCGCCACCCTCCTCATCTTCCGGCGGCTCCCGGTCTCCTCCGCGCCCGCCGGAGCTGCGCAGGCTCAAGCCAGCCATCGATCTAGTGGTGGGGAGGGGAGAGGAGCTGCTACGCAGCGTCGATTGCTTGCCAGAGCTGGGAGAGGAATGCGGCGGAGGGATGCTGGGTGCGGCGGAGGGTTCGGTTTTGGTACCAAATCGACCCCTCCGGCCCGGCTATGTAAAGGACGGCGTGCCTCTTATCCGGTGGACTGGATAAACATTTCCGGGCCGTGGGCTTATCTAGTTTCTGATCGGGCCAAAAAAATGACTCGTACCGCAAATCGGCCGGACTTTTCCGGGCTGAGGGCCTTATTGGGTATCTGCTAGAGTTGCTCTAACGTGGTGTGGACTGTGGTGCTTCAATCTTGCGCGTGAGGGCACCTCCAACCGAGGCCCGCATACGGACCAACGCTGTCCGATTTTGTCCAGACGGACAAAGGAGGGCCTCCAACGGGCCAGCGCAAACAAACAAGTGTCCGCGCGGACACTTGTTCTGGACCAAACTCGGCCCAAATTTGGGCGAGGTTTGGGGGAGGCGCGGACATGACGCGTGTCCTCCCTTGTCCGCCCTTGGCCCACCTGCCAGCGAGAGTGGCTGCTTCGGCTACCTCGCTGGGTCCTTCTTAAATGGGGACCGGTGGCCAGTGTCGTCCCCATCCACTTCTCCGTCCACTCCCGCCTTGCCGCATCCCGCTCCCAAACCCTAGCCAAACCCTAGCCAAGCCTCCTGAGCTCGTCGCCTTCTGCGATGAAGAAACCCTCGTGGTAAAAGGCGGCCGGAACAACCACGAGGCCTCCAGCTCGCGCAGCTCCTCCACCCGCACTCCCGCCGCCCATGCGGCCGCCTCCGATGCGGTTGCGCGAGTCGAGGAGACGCGCTGACGCAACGCGCGCCGCCAAGCCCAGCGCGCTGATACGTCTCAAACGTATCTATAATTTTTGATGTTCCATACTTGTTTTATACATATTGCTACATGTTTTATATACACTTCATAGCATTTTTATGCATTTTCTGGGACTAACCTATTAGCAAGATGCCACAGTGCCAGTTCCTGTTTTCTGCTGTTTTTCCGTTTCAGAAAAGCTAGTCAGGAAATATTCTCGGAATTGGACGAAAATCAACGGAGCCCAGTTTTTCACCGACATGAAGACGAAGTACGAAGGGCGCACGAAGAGGCGACCCAGGGGAGCCAAACACCACTAGGGCGCGACCCCTGCCTGGCGCGCCGTGGTGGTGTGTGGGGCCCTCGACTGGCCCCACGCGCCGCCCTTTTGCCTATATATTGCCTCCATCCCGAAAACCCTAAATACCCGAGCATTATTCCACGAAAAGTTCCGTCACCGCCGCTGTCATCAACCCTAGTTCTGGAGGGTCCTGAATCTCTTCCCGACACCCTGCGGAGAGGGAGATCATCACCGGAGGCCTCTATATCACCATGCCCGCCTCCGGAGTGATGCGTGAGTAGTTCATCCTTGGACTACGGGTGCATAGCAGTAGGTAGATGGTTGTCTCTCCACTTTGTGCTATCATGTTTAGATCTTGTGAGCTGCCTAACATGATCAAGATCATCTTATTGTAATGCTACATGTTGTGTTTGCTGGGATCTGATGAATAGTGATGTTATGATCAAGTTGTTTATCAATCTATCTACTGTTTTATTTATGTTCTTGCATGCTCTCCGTTGCTAGTAGATGCTTTGGCCAAGTAGATGCTTGTGACTCCAAGAGGGAGTATTTATGCTCGATTGTGGGTTCATGCCTCCAGTAATCTGGGTGAGTGACAAGAACATCTAAGGTTGTGGATGTGTTGTTGCCACTAGGAATAAAATAACTAATGCTTAGCTTAAGGGTACTGCTGTTAAGTCTAATGCGTTTGTTTACATTACACACTTTGCTTAATGCAATAATCTGTTGTTTGCAACTTAATACTAACGGGAGACACGGATGCTATCCCGGAAGTGGATTATTTAGGCATGGATGCAGCTGGTAAGCGGTCCATGTATTATGTTGTAATGCCCAATAAATATTACAATAAACTATCTTGTCATATATTGCATTGTCATGCGCTTACTATTTGTCAATTGCCCAGCTGTAATTTGTTTACCCAACATGCATGTTATCTTTTATGGAGAGACACCACTAGTGAACTGTGGACCCCGGTCCATTCTTTTACACTGATAAAAACACCAACTGCAATCATCTGTTCTCTGTTACTTTACGCATTTTTTATTATTCTCCACACCATACGTTTAATCCTTTTTATTCAGCAAGCTGGGAAGATTGACAAACTTCCTGTTTCGTTGGGGCAAAGTAGTTTTATTGTGTTGTGTGCAGGTCCACGTCAACCACCAAATCATCTGACATTGCGCCGTGCCATATTTTCTGGTACCGTTGACAACATTCTCAAGCACTTTTGACTCCTACTGGATTGATAATCTTGGTAGATATCAAGGGAAAATTGCTGCTGCACTACATCATACCTTTCTCTTGGGATCTCCCAACGAACGTGTGTTTTCACGTCATCAAGCACATTTTCTGGCGCCGTTGCCGGGTAGTCAAGAGGCTACAGCAAGGGGAGTCTCACACTTCCAATCTCAATACTTTGTTTTTGTCTTGCTTAGTTTATTTTATTTTATCTTGTTTGCTTTTAAAAATCAAAAAACACAACAAAAAAATTTCCTACATCTAGTTAAATTTCGAGTTGTTATTTTCTGTTTATTCATCATGCTTTTTCCTAAGTTTGTCATGAAAGAAATAGAAGTAGGAAGTGGTTCTGTCATTGGAAGGGATAACATTGAAGATTTTTTTAATCATGTAAGAAGGTGTGATGATTTTGAGGATAGATCTTTGGTTGAGCTTGCTTATAACTATAAAATTGCTATAGCTTCTTTGGTACACATGTTTGAGGCTAGATTTGTGAACCTTAATCCCATGTTGCAGCAAATGTTTCTTAAACTTGATAGTATAGAAGATGGGGAGAAAAAGGATTTCGTGTTGGAAACTATGCTAAAAGAATTTGGTGATGTTGCTAGAGAAGCTAGAAAAGTTTTTGCTCGTTATAAGATGCTTGATTGTTACATTAACGTTAAAGATACACTAGAAACTCTGGAACTTGACACTATGAAATATACTAGGAGACCCGAATACAAGGGAGAGGTAGAAATACCTATTCCATTTAAACTTATGGGAATGCATGATGCTATAGAAAAGAATTTTGAATGGATCGTCCTTGAAAACCTTTTTGATGAGGAAAGTAGACCTAAGAGAAGCGATAAAGGAGAATCTGAAACCTACATAAATAAGATACAATGCATTTCTGAAAAGTTTTCTGATCTTTCTTTGGAAGGTGCTCTTGATAATACTTGATTTTTGCTTTGTGCCTTGCTAAAAGGCGTTAAAGAAAAGCGCTTATGGGAGGCAACCCATTTTATTTTCTGTTATTTTATTTTGTTGAGTCAAGGAATTAGCTTACTTCTGTAATAATTCCTTTGTATCTTTTATTTTTTGTTTTGTTGTGCCAAGAAGAGCCTCTAATAGCAAGATAGCACTAAAAGTTTAGTTTGCTGTCTAGAAACAGATTATGTGCCTCACGGTAAAAATTCGTGAAAAATCACGGAACAGTATTTTAACCTGTAAAGTTTTGTGCAGAAGCCTGAGCTTTTTACCTATCTTTCGTTAGTTCAGCGTTTTCTGATTTGAGCGACGTAAGTGCCTCGAAAAAATTCGTCTTCACGGATTGTTCTGGTTTTGACAGATTCTGTCTAGTTTTGCATTCTCTCTTTTACAAGTGTTAAGTGAAATTCTTTAAAGGTGGAAGAGCTTCACATAAGGCTAGTAAACAGTAGCTAATGTTTAAAATGATGTTTATAATGTGTCTTTACAGAACCAAGTGAGATTATGATTTGATGCACTAACCCTCTAATGAAGTTTACTCTGAGTTTGGTGTGAAGAAAGTTTTCAAGTATTAAGAGAGAAGGGTGATAAAATAAGATCAAGAAGAGTGAAGAGCTTAAGCTTGGGGAGGCTCCCCTGGACCTCCCCAACATATTTCAAGAAGACTCAAGCGTCTAACCTTGGGGATGCCCAAGGCACCCCTTCTTCATCGACAAATTATCAGGTCATCTCTAGTGAAACTATTTTTATTTCTTCACATTTTAAGTGTTGTTCTTGGAGCGTCTGTGTGTTTTATTTTCAGTTTGTTTATGTTTTGTTCTCTGGTCATAACTAGTTGGACCCTAACACTCTTGTTTGGGAGAGAGACACGCTCCACTTTTTCATTAGAATACTCCTATTCTTCACTTATACTTGTTGAGTATTCTTGTCTAGCGCTGCTATGCTTCTGGTTCTTATTTTTTCATGTATCTCTTGTTCAGAGCTATTAGTTCTTTTGAAGAAGTACTCTCTTGCTTCACTTATATTTGTTTGGAGAGTTGTTAAATAAATTGATTGGTGTTTGGTTGGAACAGAAAATGCTATGCGTGTGGTAATGGTATAAAGAAAATGCTTACATAGTCTTGTAGATCATTTGTTTTGAGTAATTTGATACTTTTCAATTGTTTTGAGTTATCAAGTAAGTAATGTTTAAACTTGTGTATCATGTAAGTAAAGGCTCATTAGTGAAGAACTACCGTTAAAGCTTGAAGTTATTTGATTTGTCATAATTGGTAGTTTCAAAGTCTAGATATTTTCTGTTAAAAGGATGCTTTGGTTAACAAGGAAGACAATGTGGAGTCTTATAGTTTTTTCTTATATGTTCATCATATGGTTCTTTTTATACCGGTTGACGTTATGTGTTTGCTTAAAATAACCTTGCTAGCCTAAACTCTGTACTGAGAGGGAATGCTTCTCGTGCATCCAAAACCTTGAGCCAAAATCCATGCCATCTGTGTCCACCATACCTACCTATATGTGGTATTTTCCTGCCACTTCAAGTAAATTTGTCTTGTGCTACCTTTAAATTATTCAAAACTGTTACTACTTCTTATTTGTGTCTCTGTTTACCAGCTCATGAGGAAGTAGTAGATCATCTTTATTACACTCTTCAATCAGACTTTACTCCAGACTAGCAGCATACATCTGCTTATCTATAATTTTGCAAAAAGAGCTGGCAGCGGGGTGCCCAGCCCCCTTAATTTACAACTTTCATCATAAACTCTCCTCACATTTTGTTCCTGTGCATTCAATCAAACATCTGCATGTGTAAACAAAGGAGAAAAGAGGAATGATCTGCTTGCTGCAGAAATAACGTTCCTCAATGGGAGCCGCTCTTAAAAAGTCTGGTTGGGGGGGGGGGGGGGGGTAATACTGTATTGTTTGCTACCATTCGTTGACCATTCACATGCACCTCTCAATATATATTTTTACTCTCTATATGTTTTCAAAAACTAAAAAGCTCTAGCACATGACATAATCCCTGCTTCCCTCTGCGAAGGGTCTTTCTTTTACTTTTATGTTGAGTCAGTTTTCCTACTCCTGTCTATTCTCCACAAGCAAACACTAGTGTCAACTTTTGTACAAGAATTGTTATATGTTAGCATATTAGACTAATTATGCTACTTTGTGTTGACAATATCCATGAGATAAATATGTTGAAAGTTGAACCAAATGCTGAAACTTAAATCTTTCTTTGTGTTGGTCAAACACTCTTAATTCAAAAATGTTGCTTGGTGAGCTAACTTTTATGCAAATTCTCATAGCTCATGTCTCCAAAGTACTATCCATGAAAAGTTTTTTACTTGTATGATATATTATGTTTACTCCTTGTTTACTTTTTAGCAACTATAGATAATTGACTTGGATCACTTCATTCAGTTCATGTGCTTTACACTACTATTTGATCAAGATTATGTTGGTAGCATGTCACTCCAAAAATTATATATTATCATTTACATACTCGAGGACGAGTAGGAACTAAGCTTGGGGAAGCTGATACGTCTCAAACATATGTATAATTTTTGATGTTCCATACTTGTTTTATACATATTGCTACATATTTTATATACACTTCATAGCATTTTTAATCATTTTCTGGAACTAACCTATTAACAAGATGCCACAGTGCCAGTTCCTGTTTTCTGTTGTTTTTCCGTTTCAGAAAAACTAATCAGGAAATATTCTCGGAATTGGACGAAAATCAACGGAGTCCAGTTTTTCACCGACACGAAGACGAAGTCCGAAGGGCGCACGAAGAAGCGACCCAGGGAAGCCAAACACCACTAGGCCGCGGCCCCCTGCCTGGCATGCCGTGGTGGTGTATGGGGCCCTCGGCTGGCCCCACGTGCCGCCCTTTCTCCTATATATTGTCTCCGTCCCGAAAACCCTAAATACCCGAGCATTATTCCACGAAAAGTTCCGTCGCCGCCGCCGTCGTCAACCCTGGTTCTGGAGGGTTCTGAAGCTCTTCCCGGCACCCTTCCGGAGAGGGAGATCATCACCGGAGGGCTCTACATCACCATGCCCGCCTCCGGAGTGATGCGTGAGTAGTTCATCCTTGGACTACGGGTGCATAGCAGTAGGTAGATGGTTGTCTCTCCACTTTGTGCTATCATGTTTAGATCTTGTGAGCTGCCTAACATGATCAAGATCATCTTATTGTAATGCTACATGTTGTGTTTGCTGGGATCCGATGAATAGTGATGTTATGATCAAGTTGTTTATCAATCTTTTTTTGAAACCAGTTGTTATGATCTACTGTTTTATCTATGTTCTTGCATGCTCTCCGTTGCTACTAGATGTTTTGGCCAAGTAGATGCTTGTGACTCCAAGTGGGAGTATTTATGCTCGATAGTGGGTTCATGCCTCCAGTAATCTGGGTGAGTGACAAGAACATCTAAGGTTGTGGATGTGCTGTTGCCACTAGGAATAAAATAACTAATACTTAGCTTAAGGGTACTGCTGTTATGTCTAATGCGTTTGTTTACATTACACACTTTGCTTAATGTAATAATCTGTTGTTTGCAACTTAATACTAACGGGAGATACGGATGCTATCCCGCAAGTGGATTATTTAGGCATGGATGCAGCTGCAAGTGTACGATCCGGTGTTAGCTGGGAAGCAAAAGGTCGGGAACGCTAGCCGAGCCAATGGAGACCCCGGCCCAGGTGATGCAAGCCGAGCTAAGGGCCGTTCAGCTCAGGGAAATCAGAACGGTGGGCAAGCAGCGTCGGCTGGCCGAGGTAAACCACCTCAGCCCCCGAGGCATCAGCAGCAACCCCGGCCGCAGGAGCAGTATCAGCAAGAGCCGGAGTATGTTCCGCAGCCGAAGAACGTCGGTCGAGGTGGCGACCGATATGATGATGGAAATTCAGCCATGGAGCGGGCTGGATTCTATAGAGTGGATGGTGCATTGGGAGAGCGTATCGGAGCTCGGACGTTGCCTACAGGTGATGCGCGCTACAAGCTAGATCGGATTTACATGTCCGAGAATTGGAGGAGGAAGGCCCTCCTGGTCCGGCGTGTTTTGGACCTCGGATCATGAAGGAACCACCTCCACCGGTGTCTCAGTTTCAGTTGGGTCGGAGTACCAGGCCGTACAATGGGAGCACCAAGCCGCAAGATTGGCTAGCTGATTATGTTTCAGCAGTATACATTGCGGGGGGCAATCGCCGATGGGCGGTCCGGTATCTCCCGCACATGTTGGAAGGTCCTGCTCGGATCTGGCTGAACAATCTGCCGGAGAATAGCATCGATTGCTGGCTGGATTTAGAGGAGGCATTCAATAGCAACTTCGCCAGCACTTACAGGAGGCCAAACCGACCTCAGCTTTTGCAGGCGTGCAAGCAGGAGGACAATGAGACTGACCGAGAATTCTTGACTCGGTGGAGCAATGTTCGGAACTCCTGTGAGGGAGTTATCGAAGCACAGGCTATAGCGTGGTTTGCTGATGGATGTCGGTATGGTAGCATGTTGTGGCAGAGGCTCCAGAGAGATATGCCAAAGACTCTGGCCGAGACGATTCGGATAGCTGATTCCTATGCCCTTGGCGATCCGATGCAGCCTCTGCTGGATGGGAATGCCCGGAACAGGAGGAATCCGATGAACAACCGCAACAACGGACCGAGGTTTGATAACCGTCAAGAGTTCGGGCAGAAGAGGAGAGAACCAGATTTCCAAGTCAATGCTGTAAACCCAAGTCAGTCCGGACCTGGAGGCGCCCAGAAACCGAAGACTGAGGGTCAGGCGTGGACTCCGAACCAGAACCAGAATCAGGGAGGTGGTGCGAAGCAGTGGCAGGAGGCCGGACCACCTGTGACTTACGAGTCATTGGTGAATGGACCATGTATCTATCATGGCAGGAATGGCAGAACACCCAACCATACCACTCTGCAGTGTAGTTTTCATCACCGAACCGCTGCAGAAGGGGCGAAAGCTGGGGCAAACCGGAGTGGGCCACCGAACCAATGGCGTAGACCTCAATATCCGAACACGCAGCAGCAGCATAAGCCGACCATAGCGGCGCAGAATCAGAGCTTAACCGGAGCAAATTCAACCCCGGTGCATGCGGCCCAAAATCAGAAGACGGTGCAGGCGAAACCGGTGAATGCAGTGAGTGCCCAGGGCAACAACAACAACGGTGGTGCCGGCCAAAGCCAAACGTGGTCCTTTGAGAATCAGAGGTATGAGAACCCCGGTAATGATTATAGGGAAGTACATCAGAGCTACGTGGTGTTTGTGACTGAGTCAACTGATAAGAAGAGTATGCTGAGGCGTGCCAAGGAGGTGAATGCAGTATCTCCGGCGGTGGTGAAATACATGAACTGGTCCGAGCAAGAGATCACTTGGAGCAGGCAAGATACACCTCGGATCATGCCGAGCCCTGGAAACTATGCACTGGTGGTGGATCCGACGTTTTGTGGGCCGACCAACAATGTGAGATTCACCCGAGTCTTGGTGGACAATGGGAGTGCCATAAATATCATGTACCGAGACACAATGGTCAAGCTGGGATACTCACCGAACCAGTTGCAGCCTAGCAGCTGTACATTTCACGGTATTGTGCCCGGGGTCTCTTGTGCACCTATGGGAAAGATTTGGGTCGACGTGGGTTTTGGTACCCGAGATAACAGCCGAGTTGAAAGTCTTGAGTTCGAGGTTGTGGACTTGCAGAGCCCTTACCATGCCTTGCTGGGAAGGCCAGCCTTGGCCAAGTTCATGATCTCCACTCATGTGGCTTACCTAAAGATGAAAATGCCGGGGCCCAAGGGAATAATAACCATTTCTGGTGACTACAAGAAGGCTATGCAATGTGCCTCGGCGGGATCCAGTTTAGCCGAGTCCTTGGTGATCGCGGCGGAGAAGAAGCAACTTCAGAAGGTGGTGGCAATGGCGCAGTCTACTCAGCTCGGCATGTCCGGACTAATTACTCCGGACATGAGCGCTTCATTCGAGGTGCCCAAGGAGACCAAGAAAATCCCGCTGGACTCGGAGAACCCGGAGCGTTTCGCCATCATTGGTACTGGCATGGACGAGAAATAGGAAAGCGCGCTCTGTCACTTCCTCCGTGAGAATCGGGACATTTTTGCATGGTCGGCTAAAGACCTGCCAGGTGTTCCGAGGGAGTTGGCAGAGCACTCTTTGTTTGTTCGGCCAGAGGTGAAACCAGTGCGTCAACCGACGCGGCGGCTCTCAGATGACCGAAGAAAGGTGGTACTCGAAGAACTGGCGAAGTTACTGGCTGCAGGCTTCATCATGGAAGTGCTGCATCCGGACTGGATATCTAATCCAGTCCTCGTGGAGAAAAAGAAGGACGAACCGGCGGTAGTCAAGGTGTGGCGCATGTGCATTGACTTCACCAACCTGAACAAGGCGTGCCCGAAGGATCCCTTTCCTTTACCTCGGATTGATCAAGTGATCGATTCTACGGCTGGATGTGAGCTGTTGTCTTTTATTGATGCATATTCTGGTTTTCACCAGATCCCACTGAACACTGATGATCAAATAAAGACTGCCTTTATTACCCCGTACGGGGCGTATTGCTATCGTGTCATGTGTTTCGGTTTGAGAAATGCCGGGGCAACTTATCAAAGGTGTATGCAGAAGTGCTTACATTCTCAAATGGGCAAGAATGTGCAAGTGTATGTCGATGACATTGTTATCAAAACTAAAAAGAAGCATACTCTCATCGAAGACCTCGAAGAGACATTTGCAAATTTAAGAAAGTATCGGTTGAAACTTAACCCGGACAAGTGCACCTTTGGTGTCCCGGCTGGAAAATTGCTCGGTTTCCTCGTATCGAGCCGAGGTATAGAAGTTAACCCGGCTAAGATCCGAGCTATCGAAAGAATGAAGTTGCCGAACTGTTTAAAAGATGTGCAGAAGTTCACGGGATGCCTTGCATCTTTAAGTCGGTTTGTAAGTCGGCTAGGAGAAAAAGCCTTACCATTGTATCAACTTATGAAGAAAAGTACCAGTTTCACTTGGACCCCGCAGGCGGACGCGGCGTTCAATGAGCTGAAGAAGATGTTGTCCACTGCTCCGGTGTTGGCATCCCCTTTGCAGAATGAACCGATGTTGATATACATTGCGGCTACAAACCGGGTCGTAAGTGTTGCAGTGGTGGTGGAGCGAGACGAAGGAGGCAAATCGGTGCAGAGACCAATCTACTACCTGAGCGAGGTGATATCCACGTCGAAGCAAAACTACCCCCACTACCAGAAGATGACGTACGGAGTATACCTGGCGGTTAAGAAACTGAAGCATTACTTCCAAGAGCATCCCATGACGGTGGTATGTGATGCTCCAATCTCGGAGATCATCGGATGCAAGGACGCAACTGGGCGAGTTGCCAAATGGGCGATCGAGGTATCTCCATACACTCCGCATTATGAAAGGCGAGATGCAATCAAGTCGCAGGCGCTGCCGGACTTTTTATGCGATTGGGCCGAGATGCAATATGAGCCGCCCTTGCCGGACTATAATTATTGGAAGATGCACTTTGATGGGTCCAAGACCAAGGTCGGATTAGGTGCCGGCGTAGTCCTAACCTCGCCGAAGCAAGACCAGTTGAAGTATGTGCTGCAAATCCATTTCTCGGCGTCGAACAACGTGGCGGAGTATGAGGCCCTGATCCATGGGCTCAAGGTGGCAAAGGAGATAGGTGTCCGGCGTATAGAATGCTTCGGCGATTCAGCTTTGGTGGTGCATCAATCCACCGGCACTTGGGATGCGTTGGATGCGAACATGGAGTTGTATCGGTTTCATGTGCAAAAGGTGTCTGGGTTCTTCGAAGGATGTGAGTACAAGCACATACCTCGGGGGGAGAATGAAGCCGCCGACGTATTGTCCAAGCTCGGTTCATCCAAAGAACCGGTGCCACCGGGGATAGCGCTGAACCATTTGAGAACTCCTTCAATCAAGCCCTCGCCTGACTCCGAGTCAATTTTCTTACCGCCAAGTTCGGAGTCTGAGCCTATTCCTATGGAGGTAGACGTCGGATGCGTTTGGCCGGACTCGGGGACTGCTTCGCAGTATCCGAGGACTGATGGAGCTTTTCCTATGGAGATAGATGATGGGAACTTCGGGTCTGACCCGGGGACTTCGCACCAACACTCGGGGACTGGCCGAGCAATGGTGGAGGAAATCATGAAGGAGATCATGGCGACCGAACCAATGGAGATAGATGAGAGGCTTTTTCCTCTGCATCCAGTGCCGGAATGGGCGGAGCAGATCATGAACTTCATAGCCGATGGAAGTTTGCCAAGTGATACAACCGAGGCAAGGAGAATCCAGAGGAGAGCTAAGGGATACACCATCATCAACAAGGAGCTATACAAGAGAAGTGTGACCGAGGTGTTGCAGAGGTGTGTCGAACCAGCTGAAGGCAAGGAGATGCTTTTAGAAATCCACCAAGGAGAATGTGGACATCATTGCAGCACAAGAGCTCTGGTGGCCAAGGTGTTCCGGCACGGGTTCTATTGGCCCACCGCCAATGCCGATGCAGAAGATATAGTTCGGAAATGTGAAGGGTGCCAAAGGTTCGCCAAGCAGCAGCACATGCCAGCTTCGGCGCTCAAGACCATTCCTATCACGTGGC
This sequence comes from Poa pratensis, assembly GCA_947311845.1. Lineage (NCBI taxonomy): Eukaryota > Viridiplantae > Streptophyta > Magnoliopsida > Poales > Poaceae > Poa > Poa pratensis. Next base: position 16,047,353 of record CAMZMU010000111.1, read on the forward strand.
CCTTTGCAGTTTGGTGTCTGGACATGGTGGGAGAATTCAAGCCAGCCCGAGGCAATATGACTCACATACTGGTGATGGTGGACAAATTCACTAAGTGGATCGAGGTGAAGCCAATCCGAAAAGTGGATGGTCATACGGCGGTGACCTTTTTGAAGGAAATAATCCTGAGATACGGATATCCTCATAGTATCATTACAGACAACGGCACGAACTTTGCTGTCGGAGAGTTTGCTCGGTTCTGCATGAGTAAGGGAATTCGACTTGACGTAGCCTCGGTGGCTCACCCACAGGCTAATGGGCAAGTAGAGAGGTCAAATGCATTGGTATTGGCCGGAATCAAAGCTCGGTTGGTAGAACCACTGTTGAAAACACCGGGGTGTTGGATCGATGAGATACCAGCAGTTCTGTGGGGTCTAAGGACCACACCGAACAGATCAACTGGCTATACGCCATTTTTCATGGTCTATGGGGCCGAGGCAATGCTGCCAACCGACATTGAATATGATGCGCCCAGAGTGGCAATGTACACAGAAGCCGAGGCTAAAGAAGCTCGGGAAGATGCTGTAGATTGCTCGAGGAAGCAAGAGAATTGGCCTTATCTCGGTCAGCAATATATCAGCAGGGTCTCCGACGTTATCAAAGTCGGCATGTAAAACCCCGAAAGTTTAATGAAGGAGATCTAGTGCTGAGGCTTGTTCAGCGCAGCAAAGGTCGGCACAAGTTGTCACCTCCATGGGAGGGACCATACATTGTGAGCCGAGCTTTGCACAATGATTCGTACTATCTTATAGATGCACAGGAGCCAAGGGGAGATGGGCTGGATAGACCCGATGCGGAGCTTCAGCGTCCATGGAATGTAGCTCTACTCCGACCCTTCTACTGTTGAAGGAAGTAATGTATGTACCTCGGCTGATCTTTAAATAAAAACTTCGGCACCTCGAGAGTGAGCTCGGGGACTGCCTCGCTCTTATGATTGCATGTTTCTTTTTGTTTGTACTCTTTCTTCGTTCGTATGCCGAACTATTTTGAACCTCGTCTCAAACTTCAAGTACTGTATGCTATGTAACTAATCTTGTGACTCGACTGACGAACGCCAGCATGGCAGTCAAGAGCAAAGACGAAAGAACATGGGAAACATGAAAATGAACTCGGGGACTCGGTCCAAAAAGACAGTTCGGCATATGTCGTTTACTAACCCCTGTTTTTACTTCTTTTTTATGTCGGATGACTTTGAAACATACCTCGGAATTTACCAAGTACTGTATGCTATGAACAACAATCTTGTGACTCGACTGTCGAACGCCAGAATGGCAGACAAGAGCAAAGAATGCCAAATATAGTAAACACGAAAGTAAACTCGAGCAATCATTCAAAAGGATTCGACATAAAGCTTAGAAAAGCATGGTTCGAATGAGCATGATAGTAATAGAGGTAGCAAAGGAACTACTTAAGTTTGATTACATCTGCGTCCCGGCATACCGGGGATTTAATGAAGTTTTTTGGCCAAGCATAAGTTCAGGTCGAGGCATCAGGAATTACGTCGGCAGCAGCCGATGTAGCAGGGATTTCGTCCGGAGCCGAGGTAGCCTGGGAAGTGCTGGCAACGTCGGCAGTAACCTCGGCACCAGGTTGTGGAGAAGCCTCGGTTTCTGCTTCGCGGGTTTCACCGCCGTCACCTTGCTCGGCCTCGACGTCGGATTCTGTTTCGTATTCCTCGTCTTCTGGCTCGTAATCCTCGGCGTCGGAGTAGGTGTCTCCTTCGCTCAAGTTCTTCGTGGTGGCATATCCAGCAAAGTAGTTGGCCATCTTTTGGCGGCGCGCGACAAGGATCGGGTCGGACGACCAAGGTGAGCCTCGCCGGAGAGTGTTCATCTTCTCGAGGTCGATCTTCTCGCACCAAGTCATGATAAACCTGAGAGCGGCATCAGCTCCAGCGCGAGCTGAAGATGAGCGCCACTCTCGCAATCTTCTTTCGGTGTCGCGAAGCTGGGCGGCGAGCTCGGGCGTAGATTTGGGAGCGTCGGCAAGAGGCCATAAGGCTCGGAAAGCAGACCACCTGCATCAAGAAGTTCCGACCCAATGGTTTTCAAGGGATTGATCCGAGCCTTGATGGCCACGATGTGGTCCTCAACGGTCCAGACGGGGTTCGTCTCTTACGCCTCTCCCTGTGCCGAGCAGTGATACTGCGGGCCGAGACTTGGGTGTAGGTGAAATGCTCTGCAGAAGGATAGCATGTTAATAATGAAAGAGATAGTTCGGCAAAGAGCCGGTGGAGGACAAAGCAAAGCTAAGGGGGCAAGAAACTTACCGTCCATCTCGCGGTTGATAGTTTGCAGCGTCGGGAGAAACTGGTTGACCTGCGCTTGCAGAGCTTCCAAAGCCTCTGTGGCCGAGGTGGCGCGGGTCTCGGCTAACTGGAGCGCTTCCTGGTGATCCTTGGCGGCATCCTCCCGAAGTTTCTTCTCTGTTTCGACAACACTGGCCTTTTCCGCCTGCAGCTGCTCTTTTTCAGACGTCCGCAGCTCAGTGATGCGCTTGAGCTCCTTTACCAGACGAGCTACTTCGGCTTTCTCTTGTTGTAGCTTCTCGTCCAAAGAGTTCTTTTCTGCAAGGACGGCCTTGTGCTCGTCGTGGAGTTTCTTGTGGTCAAACAAGAGGGTATGAAAGATATCCGTGCGGACGTTCATAGTATTCTGCAAGGAAGAAAAACATAGCTCGGTTAGAAAGGCTATACCTCGACAAGAGTCTCGGGGACTCGGAGTCAAATCATTGGGAAAATGTTGCCGGGGTATGCCTCGACAGGAGTCTCGGGGACTCGTACCCGAGGTGCATGCTAAAGTAAGATAAAATGGTTTGGATACGTCGGATGAAAATGGAAAGTTGAGATTCAAGCCAAACAATTTTAACTCCGGCGGAGCGTCAATAGTTTACCTCGAATCTCGGGGACTGGGAATGGTGGATATTAGATGAGATACTGCATGAAAGTAAAGAGAATAGGACTTACGTCGATGTTTTGAGCAGCACGCAGGGCAGCAGTTTGTAGATCATATACGCTTCGGCCGCAGGCGCTGTTTCCCGCAGGATGCTCAGCCACCGGAGCAGCTAGGGAGGCCGAGGAGACCTCGTCTGCAGAATTCCAGTCTGCATTGTAGTGTTCCAAGGAGCCGAGGCTCTGGTCACTGTCAGTGCGCAGAGGAGGAAATCCCCACGGTCCGCCCTGCTCGATGCCCCTAACCGAGGCCTCCAAGGCCAAAGCAGCCTCGGAGCTTGAAGCAGGCCGGTTATCCAATATAAGAGATGCCCTCCGAGCATATTCTTCGGCCGGAGGGGCAGTCTCATCAACGGGTGCGGCGAATGGAGGAATTCGGCGTGTCACCGGGGGAGGAGACCTCGGTTGCATCCTTGAAGGAGAAGAGATAGTCAGGGTGCCAGACCCAGATGTTGGTTTGGGGGTGACCTTAGACTTCACCGTCTCTTTCTCTTTCTCCTTGCCCTTCTCCAACGGCAAGGTAGTCTGGCGAACTGGTTTTTGGGGCTGTTGCTTGGGCTGTTGCTTGCTGTTGCTTCTGCTGTTGCTGCTGTTGGTTGCGGGCAGTCTGGCTGCGGGGGGAGAGTCGAGGCTCCGGCAAGGCGGTAGCCGGAGTTCTGGCGCGATTGGTCCCCGCATCCGTTTGAGGACGCGGAGAAGTCTGACCTCGGGTGGGGGCAGATTTCCCCAAGGCCGGGCCAGACCTCGGTGGAGGAGATCCGGGGCGAGAGTTCGTCGGGGTGGTCGTGGCTTCAGAGGCACCAACGGGTGCAGTCATGGAGGATACCTCCTGATCCACGTCTATGGGGTCACTGCAACGAAAGAAGATGGTCAAGTGTTAATACCGAGATAATATGTTTAAGCAACAAACATTGTTGGCTATAGAAGCAAAGCATTACCCATCCGAGGTAGGAAACCTCTTGCCCCCTCGGGCATGAGGAGGATTTCCGGACTTCTTCAGCCGACGTCTCTTGACCGGAGCCTCAGTGGGTCCGGAGGCTCCAGTGGCGGATGGTTCGGCGGCCGAAGTTGCGGCACCAGCGCGTTTCCGGCTGGTTGCTGGAGTAAAGTTCGGAAGGTGAGGAAGGCAGGAGATAGGTACCGCGTTTATTGGTTCCATGACGAGAAACCCCTCCTCGTCATCCGAAATCTCTTGAACTGAAGCTTGTGCTTGAGGCTTACCCGCGGTGGTGATGCGGGCCGAGGCAATGGGCATATAATCCTCGTCGTCAGGGTCCACGTTGGATGGTGGGTCCTCGACAGGGAGATCCTTGCCGAAGTGGTCCGCAGGATGGACTCCATCCTCGGCGGTCTGGCGGGAGAACAGCTGTATGGCAGACATATGAAAAGGAGTTAGGAAGAAAATTGTCAAGATGAACGTCGGTAGCAAGACCTCGGTGGTAAAGGAGTACGAAGAAAACGTCGGAATAGCGTACCTGTTTCGCTGGCTTGGTCCGGTAGTGGGGTTCCCTTCCCCATGTCCAAGCGTCAGGGATCTTGGACTTGGTGATAGCTCGGACTCGCCGAGCTACCGCGGCGTTGTCCAGTGCAACGTGCGTATGGCGGGTGGGGTCATAAAGACCGCTCATGTGGCAGATCTTGTGAGACCTCGCCTGGAGAGGGGAGACCCTGCGCTTCACGAATGTGCAGGCCAGGTCATCAGCCGTCAGGACTTTCCCGTCGTTTCCGGGGTCCTCCGGGTCCTGCCATTTCGCAATGTACCATGGATGGACTTGAGTTCGCCGTGTGAGGGGGAGTGTAGTCCCAGTTGAGCTGTTCTGTAGGAGGGCTGAGGTTAAACGCCGGCAGGTTGAGGAGGTCCTCTTCGCCGGAGTTCTTCACGTAAAACCACGTCCGGAGCCACTTGCGAACGGTGTCCGGAGTAGTGATACGTGGGAAGATGGAGTTTCGGCGAGGAGCTATGGTGGCAGCTCCGCAGGCGGTTAATTGCTTGGGCAGATCCTTGTTCTTTGGATCCGGGATCACTTGCCGCTTGAGTTGGAAGTAGCGAGAAAAGAGGTCTACCGTGGCTTTGAGGCCGAGGTATCCCTCAGAGAAGGAAACGATGCAGGAGAGAGTGGTGATGGCGTTGGCGGGGAGGTGATGAACCTGGAGTCCGAACTTGTCGAGGAAGCTCCGGAAGAAATCACTAACGGGCAGTCCGAAGCCGCGCTGGAAGTGCGCGACGAAGACCACCCGTTCCCCTTCCTTGACTTGAGGCTCGAGTTCGCCCTCTGGCAGGCGACATTCTACCCCGGCGGGAATCCGCCGAGTCGCCCTGAGCCACTGGATTTCGTCCGGAGTTACATCCGAACCTTCCCAGCCGGCTCGTTCTCCGACCTCCAGTTCGAGGTCTGGAACCTCGGTTTGTTCCGAAGTCTCAGGAGGAGACATCTCGGCAGAATCAATCTGCAGAGAATGCACAGAAGTTTAGCAAAGGAAAAAGTAAATCTGGAATCTAAGGCTATATCTGGCTAACTCAGGAGGAGTTGGACGGCTATCTAATGTACATAGAGGCACATATATGCTAGGCGAACGTCTGTCCGAGGTATGAAACTCATTTCTACCCAAAAAAGTATGCGAGTAAGATCTACCGGAGGAGGTAAATAGAATTTTATTCAAGAACATATGAAGAACCAAAGCGCGAAGAGGAAGAAACCTAGGCAATGCCTAGGGTATCAAGAAAGGGAGTACATACCGTGAAAACGAGGTGCTGAAGGGCGGCGCCGGTGACGCGGTCGCAGCGGCGACGAAGGAGCTGCTCGTCGGCGGCGGCGGGAACGCGTTTCTTCTCAACCGGAAGCGGCGGCGCTGGTGCGATGGAGGCGAGACGGCGAGTGAATGAGGAAGAAGAGGGAAGCACTGCCCTGGGCCCGTATTTATAACCGCGGGCGGTAACTGCGCACTACCGCGCGGTTATCGGAGCGGCGAGTGGGATCGTTTGTGCACAATGGCCCACGTGGCACGAAGATAGCGGTGGGCGAGCAGGCCACAGGATCGGTTGCAGGAGGCAAACCGTCGTGCGGCGCGGTTACTGGAGCGCGAAGCGGCGCAAGCGGGAAACCTCCGCTGACGTGGGCCGCGTGGTGGAAAGCACTCGAGTGCTTTGACTATCGTGGACCAGGAAGTGACGGATGGGACACGTGAACAGTGTTCTCTGACCGAAGTCAGTAAGGATGCAGAAATCGAGGGGTTGACGTCCGAGATCTCGGCGGATACTTCGGAAAAGCAGCGTGGCCCGAGGAACAGACCGATGGATTTCTCGGGTATTGGTTCGGTAACCTGCAAAACATTGTAGCGCATGTGGTTTCGGGTTGAACCTGATGCGGCCTTTCATCCGAGGCTGCGAGACCACATCAGCTTCGGGGACTACTGTCGGGGGGTTACCCCCGGGTAGGGTAATGATGAGGTAAAGACATGTAAGGTTAAGGCAGTAAGCTGTCCGAGGGAACGATTGAGCAAGGACGCAGGAGGCGTCATCCGACGTAAGGTGTACGTCCGAGGTATACTTTCCGAGGTATATCCTCCGAGGTATCAACCTCGGGGCAGTCAGCTAGCTACCACAGGAATAAGATATTCTCTACCGAGGTATATGATCAGGAGTGTTATCCGAGGTTGGCAGCAAGGATCGAGGCATGTCAGAGAGGTCACGGGTGCCGCAGAGCTCGTAGCCCGAGGCTTCAGAGGACGGCGAGGTCCGTCCACGGGTTTCCCGGAAGCTCGGGGGCCTAGGAGCTGACTCGGCTATTTCGGGAAAGGTCTACAGGCTAGACCTCGGCAGGCTACTGAAGTATGACCGAAGAGGAAAGCTAGGCCTGGCTGGCCTGACAGTCCGGCCGTTGGGCTGGCAGGAGGCAGAGGCTTGTCTTCTACCTTTTGGCCATGCCATTGTCAGTTGTAGGCAGGGGTAAAAATGTACTTCGGCCTGTGTATATATGCGGCATCTCTACCTCCAGAGAGAGAGGCACAAACCCTAGCTCATTTCCCCCTTCGTAGTTTCACCTTCTACCTCGAGCTCTCACTTTGGTAGCAACATACAGCTCGAGGAGCACCTTGTACCGAGAACCACACTGATATATTGAGAGAGGCAAGGCAGGAGTAGGGGTTTTACTTCCTCACGAAGGCCCCGAACCTGGGTACATCGTGGTGTCTTTTGTGTTCTTGGCTTTCTTGGTTTCTTGTTCATGTTCTTGTGGTTTCTTGCATGTTCTTGCTTGTGCACGTCTTGAGTGCATAAACCCTCCCCGGATTCCCCCAACGACCGTTCGGCCCCAACTAAGCCATACCCATGGCATCTGCCGTGATCCCACCACGACAATGCAGCTGGTAAGCGGTCCATGTATTATGTTGTAATGCCTAATAAATAGTACACAAACTATCTTGTCATATATTGCATTGTCATGCGCTTGCTATTTGTCAATTGCCCAGCTGTAATTTGTTTACCCAACATGCATGTTATCTTTTATGGAGAGACACCACAAGTGAACTGTGGACCCCGGTTCATTCTTTTACACTGATAAAAACACCAACTGCAATCATCTGTTCTCTGTTACTTTGTGCATTTATTATTATTCTCCACACCATACGTTTAATCCTTTGTATTTAGCAAGCCGGGAAGATTGACAACCTTCCTGTTTCGTTGGGGCAAAGTAGTTTTATTGTGTTGTGTGCAGGTCCACGTCAACCGCCAAATCATCTGACATTGCGCCGTGCCATATTTTCTGGTACCGTTGACAACCTTCTGAAGCACTTTTGACTCCTACTGGATTGATAACCTTGGTAGATATCAAGAGAAAATTGCTGCTGCACTACATCATACCTTCCTCTTAGGGTCTCCCAACGAATGTGTGTTTTCACGTCATCACGCGACGCGTCTCGACGGACGTGGCCCAGATCTACTGAGAGGTGGCGGCACCGCTGCCGTGGAGCGACGTGCACCTCCCGGGCGGGTGGCATCTCAACCGTCGCCGCGTCCCGGTGCCACCTGTTCCGCGCTCCGGCTGGCGCGCACGGACGAGATCCTGCGCCGGCGGTCGCTCCTGCCGCCGGACCTGGTCCACGACCCCGCCTACGCGCTCAACTCCCGGCTCTGGGACCGGTGGTTCGAGCTGGAGCACGACGAGCGACGGCAGCAAGCCTTCGCGGCGGTGGCGCCAGAGGGCTATCAGGGGCCACCAGAGGATGAAGACCCCGCCCTCGTTGGCCTCGAGCCAGACGTGGACTCGGACCTCGACTGGGAGGACCGCGCCGTGGACGACGACCTTGTCCCCGTGAAGATGGAGGAGGAAGCCGCGCCGCCCAACTGGACGGCGTACCGAGGCGCTGCGCCGGAGCCTCCCGTCGACGAGGGACGCCGAACTTCAGGCGGGCATCGACGCCTCCAACCTGGAGGAGCTGGTGCAGTGGCCTAATATTGGGTCCGCGCTCGGGCGTCGGCGGAGGAGGCGGCGAACCAAGCCCGCCTGGAGGAGGAGGCCGCGGCCGCCGAGCGCGCGAGGTGGCAGGTGCCGTGGTCACCGTGGCCAGAGGAGGGCGAGGGCCAGGCGTACGCGCCGTCACCGGCGTGGCCGCAGGATCCGAGGCGCCGAGCACGCCTCCTCCCGTGGCGCCAACCGGCGTGGCTGTAAGCGCCGCCTCCATACATCATCCTCTCCGACAACGAGGATGAGTAGGAGACCGCCGTGACGCCAAGGGGCCAGCCGGCGCCGCCCATTTTCCCTACGACGGCGCCGGCGCCGCCCATTCCCCACCGACGGAGCCATTTAGCTAGGCTCCTTTTTTTCTTTTAGTTTGTCTCACTAGCCCTTGGGGCCTAGAACTCATTTTCCACACCATACGTTTAATCCTTTGTTTTCAGCAAGCCAGTGAGATTGACAACCTCACTGTTTCGTTGAGGCAAAGTAGTTTGATTGTGTTGTGTGCAGATTCCACGTCAACAGTCCAGACTCCCTGCGATAGCTATTTTTCTGGCGCCGTTGACAACCTTCTGAAGAGTTGCTGCTCCTACTGTGTAACAGCCAGAAGTTCGGAAACCTAAAACCCGAGTAAATTTTTTCGCTTTTGTGTTGCATTGCATCATGGCATTCATGCATCATGTTGATACTAGGGAATTGTGCTAGGGAATTGTGGGTGTTGCTAGGGAATTGTGGAGGTTTGACAACATTTCAAAACCAAATTGCCAAATGTGCTCCAACAAATTTCAAATTAATGAAGGCACACAAACTTGCAAAATACAAATGCTTGACAACTGATATTTGTCAAGGAAGTTTCAAGAGTCCAAAATAATATTTTGAAATGGCTCTAAAAATAATAAAGGAACCACATTTTGAAATTTGGCAAAATGCCATAAACGAACCCTATGAACAAATGTTGTCCAAAACATTTTTTTGCAACACCAATTTTTGTGGTGCTTCTACATATTATGGGGAAGCTCCATGAATTTTCTCATATTTTTTCTAAATTGTTTAAGTGCCCTAATAAAATCAATGAAATGCTACTGGTTCTAATTTAAAACAGACGAGGGACTATCCGTGAGGGAACAATTATTGCAGGTTTTTTTTTCGAAAATCGCCGTCGTCTCTCTCTGGCACTGGCGCCATGCCGCCGTGCTCCTCCCGCGATGCACGCACGCGCCGGGGCCCCTCCTCTGCCTATTCCTGCGAGGAGGACAGCACCACCACGAGGCGCCTGCTCCTTCCCCCTAATCCACTCGCTCGGTTGACTCCTCTCTCTCCGCATCTCTCTCTCTCCACGAGCTCACCCCGAGCGCCATGGCCGTGTTTGACGCCGTCGCCTGAGTCTGCCCCGAGCGAAGCCAAGACCTCCAAAAGCTCCGCCGTGTCGACCTCCTCATCTCCGCCGAAGGAATCGGCGCGGGAGGCCCGAAATCGCCGTCGCCGCCAGTTCCTCTCCGGCCACGGCCGAGCTCCGCCGCTCGATTCCCGCCGCCGTGGTCCGTCTCCGACCTCGCCGTCTTCACAGCGAGCTCAGGGTGAGCTACTGAACCTCCCAATGCCCTCCTTTGCGTCGCTCGCGAGCGTAAGCTCGATTCCGTGGAAGCTCGCCGTCGCATCGCGTGTGGTACTCCTGCGTCGGATGTTCCGGGTCGGGATAGACCGGATAATCGGTTTAACCCAGTACATCGAACCACATGTTTTCCCTCCATCGGATTTTCCGATTTTCCAAACTTCGGATTATCCGATTTGTGCCAGTACCTCCCAAACTTCTAGTCCTTAGCCATTTCTGGAGAGCTGCTTCGATCGGATTTTCCGAGACAAAATAAATCGGATAATCCGATTCAATTCAGTCCCAAATAATTCCAAATCCAGTTCTTTTTCCCAAATATGGACAACTAATTACCATTGCTGTTTGAACTTAATTTGAAAGAGGACTTAATGAAAGAGTATTTTTAAAATGTAATAACTTGTTGTCGGTGCTTCAGAAAAATGTGTGTATTATACCAAAATGTCCGGAAAAATTGGGAGCTATTCATTAAAATCAATATCATAATATTTGATTACAAGAATGTGTTAATCTCCTGAACATTGCATCGGCACTGATCATGTCATTTCATCGGCAAGTTAACCCTAGGGTTCCAACCACCTTAACCAACAAGTAAGATGATTCATGACCTAACTTCACGGTATATCCGGGATGCGCCCCTCTAAGCACCCGAACTCCGTTTAATTTGAATAGTTGCATCATCCTCCTCCCGGGGATTTAAAATGTCATGTCATCATGTGTTTGCGCATTGTACCGATGTTATCCGTGGTTTTGATTGTTCCTCTCCGGTATTGTTTGTGCATCGGTAGATCAAGGAGTGGAAGTGCCCCCACAGTATTGTGAAGAGCCATACTACCAGCACGTGGATCAAGGCAAGCGTAATCCCCCCTCTGAGCATATCTTATCCTATGTTTCCGCAACTATTTTCTCCACTATAATATTGCATGCGGTTCCAATGTCAATTTTATTGGATTAGAGTATCCTATAGTTGCATTAAGATTCCGATGCCAATACCTGTTCCCCTCCTATTATCCATAGGATTGTATTGTTGGCCGAGATACTTACTATGCTATGTTGATGCTTAGCATGCTTAGTTAATTGCATAGCTATACGATGGATGGTTTTGTGTTGGAAACAGGTGATGAGATAAATGGGTGATGGTGGAGGAAATTGTGGTGACGGATAATAAAATGCTTAAAGGTGGGGATGAGAGGCCACTGTGGTTGTGGTGTTTTGTCTCGTTCTCGCCGCCTAGGTGCGAGTTCTATACCTCTTGAACCAAGACTGAGCGTGCAACCATGCGTGAGGCCTATGCATTCGCAGTGCAGGAACCCTCATAGACTAAATAACTCGGGCAGGGCTAGCCAGGGTCCTCTAGTTCGGGCTTCCATTTGCGCGTGCGTGATGATGGTGGGATGAACTGAGATGAGGATGGAGGTGTTAGGAAAATGAGTGGCCGTGGGGCGGGTGCTGAGGGCACTGGCAGTCCTGCCGCCACTGATGATCCTGGAAAGTCCTTAACGAGGGAGAAGTCGACACCGCTCCCACCCAGCCTCTCCTAGGAAGAGAGCTAAAGGCCAGGCAATGGGCCGGACGGTACGCGTGGCAAACATTTGTACACCCCTGCAGGGTAATCTTTTCGAAAAGCCGTGTCCGCGGTTATGGACGACTTGGGAAGTGAAGGTAAGATCATAGAATAACTTTAACGGAATGATTAAAAACTGGGTACTAGAGGTACCACTCACAAATGCAAGGTTAGCTTCCTCGAGGGTGATTCGGGGAGGTGCCTTTGATGAACAGGTACATTGGTTGATGATGAGAAAAGTGATCAAGTAAAGAGTTACTTCTTACCCCTCTTCAAAATACTTTGAATAGTCGATGCCTTGAGTTATGGTTTTCATAAATAAAATCAGCTTTATGCAAAACAGACATAAAACTTTGAAAGCTTCATCGAGCTAATGCTATATATATAATCTTGCGAGTTCGTCGAACTCAACGTCGTTTGTTTTGTTTTAGAGGAGGACCTCACCGACCTCGAAGGTGGGTTCTTTGTGGACGTCGACGAGTAGTCTGGGGTTCCCAGGTGGCAGCTTGGGACATCCCGGAACAGCTGGCGCTGGATGTTTATCTGTAGGCCTCTTAGGCCATAATTTGGATCTTGTTGTTTAGAACAACTTATTTTGCTTCCGCTTGTTGTAATGTTGGGTCTGTGACCTCTGGTTGTCATTTGCTATCTTTCTCTATTATAAGAGTTGAACTATAATGATTTGTGTCGTAGAGTCTGTGATGTGCCAGTTGTTCAACAAGTCTTGATCTCTCTATTATGTTTTGATAGTGTGTCTGGTGGTATCGGATAACCGGGGACACAGTATCACTGTATAGCAGTCGGGTCGGGGCGCCACATACTGGTTCGATAACCTTGGTTTCTTTCTGAGGGAAAACTTGCTGCTGACTACATCATACCTTCCTCTTGGGGTCTCCCAACGAACGTGTGTTTCACGTCATCAAGCTATTTTTCTGGCGCCATTGCCGGGGAGACAGCAGTCTTCTGCAAGGGGAGTTTCACGCTTCTAATCTCTTTACTTTGTTTTTGTCTTGCTTAGTTTATTTTATTTTATCTTGTTTGCTTTCAATTATCAAAAACACAAAAAAATTAGTTACTTGCATCTAGTTTATTTCGGTTTGTTATTATGTCTAGTTATTTATTTGCTATCAATGTCTTCTCTCTTTGAAACAAAATCTTATTGGCAAGTGGGTTCACGGAGGAACAACAAAATTATTATAAGGAATACTGCTTGTCTCAAAAAGGGAAATATTTATGGGAACAAATAAGTAGATTGAATTATTTTGCTAAAAACTTGTGCTCTACTTATGATGAATCCTACTGCTTTAATGAATCTTTATGTTGTAGAAGGCATAAACACCTCCCTTTCCAATGTGATTATAATGATAATGAAACTTTGGCTGCTTATGCTAAAGGAAATTATGACTTTGGTAATCTTGAGCGAATTGAAGAATTTTTTGTTTTTAAGGGTGCCTATGAAATTGCTGGTTATATTCAAAATGATGATTCTCCTTGTAGAACTGAGAATTATGCTATACTTGGTTATTGCCTTGAATATTAAATGATAATCCTTATATCACTGAATTTCTTGAGAAAACTTATTCTCCAGAACAACTTGCTACCTTTCAGGAACCTGTGGGAGAAGAAACTGCTGAAACTGAAAGCTCATTGGATGAAAAAGAGGAAGAGAGTGATGAACAAAAGGAGGATCTACCTTCTAATGATAGTAACTCTTTAACTCTTACATTATATGATTACCCTCCATGCCTACCTAAGGAGGAAGAGTGCTATATTGTTGAATGTCATGATTCTATTGAAATATCTCTTTTGATAAATTTGAAGTAAACACCTCCTTGACTCAAGTAAAAGGAAATTGCAGAAAGTAAAAATGTGCTCCCTAATGTTATATATGATAATGCTCTTGATGATGGTCCTATATTGCCTAATGATATTATTATACTACTATTGTCAAAAGTGGGTTTAATACCCCTGTTTTTGAGCTTAATAAAAATTATGTGTTTGTAGATCATGAAAAGCATGCTTTATGTGATAGTTATATTGTTGAGTTTGTTCATGATGCTACTGAAAGTTATTATGAGAGAGGAAAATATGGTTGTAAAAGTTTTCAAGTTACTAAAACACCTCTCTTTATGTTGAAAGTTTTGAAGTTGCATTTGTTTCATCTTTCTATGCTAGTTGCTTTATGCTTCAATAATTTATTTTTACAAGATTCCTTTGCATAGGAAGTGGGTTAGACTTAAATGTGTTTGATATTTGCCTCTTGATGCTCTCTTTTGTTTTTCAACTCTTATTCTTATGAGAGCATCATTAAAATCTTCTAGCCTAGCTAAAAGGCATTAAAGAAAGCGCTTTTGGGAGGCAACCCATTATCTTTTATTTTCAGTTTTTGTCAAGGAGTTTGTTTACTTCTGTAGCAACTCCTTTGTATCTTTATTTTCTCGCATTGTTGTGCCAAGAGTAGCCTCTAATGATAAGATGATGCTTAATTTTGATTGCTGCGCAGAAACAGATTTTTGCTGTTCACTGTACGAAATTCCTAAAATCACCAGATTGTTAAAAATCTGAAATTTTTTGAGTAATCTTTATGAATGTCTGAAACTTTCATTAGTTCAGAGTTTCTCGATCTGAGCGTCGTAAGTGCCTCGAAAAAATTCGTCTTTGCGGACTGTTCTGTTTTAGACAGATTATGCCTTTTTATTTTTCGCATTCTCTCTTTTACTAGTGTTGAGTGAAATTCTTTTTTGGGTGGAAGAGCTTCACATAACATCAGTGGCTGTAGCTAATGTTTAAAGTAACAAATCATATTGCGTCTTTATAGAACATGTGAATTTTTGATTATGCACTAACCCTCTAATGAGATCTACTTTGAGTTTGGTGTGACGGAAGTTTTCAAGGGTCAAGAGAGAAGGATGATATAATAGGATCAAGAAGAGTGAAGAGCTTAAGCTTGGGGAGGCTCCCATGGATCTCCCCAGCATATTTCAAGAAGACTCAAGCGTCTAAGCTTGGGGATGCCCAAGGCATCCCCTTCTTCATCGTCAAAATTATCAGGTCATCTCTAGTGAAACTATATTTTAATTCTTTCACATCATATGTGCTTTTCTTGGAGCGTCTGTGTGCTTTTTATTTTCAGTATTGCACTTTATTTTCAATAAAGCTTGACTGGACCCTAGCATTCTTGATTGGGAGAGAGACACGCTCCGCTTTTTCATGAGAATACTCCTATTCTTCACTTATATTTGTTGAGTATTCATATCTAGCGCTGTTCAGCTTTTAGCTCTTGTTTTCATGTATCTCTTGTCAGAGCTATTAGCTTTCTTTTGTAGAAAGTACTCTCTTGCTTCACTTATATTTGTTTGGAGAGTTGATGAAATAAATTGATTGGTGTTTGGTTGGTTCAGAAAATGTTGCATGTGGTAATTGGTATAAGGAAAAACTTGCTTAATCTTGTAGATCACTAAAATGGATAACTTGATGCTTGTCAATTGTTTTGAGTTAACAAGTAGATCATGATTAAATTGTGCATCACATGAGTTAAGCCTATTAGTGAAGAACTACCGTAAAGCTTGTTGAAAATTTGGTTTGCATCGGTGGTACCTCTAAGGTCTAGATATTTTCTAATAACAGGGTTTGGTTAACAAGGAAGACGGTATGAAGTCTTATAACGTTTGCAATATGTTTGTCATATAAAACTTGGTGTACGGGTTGATATTCTTGTTTGCTTACATAACCTTGCTAGCCTAAACTCTGTACTGAGAGGGAATGCTTCTCGTGCATCCAAATCCTTGAGCCAAAATCCATGCCATTTGTGTCCACCATAACTACCTATATGTGGTATTTCCTTGCCACTCCAAGTAAATTTTTCATGTGCTACCTTTAAATTATTCAAAATGTTATTATTCCCTTTTTGTGTCAATGTTTACTAGCTCATGAGGAATTAGTGTGGTTATTCTTTATTCTATTTGTCGAGTGGACTTTTACACCTGGACTAGTGGCATATACATCCGCTTATCCAATAACTTGCAAAAAGAGCTGGCAACGGGGTGCCCAGTCCCAATTAATTACAACTTTAACCAATTAATTCTCTTCACACTTTTGCCCTGATTCATCAGTAAGCAATGACAAACAGTGAAATACCTGAATGTGTGTAAACCAAAGAGAAAGAGGGATGATCTGCCTTGCTGGTAGAAATAACGTCCTTCATGGGAGCCGCTCTTAAAAGTCCGTTCGACAGGTAGAATACTGTTCTCACCCGCTACCATTCGTTGACAATTAACAAACACCTCTCAAAAATAGATACTCCTCCATGGTATGTGATTGATGGAAGGCACCCGAGGATTCGGTTAGCCATGGCTTGTGTTAGCAAGGTTGGGAGGAGTATCAAATATTTTATGCAATCTCTATATGCTTTCAAAAACCTAAAAGCTCTAGCACATGATTTAATCCCTGCTTCCCTCTGCGAAGGGCCTTTCTTTTACTTTTATGTTGAGTCAGTTTTCCTATTCTTTCTGTCTTCCACAAGCAAACACTAGTGTCAACTTTGTTACAACATGCGTTATATGCAATGTATTGGACTTGTTATACTACTTTGTGTTGACAATATCCATGAGATAAATATGTTGAAAGTTGAAGCAAATGCTGAAACTAAATTCTTCCTTTGTGTTGATTAAATACCTTTTTTAGAAACTATTGCTTTATGAGTTAACACTTATGCAAAACTGTTTGATGCTTGTCTCGAAAGTACTATTCATGAAAACGTTTAGCTTGTGTGATTCATTGTTTACTCATTATCTATTTGTAGCAAATTATAGACCATTGACTTGGATCACTTCATTCATTTACATGTGCCTTGCAATATTATATGATCAAGATTATGATAGTAGCATGTCACCTCAAAAATTATTTTTTTTTTTATCGTTTACCTACTCGAGGACGAGTAGGAACTAAGCTTGGGGATGCTGATACGTCTCAAACGTATCTATAATTTTTGATGTTCCATGCTTGTTTTATACCAATTGCTACATGTTTTGCATCTACTTTATATCACTTTTATACATTTTTTGGGACTAACCTATTAACAAGATGCCGAAGTGCCAGTTCCTGTTTTCTGCTGTTTTTGTATTCCAGAAAAGCTAGTCTGGAAATATTCTCGGAATTGGACGAAACTACACGGGGGTCCCTATTTTTCCAGAACACACCTGACGGAGCGAAGGAGCAGCAGAGGAGGGCCACCAGGGCCACACGCCAGGGCGCGGCCCCCCTCTGCCGCGCCCTGGGGTGGTGTGGGCCCCTCGGGGGTCCGCAGCCGCCGCCCTTTCGCCTACTTATTCCCCCCGACGCGAAAACCCTAAGTACCTGAGCAAATATCCACGAAAAGTTCCAGAGACGCCGCCGTCGTCAACCCTAGCTCGGGAGGGTTCAGAACCTCTTCCCGGCACCCTGCCGGAGAGGGGAATCGTCACCGGAGGCTTCTACATCGCCATGCCTGCCTCCGGAGTGATGCGTGAGTAGTTCATCCTTGGACTACGGGTCCATAGCAGTAGCTAGATGGTTGTCTCTCCACTTTGTGCCATCATGTTTAGATCTTGTGAGCTGCCCTACATGATCAAGATCATATTATTGTAATGCTACATGTTGTGTTTGCTGGGATCCGATGAATATTGAATATTATGTCAAGTTGATTATCAATCTATCTTATATGTTATTTAAGATCTTGCATGCTTTCCGTTACTCGTAGATGCTTTGGCCAAGTAGATGCTTGTAACTCCAAGAGAGAGTATTTATGCTAGATAGTGGGTTCATGTCTCCGTTTAACCTGGGACAGTGACAGAAAGTTCTAAGGTTGTGGATGTGCTGTTGCCACTAGGGATAACCTAACGATGCTATGTCCACGGACATATGTGTTTGTTTACATTACGCACTTTACTTAATGCAATTATCCAGCCACCTCACCTCACCTCACCTCACCTTTGCCCTTAGCCTAGCGATCAGACCAAACAAAACCAAACCGCCCAAAGCAAATCAAAATTCCACATGACTAGGTAAATTTGCGCGGCGATGCCGCGCGTGTGTGAGTAAAATTTAAATTTGGAAACGTGGGCATTTAATTATTTAGAATGTTTGGAAATTTATGAAAATGGAAATAAAGTGTACGGTTTAAAGGTTGTGTAGATGTGGAAAGTTGTTCGAATTTGGAAGTCATGTTAATTTGTTTTTAAAGGCATTTAAATGCCTGAAATATGTAAATTTATACGTAGCGGGTGCGTGGTATAATTCAAATTTGGGAATGCGAAGGGAGTTTGTTCCGGTTTCGAAATTTGATCAAAAGATCGTTGCATCTGCTGTATTTTAAAATGACATAATTTGCTGGCATTTGCTGTATATTTTGTTTAAAAGTTCTCTAAATTTGTTTTTCAAATTTGGACCAATGGAGGACTAATTTCGAAAATGTAGAAATATCTTGGATTTTGTTGGTTATTTCCTCTAAATTTTAACTATTATGGCAATGGTTTTTATTAAAGCTGGAAAATAAGAAACTATTCAATATTGTTAATTTGTACTTTTGAAATGTTTTTTGGAATTGTACGTGACAAACATTTACAAATTTGGTTGATTTTTTTTTTCACAAATCTGTTTGAATTTGTGTGAATGTTTGTTTGAAAAGATTTTAAAGAATGGGTGGGAAGTTTTTCAAAAGAAGGGTTTCGCAAAAATGTTGTGCTAAAATCCGTGCGCGCGTATTGGAAATTATTGGAAGTTGTATTATTTGGATGTTAAAAGCTTTTGGAAAACAGGGGAAAAAAAAGCAGAAAATGTAAAAGGAAATGGGAAAAAAAAAGGAGTAAAAAAAAAACCCGAGCCACCGGGCCAGCAACCAGGCCGGCCCAGCCCAGCGCTGGCGCGACGTCACGGCGACGTCATCGGGGGGCCGAGCTGCCGCGGCGGCGCAGCGGTTGACGCCGTCGATCCACGGCGATCCGGGACGCGGTGGTGGTCGCATCGGGTGCGCCTGGTTGCGGGGCGCCCGTACGTGGCGGCGCCGCCGTCCCTGGGTCGCCGGAGAGGCGCCGGCGGCGGGTAAACGCGGCGGAGGTTGCCGAGCGCGGCGGCGCGTTTCCGTCGCGTCCGAGGCGTCCCCGGAGCCGATCTACGGCGAGGAGGCGAAGGAGGCGGCGGCGGAGGTCGTGGGGTGGTCGGATGTGTGCGGGGAGGCGTGTGGCGGCGGAGAGCCGCGGCGGCGGCGGCGGCGAGGTTCGGCCGTGCGGAGAGAGAGGGGGAGAGTTTTTTTTTCATTTAGATCCCTAGTTTTTTTACGCGAAGAACCCCGAACTTTTCGTTTAATTACAGTTCGGTCCTCCCACCGCGGTACTGTTACCCTGTAGCGGGGAGCAGTGACTCGGTGCGTCTCGGCCGCTGATCGCTGGATCGGACGGCCGCCGAAAAAAAGGTGACGTGGCCGCTGCTGGGAAGCAAATTTCGTGCGGCCTTAATAATACTCCTTCACCAGGCCGGGGGCAGAAAGCACAACACCGGACATAACACACGGCAAGCTCACAGCGAAGCGACCGTACACGAATGCTAATAAATATAGTCAGTGGAACGTGTCAGGCTTATCCAAACGAAACCCTCTTCTCGATCGATCAGTCTTCAGGAAGCGTATAAAAACCCAGTTCAACACAAGGAAATTCCAAGCTCCAACAGCTAAGCCAAACCCAGAGCCGAGAGAAGATCAGAGTGTGCCAGGAGCTGTTTTTATGGCGGACATAGCACTGCTGGTAGTGGAGGAGTTCGAGCGGACGACAAAGAAGAAGAAGATGCAGCAGGGGCGAGGCGGGAGCCAGCCGCTCGCAGTCACCGGCGCAGGCGATCGTGGCGCCTCCGCTCCTAAGATCAGCCAGTGGCGATCGTGGTCGACTGTGGTGGCTCCGAAGGAGCCCACGGCGGCGCTGGGGCTGGCACTGGCAGCTGCCGACGGCTTCTTCTCAGCTTGATTTCGCGGGCTCTGCGTAGAGTTATCTCTTCTCCCTTCCGGAAGTTGGAGAAGCAAAGCCAGATGCAGTTTTGTTTTTCTAGAGAGAAAAAACAAAACGAGTTGGTGCCACTTATTCTCCCTTTTATGTTGTGTACTTGTGCATATGTGTAGTGGGTTCTGCATATGGGCGGATATCGACCATGTTTTGTTCTCAGCCATGTTCGACACTGAATAAAGCCTGACATCTGACCAGCTTATTTGTGTTGACGCAAGTATAATTGTTCAAACAGGGAAGAACTAAGTTATCAGTTGAAAAAGATTCGAAATTCTCGCAGGAGAGAAGAACGAGCGATGCGTCCACCCGGCCTGCTAATCGTTTGGGGCAGAAAAGTTGTTCAAACTTCAGACCATTTCGGATATCTGGGAGTGGTGTTTTGTCTCCCGGGTGCATATGCACTCTTTATTTAAAATGCATTTTGCACATATTTTGAACTGTCAAAAAAATTGAATTTTTTTTTCGCACATAGGTCTTAACATGTTATGGGTTCACAAAGTCGTTTCACGAAAAACCGACACTTTTTGTGGCTTGTATAAAAAAGAAAAAAAGTGATGTTAAAATAAGGCTTTTCACGACATTTTTTTTGTCTTTTTTACACAAGGCATAAAATATATCGGTTTTTGGTGAAACCACTTTGTAAACACATAGCATGTGGAGATCTATCCGGGATTTTTTTATGTTTTTTATTTTTTTTGTATTTTGAAATATGTTTTTGAACTACCGGGTGCACCAAAGTGAATTTCCGCTGATATCTGCCATAGTTCGACGTCGTCTTAAAAGCTCGGCGTGAACTCAGACTCTCAGAGAAGAAGCTCAGCACAACAGCAACCTTCCGCAGTTCCGCGCACTGTCGTTGGCTACCGTTTTCTCCAAGGACAGGACAGGCTGCACGGTGATAACCTGGACGAATCTTCATGTCAATAACAGGGACGGAGCCAGGACTGGCTTATAGAGGGGCAGAGAGCTTTGGGGGTGGCGAAATGCTTTTTCATGTGCTTAGCAGGAATATTTATACTAGCAGATGCTTAAGGAAAACACCATTGTTAGGGAGGGTCTAGCCCTGCCTGTCCCCCCTCCCTCCGTCCCTGGTCAATAACAAAGGGAAGCAACGAATTATTGGAACAAAAACCAAGGTGCTACACTGGGGTATTTTTTGGGCCAAAATTGGCCTTTTTGATAAACTAAACAAATGTATGGCCTCTTCTTCAAAACTATTTCTAAATCTGTCTGCACAGATCAGTGTCAAAGAGGATGGAGCTCTATAGAGCCGACCTCTGTTTTAAAATTTTAAAATCCATATAAAAATTACGGAACCGAAACAGGTATTCGACATGTCACCGAACTGAACAAGTTTGGCTCCAACCTCTTCGGCGCCGATCCAAGGGGTCGGATTTGGAATAGTTTCGAGGAGGGGCCATACATGTATTTAGTCTTTCAAAAGGGCTAGATTTGGTAAAGAAAAATACTACGTTGTATCACTATGAGCCCTTAAGCAACGAATTTGACATGATACCTATAACGTGACGCAAAATTCTAGTACTTAACGTGGCGTAATCGCTAATACTCAGTAGTCGACTGAGATTGTCTTGTGTTTTATACTTTACTTTTACTTTTAACCACTTAGCCCGGACCCATATTGTTCAGTTTTGCTATTTCTCACTCAGGTGAGAATCAGTTTAGAATCTCATTCGCATCCGTTGTCTTTGGATTTTTGGCATTGAGATTTGTGCAATAATGGGGTCGGTCTCACACGAGTGTTGATTACCGGTCCGTGCTGCGATTGTTTTGTTCACGCAAGGGTTGGTCGTTGCTTTGTGGGCCATGTCTTTTAGGCTGGTACGGTGCGATCCGGTTGTTCTTTTGTTTCTCTAGGCTTTGTATCTCGCCAGTGGCGGAGGACGAAAAAAAATTGAGGTCGGGCGAACTCTGAACACCACTAAGATCACTAATTCACACTGAGCGCAATTAGCGAATTAGACAACCTCTCCGCCACCGCCGCTAGCCATTGATGCACATAATTGCAAAAGTTTAGAAAAATAAATTACTTTTTCGCTTTGTTGTCCCCTCCCCTTACCTCTCCTTTTTTTTGTGCACTTGTTGACAAAATCTGATATTGATGAGGATAATTCTTTGTAGTAAAACAAACAAAATCTGATGATGCACAACAAGAAAATCAGTATCGAAGACCATCCAAGAGAGTGTTGTACTAAATACTAATGGATGAGTCTCCGTCTCTATTCGATTCCCTTCCTGGCTCGGTCGCTCGGAGAAAGAACAAAACGAGCAGGATCAGTCGAGCCGCACCAGGCCAGCGCTCTGTTGTCTTCCAACTTGGCCCAAAGAGGCCCAGTAACCAGCCGACCAGCCTACCTCTTCCCTTCCTTTCCCCTTTCTTCTCCAATCGCCCTGAACGACGAACGGAACTGATCCACCGGCGACTATGCTGCATACATGTACTCGACTTTTTGCAAAAAATCAAGGTAGGGCGGCCGCCCACCTTGCCCGAAGGGGTCCTCCGCCACTGTATCTCGCTAATGCTTTGCTGAGCTTTTCAAATGCCACTTGAAACTAGCTAGCTACTGTTTTTTTTTCCTATTTTCCACTTTGCACTCCTAGTTGAAACTGAGTTGCACATGCAACTGGGCTTCAGGCAGTGATTTTTTTTTCTGGCTAGTTTCAATTTGAAGATATAATTGAACTGAGTTGCACATGCAACTGGGTTTTAGGCAGGGATTTTTTTGCTACCTTCAAGTTACAGTTCCTTTAAAACTGAGCTGCATATGCAGCTGGATTCAGTTGTACATAGTTTGCAGTTCTTTTTGAACTGAGTTTACAGATTCACTTGTACCGAATTGCACGTTTAACTGGGTTCGGTTACAGATACAACTGAGTTTTGTAGTTCCACTTTATAGTCTGAGCTGCATGTATAGATTCAGTTGCATATAGTTTGCAGTTTTTGTGAACTGAGTTGCACACACAACTCAGTTTTCAGTTCCACTTAAAACTGAGTTGCACATACAACTTAGTTATGTAGTTCAATTCGAAATGAGTTGCACATGAAAAGAATCCAGCTGCCAAAAAAACCATGCGAGGATCGACCCACCAAGGGAATGACGACAGTTGAGGACTAGTCGCTCCCTAAATTGTCAATTTATCGATGTTTATATTTTTTATTGACAGCTAGAGTTTCACGACATAGGTGATAAACAATGTTTTTTCAGAGAAAAAAGACCACCTCCGGCTTCATTGACCAAATCATCCACATGAGTTTTAGTATCAGAGTAATGAAAAATCGTCGGAAGGCATGGTTACAGCAAACTAGAAACTTGACCAATGACCACAGACGTAACATAGATTTTGCAAGCAGTATTCAGAATGTCGCCTTGCGTCTGAGACTACCCATAGTGGGAATATCATAGGTGGTATCATGCATTTCATGCATGCAAAAAGCTGACGTGGCACTACAATTAATGAAGAGAGAGTGTATAGTGGTATCATAGGTAGATATCATAACATAACGCATTCCAATACACAATGAGTCTACAAACCTAATAAATATAATACTACATGATACTACATATATGTTATCACTCACTATAGTGTTAGTAACATAGTGCATGATACTCTATGTTACTTCCCATTATGACCAGTCTGAGCACATGGGATCAACATTTTTTTTTAGCGCAGGTTCGTCGACCCGGCCGTGCAGGCAGAAAGAGCGCCAGATCAGGTTGGACCAACACAGGCTTCTCCGGGCCAGGCCAATCAAACAGCGAGTGGTTTATTACTCTTGTGCCTGGGTTAATGCTGGGCTGGATTGGATCGAACGGTCTTATTCATGGCCCGGCAACTGTGATCAAAGAAAGTCCTCAAGAGAAAGAAAAAACAGTGATCAAAAAAAGAAATGATGCCTTTTTTTCTGACGATTATGATGCTGCTTCAGCGTACATAGCGCCTTTGCGGCTTTGCTTGCATCTCAGCACTGTCAGCGCTTTCGCTTCCATTGGGCAAGGAATGCGAATGCCTGTGCCTGGTGGTGGCTGGACCTGACGACGATATCGCTGTTGCCCGTTTCAAAAAGATATCGCTGTTGTTGCCAGCATTCCCCATTTGTTACTGATGCCTAGGACTTAGCTTTATTCCCCGAATTGTCTAAGCTTGATTCGTTCTGCAGGACCAGCCCTACAACTTGGGGCTCGCATCTCTGCTTAGTACACAAACTTCGGAGGCAAGCAAGGGTGCCCCGGCCTCTAATCCAAGTATCCGATGCCACCCAAACTTTGAGTAGACTCCCCAAAACAGTCTCAGAAAACTCCGCAATCCCGAACCATCTCTTTCTAATTTTCAGTTATTTTTAATCTCACACCAGATATCTCACCAAACTGTATCATTTCCTTAGAGATTTGACACTATTTCCTTGCACAGCCTGCCTTGTTTATCAACAAGAGCCAGGACTCTAATCAATCAATCTGGTGCAACAAATGCAGGCAGGGACGGCCCTGTAGCACTGCCACTAACTAACCCTGGCTCCCATATTCCTTTTCCCCGCAGGGAGTTAGCTACCTGCACGCACCTGCTTAGGTGACCTACTGATTCTCGTTCGTTTCTTAACCAAATTCAGTTGGTTAATCAATCAATGCCTGGCTCGCTATCCACACAAAATCATTGCGAGACATTCCAAACCTCTCACCCTTGGATAGCTCGGCCTGATGGCTCTCTTGTTCCTGTAACTACAAGAAGCAGCAGTTGGGAGCCGTTAGAACCACAATGCTTTACTCTAACCATGTAAAGTCAGAGGGGACTATAATGTACTGGCCATGATATGGTACTGAAAACAGAAGTCACTGTCACTCACAGCCTCTCCCGCTTAATCTTCGCGCCGATGAAATGCATACTAAACGTCAACCGCTAAACAAGGTAACAACAGGAGCTTAGGTGACTGACCAAGGCGGCCCAATGCGCTGCACTGACCAGCGGTGGTTGATCGATCGCTACTCATTAGGTGCCTGTGGGAGCTTGTTATGCTCTTGATCATCTCCGAAATCATATAACCTTTTCAGGGAAAGTGCCGAGCCATTTCCCTCCATTCAGTTTGGCGCCTTTCGCTGCCAAGTGTCTCTCTACAATGCAGAGCATAAACCGATGCAGCAACCGAAGGCTTTCCTGTCCGGCACGAGTGCCACGCCGCGAACGGCACCCGCCACCATCGCCCCACCCTCCCCCTAGCCCAGCTTCTGGGCGTCACGGCGTGTCGTGAAACCTGAAAGCGGCCGTGCCGGACCACCGTATCCGTCGGTCACCGATCCACCGAAACTCCTTGTCGCCGGCCGGGTCGGGCTGGGCTTGGGTGGATGGATTCCGGTGGCCGACACTGCGCGCTGCCGTGGCACCAACCTGCTGCTGCCGCCGATAACAGTGGCAAAGATCGGCACCTCCTTCCAGAAGGGTTTAGTGCACGAGCCACAAAGGGACCCGATCAACGGTGATCGTCTAAATAAATTATGGAGGGACGTCGCACGCGCGAAGCTGGAAAAGGTGTTACTCGGAGTACGTTCGTTGAGCAGTGCCCATCGATCGGTGTAGCACGAACGAATGAACAAACGAACGAACGGAAGAAATAAGAACTCGTGTACGTAGTCTCTGAGGATACGGGTATGGAGCATGTGAGAGGAATTGAATAGGATCGGGTAGGGTAGTTGATGGCCAGTAGCCAGTGGGTGGAGTTCATCTCACGAACAAGGAACGAGAGGGGGACTGCAATACAAATTAAGGCCAAAAGACGAAAGAAGAACAAATACACGCAATCATTAGCTGCACTCTCCCCTGACCTCTCAAACCCTAAACAAATCATTAGAGCCACCACTTGCATTCCAGTTCTCCAGCCGCAGCTTCCATCCAGGCTGGGCGTCGCATATTCTGAAACCCTTACGGCTTTTCTAAGCGACGTGGCGGCAGCTACCGGCGCTCCAAAGAGTGGCTGCCTGCATTGCTAGTTCTGTGGAATTCTAGGTGGACTTCGTTGGCGGATTAGTAGAGCTGTATTTGACCCTGTATTATGAGTCTGTTGAGAGGTCCCTATCCCATACTTGTGCTAATCGCTTTCTCTGATATAAAAGTTGACCTTAACTAACAAGGATATAATTGCTCCTTTTGCTTTCTTGTAGCTGTGCGGTGTGCAATACATCTGTAAAGATTGGTGTCTAATGATCGAACTGATGCTCCTGCTAAGAAACTCTCACAAGCCATAACAAATTCAGAGCAAGAACATCTAGAGAACAAGAAACAGCTCTGACAAAACAAAATCAGCAATGCACTAGGTAATTCTGGATGAACAACTAGGCAAAACAGAAACAGCAATCGATTAAGCCAATTCTGGATGAGCAAGTACGCAGAATATATACGGTGGTAGATTAGGCCATCCAAAGATGAACAAGTATTAAAACGGTAATAAATTAGAACATTTCGTATGGACATAGTAGGCAACATAGAAACATCAGAGTAGATTAAGGCAATTCTACATGAACAACTAGGCAAAATAGAAGCAGCAGTAGTTTAAGCCAATTCTACATGAACAACTAGGCAAAGTAGAAACAGATTATGCCATTCTGGATGAACAAGCAACAGCAATAAATTAGTACATTGCGTATGAACACAGTAGGCGAAATAGAAACAGCAACAGATTAGGCCAATCTGGATGAACTGAGCAAGCAAACTAGCAATAGCTATAAAATCGTCCATTCTTGAAAGAAGGAAATACTAGCAAGAACTTAGGCTATTCTGAATGCATTGCTGGATGAAAAGAGTGACAGATAAAAGAGTCTTGGCACTGCAACAAGAATAGGATCCACTCTGTTTTATTGAAATCAATTCAATCAATATTTTTACGGGTTTACTGACAACATGTAAATGAAACAATCCTGATCTAACAGGCAAAAAAATTGAAACGTTTATCTTCCTATCCAAGAATTGTACACCACCAATCAAACGCCCATCTCTGAAGCAAAGCACAATGAATCAATCTGAATCGTATCGCGGATGAACAAGAGTTCGCTTCCCCTATGCACTCTTTCTCTTCCTTTCGCAGCCGCTGCAATGTACCGCCCCTCCCCTCGCTGTACAGCCGAAGGCGGCAGCCGGCCTGCGGTGGCAGCCGTGGCGGCAGTTGCAACGCATCGCAAGGCAATTGCATCGCCACCGACGAACCCAGGCACCACAAATGAAAAAATTGTAGCGTGTGCTGTATCTGTCTACCAGAAAACACCGCCGCAGGCAATGCCGGTGATGACAACGACGGCGCCGATGCTGACGATGCATCGCCCTGGTCAATGTAGAGGTCGTATGACTTCCAGGTGTGGTCGAGCGGGCAAGGCCTGCCGGCGTCGAGTCGATCCCACGGCTTGCCCTTCCCAGACCAGTGCATGAGGCTGACAGGACCCTTGTGGAGGGGGCGGCAGCTGCCGAGAATGTTGTCACCGCCCAAACCGTGCTGGTTCCACCGATGGTCGACGGCCTCCACCTCGCCGGCGAAGAGGAGCAAGAAAGGGGGCAAGGACCCCAGCTCGTAGATTCGTTTCTCCTTCTGCAGCTCCATCCACTGCTCGATACGGTGGCGGTAGTTGCCCGAGCGCCACCGCCGGAGGTCGATGACCATGACGCCCGTGTTGAAGTAGCAGGGCGCGCGGCGGCGGCCCGCGAAGACGCGGTCCCCGAGGTCCGGGTCGGACCAGAAGGCGTCGGTGAAGTAGCGGGAGAAGTTGGCGTGGCAGTACTCGGGGGCCGCGACGACGGCGGCCGCAGGCAGGCGCGTCTCCCAGAGTCGGCGCACGTCGTCGACGGCGAGCACGTCGGAGTCGAGGTATATCGCCCGGGGCACGCACTTGGGGAGCAGGTCGGCGAGGTAGTTCCTGGCGTAGTTGAGCGGCGCCTCGAGCGCGACGCGCACGGAGGGGGAGATGAGGCCCGTGACGGCGTCGGCGCGGAACGGGTAGATCTCGAAGCGGAGGGACGGGAAGGAGGCGGCGAGCGCGCTCCGGAGCTCGCCTGGTGCTGGCACGGCGTCGGCGGCGAGGAAGTGGAAGAAGAGGGATTCAGGGCAGGAGGCGTGCTTGAGGAGCGAGTAGATGGCGGCCATGGAGCCCCGGAGGTAGTGCGCGTCGAGGGTCATCGCGATGTGGACCAGGCCCGGGTTGCACACCCCGGCGCCCGGGACCGGCGCCGGGCAGCCCTCCCCGTTGCGGTACTCGGGCGCCTCCGCGAACCGCGGCAGCGGTCCCGATGCCCCCGCCCCCGATGCGGCGGCCAAGAACGCCACCATGACCAGCCCGGCCCACATCGCCGGTGTGGCGCCGCCCATCCGGCGCCGGCTAGGGCTCCCCCTTTCCCTTCTCTCTCTGTCGCTCGGGCTGGGGCTGGGTTCTTCTCGGGCTGGGTGTTGTTGGAGGGGGGAGGAAGTGGTCGGCGTTTGTTCCAACCAATCTTCCTGGCCTCGCTCGCTTCGATCGCCAACTCCGATGGTTTTCTCGGGGGAGATATATATGTGTGGCGTTACCAATTATGCCCGTGTTTGTATGGGCGGGTGGGTCCCATTGGGCTTACGCGTTAATCCGCTCCGCCGTCGACTCGGGTTAATTAATGCGAGTTTAGCCAGCGGATATTCGTTCTTTCGTTCGACTCGGAGTAGTAAATCGAAAATTAGGGCTGAATAAACTGGAAAATTTGGGAATTTGATCGTGCAGAGGACATCCGGCGGTACAGCACGTTGGCATGTGCGTGCGCCCGTGACGGGGTTAATGTATTGCAATTTGCCAACTGGGACCAACATTTGGATCTGTGTCAAGAATAAAAGTTTGTTCGTGTGTAACGATCGATCGGGAACAGACTAGGCCGTGAAGAGACGGGATTTTATCTCCGGAAAGTGTGTTTGGCTCCCGAGTTCCAGTATTCCCGCCGTTTTAAAAAATTCAAAATCATATTTGTGATTTTCAAGAAAATCTGAAAAACTTTAACGGTGTAGCCAATAGTATATCCCAAGGGTGTAAAATATCAGCTTCAAATACTTTATATTCCGAGCTATACAAAAATAACAAAATCTGATAAAACTTGGAGATTTGAAAATATGTAGTTAGATTCATACCTTTGTTATTTTTGTGTAGCTCATGATACAAAGTTTTTGATATTGATATTTTTCACATTCGTGGGAGATCCTATTGGCTACAAACAGATTTTTTTTAAATAATTTTTAAAAACTCACAAATACGATTTTCGAATTTTTTAAACAGGAGGGAGCACTGAAACTCGGGAGCTAAAAATCTATACTCATCTTTATCTCTCCCTAGTGTGAGATAGGTCTAGGAATGTGAGTTATGTGGTGTATATGCTGTATTCCGGCTCTTGTATTTTTAATCTTTATATGTGCCTTCTATAAAAAGTAAGGTACTCGATTACATACACTCAAAAGAAGAAAATAGACGGAACTGATTTTCATCTATACATGTGATTGAATCACAAGAAGAAGAAAAAAGAGTGCGTATATGTGTGATCTGGCGAGAGAAACAACTCAATTTACAATTATTTCATGTGTACGGCTTTGCTCGAATGAGAATTATCTTATGGTTCAATCAGTTTCTTTGCCGCTCAATGTTGATACAAAGATTCATGCAATTACACAATGGGTACTAATAATTTTGTATAGTTGTTTCATGGCTGCAACTGAATATTTTTCAGTAGAACTGTGGTTGCCATTAAAAATTTCTTTTCAAATGTGGGTGACGTCACGAGAAATAAACTAATTCTCTTTCATATGAGGGCAAGACGGGCCTTCTTCGCATTATCAGTAAATTATGTTTTTTGTAGTATAATATCCAACAACCCAATCCTTGCACCGTCAAACTCTGTTAGTGTAAGATTGATTTTCTATTGCGCCAAGGATCTTATATAGTACAAATTCAAGAAAGTCAACTCCATTTTTCCCATTAGTGAGGTGACCCAAGAAAGTACTAACGGACG
The DNA here is from genome assembly GCA_947311845.1 of Poa pratensis. Classification (NCBI taxonomy): domain Eukaryota; kingdom Viridiplantae; phylum Streptophyta; class Magnoliopsida; order Poales; family Poaceae; genus Poa; species Poa pratensis. The sequence continues at coordinate 16,077,003 of CAMZMU010000111.1, forward strand.
CGGGTGTATTTACATTTTCTTTCACTTGGATAATAACATACTTGATTCACTCGCACTAACACACACCGCCTTAACCCCATGACCATTGCTATAACAATAAATTGGCCAAGTCTAGAGTCAGGAATGGAGGTACAATACGTATCTATAGAGATACAAATAATATTAGATTTGAACTACGTGATAATTCAAGATATAAAACAATATTCCCACAGCCCCAAGATAATATAGATGTTGAACATACTCATGTACGAAGGTTTGTATTATACTAAATTTATTTTTATATGAAAGGTATTTATAGGTGAATAATTGTCTCCATTCCTTTCAGATTGTGTCAAGGAAATAAGGTGAGCTTCCATCCATCAATATAACCGTGTTGATCAAGTCTAATCTGCCTACTGCTGTAACTTTTCAGCTAAGCGTTCTGAGTTTACTAAGAAGACCCAGCAAAACCGCGTATTTGAAAATTGTGTGTACAATCTGATGTAAACAATTAATGATCAACATTTCTCACAAAAAATTAATAATCATCTCGCAGTTGTGTAAATGAGTGGTTAGCGGTTCTTCGCCGGAAATTTCATGTGATTTCCCGTCGATACGCGACGGGCTTCGTGTTCCATAACGGCCCGCTGGCCCAGCGGTCGCTGACTAACTGCGCCGCGGGCCCCGAAACGGGATACGCTGGTAGGGCCAACTGAACAGTGACCTCTTCTGGCTGTGTACACGGTACGTACCAGCGAGTGTGCTTGGAATAAACGTGGCACCATGTGCTTCGGTCTAGACTCCATATACCCTCTTCTCCGCGTGTATAATTTACAGGACACTGACTATTGATAGAGAAGTTTTTTTTTTTGAGGAGGATCCGACGCATATATTCAGGCAGCTCCACACACTTTACAAAAAGGTCTAGAAAGGAACAGAAATTACGAACGGACCCCGAAAAGTGCACAGAGCACCCCGAGCCACCAGAGAAAATTACAATCGGACCCAAAGCTTGCCCCAAGCTCCTAGGCGCCGGCGGCGCCGCCGTACCACCTGCCACCGGGAAGAAGAAGCCGCCACACCTTGTAGATAGCCGCAGAAGCCGCCCGCCGCCGAGCAACGGGACCGAAACACGCTGAACGCGCACGACCACAGCCTCCACTCCCCGCTTCCGCCGATCTTCCAGCCAGCACTGCACCACCTAGGACCACCACCACCTGCACCGCACCAACTCCTGACGCAGCTCCCCTCACCACCATGGTCGGCCGGAGCAGAAGCGTCGAGGAAGAAGACCACCCGAACCACCTGCAACAAAAACGGAACGCCGCGCCCCCCCAGCTCCTCCCCTCGCCTCCACGGCCGGCCAGAGGAGCACAGACGGAGAACCGCACCCGACGCACCACCTCCACAGCCTCCCCGGCACCGAGGCCGGAACGGGGAAAGGAGGGGGAGGACAGAGCCCTGAACACCGGCGCCATCACCACCGTCTTCGACGGCACCGCGCGGGCACGCACACCTACACTACTACCTAAACTACACTCGCGACGAGAAACGGAGCTCCCCCCCACCTCACGGTGCCGAAGCGGCGACCGGAGACGAAGGGGAGCGGCGAAATCGCCGGCGAGCTCTCGAAGTCGCGAGTCGCCTCGGTGTCGCCTCTCTCAACTGTAGCAGAGGGACACGGGGACGGGGAGTAGGCATGGTTATTGATAGAGAAGTTGAAAGCATTGTTTATGGAAATGGATGGAGTTTGAAGTTTGAAGCATTTTTAGTAGTTGAAGATTTACCTCAGATTTGATTGCTAGGGTTTACCCGAATGATTTGATTGCTGTTGATGGGTCGCTGATCACAATCGATGCAAGTTTTCTTTCCGGTGCGATGCATGACACCAGTTTGTACTTGCTGCTTGCTACTGTAGCAGTATTGTGCTCAGATAGTTAGACCACTGATGTCTGCTTCAACAACCGGAAAAAAACTTTTTATAGGAGTGACTCGAAAGTTACTCCAACAGTACAACTTGTACAGTAGTATAATTTGCATCCCAGCTCCACTCATCCTGCGATTTTATTCATAAAACAGAAGATTCGAGTTTTAAGCTCTAGCTAATATTGATTTTCCATATGTAGTGGATCTTGATCTATTCAGTATATTTTTTCTGAAATGTTGAGAGAGCAACAAATTATCGAGCTACAAAAGAAAATTTAAGAGCTAACCATTGGGTGTAAGTTGTTTGAACTTTGAAATGCCAAACTTCATTTTAACTATTGGGCGGCTCTATTTGGGCATTCTAAATACTGTATTTTTTATCAGAAAGTGAATATTGTTTTACGTTATATAATTTCTTGACCTTCGCTAGGAACGTTGGGGTGCGGCTGAGGATCCAATTGAGGTTTCTTCGTGCTTCGGGGTGCTTCTTGCACTTTCCCGGGTCTCTTTGTTATTTTCTGTTTCGTCAGGGACCTGTTTGTAAAGTGCTGTGCATCCTTTTATATGTATTGGATCCTTCCTCAAAAAAAAAAAGAAAAAAAAAAGCAAAGATTGAAGATTTCTTCCTCCCGAGATCAAGTGATAATGTTATTTAAAAAAATCACAGTTCCGAGTTTCAAAAATTATGAAAAAATTAATTGGTGTATCCTACATAATGCAAAATATTAATTTCAAATGTTTATATTCCAGGTTACACAATAATGATAAAGGCGTGGATTTGAACATGCATATTTTTAAATCTTCAAATTTTATCAGATTTTGGCATTTTCATGTAGGACATAATACAAATAGTTTTACATTGTGATTGTCCATACTTGTAGTACATATTATTCTGTATATTTAGATTTTTTTTCAGAAATTTTCCAAAACATGTAAATATAATTTTTGAAAATTTAAAATGAGGAGAGCACTGGACCTTGGGTGTTAAAAACACTTCACCCTATGTCTTCAGCGAACGCCCGTGTTGTTTCGGCACAGAAAAGACAGTGGTTAGCAATGCAGGACAGTCGTAGCTCAAATATGAATCGAATTAAGGACCATATAACACGAGGAGAGGGGGTCCTAGAGAGAATAGTAGAATCCAATGATACCGAGGTCCCATTTCCAGTTGTTTTGGCTCTTCCCCGTAAGTGTGGCTTCGAAGAAAAGGCTTCCAACGAGAATGGTCGTAGGTGTACGGTCAGTAGGTCACAACTCATAATCCCTCAAATAGTGGCACACACATTTCTCGACTACTCACTCTGTATCAAAATATAAGACTTTCTAACTAGTTCATGCAGAAAGTAGCTAGAAAGTCTTATATTTTTAACGATTAATTTTACAACAATTATATATACGATTAATACGTGATGACACGAGTTCTCGTCCCATTCGAGACAAATCGGCAGGTCAGATGGCCGGAATGATCTTGTCTCTTTGCTAATACACGGCGGCTGCTAAGAATTGACACGTTCTGCTTTTCTATTCGAGTTGGTGGAACATAGCGGTAGTTAGCTGGCACACGGCTTTAATTAGTTTAGTTTTTCCCTTCAAAAAAAAAATAGTTTAGTTTTTGTTTCTTTGCATTGCGTAGCGCATAAGGGATTATTCTCTAGCACCACAACGAGCGTCGGTTCGATATTTTTTCCGTTCTTGTACGCGGCTCGATCTGCTTCGTGGAATTTTCTAGCGCAAGCTAAGTGCCATACACGTCTGGTAAAAAAAAGGAGGGTAGAAAATAGTTGTTGAGTAATTTGAAAAACGGACAAATAGTTGTGGTCACTGTGGGGTTAAAAATAAAGCGTACTCTAACGAGAATAATATTCATATCCACGAGGAAATACCAGCCAACGAAGTCTGAACTTTGCCCTTTTCACAAAAGGAATACTAAAGGTTGCCGCATGCGTCGCCTGTGTGGCGCCTTTGAAAACGTCGCAATCTTTGTCTACGCGTATTTACTTGCAAGCAAGGAAGCACCAGTAGTTTATGCTTCTTTCAGATGAGTAGTTTCGGTTAATTAATTACTTGTGTCTTGTATGATACTATGATCCGCTCATATTTCGCCATCCCGAAATGTCGCAATCTCAATTTCTACAGATCCTTCTATCCCTCCGTGCGTGCGCGCGTGTTGCTGCTATGCTGCCACCCACACAAACAAAAACGTCGTCGTTGATTGATCATCGATCGTGCTCCTCGTTTGCGATTTGGACTGATCAACCTCGTCTACTACAGTATAAAACAAATGCCGGTCCAATTGCTTGGTCGCACGAAGCAAGCCCTACACCTGGTCTTGAGTCTAGAAGAGATCTATTACACGGCCTTCTAAACTTTTCTGTTTTGGGTAACTCCCTATTATCTTTCGATCGAGTATCACTACGGGAAAGCCACACTACGCCGACGGCCTTATTGTACGCCGACGGCCAAATGTCGGGGCCGTCGGCGTACAGCACGGGCTAGGGCAGACGACGAGCAAGCCGTCGGCGTACGAAGCGCCGTCGGCGTAGACATACGTGCCCGACGGCTGCCGTCGGCGTTCTTTCTCCCGTCGGCGTACAAACGGGCGGCATAACGGGACCGTCCAGCATCGTTGATACGCCGACGGTACGGCCGTCGGCGTACACGCGTTATTATACACCGACGGCTGCCGTCGGCGTTTAGTAGTTTATTTATTTATTTTCGTATATAATATTCATTTCTTTATTTCTCTATATAATATTTAATGTAGTTGTAATTTATATATATATTGGACCTATAATTGCCCTCCCAATTTCAGTATCCCACCCCCGTAAAATAACGGTTTGAGTTTTCCGGAACCCAACCCAACAACATATACATGTAAAACAAATAAAAACTTTTCCTGGCTCACTAGAGAGAAAGTGAAGCCGGTGATGTCGGTCACACGTAGGAGTAGATTCTTGCACATTTACAACACACAACACACTTGTATACATATGGTATGTCACAACCTAGGTTTGGGTGGGGTTCCGACGCTCCGGGGCCCCGCTTCGGTGAAACCCTGAATCCGCTGGAAAAACCTTAACGTTTCCGTCTACCCCCATAGACGTGCGTCGAAAGGGGGTAGCCCAGTAGACTTTTTTGCTTGGTTGTGTTATGTTAGGCCATAGGAACATGAGAAACCAAAGTCTACCCCAAATCGACACACGATTCCATCCGGTTCGCCCGAAAGGGGAGTTTTCACCTCTAAGTGCAGAAACTCACTAGAGAGAAAGTGAAGCCGGTGATGTCGGTCACACGTAGGAGTAGATTCTTGCACATTTACAACACACAACTCACTTGTATACATATGGTATGTCACAACCTAGGTTTGGTGGGGTTCCGACGCTCCGGGGCCCCGCTTCGGTGAAACCCTGAATCCGCTGGAAAAACCCTAACGTTTCCGTCTACCCCCATAGACGTGCGTCGAAAGGGGTAGCCCAGTAGACTTTTTTGCTTGGTTGTGTTATGTTAGGCCATAGGAACATGAGAAACCAAAGTCTACCCCAAATCGACACACGATTCCATCCGGTTCGCCCGAAAGGGGAGTTTTCACCTCTAAGTGCAGAAACTCACTAGAGAGAAAGTGAAGCCGGTGATGTCGGTCACACGTAGGAGTAGATTCTTGCACATTTACAACACACAACACACTTGTATACATATGGTATGTCACAACCTAGGTTTGGGTGGGGTTCCGACGCTCCGGGGCCCCGCTTCGGTGAAACCCTGAATCCGCTGGAAAAACCCTAACGTTTCCGTCTACCCCCATAGACGTGCGTCGAAAGGGGTAGCCCAGTGGACTTTTTTGCTTGGTTGTGTTATGTTAGGCCATAGGAACATGAGAAACCAAAGTCTACCCCAAATCGACACACGATTCCATCCGGTTCGCCCGAAAGGGGAGTTTTCACCTCTAAGTGCAGAAACTCACTAGAGAGAAAGTGAAGCCGGTGATGTCGGTCACACGTAGGAGTAGATTCTTGCACATTTACAACACACAACTCACTTGTATACATATGGTATGTCACAACCTAGGTTTGGGTGGGGTTCCGACGCTCCGGGGCCCCGCTTCGGTGAAACCCTGAATCCGCTGGAAAAACCCTAACGTTTCCGTCTACCCCCATAGACGTGCGTCGAAAGGGGGTAGCCCAGTGGACTTTTTTGCTTGGTTGTGTTATGTTAGGCCATAGGAACATGAGAAACCAAAGTCTACCCCAAATCGACACACGATTCCATCCGGTTCGCCGAAAGGGGAGTTTTCACCTCTAAGTGCAGAAACTCACTAGAGAGAAAGTGAAGCCGGTGATGTCGGTCACACGTAGGAGTAGATTCTTGCACATTTACAACACACAACACACTTGTATACATATGGTATGTCACAACCTAGGTTTGGGTGGGGTTCCGACGCTCCGGGGCCCCGCTTCGGTGAAACCCTGAATCCGCTGGAAAAACCCTAACGTTTCCGTCTACCCCCATAGACGTGCGTCGAAAGGGGGTAGCCCAGTGGACTTTTTTGCTTGGTTGTGTTATGTTAGGCCATAGGAACATGAGAAACCAAAGTCTACCCCAAATCAACACAAGATTCCAGTGCATGTAGTATGCCCAATCAGGAAGAAGCACACGGATCGTGTGTTTCCTTCGAGCGCTTGTGAGCCATTGGATCAGCGGTGTGTTTCTTTCGAGCGCTTGTGAGCCGTTGGATCAGCACCTCGTGTTTTTTTCAGGGCTTGTGAGCTGTAGTATGCCCAATCAGGAAGAAGCACACGGATCGTGTGTTTCCTCCCAGCGCTTGTGAGCCGTTGGATCAGCGGTGTGTTTCTTTCGCTTGATCCAACGGCTCCCTAGCTCTCGAAGGAAACACACGATCCGCGTACTTGTTCCTGATTGGCTAGCTGGAGGGAGTCACTCGGAGAGGCGGGTCTATAAGAGAGGCAGGAGTACACTTCACATCCATCATTGATCCCTCATCACTCTCCCATGGCTTCCACCGTACCCACTCTAACCTACTCGGAGGCGGAGGCGCTTTGCGCCTCGAACTACCCCTGCCCACCCGGCTACGACGTCCCCACCGGCTGGAGGCTGAGCACCGGAGGCGTGCCAGTCCCTCCTGTCCCTCAAGGTTTGGCGCGCCGGGCGGCCATCACGAACCACTACTACCTCGAGCTCACTCCGGAGCAGCGGATGGATTCCCGCTGGCATCCAGACTATCGCCCAACTTGGGACGCCTTCTTCATCGAAAGGCGTGAGAAGGCGCTCGCCAGGTACGAGGAGGACCGCCCGCGTCCTTCGAACTTCAACGAGGCCGGCCGTCGGCTGTGGTGGGCCGGCCGGACTCTCAAGAGGGTCATGGACTACATCACGGCCGGTGATAACCCCCGCCTGCGCTACCCTCAATCACAGTCCAGGAGACAACCCCCGTCAACGACTACATCACGGCCGTCCGACGACAGCGACGACGACGACGACGCGACTACGACGACTACACCCACGAGTATTATAGGCCTAGGCAAGAGTATGACTAACCTGAGCCACATCATTGGTTAGGACAAAATGGTTTGTTGTCATTCGTCTATGTACCCAAGTTTGTTGTCATTCGTCTATGTACCCAAGTTTGTTGTTATTCGTCTATGTACCCAAGTTTGTTGTTATTTGTCTATGTTTTGTTCTATCTTAGTTGCTACTACTCTGTTTCGATTAATTTTGATAAAAGTTGGTTTCACAAGCCCCACCCAAACCTAGGGTTTCGCTGGAAAAGGATAGCGGAGCGCAGGAATAATTTGCGCGTGGGCCTACCACATAATACAATATATTATAATAAAGGTCTAAAAAATTATAATATTATTGTATAGTACAACTTAAATAAATTAGGGAATATGGACTAAATTAGGGAATATATTGACTAAAAAAAAAGGATACGCCGACGGCATTGCCGTCGGCGTAGTCTTATCCACTTACCAAAACGCGCGGCCCGCGCGCGTGGTCGTCCCCAACCCACCCACCCCCCCCCCACACACACACAGCACGCTCCTCTCCTCCACCCGCGCCGCCGCCGCCCTCGTCCCCCTGCTCGATCTCCGGCCACCGGCGGCGCCGCCCTCGTCCTCTCCTCTCCTCCAGCCCAACGTCGACCGCACCCACACCCCAGCCTCTCCTCTCCTCCACCCGCGCCGCATCCGGTCCGGTCGAGCACCACCGCGCACCCCCCGCGTCGAGCAGCGCCGCCCCGGTCGAGCAGCGCCGTCGCCCCGTCGGCCCAGCCATCCCGCATTGCCGCCGCTCCCCTCCCCTCTCCGGTACACCCTATTCCTCCTCATCCCCTCCCTTCCCCTCCTCTCTCCTTGTCCTCACCACGGATTTGAGCTCACCACGGATTGTGTTAGTGATTGTGTCGGTGTAGTTTAATTTAGGATTTTAGGTAGATTTTAGGATTTTAGGATTTTAGGGATTTTAGGAGTAGAAATTATCCACTGTAAATGTAGTATTGTCCACTGTAAATTAGATTTTGTTCATCAAAATCCATGTTATAATAATTGTTCATTTAGTACAAAAGAATGTTGTATTTAGGGAAGTGTTGGATGGGTCTTATTATCTTAATGCGGGATGGTTTGGTGTTAGGTTTACTAAATTGTGAACATTTTCAAAGAAATAACCAGTAACAAAGTTTTTGCTACCATAATAATGATTAATAACGCAACACATGCAAAATAATGTAGCAAATAAAATGTTGTTGACAATTATTTTTCATATATTCATTTCATATATGACTAACCCTGTATCAAATGCTTTTACTTAACTAAGTATCATGTCGGAGCCGGAGCGAAAGTTTCGTGGTGTTCACCGGAGACCCACGAAGATCCCGACTTGGGCAGCTCAGATCACAGTGGATCACAGGAAGATCCAGCTTGGTACTTTCAGGTGCCCGTGGCAGGCGGCCCGCGCCTACGACTGCGCGGCGGTCCAGCACTTTGGGGCGAGAGCGATCCTCAACTTTGAGGATGAGCGGAGCGTGGCGCACATGTTAGCGCCAGATGGCATGAGGATCGCGACGAAGGCCGAGGAGAGGGAGCACCGGCAGGCAGAGAGGCTGCTCAGGGCGCGCCACCAGCGCGAGGATGACCCCTTGGTCAAGGATCTCCTCCTTGATCCCCAGGTGATGGCGGTCCAGTACCAGGTCTTGAGCGAGAGCCGGCAGCAGCGCGGGCAGGGCGAGGCCGGCCCCTCCGGCACGCAGCAGCAGGGCGAGGACTCTAGCAGCAGCCTGTCCTCTTGTTGGGGCCGCTTGGACGACGTCACTGACACCGGCGCGAGTCGAGTTTAGGATGTCTATCATCCTACCTGTCGTACTACTAGACTTATCTTGCTACCTGTTGTACTGCTAGACTTATCATACATGCTACCTATGTATTATTGTGCTACTTGTCTATATGTGTTATGTTTAGCTAATATGGTTACATCGTTCTATGGTTTATTCTGTTTTATGTTTAATTATTAGGTAAAATGGAGGGATATTTGCTTATATATTTCGATTGTTTGTACTTTTCAGATGACGTAGCTTCCTCTCGGCCTTCTCCGGCCACCGATCACGCTTCGAGGGTATAAATCTTTCGCCTCTCTTGCTGCATAGGTTTATTTTGGTCTAGATCACCAAGTCAGTCGCGTAACCCGAGTCAGATCCCATCCGGAAGGGTTACAAATTTATAAATATGCAGGATTGTCCATCTTTGCATATTTATAACCGTAACACTTCCGGGTTGTCCTGTTGGACAGTCCGAGTACGTGTAGATCGGGTCGTGTTCCACGTTCTACCCCTTCCTGAGACGGAATTTCGGCAGCACCTCCCTGTTGTTCTTCGGATGCACACCCTCTCGGCTTGACAAGCTCGAGACGTGTATTCTGAAGAACAGCGGGGAGGTGCTGCCGAAATTCCGTCTCGGGTCGGGGTAGAACATGGGACACGACTCGATCTACACGTACTCGGGCGGGATAGGCCCCTACCTATTAGAAGTGTATGTGAACCCTTGCATGTTGTAAAAGATAAAATTTGGCCGTAATAAAATGGTGACATTGCATGCAAGAAAATAAAAATATGATGCATTTAATTTCATGTTATTATTATTTGGCTCACAGTAAAGCAGCAGAGGATGGCAGATAATGGGTGGATGTACAGTGGCCGAACTAGTTTGGTTGACAAAACAGATGAGTGGGTATGGAAGACGCATTTGTTAGTGAAGGAGTTAGCGCGTAAGGGTTCAGAGTCAGGCGCTCGTGGACAGTGCCCTTGCCCTCGTTGCAAGTTTCGTACACGTCAGGGAAAGGATGATATGATTAAACACCTCTTCTCTCGTGGGTATATGCCGAACTTCGTGACGACAGTCAACTTTGATGAGTACGAGCGCGAGAGTGGCAGGGTGATGCGGCAGCGGATCAATGGCAATGAAGATGATGGGATTAGAAACTGGCTAGATGATCTCCGTGCTGGCGACATGCCAGATTCGCCACCATCACAGGAGGAACCGGAGGAACCGCGTGAACCGGAGGACCCAGAGCCAACCGCGAAGGCCTTCTTTCATATGATGGCCTCGTCTCAGAGGCCTCTGTACGAGGGTGCAAAAGTTTCTCAGCTCGATGCCATCTCGCAAGCACTAGCCAACAAGCTCCAGTATGGCAGCACCCGTTCATGCTTTGAAGCGCATCTGCAAACAACTGGTAACCTGTTGCCTGAAGGGCATTGTCTGCCTCAAAGCATGTACGAAACGAAGAAAATCCTGCGAGATCTCAGCATGGATTATCAGAAGATAGATTGTTGTCCAAAAGGATGCCTTTTGTTTTGGAAACAGTTTGCCAATGACAAGTACTGTATCTTGTGTAAGGCCTCTAGGTATCATGTGGTAAAAGGACCCGATGGTACGAAGACGCAGTCAAATGTCGCCATTAAGATTCTTCGTTACCTCCCATTCATACAAAGAATCAAGCGGCTTTACATGAACAAAGAGTCTGCCACACAGATGCAATGGCACAAAACGGGGAAGAGATACAAGGATGAGCACGACCGGGAATTGATGGGACATCCATCTGATGGTACGGCATGGAAGAACTTTGATGCGAACCACCCCGATGAGGCAGCAGATGCTCGAAACGTGAGAATCGCGATAGCAACCGATGGATTCAATCCATATGGTTTGTCGACTACCGCGTACAGCTGCTGGCCCGTGTTTGTTATTCCGCTCAATCTCCCTCCTGGAGCCCTAATGCAAAAGAAGACCATGTTCCTCTCGCTGATCATTCCAGGTCCTGAATATCCGGGGAAGAATTTAAGTATGTACATGCAGCCAATTGTGGATGATCTGAACCACTCTTGGCACCACGGGACGTTGACATATGATCGTGCATCGAAGACAAACTTCTTGATGAAAGTTTGGTATCACAATTCCATGCATGACATGCCCGGGTACGCCCTATTCTGCGGATGGTGTACAGCTGGTAAGTGGCCATGCCCAGTGTGCAGGAACCGACTTGAGTTCATGTGGCTAACGGCGGGACGGAAGTATTCCGCGTTTGACACACATCGAAAGTTCCTCAAAAGAGGGCATCCGTTTAGAGAAGACAAAAAGAACTTCAAGAAGGGCAGAGTTGAGCGTGAAGAAAAAGCGATACCAACTTTCGATGGTGCAGCTGTTGACGCCGAGCTAAGTGCTCTCGTGCCTGCTGGGAGAAAAGGCCCACGATATGTGGGATATGGTGTGTCGCACAACTGGACTCACGTGGCAGGCTTGACGCAACTCGAATATTACAAGGACCTCGAACTTCCCCATAGCATCGATGTGATGCACACCGAAAAGAATGTTGGAGAGTCCCTCTTTCACACAATCCTGAACATTACCCCGAAGTCGAAGGATAATGTTAAGGCTAGAGTTGATGTTAAGAAGCTCTGTGATAGGGAGAGAATGCACATGAAGCCTCCTGAAGGCCGTCAAAAGAACTGGTTCAAGCCGCATGCTGACTTCTGCCTTAATAGTATGCAAAGGTCTGAGGCATTCCATTGGCTCAAATTCGTCGTGATGTTCCCTGATGGCTATTGTTCGAATATAAGTAAGGGAGTCAATATACAAACGGCAAAAGTCACCGGGCTCAAGAGTCACGACTATCATATATGGATTGAGCGGCTGCTACCGGTGATGGTTCGAGGGTATCTCCCCGACCGTGTCTGGCGAGTGCTCGCGGAGTTGAGCCATTTCTTCCGCACGCTCTGTGCTAAGCAAGTATGTCCCCTGATTATTCAGAAGCTGCATGAACTAGTGCCGGAGTTGCTGTGCAACTTAGAGACGATATTTCCGCCAGGCTTCTTTACTCCGATGGCACATCTTGTTGTGCATCTTGCGAATGAGGTACTCTTGGGTGGACCGGTGCAGTTTCGTTGGCAGTTTTGTATTGAGAGAGAGTTTAAGTATATTCGAACCAAATGTGGAAACAAAAATAAGATTGAGTCATCCATAGCCGAGGCAACTATCCTTCAGGAGATGGCAGACGCCAGGCTAACGTACTACCCCGATGATGTTCCCACTATGCATAACCAGGCCTCTCGGTACAATGTCGACGAGCCCAAGCGAGACCCCAAGCTCGTCCTCTTCCAGTGTCCCGGTGGCAAGAGCGGTGGCCCAACAAGGTATAACTTGACCAATGATGAGCTGGAGTGCATAATGCTCTATGTGCTTATGAACATGAAGGAAGTGACCCACGACGAGCAGGGAGAAGAGGGCAGTTTCCTTAGGTAAAATGGGGAACAAATTACTTTGCAACTACTATCATGATTTCGTTCTAATACGTATTTTCTCCTTTTAGTCAATTCACGGATGAAATGTGGTCGGGAACATCAGATGGACCCAATGAAGCCGCGTTGGACACTCTTTTGAAAGAGCCTGCCCCCGGAAAGAAAAAATTCACGGTTTGGTTCAGGGAAAAGGTAATTTCAAACCTGTCCCTTCTACCTTGCAATTCGTGTATTATCCCTCTTACTAATGCACAAAACAATTTGTACTTGTAGGGAGCTGATCCCAACGTTGTGATGTCAGATGAGTTGAGATGTGTCTCCCAAGGTTGTAACCGTAGAGTCGAGAAGTATGAGAAGTATGATGTGAATGGGTACCGCTTCCATACAGAGCATCACCAGAACAGTCGGCCTAATGCAAAGACTATAAATACCGGGGTCTTCACCAAAGGAGCCGGTAATTATGATTACTACGGAAGGTTACAGAACGTATATGAGCTGACGTTCAATAACACGAACATATCACTCAAGCTTGTTGTGTTCAAATGCCACTGGTTCGACCCTGAGCATGGAACCAAAAGTACCCCTTCCATTGGGTTAGTTGAAGTTAAGCCTTCAACCACCTACAATGGATCCGATGTCTTTGTTGTGGCTCACCAAGCCTTTCAAGTTTATTATTTGCCCTACCCATGCAAGAAAGAGGGACTCATTGGTTGGGAAGTCGTGTTCCATGTATCGCCACGTGGTAAGCTACCCATGCCCTCCGAAGACGATTACAACAACATTGACCCTAAAACATACGAGGGGATTTTCTATCAAGAGGAACAAACCTTTGGGGACTTTGGCATACAAGGTCTTGAGGACCGCGAGGACAATGCACAAACAGGTGGTGACGTAGTGGTGAATCTAAAGGATATAGATATGCTCAACAAGTTACAGAGTGATAGTGATGACGATGATGAGCCTCCACCGTGCGAGGAGGTTCCAATATACAACACTCGTGATAGTGATGTTGATAGTGATGATGACAACCCAGGACTTAACTATGAGAGTGATGATTAGGGGTGAGGGTCTTTTATGTCCTTTTGCGTACTATTTACTTTTCAACATGCTTCTTCTTAATTGCATTACGTCTTTATTCTTATTTACTACATTTTTCAACATGCTTAAAAGTTTATCCTTTCTCAATGCAGGTGATTGACCAAGATGAGCCAAGGCAAGGAATCATCGGCCTCGGGCTCTCGGGAGGTGTAGGATGTGTTCGGGTGTAGCGTGTGTGAATTCGAACTTGTTTGGAGTTTGTATGAATGCTTGGATGAATTTGAATCATGTTTGTGTCATTTGGATATGTATGTGATGTTTTATTTGATGTTTCTGTGATGTTTTATAATTTGTGCAATTTTAATTGTATTTAAAATGCGCCAGAAACCAGCAGCAACAAGCAGCTAAAATTGGAAATTATGGTCAAGGATACGCCGACGGCAATGCCGTCGGCGTAGAGAACTTCCCAGGCGCACAGGGTGCTGCCACGTCATCTAAAATGGACCAAATGGTCACGAATACGTCGACGGCTTTACCGTCGGCGTATGCCACGTCCCAGACGCACCAGCTCGCTCCACGTGGCACGCTAGACCGACGGCACTGCCGTCGGCGTATGGGTGGAGCAGATGGAGACGGACGGCTTCCGTTTTTGTGGGTCCCACAGCGGCTACGCCGACGGTTACGTATACGCCGACGGTTATTTGTATACGCCGACGGAGATACGCCGACGGCCGCCGTCGGCCTAGGCCTACGCCGACGGCAAACGTGCCTACCCGACGGCTTCTGGCCGTCGGCGTATCGTGGGTTTCCCGTAGTGCATAGTGCTATCTGGTGGGCAGCAGCTTTCCAGTTTCGAGATGTGTACGTGTAGTGTAGTGGCCTCTTGCAACTGGGAATCTGGGATGGTCTCCATCACAAATACGGGCGAACGAAGAACACGCCAATTGGACTAGCACATCCATAGGGGCTACAGCACAATGTATCGATCAGCAGCTGATTAATTACATCATCGAGGTTGAAAAGGCTACCGATTCGTCAATGGGTGTCCTTGTCCGACTTTAACTGGTTTTTCAGTTGCGTTTTGCCACTGCAAGAGCGATCGATCGATGCAGGGAGGAAAGCCCTGAAACCAACAAGAGGCTCCGTGTGGTTTCAGGAACCAGTTACTGACTGACTTGATTAACAGGATCGGATGGTCATGTCGAGAGCCTTAGCGACGAAGCGAAACACGATTAATTACCGCTAGTAGGAAAAAAACAGATACGGTAAGCTTGCCGGCCGAAGCATGCATGCAGAGCACCGTACGTGTGGTCTAGGCAAGCGCAGAGGATTCCGCCGACACAGTACGTAGCTGCACGCACGAAATTAACGAACTTCCAGCTGACGGAACGTGTTGTCGACCGTCGACATGTCCAGGGTATATATAGCTATATAATTATTCGATTTGTTCTCGCAGACGTCGGCGTCGAACCGAACGGACATATCCTGCACGGATTTACAACTCGGACTAGTATAAATTTTTTCACTTTCTAGACGGTGACATATTCTCCCCACTGGAGGAATTCAACACGTAGCAGGAACACGTACGTAGCAGTAATATCAGAGTAGTAAGTGCTAGCACGGAGCACAAGACAAAGCCAAATCGATCGCTGCAGGCAGACTAGGCGGCGCCCAGCTCGAAGCTTCTATACCTCGACTCGATCGATCTTCGCGCGCGTATATTTGAGAAGAAGAAGAAGAAGAAGAAGAAGAAGATGATGAGTTCATCGTGGCAGCTGTTCAGCAGGGTCGTGTATTCTTTTTTGCGCACGTTGGAATCGCTTTCGATCACTGTTGGGAGACTAGCTAGAGAGAAGTCCTGCCTGCTGCGTACGTCAATCGACCACTTGCCCTTTTTATTTCTGGCCGTCGATCAGGCAGCTGTTGCGAAGTTTCCATCCGCCCCGAGCAGCCATTAATCGATCGAGCACGTACGCGGAGTCTTGCTCCCCGTGCACGTGTCACGCCGACGAACGCACGCGGAAAACACACCGGAGTCCGGCGGTGATTCACGTACGTTTTGGCGGTTGGAACACGGTAAAAGTCTCGGCCGCGGCGGTCAAGGGCAACCCAGCTACGGAGTACTTAGTACTCCTAGTAGGTAAAAGCGACGTACGGCCACGTACTCACCGTCGATAATATCAATCGACGTTCATATCACGCTGGTCACGCTCGCTCGGTCGTTTTCTCGTTCCCCGCTGGCTGGCTTGTGTACGTGTGCGCCTCACGCTTTTTTGACGTCTCGTCGGCTGCCCCGAGAGCGACCCCTGCCTGCGTTGCGATGCTGTCTTCCAAGGTTTTAATTTGCTCCCATCCACGTCACGTCCCTCCCTCTCCTTTTACCCTTTCTTTTCTATACTACTTGGTGTTGGTGATCTAGGTAGTGCTAAGCAGTTTCAGCAAAAGAAAAAAAAACTGTGTAGTGGTTAGTGGCAACTTGACTTTGAATGGGTCGGTCCATTCAGTTCGCGACGACGACCTTGACGAGATGAAGGCGAGCGATTGGCTAGATATATACAGCCTTGCCTTTGCCTGCCACCACCAACGTGCAACGGCTACTTTCGATCGTGTGGTCAGCTGCGAGAGTGATGCGTACCAGTACGTCAGTCCACACGAAGCGCGCACGTACGTATATACACCGGCGTGCGTCGACGTTTTTTTTTTCTTGAGAATCAGGCGTGCGTCGTCTAGATGAGTGCGTAAGGGGCTCTTAAAGAGTTGGGCTGGGCCTCGAAATGCTCCAGTAATCTGGCGACTGCCTATTTGAAAAACATGACGTGAAGCGCTTGAAGCATCTCCACGTGGGCCCGCATCTAGCGCGGCCCAATAATATGACCTTTCTTTTTCGCAATCATAATAATCGTATATTAAAAATGGTTTCTCGGAATATGTTTTACAAGTCAATAGGTTTGAAAAATGTTCTTACCCTTCTTCGTGAGGTTACCAGCTGTTGGTGCTCTTTTTCTCCGGCGACGGCGAACGATTTGGGTGCTTAATAGTTGCGGCGAGTGCAGTATGCAACGGTATAACCATTTGTATCCTCATGGTTTTATATTTCTTGTATTCGTACCAAATATGTATCATTGCTATTATTATCAAATAACAATACAAGTAATGTATGCCTATGGGCATACATCGTCAAAAAAAGAATAGTTGGTATGAGAAAAAATGTCCGCTGAGTACAAAATAACTATGAACAAGTTTCTATATTGATGTACCACACACCATTGTCCCATCACAAGCTATGGTCACATTAGCCACCACTAGAATTTTTCATTTCACCATATCGCACCGCACTGCACCTGGATGAAAGAAGTCTCCTAAGTCATCGTATATAAATTGTTACAAATAACTGCGTAAATAATTTCCAAATATCATTCTTTCCATCAACAAATTCAGCCTCCCAAAAGTCAAACCCTACAGCTTAGTTTTGTTTGTTACACTCCGCTTTTCTCTTTGACGAAGCAGTAGACTTTGTTTTGCTCGATATCTAATTATCCATCTTCTTATTATCCCTGTGTTTATTGGCTTGTTTCTGCTTGTCGATCTTTCGTTGGTTGTCCGTCTGGCAGTTCTTTTCCTATTGCGCACACGTCACACAATGGTTCTGAATCCACCATAGGTGACACTCGTACACCTTGCGACGATTTCCACAACATTATCAATCACATATAAGAGAATATTGACAATTCATAAAGAATAAAGAATATAAAAGTTGACATGATTTTACAAGAACAATTGCACATTCGTTTACATATGGATACATTATACATGTTGTTTTTAAAGTTTTGTTAGATATATTTTTGTTTTATGTATTTTTTATGTTGTGAAACTAACATGGGCACATGTACACAACATGCGATACAAAGGCGCATTGTGGTGAGAATTTTAAAAATTGACTTTTTGAGTGAAAAAGTAGTAGTTAGCCACACAAAAATTATACAATCGGTGATTTATAAGTCCCTCTATTTGAATAACAAGTATATATCATTAACTTATTGTCAACTTTTTTACTGAATCCACTATATCTTGTAAGATACATTTAGCCATAGAAAAAATGATCATTCCAACTGTTCAATTTATACAACATATGATTCTATATATCTACTTACCTAATCATACAGTACACACCTCTATTTGGATATTTTTTAGGCCATATGCTTTGTAATATTTTACAATATATTTCATAATATTGAAAATAGAGAATACCATTCACACCATAATATATATACATTATTCAATTCATCTTTAAATATCACAGAGGTGTGTATTTTTTTCCTTCTTATTTTTGCAGTTTTGCTGGTTATGTATCTTTGTATGGGTAATATCTCGGAAAAATTAACAACTTAGATAGAGTTTTGGTGCTATACGTTGCAACTATATACGTAAAACATAATAAATGTTGAGAACATTATTGTATGATTAAAATGCTAACTATGTAATATACAACTTATTATTTAACCATAACATGATTTAAAAAATAACGTGTTAGTGCAATTATATTTATTTAAACTCGCCATGCGTCTAAAATCTAGTGGGAATGGCTCTCGGTGGGCCTAGGGATGGGTCATCTATCAATTTGGAGGACAGACATAGCGGGAAGGGCAAGCGGGTACCGCCGGTCCTGGCCTTGGTGAAGATGGTTGCTTCGGAGGTCCGAGCGGGAACGCCGGCAAGATGGCCCAACAGCTGTACCTTGGCGTCCTCGCCCATGAGGAGCACGCCTCGCCCCTTGGCCTCCTCGTCCGTGAGGAGCACGGCCGGCAGCACCACACCGCGACGTCGCGTGTCGTCCTCCCCGCTGAGCAGAACGTCGGCCAGACCCCGATCAAGGCGATCCATACCGTCGGCGATGGTGGTGGCGACGAGGCCGGCGGCGATCGTGGTGGTGATGAGGCCGGTACGCCGCCCCTCGTCGTTGGACAGCCACCGGGCGAGACGCTCCTTTCCGGTGGTGGCGGTGGCGGTGAAAAGGCCGGAAAGGCTTCCCTCCTCGCCGGCGGTGTCCATGGTGATAGGGAAAGTGGGGAGGACGATCTCACAGGCGGCGGCGAGGGAGCTGAAGCGGCAATCGTCGAACTATCCGCTCCCTCCCGCGATAGTGACCAGAACGGGATCTTCCGAGCCCATGGCGGGAACGGAAACGGGGGAGGGACGGAAGCGGAGGGTAGGGTTAGGTTTTCGCTGGGAGGAACTAATGGAAGTGGGAGGTCTCAGGATTGGATCGGGGGAGGCTGCTGATGTGTGATGGTGAGTGAGTTGGTGGCACAATTTGCCTAAATGCCCTTTTGTTTTTCTAACATGCACTTCGAGTGGTGGAGACTGGCTAGAGAGAAGTCCTTTTTTTTTTTGATTTTTTTTTTTGATTTTGCTAGAGAGAAGTCCTGATGCGTAGGTCAATCGTCCACTTGCCTTTTATCTTTGGCCGTCCATCAGGCAGCCGTTGCGAAGTTTCCATCCGTCGTCGTCCCTGAGCAGCCATTACTCGTTCTAAGCGTCGATGCGCACGTGTCACGCTTTTTTTTTTTTTGCGAAACACAGTACAACGCAAGCGCTCATATACACGCGCACACACTCACCCCTATGAACGCACGCACGCACACCCTACCCCTATGAGCACCTCCGAGAGACTGAGTCGGCGGGTCGAGTCTTGAGATTGACGAAGTCACCACGGGCGCCTCGCTGTCGACGGGAACGTCGCCTCCCACTGAAGAATATTCCGCCTTAAATGAGAAACACCAGCGTCAAACCTGGGGTTTGAACTCTGGTGGGCTAGGGGTACAACCACCCAACTAACCATCTTGCCACAGGCAAGTTCTCTCGCACGTGTCACGCTGACGCCCACGCGGAACACCGCAGTCCGCCTCTGATGTACCGTGTACGTACATGCATGGCATTTTGGCGGTTGGGAAAAGGTAAAAAGTCTCGGCCGCGGTGGTCAAGCGTAAACCCGGTACAGCGACGGCCACTCGATCATCGTCGATCAATCGACGCTCACATCACGGTCACGCTCCATCGTTTTTCCGTTTCCCTGCCGCTGGCTTGTGTGCGCGCCAGGGGCGTACCTGTTGAGTATCGTGACTATTTAGGAAAATAGGATAGCGTAGGATTTATTCAACGATGTCTTATACTCCAAGCAGATCATGTACTTCTATATATATGCCCACGAGGCTCAGCAATACAATCAACGATTCCACCAATCCCTCTCTATTCCTTCTACATGGTATCAGCCTAAACTCGATCCAAAACCCTAGCCGCCGCTTCCGCACCGCGCCGCCCCCGGGGAGGTCGATCTCCATGATCTCCGCCGGGGGCCGCGCCGCCCGTACCTAGGGTTCATCCGCCGGTCCTGTTGATCAGCTGCCCTAGAGTCTTTTTTTCCCGATCCTTGATCCGGGTTTTCTCTCTCTCGCCGGTCGTTTTGATCGGCGTTTCCTTTTGTTTTTTCCGATCTAAGATCGGTTTGCGTCACCCACCGCCGCCGTCGACCCTCGTGCGCCTCTACTCCGACATGGCGACCTCTCGCGCTACGCTGCGGCCCTCGTGGCCGCCGTCCGCGTGTGCTCTTCACCGACTAGGCGGCCTCACGCGCCGCGGCGGCCCGAAACGGCCGCCCTCCGCGCGTCTGCCCGCCGTCGTTTTGCGCCGGCCGCCGTCGTCTACCTCCGAACGGGACACTTACATCAGCACCCCGCCTCCACCGTGGCGGCCCGACACGGCCGCCCTCCGCGCGTCTGCCGCTCGGGCGCCGACGCTACGTTGACCGCTCGGCTCCTTCGCCGCACCGCCTCCCGTCGTACTCCCCACGCCGAGCGGCGCCTCCTCCACCTTGCAAGCGATCGGATTGATCACCCGCTCGCCCGTGATCCTCTCCATCCGCGCCGCGCGGTCGACCTGTACAGTCGTCTACGTGCGCCTTCGCAGGTTCCCATGAAGATCGTCCCCGAGTTTGTGCGCCTATCCACCGATCGAGCAACGGGCTGCCCCTTCGGGCCGCAGCGCCGCCGCCCTGTGGTTCTCCCCGCGGTTGCACCGACACGCACGTCGCCGTTGCGTCGCCCCTTCGGGCCGTAGCGCCGCGGCACGCTGTCCACGCCGCCGCCCCGAGGCCGTCCCCGCGGTTGCATCGACACGCACGTCGCCGTTGCGTCGCCCCTTTGGGCCGTAGCGCCGCGGCACGCGGTCCACGCCATCGCCCCAAAGTCGTCCCCGCCGTCGCCCTGACAAGCGCGTCGCCGCTGCGTCGCCTCTTCGGGCCGTAGCGCCGCGACACGCGGTCCGCTTCGCCGTCCTCGCGCGTTGACGTCTTCGTGGTATGCGCCGTGCCGCCTCCTAAGCGCGGGAACGCCACCGTCCGTGCTTGGTCTTCGTCATGTTGTTGGGCTCTTCCTCGCCTACTTCGAGCACCGTCGCCACGCTTCTACACGCGACCGCCGTGGCCCTTCTCAGGCTACTGCCGCCGTCGCGCCCCTACAGGTGACTGCTGCCGTGGCTCTTCACGGGTTACCGCCGCCGTTGCCGACCACGTCTTCATCTTCGTCCAAGTACAAGCTCATCGTCAGCGTCACCGTCATCTTCCCCGACCACTTCATCTACTCCGACAACCGCGGGCGACATCGGCACCTTCTACCCCACGTCGATTGGCGCCACAACCGTCGTCAAGTCCTCCTCTGTGGCCCCTTCGACATGGCGTACAGCTTGTACTGGTCCCCGTCTACGCATGCCCGGTGCTGGCAACAGCGACGCGTGCCTTCATCCACGACGTGTCCCCGGGTTTGGCAAATCTGGAGCGGCGCCTCGTCAACACCGACTAACCTTCTGTCTACGCATGACCGGTGCTGGCAACACCGACGAGTGCCTTCGTCCACGACGTGTCCCCGGGCTTGGCAAAACCGGCGTGACGCCTCGTCCATGTCATCTTCCACTCGGCGCACCACTGCGCCCTGACTACCTGGCGCTACATTGCGCCCGCGGCTCCTGACGGCTCCCTTGACACCGACAACCCCAACTCGACATCGACCACGGCGCCCCTCCCACAGCTACCTCGACTACGGCTACACCACCCTACGCTCTCGGCTACCTCGACATCGGCACAAAGGGCTACCGCCTTGCTTGAGCAACCTCGTCGGCTTTCCACTCCAGCAACAACTTCCACGATGCGTCGACCGTTACGACTGTGGTGGGGATGTCCGTCGGCTCCACCTTCGGATTCTTCTCCAGTCTCGGGGGATGTTGAGTATCGTGACTATTTAGGAAACATAGGATTTATTCAACCGTGTCTTGTACTCCAAGCAGATCATGTACTCCTATATATATGCCCACGAGGCTCAGCAATACAATCAACGATTCTACCAATCCCTCTCTATTCCTTCTACTACCCACGTTATAAGACTAGGGGTCACAGGACACCGGGTAAAGTGGATTTATTTGATATTTTCTATGCATTTGTAGTGTGTGATATTTCATGTACGGAGTAAAAAATATGTGTGTCTCAAACAGTGACACCGGGTTTTTTTCAGTCTAGGTCCGCCCGCGCGCCTCACACTTTGACATCTCGTCGGCTGCCCCGAGAGCGACGCCTGCGTTGCGATGCTGTCTTCCAAGCTTTTGAAACATTTGCTCGTGCACACACGTCCCTTCCCTTTCTTACTTTATTTTTATATACTACTTACTTGATGATTTCTCTAGTGCCAAGCCGTTTTAATAATAATAAAAAATGGTAAAAAAAAAACTGTGTAGTGGCAACTTGACTTTGAATCGGTCGGTCCATTCAGTTGGCGATCGACGAAGACCTTGACGAGATGAAGGCGAGCGATTGGCTAGACAGCGTTGCCTTGCCTTCCCCCACCAGCGTGCAACGGCTACTTTCGATCGACCTCCACGGGCGTGCATAGTCGTGTGGTCACTGGTCAGCTGCGAGAGTGATTCGTATTAAGCCAGTCGACGTACGTGAAGCGCGCGCGTATACATCGACTAGATGAGATACGGATACCAAGAAGTACGGTTTCGCATGCAGCTGTGCAGGGTAGCTAGTACAGTACGTGAAAACCATGGCAACGATACCATTAAACACCGCAGACGGGGTTGGAAAGCTCGGAATTGCCCGCTTCTTTGGTACCTGTCAGGGCAGAAGGGTTAAAGATACACCGCAGACAGTATTCTTACAGTTCAAAATAAATTATTTGTGGGTTAGAAAATGTTCATAGGAAAAAAATTGAATAGAGTTCACAATAATTATAAACAAGGTTAAGAATAGTTAATTTATTACACTAAAAAATAATATTCACATGATTTTATAAAACAAAAAAGGAAATAAAAAGTAGAAGAACACTAAAAGGAAACAACCTAACATGAACAAGGAGAAAAGAAAAATAAACTGAAAATAAGCAAGGAAACCGGGAAAAGGAAGAATGATAATTGTAATACCCCTTCGTTCCTAAATATAAGGCGCTCTTGAGTTTCGCTGGTCAACAACGTACAACTTTGAACTTGATTTGTATTTATAATATGCCCACAAGATTAGTATAAAGATATATGGAATGACATAATTTGGCAAGACAAATCTAACGATACCATTTATACATCCGAAATCCAAATATTTTGGTATATATTAGTAATCAAAGTCGTGCATAAAAAACAATCACAGAAATAGCGAGGCTTGTATTTTGAGACAAAGGGAGTGAGAAAAAAAGACGGTGAGATGCCCACTTCGCCGCAGCCCCGGACGATGAAGGGGGAGGAGGTAGAGGCGTGTTTCAACTACAGCTCGCCAAGGCCACGCAACAGTCAATCGAGAGCGTCCAACCGGCCACCGATGAATGGGCGGAGGAGTGGTCCGTGGCCGAGCATAGCATGGTCACGATCCGCGACGACAACGATGGAGGCGACAACTGTGCCAACGACGGGGGCGATGCCGGAGAGGCCAAGGTCAAGATGGAGGAGGATCTGGACATGATGTACGCCACGTTCTCCGTCGAATTTGGTAAAAATCTATCAAGTTTCAATAAAATTTCGTATTTTTGCTTAAATATCGTCGTTTGATTTTTTTCGGAGAAACCTATGCGCCTGTTTGGGGAGCCGCTACTTTGCAAAAAAAAAAGAGCTACTTCTCGATGGGGAAATCCAGGCCGATCAAACTCGGTAAATGTGCACTGTCAAAGAAAAAAAAGAACTCGGTAAACGTGCCCATATCGTGCGGGTTTCCTTCCTCTCTTCTACGGAAATAGCTCCTTCAATCCGATACGGTTCCGAAATGCAGGCGCTACGTGCCTACAAATTGCCAGCATACACGACACAACCTCTGTCAGAACTGGCCACTACATACAGATCAGCCGATCGATCCATGGAGTCGAGTTCGCATCCTTCTTCGTGCCTACAAATTGCCAGCATACGCGTCACTACCATGTTGGAAGAGTCGCCTTGGAGCTCTTGGCCTCCACAGTGCAACCGGTTCGTGGCGGCTAGGAAAATTGGCTCTATGGTCAGGAGAGGCGGACGCTGGGGTGGTGGTGGTACGTCGAGACAGCGGCCTCGGTCTCCTGTGCAATGATGGTTCTATAGGGTAGGGTCGTGGCTTAGCGCGATTTTGGGAGCCGACCTAGTGCTGCCTAGCAGGCTGGTTCGACTTGGGCTAATGCAAAATTTGATCTGGTTACTACGTCAGGGCGGCGGCCCCAGATTTTGGTGACATATGAGATCTGCAAGCGGTTGCCTGGATAGCATGGGTGATGTGAAACGCCCTTTGGACTTATCCATATAAAGAACAACAAGCCCACCAAGAGGACCACTCACTCGAGCGCAAGCCAAAGCCCTTCACGACAAGGTTAACTCGCTCCTCAGTACATGCGATCTCGATATCCACTTGAATGGATTGCTACTTCATTCTAATACCTTGTGTGTATTTGACGGGGATGTACCCTTCGGGTCCCCTACCATTGTCATACCTGGTGCGGCCCAGCCGAAGGCGCACACGGTGGCCCACGAAGCACAACAAGCCACGACTTGCAGTACAAGGAAAGGACTCCAAGACGTAGTCTACTAGGACTCATGTAAACCCTACTTGGCTCCCTTTATAAAGCCAGGCAGGGGCACCCCCACGGGGAGATCATAATATATTACTTGTCAGCCGTCCAAAACTACCAGCGCGCCATCTTCTCTCCCTCATGAAACCCTAGGTATCTTGACCTTGGGATTTGCCGTGGCCGCCCCACGTCAATTGGCGCCGTCTGTGGGAACAACGCGTGCAGGATCCGCGGTTTCGGCGGCTCCAATCTTCATCGCGTTCCGTGTGCACAGCTCCCGAGATCCAATCTGGCAGCGTTCCGGGCGGATAGTCGTGCGATCCAATTTGACGGCGGCGTTTCCTGTCCAGCTCGAATCCAAGACCAGCACGGATCTATCCGGTGCTAGCCGGTGACTCATGTACATGCATGGCGACGGCGATGATCAGTGCGCACTGTCCAAATCCGGGTCCTCCCGAAACCTGTCGGCTGCGCCTCCAAGGCAATCAAGAAGACAGCGGTTCCGTCAGGAGTCAAACTAGAAGAAAGCAGCACGCACCTACGCAGCATGCAGATCGATTCCGAACATAGAAAAATCAGAAGATAGCCGTCAACAGAGGGATCAAGTCCCAGGAGAAGCCAAACCGACAGCGGTCGCTAGGATCGCGGCTCTCAGGCAGTCGACGTCGGATCTGGCAGCACTGCTGACTCTGGATCGGACAAGTATTCAAGAAGGCCAGCCAAATTAACTACGATGCGCTCACGTAACATCGATGGCATGTTCAGAAGTACTAAGCGTTGCTCTACCCACAAAGATCAAGGAAATAGAAAAGCAAGAAAGCTAGCTACGTGCATGGATTACGCGGCCAGAGTGCTAATTGCATGCATGCATGTGCTACCTTCACGTATCAATTCAAGCACAGATCGATCAGCTTCAGCGGGCGGGCGCCGTGGGCTGATCAGCGGCCGGGTCCTTTCGATCCGTACGCGGCGCAAGCGCGCGACGCGCGGGTCCTCCACGACGGCAGAGTGCGGCACGCGCGAGACTACGACGTCGCGAAAGCCGCGGAAGACGAGGATTAATTTTCCGAACACATGCAGCAAATCGGCAAATCGGCAGCCTCTACTACGACTCACTGCATCAACGCCCGCGACACCGGTAACCTCTTCATCGACAAATCGGCAACCTCTACGATGACTTGTCGGGTTCAACGCTCATGACTCGACCCCCTCAACTTCTTCGACCACCACGGCGGCGATCAGCGTCGGCGGTATCTGCACACAAAGCCCGCTCCCTAGAAGATTCTCGGGGAGATGTCGAAAATGGACAAGAGACGAGACAAGAAGATGAAGATAAAGAAGACCAAGCTACAGGAAGTGGTAGTACCGCCCCTCCAGATGATACAGTTGAAGCTGACGAAGCCCCATGCAATGGTACTACCGCGGCACCAGGGCGGTACTACCACTAGTCCCAGATGGCGGTACTACCGCTAGAGCTACCGGGCCAAGTACCGACAACTCCGAATTCGCTTTTGTACTAGCCACGGTACCCAGACAGTACTGACCTCGTACTGCCGCTGGAAATCAAATAGAAATTTAATTCATTGGGTGCAACGGTACTACCGTCGGTATTGAGCGGTACTACCGCTGCACACAATAGATTCCGGGCTGAAGCCCATGTAACCTTCCCAACTTACCCTTTGTCTACTGGACTATAAATAGCTCCTCTTCAGCTTAGAGTTAGATTTAGAATGAGATTTGAGATTACTGATGAGCTTTGCTCCTACCTTCCCCATGAGGAAATCCAAGGCCTCCTTTTGAAGATGAATCAAGACCCATTCAAGAGCTATACTTTCTCTTAGAGATTCAACTGGACTTGTCAATCTTTACTTGTAAGGATTCTATTGGATCAGTGGACCGGCCGTAAGAGAAATTGGTTTCAATTTGAGAGTAAGACTGACTTGGGATTTAATGATTGGGGGCTACCCTCGGGCATGTTACCGATAGATCTTCCTTTGTAGGTTTTTCTAGTTATCCCCACGTTTTCTTTCTGTTCCCCTTGTTTTGTTCGAGTGTTCTTCGTGCGTTCTTCGTGTTCATCACACACGTCCCCAAACCCTTGAAGATCATGACCCCTACCTGCATCAAGGGGATATCACACGAATGAGTCGGGCGACGTTATGACTCATGTGCGTCGTTGGTGCCAAGTTGTGTAAGTCGATACGGTGGCCCCGAAACCGGTGGTGTGAGTATGTGGTGTTTGGTGGGCTAGCATAGTGCGGACAGTGGGTCTCCTCGCTTGTCCAGGTTTTTGGTCCGGTTTTCCTTCTAAATAGGTTGTGTATGGTTTTTGCACCGAGTTCCCTTATAAATTGGGTCACTTATGTGTAGCACCCTATTCTATCTAATCGAGCGGCAGATATCGACTGCTTTAAACTCCAAAAAATAGGTACTACTTTTCATAAGAAGCGACAAAGTTGGGTTTTTTTAAGGAGCGGTGAGCTTTAAATTAGGCAAAGACAAAATAGCAATCGTTTGAGACCAAAACCGACAGACAGATTGGTGTTGAACCACTTAATTAAAAATCACTAGCACATTCAACGAATGCTACTATGAATATGGATTACAAAGGTTATCAGTATTTGCTTCAGGTACTGAACAAGTAAAAATTAGCGATGGATGGCATAGATATACTGTGTCGCCTAAATGACGGAGTGAATGTGTTTGTTCAATTTCATACAAAGTGAAATTCTGAATTTTCAGCTGATCTATTTTTAACCCATGTTTTTTCAGCAGATCTATTTTTAGTCTTTTACCACCAAAAGTTATAGGAAGGTTGTGGGGTGCAAATATGGTTTTTGTGCATGTGATTGATTTCCCAAAAACCTTCCAAAGGGTAACCCCTATTGATAGTACGGTTGCTCGACGACTCAAATAAATATTAAATCCTCGGGCACCGTCTTTGATCTTTCTCCTTTTTAGAGGGGTCGAACATCGTCTTGTGCATTGCATCAAGTGTACCTATAGAACTTTAGTACGGTGAGATCTCACTTATGTTGTTAACAAACACCCAAAACCAATTAGGAGAGAAATGTCCTTTGAGTGAACTCATGATTTAATCCATGGTGAAGACGAGAACACGACTGGCTATTCTATTCAGTCCCGTTAAGGATCAGTCTGTTTCTGAGACAGCTGCTCCTGCTGAGTGATCAAGCCTTGAAGTAACTATTTCAGGGAAGATTTTATAATGCATCTCAAGGGACTGTGATGGGGCATGAAGAAGTGAAAGTTTGACCAATATGAAGTCCATGGATGGAACTTCAGATGGTCAACACACATACATAAATGATGTAACACTTGTGAGCAAGTGATCTATTGATATGGTCAGGAATTGTGAACTGTGTTTTATGAACTAACACATATATCATATGTTTGGTATGTATATGTTGTTGAGGTGTCATATGTGAGCTTGTATCACAGTCCTAAATAGCCCATGTGAGGACTGCATCAAGTGGAGATGGTCATCAAGGTTGTGACTAGCAACTTACAAGACGAGCACTTTGGGGTGGGGTGGGGGTGGGGGTGGGGTGTATATGCTTAAAGCTTCCCACTACTTGTTGCTAATGGACATAAGGATATATGTTTATGCAAAGTCTTCCCATACTTGTACATGGGAGAGCGAATTGAGAATCTTCACCTAACAAATATGACTAAGAGAAGGATTCCATCTTGTGGCAGTCATAAGCCTTGTCATCAAGCTCAAGCAGAGTGCACATGCCAAGGCTTCTCATAGTTGTTATAGATTTGATAGTCATACTATATAGAGGGGCTATTAGATGAATAATTTTACCATGTAGTTCCTAGAGTGCTCAAACGTTAGCAAATTTTGCATCCTCTTATTTAGTTGTACTTGGGATTTAGAGCTTTTTTTTTTGCTAGCCAAAGATCATCAAAACATTATTTCGTATGAGCAAATTTGGTTGTTTTTCATGTTGGTGGTGTGGTTCTTTCTATGGTTTGGGCGTTGAGGTTGGGCCGGACTAGGTTCAAATTAATTCAATGGCTTTGTTGACTAAGTATGGAGGGCCTTGGGCCATATACGTGCCAGTCACTAGAAATGTAAAGGGTAGATTCCCTTGGGCCTATAAAAGGGACTTTTCTTCTCCACGAGAAGGAAGCACTTCTGGATATCTATGAGTTGTTTGTTAGCCTCCTTCAACTCCTCTCCTCTCCAATCCCTTTATTGCAACTGTTGTTTGGTGAGATTCGAGGGCAAGTGATTTGAGCATGTTGCTTTTGTTTTGCACTAGTTTGAGCTCTCCAGGTCGGTTCAAAAGAGTCTAGGATCTTGTTACTCTTGGATGTCATCACCTCCTAGATGATTTGGTGGAGGTCGCTTGGTGATATATTCATGAAGTTTGTGAAGATGCTAGAGATGCTTTATGAAGTGGTTGTGAAGAAAAAAGTTAGTCATGGTGGATCGGGAAGCGTCCCCTCGAAAGGAGAGTGCGAGGAGAGAGCGAGGGAGAGAGACAGAGAGGGAGAGGGAGTGAGGGTAGACAGAGAGTGCTCCTGGGGCTTCTCAACAAAAAGTACAATTTTGGTGGATATTTAAACTCCGGTATAAACATCGGTTGTCTATCATTCTTTTTTTTTGGCGTGCTGTTGTCTATCATCCTTTTTACACTACACAATTAAAACTTGAGACGAATGATATAGCTAGTGTTGATTTTGAAATGCTAATCTTGCTATTTCCTAACTTGTTTTGTGCTTGAAAAAGATCCGATAAGTTTAATTCCACGTTATTATAAGGCTTTTGCTCTATCTAAGTCGACTGAAAAAAATTTCAGCGTCAGTCGAATCTCAGTCCGTCCGTTCTCGTCAAGATTGGTGCCCCCGCGTCAGCTGTGTGCGCGCGTGTCTGTCGTGGTTCGCGGGGCAGTTTTTGTGTTATCGGGTTTGGATTCTGCTTTGTTCGGCCCGTTTTCTGTGCGGCCCGGTGGGAGGAGATAATGTTTTGAATTTTTTCTCCCGTTTTTGCTGGCCGCGTGTCTATTTCTTCATTTCACCTGGCCGCGTGTCTGTCGGGAGGAAGAGAGAGAAGGGACGGAACTGGGGTGGCGGACGGCATGGCGGAGATCCGCGGCGGCGAGCGAGGGCAGAGCCGTCGCCGGAGGCGGTTCAGGTGCAGATCCTTCTTCTCAGTATTGTGTATAGCATCTCGAGTGGGAGGGGCGCTCTGTGGTGGGTTGTCGCGCGGGCGCGGTAGTGGTGGGTCTCCGGGGGTCGGGCGGTGCTCTGTGGTGGTTTGTCGCGGGGGCGTGGTAGTGGTCGGTCTCCGGGGGGCGGTGGTGGGTCTCCGGCGCTGCGCGCTGCCGTGGGTCTCCGCCGCCGCCGCGTGTCTCTTTCGCAGCAGAGAGAGGAGAGGGGCGGCGGAACAGAGGATTGATTCCTCTTTTCTCGCCGGCAGCTGGTGCCGCCGTTATGGCGGAGATTCGCGGTGGCTGGACTCGCCGGCGAGCTGACAGGTACTAGGTTATGCTATCTCTCTTTGCTCTGTTGTTTTTACGCCCGCGTGCCTTGCGTCTCATGGATCTTAGTCGCTGGAGGCGGCTGAACTTTTGCGGTGGTGCCGTTGTTAGCTGGTTGTTTTTGTTCTGACCCCGCAGCTAGTTCTCGCTAGGATTTGATGCCGCCGCGAGGAGGAGCTCCGAGCGTGTGTCTCTGTGTTCATTAGAGGAGGCAGTGAAGGATCTGTGTGTGAGTTTGTTCTGTTCGATTTTTACTATTGCTAGGTTCAGTATTTTTTGCTGCTGATGCTTTATGCCGTGGGGTGTGTGTGTGGAATCTACTTAGATATTGAGCATGTGTAACTGTCCCTCATTGTTATCTGTACAAATTAAATGAAAACCCTATGTGTCACCTTTTTGAAGTAGGTGTTTTCATGTAGTTTTTGTTGTTGTATTGGTTGTTCTGAAGTCT
The DNA here is from genome assembly GCA_947311845.1 of Poa pratensis. Classification (NCBI taxonomy): domain Eukaryota; kingdom Viridiplantae; phylum Streptophyta; class Magnoliopsida; order Poales; family Poaceae; genus Poa; species Poa pratensis. Next base: position 16,107,765 of record CAMZMU010000111.1, read on the forward strand.
ATCTTGGTTTCCCCCAGTGTGAATTTTTGTATATGGTGTTTGAATTTCGTTGATGTGTAGACCTCAACGTGCACCCACTGATAGCTTTTGATGAAGGTCTCAGTCTATGGTTAGTCTTGTCATGCAGTAATTCTGAAATAATCATGATTGTTACCTGCGTCGAAGGTAACGACATTTGGTGATGAATATGGTGTTTGAAATTCCCCCTGGAGCAAACCTGTGAATGTGAAACCATTGCCCTGCATCAGGAAATTTATGTTAGTGTAAAAACAGCATAATTTGATTTAATTTCTTTATGTAGTTAGAAAAACACCTGGAACAACATGTCATCACATCTGAATGTGTCTTGTTGTACATAGTTTCCTTTGCTGTATGCATCATGAGTAGCCTGCGAACAATACATTTGTTTAGAACTTGATGTGTTTTTCATTATTTTTTGCACTTTTTGTGCTATGCAGATCGCACCCTACAAGCAGCTCCAGCGATACTGAAGTGAGCTTGTTTGATTTTGTTGCATTTTTTCTCCGAATATGTCGCCGTTTTTGCTTGTGTGTTCCTAACTGTGGTTAAGCTATATTCTGTTTAATGGTTGCAGGCAGTAGACAATGGGAGAAGAAATACTGATTTAGAGGATGCGTTGTTTGGGTTATTGAGAAATAAGGTTTTGCCTTATCTCTACGCACATTAGGTTGTTTTTTATTTTTTGAGTGAATTGTTCTTATGTTGGCTCTTATCATATTTTTGGGCAGTCTTTGAAGCGTAAATTCTCTGATTACTGCAATGATTTGATAGCAACCAATGAGGTTAGTTGTTCTTTTTGTTTTCTTGTTACTTTCTTTTTTATTTCACAATTACTTTTAGGTTATGTAAATACATGATACAGCTATTTTGTGTTGGATTATCTTTTTGTTTTAATTTTTTCTACTATTTGTAGGCTAAGGAAAATAAATCAGTTGGTGTGGGTAAGAATGCTTTCACCAGATTTGGGTTGAAGTATTTCTTGGATGTCTTGAAGAAGATGACACCTGATCGAAGAGCCATTATTCAGAAATTTGGCTTTGGCTGTCTGCTATGGTTTGCTTGTTCAAGTATTCCTTCAGATTTCTGCCGATGGGTTGCTGATTGCGTTGATCCAGTATGTTCCCAGCTCACAGTCGGTGGGAAGAGTTTTGTTATATCCAAGGAGACTTTCCATGTAGTGCTAGGATTGCCTCTAGGTGGGTTACAGGTCCCATCCAATTCTGAGAATGGGATGGCTTTCATTCTATCGCTTTTCAAGCTGACAGAGTTGCCTCATATTACCTTTTTCGGGAACAAGCTCATCAGTTCGGATCCATTAAACGAGCTTGAGGTTTTTGTGAGCTTTATGTCTGTTGCTATTTCATGTTTTCTTTGTCCCGACATCAGTTGTTCTGTCAATACCAAATATCTTGCAATTTTGAAGGACCCGGCTGCTACTAAAAGTTATGATTTCAGTCAGCTTGTCTATACTCATTGTCTCAATGGTTTGTATGAGTTTAGCTCATTTGCTAAATCGAAAGGGAGGAGGATGAAGACACCTGTTTGTTGCTTATATGTGCCAGTGGTTAGTAATCTTTTTTGTTTTGATTTTTGTTGGATTTTTCATGTTGCCTATATTTCTGTTATTTTGTTCTTTCTTTGTTTCTCTAACATGGGATTCTTTTTGTTGTCTCATCTTGTTTCAGGTGCGGTACCTCGATTGTTTGGATTTTGGCATAAAGAATGTTGCTAACAGCATCCCTAGGGTTCTTGTATGGCGGGGTAACATGATTCATATCTTTTCTGATCTTGATCGAAATGGTCCACATCAGTTTGGGAAAAAGTTTTTGAAAGATGTATGTGTTAATTATGTTTTTGTTGTTTTTTCGATATTGATTATGGTTCAATTGTTTCTTTTTTGGGAGTGATTTATTTTCTACTTCTCATATTTATACTACATTTGTGTTTTGTTGGTGTAGGGTGTGGTTTGTTCTCACGCAGTTGGATCATCTAGGATCTCCCCAATTGTGTCGCCATTGTCCTTTGACTTCAGATCGAAAGCTCAAGAACAGTTTGTTAGCTCTCTGCGTCCCGATGTATGTTTTTTATGGTTCTGAACCTTTAGCTCCGTGTCCTTCTCAAATTTTAGGTTTGATTGGTGATTTGTTTAGTGATATCATTTTCATGCCTTCTCTGTTTTGAAGGTAATAGATGGCATCATGAGTATTGGTGATAAATTTCTCTCAAACAAGTCCACAAGCAGTAAAAGAAAGTTGGAAGCCTTAGTGCACAATGTGTTGGATTTTCTTTGTAAATCTAGTGATAAGCAAGGCAAAGCAAAGGCATTGCAGATGGCATCCGACGGGGGCATTCTCAAGCAGGCACATTTTGTTGTATGATTCTGCCAACCCTTTATGTTCTATCTTTCTTTGGTAGTAAGGATTTTCTTTTTGTTAATTGTGAATTTGAATTATCTCTTGTCCTTTTGTGTGGCAGGTTTCAAATGCAAATGCGGAGGCCGTTTCTCGCAGATGTGATCCTGAATCATCCCGTCAGCACGATCGCACTCCTCTTCAGGAAGCTGGTGGTTTTTCAGCTAAGAGAACTCCCGACCCAGGTAGGCTTCTTTTATGGTTCTCGTGTGTGTTTATGTTGTTAGGGTTTCGGTGTATCATTTATGCTTATTCTGGTATTTCTTGTGCAGTCACTCCCGATTGCTTGATAACTAATGTTGTGGAGGGTCACACTCACCCCACAGGTAGATTTTTTGTAGTTGTTCATTTTATTGAACGTGTGAATATTTTTTCCATAATCATTACAGTTCTCTTATATTATATTTTGTTGTTCATGCAAATGCCAGCCCCAGAAATGCCCCCTTTAAGGAAGGTGAAGCCGAGGAACTGCACTCTGATGTCTGAAGAAGATGAGCAAAACATCTTAAATCGGAAGCCGAGGGCTGATGGACCTGTCCCTGTTATAGATGTGCCGGATTCACCATTGTCAAAGGTTTGCTGCCGGTTTTCACATAGTCGTTGTCTTCCTTTTTAATTTCGTTTCTCTGATATTTGTTTCGTATAACTTTTTTTTCTATGCTCTTGTTTCTTTGTTGTACAGCCGCGTACTGCAAACTTCAAGTTAAATCGTGTTACTGATATTCACAGAAATGGTTCAAAACAAGCTCCGATTCCAATAGCTGATTTTTCACCGAAATCTTCATTGGTACATTTTTTACTTCTACTTTGTTGGAACTCTATATTTAGTTTTCTTATCTCTATAAGTTGTGTGTTTTGATTTCTGCTGTGGGGATGGTGCAGGAACGTGGTGTGCATCTTGTTGGTTCAAATGATTTACGAAGGAGATGCTCTGAGGTGTCAAAGAAGGCAGATGGATATTACAACAACATGTTGTTGACCAGTCAGCATGTTGGCAATGGTGTGCCTGATGCCAAAGAAACTGTTGTTCGTGCTGAAGCTAAAGGCATTTCAAATGATGCTCAGGATGCCCCAGCAATCCGAGTTCATCGGAAACACAAGTTTGTCAACTGGCTCATGACTGGACAAAATCCTCCTCTGCAGGCTAACAGCAAGTTCCCTGTATCTGAAGAAGAAATCATCCACTATTCTGCTATTGTTGAGCTAGCAAACAGCCCTCATGCAAAGTAATGCCATCTTTTTCCTCTATTATTTGTCTTATTTATTTATCTTTTGTATTTTTACATGGTTGCAAGCTCCATGTTTTTGTACAAGTACTAGTTCTACTGTTAACTCTCTTTTTTTATCCCTTTTTGGTTCCATTGTTTGATTTATTTTCTTTGTTATTATGGGCAGGACACCTGGTGTGGATTACCCCAAGGTTCATTGCAGCTACAAGTCGTTGGGAGATTCTTTGGCGCCTAATGGTGAAATAGATAACTTCTTAATCCCCTGTTTTTGCCGCATGTTGTTTGAAGAACGACACCCTACCATCTCTGGGAGGCATTATTTTTTCCCTCATATTGGGGTTGGTACCTTTTTTTTGCCTTCATTTTATTTTAGTTAAGGGAAACTGCTATTTATTTTAGTTAGGGGGAAACTGCTATTTATTTTAGTTGACCCTCATTTTCATGTCTCCCTTGCATTTCAGGATGCTATTCTAAAGTATAATGGGGAGCCCAATTTGGAACAAACTGTCCGAACATCGTTCGAGGGTGCAAAGAGTGCTAGCAAGGGCAGAAACCTTGGTCATAGAGATAACAAGGTACACTTATAAAGTGTTTTTCAATGCTTATATTTTTTATATATGGCCTATTGTTTATGCTGTTTACCCTTTTTCCGCAGTTATTATTCCCAATAGTGAATTCTGGGCATTGGTTTGGTTTTGTTGTTGATTTTGACGAGAAAGTTTTTGTATTTCTGGACTCCTACTTTGATAAGAACTCCCCTTTCCAAGTGTCAATGAGGAATCGATTGGTTAGTATTATTTGATCCTTTTTGTTTTTTCATTTAATTTTCATTTTTTTAAAGTAGTTATGATATTCTAAACCAGTATCTCTTGTATTTCTCCTTTTCTGTGCCACAGACAGAACACTTTGTGCAGTTGTGGGAGCTGATTATAAGCCAGAATCACAACTTTGCTGATTTTCAAGCAATGTATCCAGATGTACCTAAGCAGAAGACCAAGTTAGTATCTGAAACCTTTATGAGTTCTTGTTCTTTTTTATTTTGCTTTTTCACCGAATGGTTCTGTGTACTAATCTGTTTTTTTTGTGCACACAGGTTTGACTGTGGTGTGTTCATGATGAAGCTTTTCGAAACATGGACCCCTTCCACTAACACTCGTTCCATTTTCTCTCATCTTGATATCCTGAACATCAGAATCTTGTATGCGAACAAGCTCTATTTCTGCAGCAAGAACTCAACTGATTTTTCCTTGGTTACAGATTTTTATGCAGCGGTATGTTGTTTTCTTTCATATATGTCATTTTTGGCTGGGGTAGGTTTGACTCTACTTTGCATTTGTCTCACTGATTTTTTTGTTTGTTTTTCTACAGGGCTGATATGGTTGCTTTGTCGTCCGAGGTCTATGGCAGTTTCTAATTTTCTGCGACAAGTTGTTTTTGTAGTGGAGCGCTGTATGCACTAGTCGACGCTGATCTTTTTTGTTTTCCCTTTTTGGCCTTGGGTTGGCACTTTACAGCATGAGAAAAAATATGTTTGTATGATGTATGTTGCGCTGGGAGTGTGTTTTTGCTTGTTACAAATGGTTTGCAGTTTGTGACTTTGGTTATATATATCTTCGTTATATATAGCTATCTCTTTTATATTTTCTCACTATAAGTATGTCACGCGAATGATGTTTAGAGCTTTTTCGATGATGTACTAGTGTTGGTAGCGTTTGATTTATCTTGTCCTATCTGGATTGGTCACGAAGGGTCGTCAAATTAATGTAATGCGTTATACATGGCAACAATTTTCTACAGTTTTGCATGATCTAAATTTTTAAAAAGCTAGCTAGATAATTTAGCAGCAATCTCTGAATATTGAATGTTACAAGCATTCTCTTTTTTAAGGCAGCATACAACAAATAATTTACATTTGTTTTTTTTAGCACAATCTTCTCGATTCTTTCTCCCCATTTTTGCTCCCATTGCTGTCTATATTCTTCAGGTGCAAATTAGCTTCATATTTCTGTCTTCTCTGCGGTATCTTGCACTAACTCAGCGGCTTGCTTGTCTTTGTCTTGTTGACCATCAACCTTCTTGCATTGCTTCTTCTTCTTTGTCAACGGCGGTCTTGCTGCTCTTGTATTTGTCTTGGGGGGTTCTGCTGAGTCATTTTTTGCGACTCGTGTCCCTTGTTAATTTTATTGTAATGATCAGTACTTTTTTAAAATTGCTGTATAATTGAATAATTTTTTATCCTTTTACTCACCTGAATCATTCTTCTTCTTTCGAGTCCTCTTAGGTTTTGGTAGGTTGTACTCTTTATCCCTGTTCGTGCACTTCTTGATAGTGTGGCCGTATTCTCCACAATGGCTGCATTTGTAAAATTTCCCTGCCTTGATAGCTTCTACTATTGTCATCAACCTTGGCCTCCCTTTTGTGTGAGCGTCGTCTGGGTCAAAAAGTTCTATTGTTGAGTTATCTTCGCCCCCGCCAGATGGGTTTGCAAAATTTGCCAGTGTCCTTGCGTGACTTGCTTGCTTTTTCATTTCTTGTTTAAGCTCTTTATCAATCTCTTCTAGTCCCTTGTCTACTCTGTCCATTTCTTTCTGCAGGTATTCATATTTTCTCTGGTGTGTTGCCCCTTTGGAAGCTGATGCCACCATTCTTCTAGCAAGCATGTTGTACCTAAGTGTATCATTGTCAGCTAGTGTTTGTGGCACAGGTAATGGGTTCAGCTTCTTGTACTTTTTGCGCCATCTGTCAATGATGTACTTATCTGGTATCTTATCTATGTCCAGGTGTAGCATTGTCTTCAATATGTGAGAGCATACTAACCCATCTTTCTCAAATTTGCAGCATATGCAGTGGTATTCTTCTTTTTCCAAGTCAACTTCCACCACATATGTCCTTGCTCTGTGTTCCTTTTTTGGATAATTGGGGGCCTGGAACACCAGGTACAGCTGCCCTGGTATCTCCTCCTTTATTCTAAGTCTCGTTACATCAGTTAGGACTTTCTGAAATTTCCTGAATATAGCCAGGTTGTACAAGTCATGCGCCTGTATCTCTATATAGTACTTAGTCAGGAATTGTTCTGGCGGCACTTTCTTGTGTATGGCATTGTGGTCACTCTCATTCTCTCTGGAATGTATTGTGTCCATGATTCTCTGATACTCTCGTAGGAAACTTGTCATGCTAAATTGTGCTCCAACTCCTTTTTTGAACAGGGAGTTTGTGCCCTCACTCCTTGCTGTTGTCTGCAAGAAGGGGAAAAAATCCTTCTTGAAGTAAACAGGTACCCATCTCTTTCTGCTCTTCCACATAGTTTGAAAATATTCTATGTGTCCTACATCATATTGTGCTATCATTTGCTGCCATAGAGTCTCAAACTCCAGCTCTGTCAGTGAGTTATCTACTATGTCTTGGAACTCCTCAAATAGGCCCTCATTAACCTGGAATGTCCTGCCCCCTTTTTGCTCTGCTTTACTTTTCACATGGTACAAACAAGATTTGTGAACCGTGTGTGGAAGCACTGCCTCAATTGCAACTTGCATCCCTCTATCTTGGTCTGTGATTATTGTTTGTGGGTGTTTACCTCCCATAGCATAGATAAATTCTTTGAAAACCCACTTGAATGTGTCAGCACACTCATTGACAATTAAAGCACACGCAAATAGGTATGTGTGTCCATGTGGAGAAACACCAACTATTGGAGCAAACGGTAGGTTGTACTTGTTCGTCAGGAAAGTGGTGTCGAAACTAATGCAATCCCCACAAGTTTCATACATGCTCTTTGATTTTCCATCTGCCCAGAACACACTCTTCACTTTGTTATTTGTATCAACCTGAAAAGAGTAGTAGAAACTCTCATTCTCAGCTCTTTTTTTCTTGAAATACTGCGCCACTTGCATCACATCACTGTTTTTGAGCTCTCTGTTTATTGTTGTCCCATAGTTGCTCACTTTCTTCCTATTGTAAGGTGTATTTTCTGTGCCTCCTCTCAAATATGATAGCACTGACACAATCTTGCTGGTTGTGATGTTTGCTTGCCTAAGTGATCTTATCATTGCTTTCTCTTCATCTGTCATGTAGATGTGTGATCTAAAGAACCTGCTCTGGGGACTCAAAGCATGATTGTGTTCGAGGCATAGGTTAGTGATGCGCCAAACCCCATCTTTCTCACTTATTATCATCTCAGTTTTGCATCCTGTTCTGTCTATTACAGTTGTTTGTCTTTGGGCTACTTCCTGTTCTTTTGGTTTTGGTGGGGCCCTGGCATACTTGTTGCATTTCATCGTGACTCTGATAACCTCCCTGTTTCTCTTCCTGCTTGTTGTTCTAGCAGCTGACACTACAGAAACCGAGAAGCCTGCTGCAAATGCATACATGTTGAAGAAGACTTGAGCTTTCTCTCTTGTTTCAAATTTCATCCCAACTTCAGGTATTTGCTCCTTGTCAATTGTGTAGTCATTTTGCCCTTGGGAGTTTGTTTCTTCGTTTTCAAGGAATATCTCTACATCTTCTTCGCAAATTTCTCTGTCTTGTTCTTCCCCTTCTTGATTTTTGGGCTCTTGTTCTGAATTTCCATCAGCTTGTTTTTGTTCTGAATTTCCATCAGGTTGCTCAGTATTGTTTGTATCAGTCATCTGTAGACAAGAAATATTCACAGTATGAACATTTTCTTTTTTATAAACTGCAGTCTGTCTTACATCATTTGTTTCTATTTTTGAAACAATATCAGAAGCTTACCTCATCAAGCTCCATGTCCTCAAACAAGTTTTGTGTCCACGGGTCATCGTCCCATGCCATGTGTCGACCCCTACCACTTGGAGTCGCCTGTAAGTACTCATTGCCCTACAGAATAAATAATTGGCATATATCATTGAGCATATATCTTTTTATAGAAGGTTTTTAATGCTATTTTTTATCTATGTGTTGTACCTGTGGATGAGTTTGGCTTGAACCATCTTGTCTTTGTAAGATAGTTGATGAATAGTCACTATCCATTGGTTTGTCAACTTGTATACTTGATGAATAGTCATTCTCCATTGGTTTGTCAACCTACATTATCCAAAATTATCATCTGTCAGTAAGTCATATATATATTTTTTCTATGAGTGTATCTTGAGTAATATATTGTTTTATGAAATTTACCACTGAAGATAACGATTGCGTGAGCAATATGTTGTGTGGAAATCCCCATTTAGTAATCCTGTGAATGTAAATTCCTTGTCCTGCATCATTTTTTGCGAAATATTAGTTAATAGACGCTTCATAACAATGATGTTTATTTGCATTATTTTTATTGAGTGTACCTTTAAAAATATGTCGTCGCATCTGAATGTTGCGGTGTCCCCATATCCTCCAATTGTGTATGCATCATCATGTTCCTGCAATACATAAAGAAGTATTTTAGTAACAGTAAATTAATATAATTAGTTTTTTCTTTTTTAAATAATATAATTCGTATTTTTTATATAAGCACTTGTTAATTTTCTTTTTCAGTTTTTTAAAGTGTCCTCATATACATGAGAACCATTGTATTTGAGTAGCAGCAAAATTAACTGAATTATGGATTTTAAACTCCCAAACCTCCCAACTGCCTCCACCATGTTGTTTTTAATGCTATGCTTCATTTACTCCTCCCACCCATCTCACAGCCACCTGTTTTTAATCTTTCTTCTTCCTCTGTCTCAGCTTCACATGTCGGCATTACCCTTTGCAAGCCTTTGAGCACACAAGTTAGGAAGAAGGAAGACCCAGATAAGCAGTAAGTTTCTTCCTCTCTCTCTATTCATCTCTCTCTGTTTGTGTCTACTTTATCTCTCTCTCTCTGTTTTGAAGGTATCTCTCTCTCTATCTGTCTCTCTGTCTCTCTGTTACTCTGTTCATCTCTCTGAATGTTGCGCTCTGTCTCTCTCTGTCAGTCTCTGTTCATCTCTCTCTCTCTCTCTATTGATCTCTCTCTCTATGTCTCTCTCTCTATGTGTGTCTGAATGTTGTTCTCTCTCTCTTTCTTTCTATCTCTCTCTCTCTCTATTGATCTCTCTCTCTATGTCTCTCTCTCTCTCTCTATGAGTGTCTGAATGTTGCTCTCTCTCTTTTTATCTCTATTCTATCTCTCTGTCTCTATTTGAAAGCATCTCTCTCTCTATGTTACTGTCTCTATCTGCTATTTTCGTTTATTATTTCAGTCTCAGTTCATTGCAGGGAAGAGGGAATTATTGTCTCAGTTTTTATTTATTGTCTCATTGTGTAGTGTCTCTGTTTCGAGGTCATTTTAGTCTCTATTATCTGCTAGGTTGTCTCTCTTTTTATCTCTATTCTATCTATCTGTCTCTATTTGAAGGCATCTCTCTCTCTGTGTTACTGTCTCTATCTGCTATTTTCGTTTATTGTTTCAGTCTCAGTTCATTGCAGGGAAGAGGGAATTATTGTCTCAGTTTTTATTTATTGTCTCATTGTGTAGTGTCTCTGTTTCGAGGTCATTTTAGTCTCTATTATCTGCTAGGTTGTCTCTCTTTTTATCTCTATTCTATCTCTCTGTCTCTATTTGAAGGCATCTCTCTCTCTCTGTTACTGTCTCTATCTGCTATTTTCGTTTATTGTTTCAGTCTCAGTTCATTGCAGGGAAGAGGGAATTATTGTCTCAGTTTTTATTTATTGTCTCATTGTGTAGTGTCTCTGTTTCGAGGTCATTTTAGTCTCTATTATCTGCTAGGTTGTCTCTATATAGTTTGTTTCGGTATGTCTCAGTTTCAGTTTAATTAGTTAGTCTATTTTTTCCTGTCTTAGCACTAGGTTTTCTGAATCTCTCTCTGTGGCTTAATCTCTATATTCAGTTTACTGTTCTGTACTGTCATTGTAGTTATCTCTCTATGGGTTGTCTCTGTCTTCATTTGTAGCATGTTGAATGATGATGGTGCTTGTGGATTTTTTGAATAGATGCTTGATGATCTCTGTTTATACTACATTGTCTTATCTATGTTGTTATTCATTTTCTTAGCTTGTATTGGATCAAACGCATTATCTGTGACTACTAGCATGAAACGACATGATGTACTCATCTTGATATAGTGCTATTTTTTTTGATTAGTTGCGTTCTTGTTTGGTCATGCTTGTTGGTCCACCAAGTTTTTGCCAAGTATCTATCCACTGTAGGTGTTATTTGTGTCTATATATGTTGCTTGATGATTCTTTTGTGACTAGACTGATATTTTTCTTCCTAGTAAAACTAGGGACCCAATAGGTGTATCATTGTTGGACCAGTTTTCATTATCTAAAATTTTGTTTAATTCAGATGCGGTGCACAATCTGCGGATGGCCAGATGGACCTTGCCAGGAGAAGAAGAGGATGTCTTCTTTCTTTTATGTGTATCTTGGGGAAAGGTTTCATGAATCAATGGTATGATTTTCTGCATTATTTTTATCTATGTTATTTATTTTTCGTATAGCCATTTCTGTTTTGTCATTAGATAACTTTTGCATTTTTTGCAGACTATCCCGTGTTTCATGAGAACACAGATGAACGATATGGTACAAGGCAAGATCATGTTCGCCATGTCTCCTGAAAAAGATGACTATGTGTTTCAGATAGAGAAGGAATATAACAAGACACGCATTTTCGGCCCTGGATATGAGAAGATATTGGTTGACTATGACATGAAGAAGGGTGACAGATTCAGGATTGAATGGGATCACCCCATTGATGCATTTTTTGCCATCTACCCGGAGGGAGCTGGTGATGTACCTAAGCAAAGGGTGTTAGGTACAATTTTCAGTTAGTCTTTTTTTTTTGTCTCTGATAGTAATTTGGTGAATTGTCTTCTGATGTCTTTTTGTTGTTGTGTCTTTTGCTTCATCATTTTTTTGGGAGGACCAGAACCTCATGTTTTTTAGGACAGCGCCAAGACGGTCGTGTTTTCGAAAGGTCTTACACTCACTGCTGGTCAGACCGCGAGGATGAATCATTCTGTTCTCATGCGAGGTCTGGGGTTGGGACATGTATTTGTCCACACCATAACAATCACTGATGTTGCACACAATGGACTGGTAATTTTCTACAGAAAACTCTCTTTTGTTGTCCTCTGGTTATCAATATTTGGTTCAGTTGTTTTCATGTTTCTCATGATTGATCTGTTTTATTGTTTTACAGCGGATCCCAAAGGAGATTTCATCTGTTCTCAATATAGACGAAGAAGGAAAAGTGATTTTCATCTATGGATATGATGGGGCCAACTTTGAAGCATCATACTACACCTGCAAAGATCAAAGGATCTGCTTCAGGGGTGGATGGCAGCAATTTGCCAAGCTGCACAACCTAGACGAAGGAGTTGTCGTTCTGATCCTATTCCACAGTGACAATGACGGCCACCTGGTTCTCTCTATCGATGCTATCTAGACCTCAGCACGGGGAGTTGTCTCTTGTCGTCCTCCTCTAGTTTGTTTCAATGCCAGAAACCATAAATAAGGTTAGGTTGGCTTCTATGTTGGTTTATCTATCTCTTTTAATTCCTGAAAACTTTCAGTCTTTTAGTTTGAACCAAGACTTTGTGTGTGATAGATATGTCACTTTGCTCAGCCTTTTGTTGCTTTTTTGTTGAACAATATATATGATATCAGTGATCTTTGCTCTTGGTGCAAATAACCTACTATTCGATATTTTTCAGTCTGTCCTGCAGTCTACTGCCCATCTAGTTTTTCATTTCTAACTGCACTTGGTAGTACTGCTGCGTGCTTTGTCATTTCTACATGCACTTGGTGGTCTCTGTACCCCCGAGATGCAGTTTGGTGATCTCTGTGTGAGTTTTTTGAAAGAAAAGTTGCAGATACAACAGGTTTTTCAGAGATAGCAACAGGTTTTTCAGAGATAGCAACAGGTTTTTTCAAGCTGAATTGCAGGGAGAGGAAGTTTTCTTCGAGATCTAACCTGGAACCTGTGATCTGCACCGAGGTAGGCGCTTTTGTTGTCTGGAGGCTTGAGTATCTCTTCCATCTGGGTTTGTAGCGTGGTTTTTCTTTCGTTGTGGTCTCTCTCTACCCCTCTGTTTTTCTTGTCAGATGGAGGCGTCGGGGGTGGTGACTGGGGGCAACGCTGCAGCTGATCGTGGCTTTCTTGAAGAAGAAGAAGGTCCTTTCCGTGGTGTGGCTTTGGATTCTTTTCTTCCTGGGCTTTGTACCAACTGGCCTTTTCTTTGGCCTTTTCGGGTCGGGCTGGAGTAACTCGACCCGTTAGGATGGGCTAGTACGTGGGTTGGGGGCGGGGGGACGTGGGCTTATTTCGACTGAAATTGGTTCCCTCGTCAGTCGTTTTCGTCGTCAGTCGTTTCTTTCGTCAGTTGTTTCCGTCGTCAGTTGTTGTAAGCTTCCTACGTGTCAGCGCGTGATTGGTCCAAAAAAACGACTGACAGCGAAATGAAAATCAGCCGACTGACCAATAGACACTCCCTATTATAAAACCATATACCGTAAGACTTCTTAAGCATTGAACAATCTAGGTTCTTTCTGGATAAGTGACGGCTCTTCTTTTCAGCTTGAAAAAGATATGCTTAGTTTAATTTCACATAGATAGATATATTAAAGCCGCTCGAATTTGAGCTCCACCAGCGAGCCACGGCGACAACGCACTGTATTACTGTTGCCCGCTACAGGGTAACAGTACCGCGGTGCGATCCAGGCCGTCCGCTGCCGATCGAGCGGCGAGCAACGCGCGCCCTTGACGCTTTTGTAAAAAAACACTCGCAATTTCTAAAAATTAACCCGCAGTCCAACTTCCAACTCTGTGAAGGACCTAAACATAATTTCCGACAAACACAGGGACCCCGCTGAAAAGCGACATGCGCAGAGCCTCTCCCGCGCGGCCGAGGTCGCTGCCGCCGCCGCCGGCGCACCTCGCCGTCGCTCTGCTCCTCCCCACGCAAATCCAAGGTCACTGCGAGCTGCACCGCCGTCGCCTCCCCTTCCTCCCCGCAAATCGGCCGCCGGGACGCCGCGCGCGGGCCGAAATCGCCGCCGGCGCGTCCGCTCCCCTCCGCCGCTTCCGCGCGCCGCCACGGCCGCTCCGGTGACCCAAAGTGGGCGGCACCGCCAGCTGCCGGCGTCTCACGTCCGCGCGCGTCGAACGCAACCACGCGCGTGTCGCAGAGCGCGGTGGCGCGGCGTCGCCGTGCTCCTCGCCGCCGCGGCAGCGGCAGTGCTGCCCAACGCTGACGTCAGCACGACGTCAGCGTGGGCCCTGTCTGTCAGCCTTTTTTTCTTTTACACTGAAATTCAATAAAAAAAAATACAAGCTAGAAAAAAAAATATATATCCAAATAACCGGGAAAAAAATACAAACTATCCATGACATGTAATCTGTCTACATATTTAAATACTTACAAATTTGAAACGACATCAAAATCTACCTATTTTGTGAAGTGAAAATAATTTAAAAGCATAGAGGTTATCCTTTTCTAAAACATTTTCCAAAAAATATTCAAATCATACCACCTGAGACCATTTTAGTTAAACAATTTTCCATGAAAGAAAAAGTTTGCGAATAACATAAAAATATACTTCATCCAGATATGTGAAGGTAAATTTATTAAATGTTCGAACAATGCATTCCCTCTAATTACGAACTAAAATTAAACATTTCAATTAACTAATTATTTCCATGCAATCCACATAATTTTTGACCATACCAGATGAACTAACATAAATGTTATTCTTTTTTTAAAACATTTTTCCAAACAATATTCGATTCCTACCAGCCGAGACCATTTTAGTTAAACAATTTCCATGAAATAAAAAGTGGTCAAAAAATTCAATATTTTTCACAGTAATTTCCACGTACGGTCTAACTTAATTCAAATCTAAATAACTTCCAAACATGCCTAATTTCCGAACTCAAAACAATTTTCAGACACAGACTCTTTCTGCATTACAACGATTCTCGAATCTACAAAATTTTAAAATATCGACATTTTCAAAATTTAAATTTCACCACACGGGTGCGGCGTGTCGCCGCACCAAATTTACCTAGTTATTATCAAATCAATCCGTATGAACTGCAAAGGCGTTTGGAAGAGCAGGGAAGTTCGATCTTCCTCACCAAGGCATATGGATGTAAAAAATCTAATCCAAACCATATGAACTGGTACAAAAGAATAGCAATGGCAAGCACATTATGGCCCCTGGCGTGAAAATGAAAAGGCAATCACCATCAAATTTAGTACTCTCTCTGTCCAAAAATAAGTGTCTCAAGTTTGTCCAAAAATAAATGTATCCATACATAAAACATGTCAAGATACATCCACTTTTGGGCAAACTTGAGACACTTATTTTTGGACGGAGGGAGTACAAATTAACGAGCCAGTGACATCCAACAATCGACTTTGCTGACTTTATGAGAACGGGGAATATGACAGACAGTTGCCATGTTGTAAGAACAGTAAGTATAAACAATAAGCTAAACTTACGCCTCGAGCAAACTTTTAATTTCCACCTCTCATGATTTTGCAGACAGAAGCGATTATGCGGGGCAAATCACTAGCCTCAATACGAAGCCAACCAGCAGCGGTTAAAATGAATTGCAGAAAAAGAACAGAAAAAAAGAAGCAAAACAAATAAGGAGCGGATCCTCCTGATATCGCATCTCTATACAGGGTCGTTTTGCAACA
Source organism: Poa pratensis (assembly GCA_947311845.1). Lineage (NCBI taxonomy): Eukaryota > Viridiplantae > Streptophyta > Magnoliopsida > Poales > Poaceae > Poa > Poa pratensis. The sequence goes on from CAMZMU010000111.1 coordinate 16,123,065, forward strand.
AAAACTGCCAGCAATGCCCAAGGGTTTTGTTCAGCAATACTTATTTCTCCTCGATATCTCTTGTAGTAGAAGAGTGCCCTTCTTCAGGTTGGCAGGCCTATGGGAGTGTAGCTCTCAACTCCTTTCTGTCTGCGCCAAATGACTGCATCAAGGGGTGTGTTAGAACTGGTTCATCTCCTTGAATATTCCAAGTGCAACTATGACTTAAACTAAGTACTACAAAATCTAGTAGCAGAGCCCACATATAATACTCCCTCGGTCCTACTCCCTCCGTTTTTTAATATAAGATGTTTTAAGTGTTTCACATGTTGTCTAGATACATACTAAAGTGAGTGAACATGCACACCAATACATGTCTACATACATTTGTGTACATGTGCATGTGGACAAATTCTAAAACATCTTATATTAAAAAACGGAGGGAGTACAATATAAGATGTTTTAGATATATCTCAAGGTGGCTATATACGGAGCAAAATGAGTGAACCTATACACTAAATGTGTCTAAATACATCTACATATGTACGAATCAAGAAAATCCCAAGAAAATCCTAAAAAGGCTTATATTTAGGAACAGAGGTAGTATATTAGTTATATGCCACACCAAAAAATTGACCCTAATTCTGCGCATGAAGTTGACTACTAAAATATGAGGCATATGCCACAAAAATGAAAAATTATAGCATTGGATTCGAATTCGAAAGAAGTTTTCAATGGTAAAATATGAGTCAAGAGTTTGACTAATAAAATATGAGTCATATGGCACAATTTTTTTTACCATTGGGCTCAATTTTGAAAGAAGTTCTCAATGGTAAAAAAATTGAAGCATTAGACTCATATTGTATTAGTTAAGGAGTAGCTTTCAAGAAGAGGTGAAACTGACATTTCAGCTAAAATAGTAAAAAGTCAGTTCTCCATCTAGTTACTGTGTAAACTTAGTACTAATACAAATGAACAGAAACAAGATATTAGACAAAATGCTGGTTCCAATCATAAAACTGTGACTACCAGTTTGACAGGTCCAGAATCACTTCAGACAAGAAAAAATGGTAAATTCACTTCGGAAGAAGCTAGATAAGAGATTAAACATCAACTAACCTCCACACCGAAACCCTTGACATATACATTCGTAAAGAGCTCAGAAGCATCAGGCATAGGACTTTCCTGAAGATATCAAAAGATGTATGTATATGTAAGTGACAAGCACAAGTAATTCAAGGTGGACTAAAAGTGTATATCCAAATGCAATGGTAACCTTGGCTTTAGCAATGGCAGCATCGACATCTTTCCTGATTTCTTTCTCCATGTCCTGAGAAGAAAACATGAATCCATACTAAGAATAAGGACATTCCTCTGAATGAAATAGTAATATTGTATTTATAATTATCACCGAAGACCAATTACAGTAAACATACTGGAATTTTTCAATAGAATCTCATACCTTGAGCTCAGCAGGGGTTGCTAGGTCATGAGCCAAGAGCAACTTTCTAACTCTTTCAATTGGATCACGCTCCTGTTGGAACAATAAAACAAATAATTGTCAGAAATAAATACATTTGGCAAAACCTCCTAACCTTCAAACTAAAAGGTCACGACATTCCAACCTGTCTGACACCTGAGATCTCATCCCTGGTACGGTAAGTGCTTCCTGGATCGGACATAGAGTGGCCATGGTACCTGTAGGTGTCCATTTCAAGAACCTAAATAATAGGAAAACATTAGTAACCAGCATTCACTGCTAACAAAATAGCTCCACTTCCAAAACTATTGTGAAATCATATTATCCATAATTAATAACAGGTAGGCCAATATGGAAACAAACACACATATGTGAGTCCAACTGTCAGTGAAGTTAAGTAGCAATGAGATATAAGCATCCACACTCAAGTACGTTCAGCTCATAACCGTGCATTATTAGTAAGTTAGCAATAAAAGGTATCAGCAGCAGACGATATTGCATTAAAGTTAGCATCACGTCAATCATTGTTCAAAGAAGTAATGATAAGGCCATAAGCTAGTGTGTATTACTACAATATTTCACATGTGAAGAGGGTGTATTAGCAGATATTGGCATAGCCCAACGATGTAGTTTTGGGGATCTGGAAACAGAATAATCTAGAGAGTTTCATGGGAAACAATCAAAGGCAAACAAAGATGGAAGAGCCATGTTAAATGGATTGATCATTAAAATACATAACTTATTTCAGCTCTAAGCCTCCAACACATAAACCTCCTAGCTCCTACATTGCAAACATATGTTCGCAATGGCTGCCAAAATCATAATCACCACCTGAGCATTACATATTATTAGAGCAACTTACTCTAGCCAGAAAACAAGTGATAGACTAACAAGCAAGGCCAAATTCTTATAGACAAATCCAGCCAGTTTAATTGTCAGGCAAGACCCAACACCTGTGTTAGGCATAGCAGATGATATTTTCAGGAGAACGTGAGTGGATCTCAATTAAGTTACTGTAGTCTTAGGTATTGATCCTTAACTAACCATGAAATACAAATGAACACCTAGCCTAGCAGCGCCACTGAACCTAGGCAGCTTGGCCTACCCCTAACCAACCATCATGCACTCAGACATTCATACTTAAAATTAAAGAAGAAACAACTATTCTTATGTACTCACAATTGGGCCATTTGCAATGGCGTGCTCCTTCGCAAATTTGCATGCCTGCTTCACCGCAAGAACATCCATTCCGTCGACCTACACTAGACATAATTTGACGATGTCAGTAGGAAATACTAAGTAGGTCATAGAAATGGCACACAAGCTTACGTTACCACCATGCACTCAAGGTAGAAAATGGCTCAAAATTTACAAATGGGAGTAAACGACAACATACTTGAGACGTATAAACTGACTCATCATTGACAATAAAGCTACAGGACAGACCCAGTGCATTGAGGCTCCCACACAAAGCTAGAGGAGATAAAATGGTACTCCTAAGAACACAACAGTGTAGCTTTCTATTTGCAAACATATTAACTCGGGACAAATTGAAGTTGTCTTTAAGGTTGCCATAGTAAATTCTTAAAGATGCTTCTTCATGTAATTGTTGGAACATCAAAATATGACTATATCCTTCGATCAAGTAACACCCTCTTCTGCAACTTAAAAACAGACACAGAGAGGTCAAACCCTCCATACAAAACTCATCAAAAGCAGGCAAACATACAACACAGAAATAAAATTCACGATGCTAGTCAACCCTCATCAATCCATGCACGATGATGGGCAAAATCAACAAGAGGAATCTGAAATCACCTTCAATCCAGGCACGTAGTCGCCACGCTTGTAGTATGAGGGGCTCTTGGCCGCCCTCCACTCAGCGGTTCCCATCCCATCTGCATATCGGAAACGGCAACCAGATCGCATCACGTCAGATGAAGAAACAGCCAAAACAGGTAGCACGATGCGATCCCAATTCCCTACAATTCCTACAATTGGCAGATACAATTGGCGGACGAACTTACAATGGTTGTTCTCGCAGACCAGTATGGCGGGCAGCTTCCAGAGGGCGGAAATATTAAGGGCCTCGAAGAACTGGCCCTGGTTGGCGGCACCATCACCGTAGAGCGCGAAGGAGACGCTGTCCTCTTTCCTGTACTTCTGCGCGAAGGCAAGGCCACAGCCGAGGGGCACCTGGGCGCCGACGATCCCGTGGCCGCCGTAGAAGTTGGCGTCCTTCTTGTAGAAATGCATGGATCCGCCCTTGCCGCGGGAGCATCCGACCTGGCGCCCCATGAGCTCGGCGAAGGCGGTGACGAGGTCCCCGCCGCGGGAGAGGTAGATGCAGTGGTCGCGGTATGCGGTGATGATGGAGTCCTTGCGGGTGATGGCGGCCTCCATGCCGACGGTGACGGCCTCCTGGCCGTCGTATAGATGGCAGAATCCGCGGATGAGCTTGGCCTTGTAGAGGGAGTCGGCGGCGATCTCCATGCGGCGCATGAGGGACATGTCGCGGAAGAAGGTGACGAGCTCGGCGGGGGTGGTGGTGACGTCGCGGGAGGGCGGGTCGACGATGTGGGCCGTGAAGGGCATGGAGGTCTCGATGGTGAGGGGCGTGGTGGAGTCGGAGATCGGGCGCGCCGCCGACATGAGGGCCGCGCAGGGCGAGCGCGCGGCGGGGACGCGGCGGAGGAGGGCGGCCGCGGCCATGGCTAGGGTTCCGGCGGGGGTGGGTGGGAGGTGGGAGAGATAAAAGGAAAGGGGGAGATTATTCTTGTGCGGAATTCTTGTTGCCTCCTTATTAAGGGGAGGAGACGGTTGCAATGGAGGAAGAGGAGGATGGGTTTGGTGCTGGGTGGCTTGGCGGGCCGGCGGCGCAGCGATCTCGTACGGTCGTGTCTCCCGCAACGCGATTCTATTGGTTAAGGCCCGTTTGACTGCTACTAAGATAATGCAGAAAATCACAAGATCGATTAAGATCTGAGGATAAAAAATATTGCTAGACGACAATTGCGTCTGGATTTTTTAGACCAACTGCATCAGGATTTCTGTAAAAGATTGGGAAGAATCTAAAAAAATCGGAAATTAAAAATCGTGTTCTGTATAAAATACGCTGCAGTTTAGGAACGTCGCATTAAGTTCAGCCAAGAATTGGTTACTAGATGCAGTGCCGCTGCCATGACGTTGGGAATATTTAGGTTTAGTTATTAGGAGGACAAAGCTAAACCAACCAATCCTCTCCATCATAAACAAGTGGAACAACCCTGGCATTAGCCAGGGGGCAGTTCAATTACTTGGCTCCATCGACCATCACTTTCATGAATCACTCAGCATTGTCTACACCAAGCAGACAGCTTCAGAGGTCCTTTTTTTTCTGTAAAACAAGTGCAGGTTCAGGTAAGCCGTATGCATTCCTTGCTACCGCCCTGTGAATACTGTAATTCCTAACAGTTTGCTTGAATTTGAACATTACAAGCCTGGAAGGATGGACCTTGGGGTTTTTTACTAACTTAATTTCACAAATATTATGGTTTGCTTCCATATGGATTGTACAACTGAGAATTTTATCCAGGTTGTATCTTAAAATACATAAAACTGAATACTGATTTTATGTGACTGTATCTGAATCAAAAAAATCATGTCAGTTGATTGTCGCCAAAACAATACTCATAAGAGGAATGTTATGATCCAAGCAGTCAGAGCAGTGTGGTCAGAAGATTTAGAATGAAGAGAAGTAAGCACGCTCGTAGGTGCAAGAATGAACAGTACACAAGTTACAGATTGAAAATGAGAAAATGTTTCCCTCTCTTTTCTGACTAGAAAAGCCTAAAGATTTCCTGCATTTAGTGAAATACAATGAATCCCTAGGCCTAAGTCATCTATTTGTTTCCCCTCTTCTTCTATTTTGACAAATTGTACAGGTCAAATCCCAAGCACACACTAAGAACTGCTGTGCTTGAGTCTATGGTTTGCCTACAAAAATTGGTTGTTCACAGGCTTGCCGATGTGTTGTTGCATGAAACTGCTACCCTGCCTAAATTCGGAGTACCACGACTTCATTGCATCCATATAATGAGCGAAAAGGTCACCAAGTGCTGCATTCAGAAAAAAATGTGTAAGAAACTGTGAGTTTTCGATATTTTAATGCAGCAGACTCAATGTCTCATACTGATCCAATGCTAGGAAGTTCAAGCAGCAGAATCATATGTAAATGTCAACTGTAGGATTTCATAGTTGAGAAATTCCCGACAGAGGCTAAACCTCTGCAATTCATAAAGAATAGAATTGGCCAATGAATACTAGTATAGGTTATCCTATTATGTTCACAGATAACATGCTTTTGAGAAACAAAGAATTTCCTTCCAGAGAGCTCATATACTATACTATTTCTATGAACCCAATCTGAATTCCAAGGTTTTATAGCTATGATATTCATATACATGTAGAGAGCTAGGCACATCTTACGTGCTGGAAATTATTCAGAGAACAACTACTACTTGCATAGACCAAGTCTATTAACCAATACCAACTAATTTAGTATGAGTGTGACAATTATAGTAATATTGCAGAACCTAGTATGAATGTGACAATTATAGTAGCATCCATACGCAAGGATTACGAGTCGACCTGTCGCAACTTGTCGCTCGGGTACCGACAAGTAGACAAGTCGCGCGACAAGTCGTGACTTGTCGCAACTTGTCGCAACTTGTCGAGGTTTTGAACTTGTCGCTGGGGTACCGACAAGTAGACAAGTCGTGCGACTTGTCGCGACTTGTCGAGCGACACTTAATCCTTGTCCATACGACAGTTGCAGCATTGATTACTTGTTAGTATCATTATTTGGAAGGTCGATTTTTGAATACCATGTTTTACTTTATACGGCATCTTTCTGTTCCCAAATTATGCATGCCAAACAGGAACAAAACCATGTAAAAGAAGTGCTGATATATACCCACCTTGGTTCTGGTACTGCGGCCGGAATGAATCAACAAGGCTCTCCCAATCCTGGGCACTCTTCCTTTGTCCAGCATTCTTGCAATCATCAGGTTCCTGTTTTCTTGCACAGGAAGGGTGGAAAGGCCCATAAACAAAACCACTCTTATTAACCTGCCTGAGCTGCCCCTCCACAGCCACTTTGTAGCTATTCAAGATATCTCCACCACCCTGTGCCAGCTTTGCTTTCTTCTGATTTGTTGAATCCAGTTTGCTTCTGTTTATGTCAATGTTAGTGAGTTCAGTCCCAAAGGCTCTCTTGTTCGGTAGAGTCTTCCTTGCTGGGGAGACAGCAACTGTGACACCATTTTGTGCTTTTGGTTTCTGCCCCACGCCCAGCCACCGGAATGCAGGCTTCCGTGTGTCTACCTGTGTCTGAATGACAAGATTTAAGAACAGATTCAGAAACATTGCTGATCATTGAAGTACAGCTGACTTATCGGTTATTTTGTTACGGCCTACCTTCTCAATGAGATTCAGTGAAGACAGCACGTTGGCAATGTCATACAATCTCCTGACTTTAGCTGTATCACGAATGGAGGAAGTAACATTAGCTTTTGTTTTTTATTAGTATCAGTACTCAACTACTCGTAGAGCTGCAGAACTACATTGAGGAAATGCGAGTACTTACTTCTCATATTGGACTCGTGGTGGCCTTCTCCGAGGAGGCACTTTGCAGCTTCATCAAGTGAGATCATGCCAACCTGCTTGATGTACAAATTTCATACCAATCAACCACAGTTCCACAAACTATGAATCTTCAAAACAGAAACAAGGAAATGCAGAATTTCCCACCTCCATGGTGAGGAACAGCTTCACGAAATTTTGCGTGAGCAACCCAAGTGACTTCTCTTTCCTATGATCTGAAAAGAAACAACCAAGATTCTAAACCTAATATGACAACAAAAGGTGGCTAAAGACACACCAACATTAAAACAGATAAGCAGCTATACCAGATCTAAGCCGGCAGCGAGGTGCATCAGGCTTGTCAGAGGGATTAACAACAGTCTGGCTCAGCTTCTCACTCTCAGTGTCGCCCTCCGGAGAAGGATTAACAACAGTCTGGCTCAGCTTCTCACTCTCAGTGTCGCCCTCCAAATCAGGCGACTTATCGTCATCTTCGTCATCAGAAATCTTTACGACATCGAATGGAATAAGGAACAGCATAGTTAGGAACTACATTCTGGAATAGCACCACATGGAAAGGTTTAATGGCAAGATGCAGATAACAAGTCATACATTAGCAGCAGAGTGCTCCTCCACCGGCGGAGGAGCCAAGCCTGACTTCTCTCTTAGTGCCCTCTCCTGAACAAATAAAGGGATGATTACACTGGCAGTTCTTGGTTGAATTATGGCGTGGAAATGCAGATGCAAACCTTGAGTTCTCGCAGCGCCATCGGGACCCCTTCGAAGCCTATCCAGGAGTAGCGATTCTTGGCCTTCCTCACAAGGATCTTCAGTTCTCACACGGGATTGCGAGGCACAAGTCAAAACCCCATCGATACAGAGGGACCAAGAAGTCTACTGTCTATCCAAGAACAGGAAGAAAAAGAAAAAGAAAGAAAGAAAGAACTCACCCCGATGCTCTCGAGCACGTTGACAATGTCGTAGATCCGCCGCCTCTCCACGCCGAGGCGCTTGGCGGCGTCGTCCAGCCCGATGGACTCCACGTCGTCCCGGTCGTACAAGGCCACGAAGCTGCGAGGCGCCCACAAGAATTTTATCGTTAAGGAAGGAAAACAAGAATCTCTCTCCAGGGAGGCAGGGACGCGAGAGATTCCAACTCACTTGGAGCAGAGGAGGCCGAGCGACTTCTGCTTGCGGCTGTAGGCGTGGTGCCGCAATTTCGCGCCGCCGCCATCGGCGAACATCGGCATCGGCCAGGGAAAGGCGCCACCGGCGTCGTCTCAGACGCGGCGGGTACCTCGGCGGTGGGAGAGGAGGACGCAGCCATCACCGCCGATCCGACTTGGGTGATGACGAGGAATGAGATGCAGGATCTGTGTCGCGTGGTATTGGATCGGAGGAGGGAATTCTCGCGCGGGGGTGTTTATAGATGGGAAGATCCGCGCGGGCGGGTGGGTGAGGGAGGGAGCGCCGCGCCGGACGTTGAAACGAATCCGATGTGCTCGATTTGGCGCGGCGGTAGCGGACTCCCCCGCTTTTGAAAAATTCCTTTGCGCTCCGCCGCTTCTGTGCGGTGCGGCGCGGCGCGGCTGGTGTTGTTCGCGTCGGGTCCGGTGGATTGCACGCGCCTGGTTTCAAATTTAAGCGGCTGTCCCGCGCGGCGTGTGAGGTGTGTGGGCGGGCGAGCGGATGGACGGAAATGGCCGCGTGATCTGGGGACGTTTTACGCGGGGAAAGTGCTCGAGCTCGGGGTATTTTGGCCATTTTTCGTCTGCTCACGGAGTGTGAGCGTAGGGCACGTGCGATGGGTGCCGTGATTTGTGGCCGGTTGTGACTGGCTCCCGTGTCTGCCTGGATGCGCTTTCCTGGCTCCGTGATGTGAAATCATGTCATGGCACCACGCGCCACGCAACAGAAGTTACCCAATGCACGTTGTCGGAGCGTCAAATCGGCTGACAGGCGCTAAAACGTGATGGCGTCTAGTGGCTACGACCATGTAAAGGACATCGGCGTTAAAACCATGGCGAGGTACTAGTCGAAGATTCGGGAAGGTGGAACTATACCTCCCGGCCCGTGATAATCCTATGGCCATTCCCTTCATTTTTTTCCATATGTGTCTCGATTATTCGTCCGGATCTCGGCTTGATGATCGAAGTTATCTCCATGGCGCAATGCTAGGCAAGATGATCAATTCCTGTTGATTCAAGGAATTGTGACTGATGAACGCGCCATGACAAGTGTTCCTCCATGAGTACGGTAACGTCCATGCAGGAGTTGCTTGACCGTGTTGACCTACGCGAAGTGCAAGTTGTAGGGAAACATGAAGATGCGGAGGCAACCCAACCCAATGTGAAGATGTCCGAGTCGGCAGTGCCCCATGTGGTTGCGATCGATGGGAGTACATTTTCCACATAGAAGATGAATATGAGCATGATGGGCACTGACAAGTTTGACAAGAATCGTCACCTCCTCCACCATGAGTGAGCTCACTTGACGTTGGTATTTTAGTACTTTATTCCAATCACTCCATTAGGCTCTCCCCTCGTGCTCGATCATCAACGTTGGTTGCTCTATGTCTGCTAGCACCTAGTTTACTTGGTTGTGTTGAGCGTCAGTTGTCATGCTAAGATGTGAAAGCACACAAATGGGTATCAGCAACCGACATAGGGTAGTTGGTGATGATGTGGCACCCCACACGATTGTGTTGATCTTACAGGGTACTTAAGTGCAATAAAGTCATTGTGAGGGGGCACAAGAGTGTTGTGTGGCAACTCGTGACACTTTGTTCACTGATTCTAGTATAGACATACCTACCACTGCCAAAGAGGATGGCTCTCACCTTTAAAAGTATGTTTTGTAGTTCTAAATTTGCAATTAATAATTGGTATGTTCATACGACCGGTCACATTAGGACTGCTACACACCCCAGTTGATCGATGCACACAGAAGAAGAGCTCGTCCATAACAAAAACGTGACCCCCTTCTCATGTTGTATGGAGACAATAGGAGCCAACTCTCGGTAAGAAGGCCACATCAAGGTACTTTCTTCTTCTCTTTACATCGATTTCAAAATATACAAAGGGGAAGTAACAAGGAGCAAGGAAAAAAATCTATCAATGACCGTCTTCGTAGATCCGAGCGCAAACTTGGATTTTCATACTCATTTCTTTAGAAAACAAATCGTTGACATGGTCATAGAACAGAAAGGCTCGTTGGTTGTATGGAAATCATGGACCTGAAATGTTGTTGAATTATGCCTGGTAAAAATATAGAAACTTGAATTATTATAGAGTATATTATACTCCCTCCGGTATACTATAAGTGTTGGGAGAAAACAGCTAAATAGGCACATGCTGTTAGTATAAGTGGCGACAGTTTTTTAGTATCAGAAGGGGGTAACATTTATATTCCCCAGAGCAGGAGGCTGAACACTCGCTCATGCATGCGTTTGCCCAGTTTGTTCTAAAACACCGATAGTTGTTACTCAGAAACGTTACTAGGTTACAAGTTACACGGTGTGTGGGGTATACAAGAAGTAAAACGACCTACCGCTAATGTGGAAAAACTCTGTAAACGTCTTTCGACGCTCCTGAATCTCCAATTCTCCACCACATAGGGCCCAGAGCGACACAAAGCTCTATTCTCCAAAATGCAATCGTCTGCCCTAGCTTGCACATAATCTCAGCCAAATGGGCCGATCCAGGTGGCCTTCCGGCAAAGTTTTCTGGCTAGAGCAATGGGATATCATTTGCATGACCGGTTTTTTTTTTTTTTGATAGTGGATCTTCCCGGCGTGGGATCAACAAAGATTACAACGAACACACCCGACACACGCCGAAGAACAAAGAAGAAGAAAACCCAGTACAACAGCTACAAGGCCAAGAGAACACAGAACCTGGAACCTTGTCCGCTGATCCGCCGCATCACCTGCTGTCAACCTCTTCGCCGGAGCCGGAGAGGAAGCAGCGAGGCCGCCGCCACACCCAGGAGAGAGAGCACCTCCAACCTTGTAGAAGACCGCATGAGCCGTCCGCTGCAGGCGACGAAACCGAGCACGTTGAACACGCACGCGCCATAGTGCTTCCTCCCCGCTTCCGCCCATCTTCCATCAACCCTGCACTGAGCACGACCTTCTCTTTGCCGAGCCACCGCCGAGAAACCAAGCACGCCATGGACTTCCCTCCTCGCCACCACGGCAGGCCAGGGCACGACGAAGCAAGGCCACCAGAAACTAGAGCAAGCTGAACCAAACACTTCCCCCCTCGCCACCACGGCCGGCCGGAGAAGGCAGAGCAGCGCTCGAAAATCCGGCGAGCACCTCCGAGAACCACGAGTTGAAGCTCCTGTACAGGCGACCAGGACGGCCGCACCACCCCCGGAACCTCCACAGCAGGAGCAGAACCCATCCTACCGCGGCGAAGAGAGGAACAGGGGACAAAAGCTCCTCAGGCCGGTCGCCGTCTTCGCGCCGTTGACCAAGGCCGGAGCACAAACTCTCAACGGATCGAGGGATCCGAGAGCACCTACCAGCCGCAGCTCGCCGACTCCGCCGAAGGCATCGCCGGGAAGGGAATCGAGCTCCGGCACCACAACACCACAGCCGCGCCGCCTCACCCCTCACGGCGGCGCCACCAGGAACCCTACTACTTACAAACCTACACCTACCTACTCGCACGGACGAGATCCGGAGCTTCCCCCCGCCTCGCGACGCCGGAACGGCGCCGGAGACGGAGGGAAGCGGCGGATTCACCGGTGAAAACCTAAAACGCCTTTTCTCCGCCGCGATTTACTGTAGCAGGGGAAAGGGTAAAGGGGAGAAGAGTCCTATCGTGAGGTATTTGCATGACCGGCTTGTTCTCAAAACAAAATAAAAATTGCATGACCGGCTTTAGCACACCTCCCTCGCTAAAATAATGGCTAGCTTTAGCTTTAGCACACATGGATTCATCCAGAAATTGTATGTAATGAGCAGTAGGCAACCGATGAACTCTTAAAAAAACGGTACCAAACTAGCAACACCTGAGCTTCCGCTTGGTTCTTCGGACAATCGCAGCTCGGAATAAGTGAGTGCCACTTTCTAGATCCACTGACTACAGCAGATATTTGTCATGTTGAGTCAGCAAGCACACCTGGGAGTTCAGAAGGCACACAGAGGCAGTGAAGCAGCATTCACAAGTCACAACAAAAATTCACTAGGAACACTCCCGTTTTGTGAAGAGCTCTAGAAACAACTGAAACGCAGCCAAGCTGTTTTATTATCCAAACTATATACACATCCGTAGGTGTTCCTTAAAGTGCTGCATGCATCGTGACTGCACTCTTACACAGCAGAATGGACTAAACATAATGGTCGTTCTCAGGTCCCAGCTCGAAAAGCAGGTTTCGATGAACATCGGCGCGGTCACTGTAACCACAAGCGAGGATGCAGCTCACTAGTTCTACTTTTGACTTGATGTCCAGCCCAGGGTTTTTGACAGTGCATGCAGCGACTCAGATCTCCATGATTCATGTACACCGCATGCTTCGAGCTCCGATATAGGAGAAAAACTTCCAAAAGCCGCACCGGAAGATGCAAACTTTACCTGCCTCAATGCTTATATGCTGTAACTAGAGCAGCTCGGACATCAGAACAAAATGTCCTCATCATGCCTGACCAATTCTGAAGGAGAAATATAGGAGTTAGTTGTTAAGTAGTTGAACAGAGAAGAATAGTACTAGGCAAGATATATCAGGATTTTTAAGCGTGGGTTGGTGGGAATGAGAAGGAAACCCCAGCGGTCTCATAAAGGAAAGTTTCAACAATATGCATTGCACACATATAATGCTGAGGTGACACAATGGCTTAATAATCAATCATTCTAGTGTGCTATGTTTTTTATGATGCAATTCATAGACCATACATCACCTCCTACTAGATAAATTCCTAATTCACCTTTTGGGGCTTCCGCTCTTACATAAAGCTTTTGCTTTGACAATTCAAAATTCTTCCACATATTATGGGTAACTTAGGAGACATCCCTATTTTCCCCGGGGGTCTTAATTACCCGAACATACCTTGTCTCCACATTGGATCCAGAACAGGATCAGAGGGATCAAAAACTGCTAATTCGTATAAAGCCTCCAGTCCCATTAGAATATTCATTGACAGACAATAAAAAAAGAAAAACTCTAATATAATAGAAAATGAAACGAAACGGTTGACCCAGACATAGACGGTCGACCGAAGAAAAGCACAGTATTTAGGTTGTTATGTAATTGTCGGTTTGAAATTTGTCATATAGGAAAATCTGATTGTCCCAACAACCATAGGTGATCCCACCAACTGAATTGCAGAGCTAGACTGTCGCGGTCATAATTAGCACACAAACAAAATATACCTTGACTTTTGTGAAGCCAAATCATTTCTCCTGCCTTCTTGAGTAACCACAGTTCTCCCAACAGATGAAATGTTTGGCTCAGCTAATGGGTTTGTGACGAATCCACCCTGAGCTCCAAACTTCTGCCTTTCCCACTTGTAAGAACTTCTGCTCCCTTCCGAGCTGTTCGGAACACTGGAGGCAGAAAAGCTGGACGAGTTTCTACCAGCATTGCGCCTCCTCCAGAATTTTGGGCTAAGAATGCAACAGGTGTTTACACGAGGCTCACTGTTTGACATCCTTTCTGAAGAAACGGCTAAGTCACGGGATATCTCATCCAGTGCCATCTCTAGCCCATGGACCCTTGTCTCCAAAGAATTCATGCCATTCTCAGATTTTCCCATAAATTTCTGATAAATAACATGAAATACAATGTCAGATAAGATGCAAAAACACATGGAGGATATCAGGAAATTGTCGCGTGAATTATTGCTTATCATGGTGACTAATGACTGCAATTTCAGATGCCAATTAATGGAAGGAAGGTGCAGGTAAAATCAACTAAAAAATAAATAAATGATACATTTGCATGGTCAGATTCGAAATAATTGCAGATTTAAGACACTGTCATATAGCATATGTCTTGTTCCTGCAGAAGTTTCCTTTATAACATGAGTTGCCCAATGTCACATGCCGTGAACAAATATTCACGACATTTATACTGAAATAAATGCCCCCTCTTTGAACAACCAACAGAAATGTTTGAATTAAATATTCCAAAGACGGTCATTTTAGGCATAACTTAACTTGCCTGAAGTTCACTCACTTGTAAAATAGCCAATAAAATGAGAATATTTTTACTTACTAAATCCTGCAGCCTTCATGGCTACAAGCCTTATGAGCTTCGCAAGGAATGCTAAATTGCCATGCACAAACTTTTAGCATTTCCTTCAAAAGCACAAAGATCTAGTGTACTAACAAACCATGCGTAAATGTTAAGGGGCAAATATACATTTTTTTTAATAAAACATGAGCTGAGATATGTCGTAAAAACATACTAAACCTGCTCGAACAGCTAGCACTAGCTACTTTTGCCCCTTAACATGAAGGTATTAAGGTCCTAGCTGAATTGAATTGCAAATTACAATGTCCAGCATAACCAAGGAAAATCACCTGGAGAAGGTCTAGTAAGCCAGTCTGTTGTTTTTCAATCTGAAGCAGCTGCGTCCTGATCTCTGATAAGCCCTCATCTTTGTTACTGGGCTGAAACCTCTCCGAACCACCTTCAACCTCAGAAATCTCTTCCAAGTTACCACCACCTTCATATGGAACAACTCGCGAGCCTGCTTTCGCTCCAACCAACTTGGTCGCCCTCTCTTCACTGCCCTGAAAAAGAGTCCTACTTGCTTCCAGTCTTGATCTCAGATTACCTCCTTTGAGAAGCTTCTCCTCTGTCACCTTTTGATCGGGGTAGCGTCAGGTGCAATAGTAATGTCAACCTTGTAGTCGTGGTTCTTAGCTTGGGCCACCTTGCGGTATGAAGGCGGTGAGAGCTTCTTGTTTCTGATGGATGAGGGACTGTGCTTTCTTGTGACACTGGGTGACGCATCAGAAGGAGGTGACCTGCTTGTTGGTAATCTGTTCTTCCTCGATGCGGATTGAACTGAGTTTGAGCATAAAGAAGCAGCTGGATGCCGCCCATCACTTACACTCCCTGTTTGATTACAAGATAATTTGTGTCAAAATAGAAACAGATAGATGTATGCCCAACTCTTCAGAATTTTGTAGGGAAATCAAACAGTAGTACTACAACATAATTTCCCTCCTTATAGAAACCCTTAATTATGTGGCTTTTTTCTATTAGCAGCATACAAGACTACAAGAGCCCAACCATAAGTTGCCAGATCTGCACAACGAGCAACCAAAACTACAAAAGAATATGTTCCACATTAATGCAGCATCACCTGCAAGAGAAGATCGTCGTTGTGACAGTGACGCCGGTGCCGTGCACGAGGATGATTCTTCCTCTTCAATGTCCGGTATCTCCTTCCATGCCTCGATCATCTTGCTCATCGACTCCCGCACAATCTTGACCTACATTGCAAGAAAAACAAGACAGAAAATCTAAGAATCCAGGCGCAGATCCAGAAAAAGATGTCACACCACGCAGATCCAGCCAAACGAAAGGCCAACCTTGTCGAACCTCCTGGCCTCGAAATAGGCAACGCAAGAGGATTTGTAGGTCAAGAGAAGATCCTTGTATTCCAAGGCGAATGCGGCGAGCGCCTCGGCCGCAGCCTTCCTGGCCGCCCAGTCGTCACTGGCGATTGCGTCGCGGAGGCAGGGGATGGAAGCCGTGACCTCGGCCGCGCCAGCCACGGCCGCGGAGGCGCCGATGAGGGTGATGAGGGCGGGCTTGGCCTTGAAGGCATTGCTGCGGAGGAGCTTGAGGAGGCGGGGCTGGAGCTTGTGGAGGTAGGAGGCGAGGTCGGCGGTGAGCGCGGAGGTCTCGACGGCGGCGGCCGTGGCGAGCGCGGCCGCGAGCTGCGCGCACTGGTCCTGCTCGTGGAGGAGCGCGTCCGCGAGGGGACCGAGCGCGGCTGACGCGGACGCGGAGGCGGCCGCCGCGGCGCGGGCGGTGTCGACGAGCGCGCCGCGCACGGACGAGTCTTGGTCCCGGACGCGGCGGAGCGCGGCGGCGAGGATGCGCGGGACGAGGGGCGAGACGGCGTCGCGCGGGTGGGAGGCAGCGACGAGCGCGAGGAGGCGGAGCGAGTGGCGGCGGAGCGGGGTCTTGTCGGTGGGGCGCGCGTCGGAGACGGCGGAGACGAAAGCCGGGAGCTCGTCCGCGGCGAGGGCGCGCGCGATGGCGTCGAGCTCGGCCGCCGCCATGGCCTCGGTGTCGCGGTCGGAGAGACGGAGGAGGCAGCGGTTGACGCGCTGCTTCAGCGGCTCGGCGGCGCCGCGCGGAGCGCGCGCGGCGGTGCCCATGGCGCGGACGCTAGCAGCGGGCTAGCGCGGTGGAGTGGCTCGGCGAGGAGCCGAGAAGTGAGGGCGGGTTTTAATGGCGCGTGCGGTGCGGGGTGGGCGGTGTTTTAGGAGGAGGCGGCACCGAGGAGTGGCATGGAAGCTACCGGGGAGGAGGAGGAGCTACGGCGAAATAGGTGGCGGGTGGGGAGCAGAGCAGTACCGTACTAGAGGAAGAGGGGGTTCAGGATTGCGCGTGTATTTAGGATGACTCCAACGGGGCGACCCATCGAGTCCGCGCGCGTCCGTCCCTGTCCGCGGGAGCCAAAAACACGGCCCAACGGGGCGACGCAAACGGACCGCGGTCCGTTTTTTGGTCCGCCGCGACGCATTCCTGGCCCAAATTTGGGTCACCGATGCGTCGGGCCCGGACGTGAGCGGACCGTTCCTGCATCCTCCCCGTGTCCGCCCTGTCCCCGCGTGTCATCGACCCCAACGGCGACCTACCCGTAATAACTGTGGGCGGTGGAGCTGTATAAATCGCGCCGGCCGGCCAAACCCTAGGGCACTCCTCCCAATCGCGCCGGCCGGCCAAACCCTAGCCACGGCGGCCACCATCTCCAAGCTCAGATCCACGCGCCGGAATGGATCCGCCGCCGCCGCCGCCGCAGCATCTGGTGGACGAGGTCGAGCGAGCGCGTATGAGCGCGCGCGGGCGCTATCGCGGCAGCTTCTCGCGCCGGATGGCGACCAGCCCGGCATGGGCCGGCATGATTCCCCAGCCGCCGCGTCCGCGCCTGACGGACGCCCAGAGGAGTGCGGTGGAGGCGGCGTTCGCGGACTGCGCCGACAGCGACGAAGAAGAGTACGCCGCCGGTGTCGCGGCGGCTGCTGTCGCGGCGGCCGGTGTCGCGGGGGATGGCGCGCCGCCGGAGCCTCCCATTGCAGCTGAACGCGCAGAGGGCGGCCGCGTTCATGTCCGCCGCGCGCGCCTGTGCCGACGCTGCAGTGGAGGAGGAGATGAAGCAAATGCGCCGCGCCGAAGAGTCCAAGAAGCGCGCGGCGAGGCACAAACGGCACCGGGAGGCCTTGGCAGCGGCCGAGGCCGCGAAAGGAGCAGGCAGCTCCACCTGATGTCAGCTCCACCGCGAAAGGAGCCGAGGCCGTGGCCGCCTATGTGCGGTTCATTTTCCACTAATACCGGCGCCCGCTACGTGTTTCGTAGCTACAAAATGATCAAAGAAGATTGAGTCAGCCAGCCCTGGCTGGCCATGGCCGCGATGAAGGAAGAGCCAGCAAGTCCGTTGCAGAACGGGCATGCTGCGTGACGTTCCTCAAGGCCGCAGCCCCTCTTTGATCTTCCCCCTTGCCGGCCGGTGGTCGGTTATTAATTTCCTTCAAGTTTAGGTTTAGGTTTTAGGGTTTAATGTTAGGAGGAAGTCCTAAATTTACTATGTAATTTTAGTTTTAAAAATGTAATCCTAGTATTAAAAAAATGGCAAGCGGACTCAATGCGTCGGCCCCGTTGGGGCACTGGCCAGAAAGGGGCGGACATGGGCCAGACGCGCGTCCGTTCCCCGACCCAAACGGACAAAACGCGGACCAAACGCGCGTCCGTTTGGGTCAGTCCGTTGGAGTCATCCTTATGCTTCTCTTTTGTTTTATCTTTTCTTGGGCTTTTCTCCTTTGCTGCTTTCTTCCCTTTACATGCAATCGAAGAGCAAGTATGTCTTATCAAATCCAGCCGCATAGATAAATTCCTCCATGCGCAAATTATCGTCTGATTAGGTTTATTGGGGAATCTTCTTATATAATCTGAAATCTGAACCAAACATTCTTTGGTTTTGGGCTTCTATTTTTAATTTATACTATAAGCTAAAATCATTTTTAGGGTTTGGCCTTTTATTTTGGCTTTTAATTTGTGGTTTATACCTGAGATAACAACTAGTTTATCGAATGACCGGCCACTTTTTGAGCGTATACAACCTACAACCATAAGCTGCTTTTATCACAGCCCACGGTAAAACACCTTAAGTGTATCAATACTAACATGTAGAGACGGTCGTCCACTCTTCGCCTCATCCTGTTTAGAGCAAACATAAAGGTAATTAGTCCAATAAAATATCGGCTTTTATAAAGTCTTAATCGATTGATATTTTCTTAAGCCTTAGCCAACTCAGAAAGTGTAAATTAGTTTAAAAACAAAAATAGGTAAAAAAATATTGTAAGTTGCACTTTTTTACTTAACTAAGGCTGATCTAAAAGAAAACAATTGGTTAAAACATAGAAGGACCCATAAAATATACATTATACCAACTCTATAGGAATAGTTGACCCTAAATCCGATAATTTACGAGTCATGCTATAAGAGCATATCCGGCAGCTCATCTAAATTTAATCATCTATATCTCCATACACAAGATCATCTAAAAAGATATCATTTTAGATGTTCCCAATTTTCCAGTAGAATATCTCTATTTAGGACAACTATATTCTCTCATATATTTTAGTGTTAGCTTATAACTATCATTTAACAGTTTTTTTTCACCTACTCGAATCCGGCCAATGGAAGCGAGCAGTTGTGTTTGGATGATTCTCGAAGCGTCCCCCACATGTGGATGACGCGTATGACGGTTGGGGAATCAGCTATCGATAGATGACGCGATAGATTAGCTGTTGGGGACGTTTTTGGGTCTGGGTCATCTATTTGCTTTGAATGTCCGTTTAAATGAGCTGTTGGAGATGCTCTAAATCATGTGCCATGGAACACAAAGTCGTTCCACCGAGGATAAAAGCTAAACAGTGCGAGATACGAGAGATTTCTTGTGGGCACAGACATCACAAGTCATTCAGTCTTATGGCTCTTCATTATCTGCATATGGTCTTTTTTTCTTAGGCGCTCATTTTGTCTGGGCCGGAGGCGAGCGTCCAGAAGCTGCCGTTTTCAGCGCTCCCGGTGCACCGCCCGCCGCGCTAGGCACAGCAACAGCACTAGCTAATCAGAGGTCTCGTCCCCGACCCCCGACCCCGATGATCGATCGAGGTTGACGATTGACGAAGCTGGAGGCCCGCGCAGCGCAACCGGTAGCGGTGTTCCACCTCCGAAGCATGAAAGAAAAGTGCGCGGTTCTGTGTACGTCTGTATAAATACGGCCGGGTAAAGCTATATCTACTGAACTGCTGCCTCCCAAAGCTCGAAGGGCTAACAGGGACGGGTCGTGCCCGTCTCCTCCTCTTCGTCCCGAGAGAGCGAGGCGATTTTCTGAAACTCGCCGGGTCAACCCACCTCGCCGCCGCGGATCCGGCCGTTTCCTCCCCTCCGCCGGCTGCTCCGGCAGCGGGAGGGTGGGGGAACGCCGGATCTCGGTGTGTACATAGTGTAGGGTTAGCTTGGCTCTTTGCCGGCGGCGCTCTGGAGGCGGGGGTGCGGTTGGCGGTGGTTTTGGCGGCGGCGTTCTTCCCCTTCGCCGGCGGAGTTCTTCGGAGCATCGCCGTGGAGCGGCCGCCCTCCTCGTGCTTGCAGCTCCTGGGAGCTGCCGTGCGCGAGTTCCCCGACTCCTGGCCGGATCCGAGGCGACGGATCTGGCGGCGGTGGTCGCGGTGTTGCTGGAGGTGGGCTTCAAGACTTCAAGACGGCGGCCTTGCAGGGTTGCGGCAAGAAGGTGGAGGATCTGCGGCGTCTGCTGCAGATCCGGCGCAGTGCGAGCTCGGGGGCCTCCCCCGGCCGATTCCCGTTCAGCGACCTCAGGCTCCTGCTCCTCGGAGCAGGCGGATGATGCGGCTCTTCAAACGCCTTTGGGCTAGGGGCTCGGCTGCTCCTCGGACGATCGTGACTCGCGGCGGGCTTCTTCATCGTCTACGGCGGTGCAGGGCGGCGGCGCGGTTCGATCCAGCGGTTGAAGACGGCGAGTGCAAGTTCCGTCTGCTCTTGTTTTCCTCTGTTGCTTTTCCTCGCGTGTTCTTGTTGTTGGTTGTTGTTCTGCTTTTCGTTTGAATACAAGAATGTGAATTACAAAAAAAAAAAAAAAAAGCTCGAAGGGCTAAAGGCCTAAAGTAAAAAAAAAGACGAAGTGAATATAAACACGTGAGACCTGGCTCGTACCGCATCACTGCAGTGAGCAAAAAAGGTGTGTCACATGCAAACTTGGAAAGATAACTCTTTTTTTTAGGGCAAAGATAACTCCTACTTGTCATCAGAATCTCACCCACTCTCATCTCCATGTACAATCATCTTTCCTTGTTTGGAAATTGCCTGGTCGTCCAAGAGCTCACCCGCTCTCACGTATAGATAGTGCAATTCCGTTTTCCATGACGCGGCATGATGCATACGCACAGATGATTGATGTGGATAATTGCCTCGCAACGTGTTTAATTAGGATTAGCCCTCCATTATTTCACATGACGGTGGTTCAGGTCAGCCGCTGAGGGTACGCCCGGCACAGCCTGTCTCCACTGTCAGATTCCTCGCAACACAGAGTTTCAGCACTGTGCTACACTAACCACTACTGTTCCGGAGTCGTGCCCACTGTTCCGCGACGCGCGAGGCTAACCGTGTCCCAAAGTCCAAAACGAGATCGCGCAAGTCCAAATCAACACGATCGATCCCCCCGTGCATGCATCCATCGCCGATTTGCCGTATGCCCGTATACATCACGATCGTCGGATCGTGTGTGTGATTCCTGGGAAACGGCCAGTGTCCCACGCACCTGGATCCATCTGCTAGCACTACTCCAGGCCGGAGGCGCAGGCCCGGCTCTGGCCCTAGGCAACCTTGTGCGGCGCACAAGGGCCCATGGCCGGAGGGGGCCATCTCTACACATGCATATGTGTATTAGGTTCTGTTGGCTGGAAAAAAATAATATCTAAAAGGCCCAATCGCCCAGGTACGCTCGCTAGCTGTTGATCGATCAATGGATCAGCTGGACAACCGAAACAATACTGGGTGAGCAAACGGAGCTTGGCTCTGATGGTTGGGTTCCCTGTGGTGGAACTAGCCCACCCAGGTTCAAGTCCTAGACTTGGCATGGGCGTTTGCATTTACCTGGATTTATTCCAGGATTATCCGGCGCTATTCTTTCAGTGGTAGGTGACGTGCCCGTCAACAGCGAGGCGCCTGTGGTGACTTCGTCAACCTCAAGATCTGCCGGCTCAGTCCTTCAGAGGTGCTCATAGGGGTAGGGTGTGCGTGCGTGCGTTCATAGGGGTGAGTGTATGTGCGTATTTGTGAGCGTCTGTGTTGTACTGTGTTCTCAAAAAAAAGAAACAATACTGGGTGCCTACCCGCAATTGATCGATCAATCAGTAGCGGTGTAGTTAGCACGTAAACCTTTAGGGCCTGTTTGAAACGAAGGATAGGAAAAACATGGGAATAGGAAAATCTGAGGAATAGGATAGGAATGCACATGCAAACCAGAGGAACTGAAAACAAAGGAAAACATTTGAATTGTGTTGTTTGAAACGTAGGAATTGTGAGAACATAGGAATCCTAGTACTAAGGTCAAAGATACCATCCATTGAAGCTCAGTCCCACCTGTCATGGAAACAACACACAAATACTACTCCTTGGTACATGCATGCGTCCTTGCCAGCGAGTGCTAATTGCGCATCGGTCTTCAGCGACCAGCAGAAAAATGAGGTCGGACTGGATTTTTAGAATCCTGTGATTTTCCTCCAAAACCAAAGGAAACGAGTTCCTATCCTATAAACTTCCTACGGTGATTCCTACGTTCCAAACGATGGGATAGGAAATATTCCTGCATGAACAGTATTCCTACACCTTTCCTTCATTTTTCCTTTGAACCAAACGGGCCCTTACTCCATAATTTCTCCTTTGGACTGGTGTGTTTCCACTTTGCAGGCAGTATTGTATAATTAGTTTATTTCGTCAGATATTTCATAAAGCGTAGCTCACCAAGTATTTATGTAGCACTACTTCTCGTTCAAAACCGAAACATGCGGCGCTGAAAAAAGGAAAAAAAGAAAACGAACGAATCAACCATTGAATCACAAGGTTTTTTTTTTGTGAAGCACTGAAACAGTATTGACGACGAACTAATTGAAATTTGATTCTTATTTGAGGTAATCAAATTAGAAAGAAATATTATTTGTTACATTTTACAACTCTTTTAAACTTTCTGTCGTATTATGACAATGCTTAATCGTTTATATCAATTATAGACGTCATGTGGGGTTGGATGTAACCTTTTAATATTTTTTTATGCCATATACGTACATATATATAGAGTACCTATGAGGCCAATCTTTCAATCTCGCACTAGGGCCCCGAAAAATATAGAGCCGGCCCTGCGGAGGCGTCGCTCTCGCATGTGCCGCGGCCTTACCGTGACAACGCCTTGCACATCGGCATGTCTTCTCACGCATGGCGCGAGAATGCATGCACGGTTTTGAACCTGTATGTACGATCGGGCGATCTCTAGCCAAGTTCGTCGCGAGGTGCAAAGTTTCATTTCATGGAATTTGCAGCGGAAGCTGATCATTGCTTCCCTCAAAGTACAGCATGGGTGTAGTAGGTGGCCGAAGACGGGAGTGGATATTGAATCGCATGGGATCCACGTACCGGCTGGCTTATTAATCGGTGAATCTAGGCAGGGGCTCGTTCAAGTGGATGCCACTTGGGGATGTTGGTCTCCAACGGGACATCATCACTCGGTGTCTCGGTGCGTGCTTACTTCGCGGAGATCGACGCAAACGAGCTTCTCTAGCTCTGGACAGTGAACAATCTGCCGAGGTTTCCCCCCTGCGAATTCGAGGTCAAACTCGAGCAGAAGTCGTCATTTGGTCAAGTTTGGATGGAATTTGTCGATATAGCTCACCACGTACGGGATCGGATTTCATCCAAAACCCTGTATGCAGATCTGTACAACTTGGCGGGCAGATCGAGCTCATAAATAAAAACCAGCAGTACGTACTAAAATACCGCGTAGGGCAGGGTAACCGGAGCGGTACATCGATCACGTGAGGGCACTGAAACTGAAAGAGAAGAAAGCATCATGGCCCTGCGCGTGCTGCCCACGGCGTCCAAAAGCGAGGCATGGATCCATCCATCCAGTAGGAGTAACATTCTTTTGCCTTAAATATTCACTCTCTGCAGCTTTGATCTTCATCCCCCATTGCACGCGCTTTGGAAAGGTTTCTCCACTCCCGTCGGATGCTGTTCAGAGAGCAGTTCTTCAGGCATCTGTTTTCGTACAGTACAGTAGTTTCAAGTTTCAACATGCAGTGTCTCAAACATGCCCATATATGTTGTGGTGGGTGCTCTGCTGCCCGTTGAATCCATGGGCACTTTTGAAAATTCTTGTAGTTGTAGGTGGAGTAGTAATTAGGCACGGGTAACTTGATGCAGGTGTCAGTGGCTTGATAGCTCCTCTTGAATTCACCGTATAGATCAGGGGACATGGCCTGCGAGGGCTCCAGCACAACCTGAACGCTGACGCCGCTCGTTTGGTGGCTTGGCTCTCGCAGGCTGGCTGGCATGTGCCGTTGCCGTGTGTGCACCCGGTAAGCAACGAAGGCCGCTCAACACTCAACAGAAACCCAATGGAGAAAAACCCACGTAGCACATGGACATACATATCGTAGAAGTTTCCAGAAAACAAAGCGAAACAAAACGAAACGAGTGCCATGCCGCAGGGGAACCGTCGCATTACGCGCGCGACGGCAGCATTACGCGAGTTCACTCACTCACACACGCCGCTCTCAATTATCGGCACATGCGCGCGGCCGCGCAATCATGCGCAGCGCGCCGCCATGTGCTCGCTTTCCTGGACCAAAACTCCCCGGCGATGATCATCGCCTCTCTCTCTATCTGCCAGCCAGCGATGCTAGCTACCGCAGATCAGCTCGCCCGGGACACTATTATAACGTCGGCTGCAGATTTCAAGGGATCTCTGCAACTTTCCATAAGCTAGGATCGGCGACAGGAATTCGGAGACAATTAACACGCAGCAAACGGGAAGTACTCCACTACGTTCTCGTCGCCATGGGCCAAGTTGTAGCTAGATTGGTCCATGCACCAACGAACAAATCCATTTATTAATTTGTCCATGTTCTCGTCATAATAAAACGTCGATACCAGGGGGAGCACCACGTATACAGAATGCTATGTATGCATGGAGGACCACCGGACCTTTGGAACGTTCATCAGCGGTCACGATCGATCCACAATGCGTCCCTGTAGGTCCGGCCTAGCTAGTGATTTTTCTTTCCTTTCTTTTAGCCTGTAAATTAGTCCAAGGCAATGTTCTTGTTCAGAGTTGTTGCTCGCCAAAAGAAACAATGGCGAGACGATGATTAGTGTGAATCATTGATGGAGAGGGAGCTGTCAGGGTTCCTACTAACAATGCTTGCTACCATTAGAGTAGTCGACACACTTAGGAGCAAAGCAATGGTCTGTCGGTTCGGATGTTAAGCCTCATCTCATCTGTAGGAAACTCTGCTGCCTTATTATTCACCATGCATGCTGCTCACTATTCAGGGTTCAGTAGTAAACCCCAAGAGACTGCATGTAATGATGCCCTGATGCGTGCATAAACTGAACAGTTTCGATACCGCATCGTAGTCATGCATGACAGCCCTGTTTCAGCACAAGTCCATGGCGGACGAATAGCGTTCTTGGTTTGGGTTAGTGACCGGTCACTGGTCGTTAGGTTTGGAACACACGCGCTTGCATGGTTGATGATCTCGATATGCGATATGCTGGGGTTTTCACCAGATATATGTACCACTTTCCCAATTAATTAGTCACACTCGGTTGCTAGCCAGGTGTGATTAACTAAGGGTTTAGTACTTAGGATTGTTGGTGCGTGTTCCCCACCTAATATATATGTTGTGGTGGGGGCTGCCCGTTGAATCCATGGGCACTTTTGAAAATTCTTGTAGTTGTAGGTGGAGTAGTAATTAGGCACGGGTAACTTGATGCAGGTGTCAGTGGCTTGCTAGCTCCTCTTGAATTCACTCTAGGTCGGGGGACATGGCAGCGAGAGCGTTGCTGCGAGGGCTCCAGCACAACCCTGAACGCTGACGACGCTCGTTTGGTGGCTTGGCTCTCGCAGGCGGCTGGCATGTGCCCTTGCCTTGTGTGCTGCCGTGGTGCCCCCGGTAAGCAAGCAAGGAAGGCCGCACAACAGAAACCCACGTAGCACATGTAAAAAGGTTCAGAAAACAAAGCAAAACGAATGCCATGTCGCAGGGGAACCGTCGCGCGCGACGGCAGCGCTACGTACGCGAGCTCACACAAGCGCCGCTCTCAATTATCGGCACATGCGCGGCCGCGGCGCAATCATGCGTGGTGCGCCGCCATGTGCTCGCTTTCCTGGACCAGACTCCCCGGCGATGATCATGAACATCGCCTCTCTCTCTCTACCAGCCAGCGATGCTTTGCTAGCTACCCCGGAGCTCGCTCGACAGACAATATTATAACGCCGACTGCAGGTTTCAAGAGATCCCTGCAACTTTCCATAAGGATCGGCGACAGGAATTCGGAGACAA
This sequence comes from Poa pratensis, assembly GCA_947311845.1. Taxonomy (NCBI): domain Eukaryota; kingdom Viridiplantae; phylum Streptophyta; class Magnoliopsida; order Poales; family Poaceae; genus Poa; species Poa pratensis. Next base: position 16,148,976 of record CAMZMU010000111.1, read on the forward strand.
TTAACGTGCAGCAAACGGGAAGTAGTGCCACTACCTGCTCGTGGTCATGGGCCGAGTTGTAGCTAGATTGGTCCATGCATCAACGAATACATCCATTCATCAATTTGTCCATGTTCTCATCATAACAAAATGTCGATACCAGGGGAGCACCACGTATACCGAAGGCCATGTATGCATAATGCATGGAGGACCACCGGACCTCTGGAACGTTCATCAGCGGTCACGATCGATCCACAATGCGTCCCTGTAGCTAGCACTTGTCCGGCCTAGTGATTTTTTCTTTCCTTTCTTTTAGCCTGTAAATTAGTCCAAGGCAATGTTCTTGTTCAGAGTTGTTGGTCGCCAAAAGAGAGAGAGGCAAAAGAAACAATGGCGAGACGATGATTAGTGTGAATCATTGATGGAGAGGGAGCTGTCAAGGTTCCTACTAACAATGCTTGCTACCAGTAGTCGACACACTTAGGAGCAAAGCAATGGTCTGTCGGTTCAGATGTTAAGCCTCATCTCATCTGTAGGAAACTCTGCTGCCTTATTATTCACCATGCATGCTGCTCACTATTCAGGGTTCAGTAGTAAACCCCAAGAGACTGTAATGATGCCCTGATGCGTGCATAAACTGAACAGTTTCGATACCGCATCGATCGTAGTCATGCATGACAGCAGTGGCGGAGCTTGGCAGAGGTTGCAGGGGGGGGGCGAAATGCAAAATATTTATGTTTGGGGGGGCCAAATGCTATTTTTCTTCTCAGTTAAGCACTCCCAAAAAAAATTCTTCAGCAATTACTCCAAACCTGGGGGGGCCATGGCCCATTTGGCCTCCATGAAGCTCCGCCTGTGCATGACAGCCCTGTTTCAGCACAAGTCCATGGCGGACGAATAGCGTTCTTGGTTTAGGTTAGTGACCGGTCACTGGTCATTAGGTTTGGAACACACGCTTGGTTGATGATCTCGATATGCGATAAGCTGGGGTTTTCACCAGATATATGTACCACTTTCCCAATTAATTAGTCACACTCGGTTGCTAGCCAGAGCCAGGTGTGATTAACTAAGGGTTTAGTACTTAGGATTGTTGGTGCGTGTTCCCCACCTAATATATATGTACGGTGATTAACTAGGCCGGGTTCGAAGGAAAGCTAAATAGACCCCGGCCCTTTTGTTATGTTAATGGAAAAGATGAGCGGTTCCTACCAGAAAGCCTCAAAAGTCTCTGTTCCTTGTGGAATCTTTCTGCAAGATCTGTGGAGGACAAGTTAACCGTGCGTCTTATTGATGAGTAAACGTGCAGTCTTTGCTTTGCTTGCCCTCTACTCAATAATGCAGGACTCTGCCTTCTATAAAAGTTTAGTACGCCGCTTTGGCGTACTCTCTAAAAAAATAAAATAATGCAGGACTAGATTTTTTACATGGAATGGGAGAGAGATTTGCCCGTAAGCGGAAGACTGCTAATTACTAAATAGATCTGACACGTAATCTCGCTTGCTTATGCTGATTATTACAGTAGTTGGCTCTGATGTTACATCAGACCGGTGTGTCTGTAGCTACGATGCAAGTCTGCGTTGTGGGCAGTGCTTAGCATGTAAACGTCTCGTCACATGAACTTCAGGACTACCGGGTCGATGATCTTCCCTCCAACAACGTGACGGTCGAGGTGGACTTGGGGTCCCGTCGCGTTTGCGTTCACGTCCCGATCGGGACGTGCCCGCTAACTCGAAGAAACCAACCCGGCCTGCTCGCGCGCTTCCCTCCCATGAGCCCACGGAAGGTTTTCCCGGCCCGGCCATGTGCCTGTGGTGGCCGAGCGTCACTGTGTAGAGCACGTACGCTCGGTCCTGCCGCGCGCGGGGTTGCTATCTGCGTGGGCATACGCATACGTAGCGACGGCCGGCTCCGCCATGATTGCGCTCCTGATACGCATTCCGGCCCCGTGTAATAGCCTCGTCCGTCGTGTACGCTCGATCGGGGGCTGGTTCGTCCGGGACAGAGATTGGTCTCTGTCGATCGTTAGTTATAATTGGAGGGAGATGGTTTTCAGAGAAATACTGTCATCGTCTACCTTCAATCAGGGCGTGCGTGCATCGCTCCTTAATCCCCCGGGATCCAGATAGTACTGCATTTCACAGTATCGGTTCGATGGATCGCTAGCTGATTCGAGGTACCGGCAGTCGCAAGCTCATTTGGCGAATGCAAGGAGGAGCACGAGTTATTAGTTACACTGATCGAGGCTGCAAAACGTAGGGAGGTCTTGGAAGCTGCTCGTGACGGGCGGAAACTTATTAATGCAGGCGCCGACGCGAATTGCAACCGGGAAATGCAGGACCGGTCATTCGTTCCGATGTTGATGGTGAGTCAAGACAAGTGCTGGCTAGCTAGGTGGGCGATTGCTTTCGGTGACCAGCGTGACGTGGGATGCTGCGTTCCTCGCCTTCTCTTGGCCTTGGCGACGGAACATCACACTCACGGAATATATTTCGTTTTTGTCTCATGCACGGATGAAGCAACCATCGTATATGTATTCATGCAGCTGGATCGTGGAACGATGGTTCCAGAATCGTGGTCCAGGCACTTGCCGCAGTCCATTATAGAAATCATGTGTAACAGATAGATTTTGTCGCCCTCTTCCCAGCAATCATGTGTAACAGATGTCAAATTGTTTCAGAAAGAGCAAATCTCAAGATACGATGTTACTTCTATGATCCGGTTCGGCACCTCAAAGAAGTGAATGCTGAAGACGTACATCGTGTGGCTCTCTGCAGCTGGATCTGAAAATAGCTTCAGAGCGCAGACACAACACTGATATGCAGAGGTGCAGATCAGTCGTCTCCTAGGCCCTTGAGCAATAGACGGTGATCTTTTGAGAAGCATTTCATCTCTGAGAAATGGGATAAATATCTTCAACATCTTTGTAAGACTGTTCTTCTACTCCAGCCTATCCTCTGTTTGAAAATAAAATGAATTGTTGTACACTTCACATAAGGTTGAAATTAACAGGTGAAAATTCAGACCACATGGGTAGTTCAAACTGAATTTTGTGACTTTTTTTATATGAATTTTGTGACTTTTCATAATGGACTTCATAGGGATTCGACCGTATAGCCTGGTTGTTCCAAAAGAGTAGGTCGTGCTCCGAGTCCAACCTCCGCACGCCCACATCCACCGACCACCATGGCAGAATCGCCGCCGAGCCTCGCCGCCGGCGCTCCCAGACGAGCTCGTCGAAGAGATTCTCCTGCGCCTCCCTCCCGATGAGCCAGCGTGGCTCCTACGCACTTCCCTCGTCTGCAAGGCCTGGGGCAGCGCCATCTCTCACCCCAGCTTCCGCCGCCGCCTCCACGAGCTCCACCGGACGCCCCCCGTGCTCGGCTTCCTCCACAATTGAAATAACGGGCGTATCCCCAATTTCGTCCCCACCACCGCCTCAACCTTCTCCCTCGCCGCTCCAGACCGCCGGCTCTGGCGGGCCCTTGACTGTCGCCACGGCCGCGCTCTCTTCCTTTCCAAGGGCGAGGAGGATGAGGATCTCGTCCCGTGGATCACAGGTGCCAAGCGGGACAAGGATACCCAGGAGGAACTCCTCCTGTGGGAGCCAATCACAGGTGCCCGGCAGCACATACCGGTGCCCGCGGCGTTCCGGAGACCGGAGCGACCACCCGAGCGCGGCGGTGTTGTGCGCAGCGGACGGGTGCGACCACCGCGACTGCCACGGCGGTCCTTTCCGCGTGGTTTTCGTCTTCGCCATAGTGTTTGCGCAGCACGACGATCGGGAGGACGAGTATATCACGTCGGCGTGTGTATATTCGTCGGAGACTGGGGCGTGGGGCGAGCTGACCTCGCACTGCGATCTTGAGATGGACTTCACATTTTCTTCCAGCGTGGTAGACGTCGACAGGTCTCTGTTCTACTTCTTGTCCGATTGTGCAAGGATCCTGGAGTACGACTTGGCAAGGCACGGCTTGACTGTGTTCGACCCACCAGACTCCCCGCAGTACTATGACGAGAGATTTAACCTCATGCTGGCGGAGGACGGTGGACTGGGAGTCACCAAGCATTGGATCCGCAGCTCAAACTTTGGTCAAGGAAGGCGAATGACGGCACCGATGCAAGATGGGTACTGAGCCGAATCATCAAACTGGAGAATTTTCTCCCAAATGATGCTCTCGTGGATGCAACAGGCTATCTTTATGTGTTGGGCTTTGCCGAGGGAGCAAATGTCATTTTCTTAAGCACAATTGTTGGCCTCTTCATGATCGAGCTTCAGTCGGAGTGCGTGACGAAGGTGTGTGATGATCGTGGCTTATGTAATTTGATTCCAGTTGTCAGCTTCTATACCCCTTTGCCCCGAATCAAGCGCCATGGCTGGCTGTCGTTGAATCCTAGTGAGGAGGCAACTTGCAAGGGAAGGGGAGGAAACAAACAGTAGAGCAGGCGCAGCACCTGTTCAATAAAGGGTCCCATGCCATGGAGGAGGGGACTCTATCAACGCTTGCTTCATTCACGCTCTAGAGACCAGGTTAGGGTTGCTCCCAAACAGCTCCGCTACTCCCAACCATGTTGAAGCTGCGGGCACACCAATGGATTATGTATTTCTTTCTTGAATCGGTGTTGTTTTCGATCAGCTAGCTGTTCTTTTCATCCGTCCTTAATTAGTTGCTTCGAGTCTTAAGTTTCGCAGTTGGGCGATGACTGCTAGGTGCTTAGGTTTCTTGTGTTCCATATCGAGCATAACTGTTTGTGTTGGTGTGGTGTTTTGAGGGATTCAGCAAGCCTAATTAGCCTTTAGTGTTACTCCATAGAATTTTTGGGAGTTAGGTAAATTGTGTTCGGCAGCAAGAACGCCTATGTGTATTGGTGTTTCATGGATTCAGGGAGTTCAGTTAACCTTGGTGTCACTCCATAATTATTCTTGGGAGTTAGGACCGGTGATCCTTTTGTCATGATCTGTGTGTTGCTTCCAGCGAGCATCGAATCAGCATGCACTTAAGAAAAAAATCACAAGTGGTATCCTATTTGTGAAATGTAATATGCCTCTCTGGTACTGGCTAGTTACAGATGTCTCATTCATGTGCAGTTTATTTGTACGGTACTCCAAAATCATACTTTGTAAGCTATGCATGTACTAGCTAGCTGTTCGAAAAGGAATTCAACAGAACATAATTAGTATGTGTGTCATCAAAATGGTCGATTATCATGGATAATCGTAGCTGTGCTGTTCTATCTCAGATTGCAGTCACTTTGATGGCCTTATATCATAACTTTATCAATGATATATCCCCTGCACCCTAAACCCTTAAAAAAAAGTTGCTCTGGATCTGAAGTGTGCTAGCACTGAATATGGATGTGCATTGCTACAGAAAGCTCAAGAGGTGGATGATCCTTTGGATGATGTTCCAAAAGTGTACCAAATGAAGAATCAGTGACAGATGCAGCCAACAAAGATAGTAATGTTGAGGATTCTGCTGCTACTTCCAGGAAAGTTCATTCGGAAGAAGGTATTGTATATCATTATCACTTTCCAAGGACCAGTGGCGGTGAAATACACGATTTTCTCTGAAGTTTGCATTGCTCTTGTAGGTTTCTGTATGAAAGTTTAGTTCGATCGAATAGTTTCTCAGAAAGTTATGAGATCAAATGACCACCTAGTACTAGTACAAATGTCCAGATTTCCAATTATGGCTATACTATTAGCCATGCTCGAACATACATCAACGCCCTCTCTATTTCTTAACTACCATGCCAGATCAGTAAATCACCTAGGATGCAACACTAAGAAACCCGCATTGGCACATGCCGTACGTAAACCTAATCATCATGATATGCGCCGTTTCCAATTAGGGAGGTTTGGAGGCTGCTCGTGACGGGCGACTCCAAACTTAATGCAGGCGCCGACGCGAATGCAACAGGGAAATGCATAAAGGACCGGTCATTCATTCCGATGTGACGGTCAGTCCAGAGTCCAGACAAGTGCTGGCTAGGTAGGCGATTGCTTTCCGGCCAAGTGGTGACCAACGTGGGATGCTGCCTCCTCTCACGGAATATATTTCGTTCTTGTCTCATGCACGGATGAAGAGCAACCATCGTATGTGTACTCATTCATGCGCTAGATCATCGTGATTGCTACCATAGTCAGATTGGAGAAATCGATTAGACAAATACATGCCAACTCTGGTGATCCTGTGACAACATTTCATACTGCTACGGTCCCGCTCCCGCTCTTATGCAAATGTGCAGACTGAAATAGACGTTGTTACCATGCAGTTTTACTATGACCGTAATCCGAATTGGACGGCCTCTACATTTTCTGCACCTATGCAACCTGACAAATCAAAATAGCATCAGGAAGCAAACATGAAACAAGTAGCAGGAGTTTTCTTTATTGCTAGCATGCCAAAGTAGACACAGTAGCTTCAAGTCGTGATGTTAGAACAAGATTTCTTGTCCAAGATGAACTCTAACAGCTGACACAAGTCAAACACTGCTGATCTCCAACGCAGCAGTCTTCTGATCTCGAAATTCAGATAACTACACCGCCACATGAAAAACTAGTTTACTGTACTATATACACATCCTACATTTGATATAGTAGACCTCACGTATAAAAGTAACAGGCTTCTTCATGCTAATTTCAGCGGACTGGATCTGGATGTCGGTCTTGGTCTACTATCCGGCAAAGACTTTCTTCGTTGTTCGGCACACGAGACATACTCGTCAACTGGAGGAAGAGGGGCCTCCCCCTTCTCGTCTTTCGGAATTTGTCCCCTGATAAACTGTACAAGGCAAAACACACTGACCAAGTGAGAAGCTGGATCATACCCCAAAAGAGGAGAGGGGGAAATGACGTGTGGGCTAGTTTAGCCTACCTTCGATGCCCAATGTCTTTCTGCTTGCATGCAAATATCCCTGATATCTCTTCCTGCCATCCTGCACCCAATATTCAGGACTAGTAAGATAACGGACAAACTGAGAACAGCACAACTTATCTTGCACGGCACTTTAGCAGCATGTGTAGCTGGTAAGAACGAAGAACAGACTATACATATTGGTACATGATCACATTTCCTAGATACTACTACCCGGACGGAGCAGCACATCAAACCTTGCTAGCCGAGTCTAAGAGTCAAGAGTCACAAGTAGCACAGGAAATAATAACTGATGCAGCTTTCCCTAGTACAGTTAAAACAAATGATAAGCACCATTTGCTGCTGCAAATAAGACAAAGAGTTGTGGTGAATCAGAGACCTACGCGAATTGTGTATTACAAGATTTAAACCACCCTCTGAAGTATATGATATCACTAAACCAGAGTTTTCTAGCCTCCACCAGGCACACAAGGATCATATGTACATTCACTCCACGTATCTATACTACTATTAAAAGAGCAAACTATGTGTTGATACATTAAATTTGATCCGTTCAATATTTGATCAAAGGCTCAGATCGCTCCAATGTTTGACAACTCAACACACCTTTTCAGTTTCGTGATAATTACCAGGATTGCCACCGCTAAAATATAAAAAGTTCCTCTCGCAAGCGCGACACCACCATCGCCGTCATCACCGTCCTCGAACACCGTCGTTGGCCGTCACCTACATACGGCCGCCAGCCCCTTGATCTCTGGCCACAGCCCACAGGCGAGCTCCACCTCCTCCTTCCGGTGTAACAGGACCACCGCACCAAGCCTCCCTGCGGCCCCAACACGCGCGCGTCGGACCCAATTCCTCCGACAAACAGGGCACACAACGTCTGTCGCCGCACGGCTTCTTCTCCACGTGCGCCAATCTCCATCGCTGCGCGCCGTCGCTCGGTGCCAGTCGTGCCCTCTGCCCACCCCCACCGACGGTGGCATCCACCCGGACGATGGCAGCTTCCAAGCGCTTGACCAAATCCTCCGTGAGGGCAGCGTGCTCGCAGAAGGCGACGTCCACCCGGACGATGACGGGCTGCTGGACGGTGGTCGGTGGAATCCACCCGGACGACGGCGGTGTTAAAGACCTTGACGAAATCCTCTGACACGGCCGATCCAGTGCACGAGAAAACAATCTTGTTCCAAACCTCGCGACGACACGGCCCTGCACACCGCCGCCCTGCGCACCCCGCCTCGACGCGGCCTTGCAGGCCGCCGCCTTGCACGCCGCCCTTCATGCGAGCCTGGCTGCACTGTGACCACCGCCCATCCCCAACTCGACGTCGTTCTGACTCCCGATCTTTGAAGATAGGGTCACGCATCCTGGATCAGCGAGATGCCACCAAGGACAATCGTCATCGCGGTGGCCGGATCCAGAACTGCCTCCGCCGGGGACGGTTTCTGTGACCGTGAAGGATGCTGGAACCCGTCGCTGGGGAGGTGCGGCAGGTCGTCTGCCATGGATTGGAGCAGCAGATCGGCCACTGGGCGGAGGAGAAGGTTGGCCATGGGGAGAAGCAGTGTGTCGGCCGGCAGGAGCAAAAGATTGGCCATGGGGAGGAGCTCCAGGTTAGCCGGAGAGGAACAACAGGTTGGGGATGGTCGCATGGGGAGGAGTAGGCCGTCCACGGTCCACGAGGTCGCGCTCTGCAGTCGTGGCCTGGTGGGTGGTGGGAGATGAAGGATTTTTTTTTTTACTTGACGAAAGAATAATTACGGGCAATTTACGAAAGTTTTTTCCACGCAAACTTGCCTTAATCCCAGCGCCACAACATGCACGCCTTACTCAATGTATTCAGCGTGTAGCTCTGTGCATTCGAATGTCGCTAGCTATGAGTATGCGGAAAATTGGGATGGAATTGTTTGTGGTTTAGGTGTAAATTTTGGTCATAATTGTTTATGATTTGAGAGGAAATAAGAAAAATAAATCTATCACGCGTGGGTCCGATTTGTCGAATAATTGGACAAGTCCGGTGTGGGGCAACTTCAACGCCCGCATTTTGTGTCCAAATGTGTCAATTTTTCATCATTTTCTTTGGACTACAACAAGATCATGTAAGTATGTTTTGTCGTTCTGGCTTAACTCTTTTTCAGTGCTGACATGTACGTAAGATTGACAGTGATTTTTTCAAAAAATATATACACCCGAGTGTGAATGTGGTATCACAATTAAAACTTTTGTGAAGATAAACTGTAATTAAATTATAAAATACCAATAATATATCAACATGTAATCCCATCTTTGCCCACACAAATTTCACATACGGGTTTAATTTAGTCAGTATAACTATAAATTACTATGTTGCAAAACCAACATTATATAGAAGTGCGTTGCACGTGCAATTGTACTAGTGTCCCATTAAGGCACTAACTTTAGAGACCTTTCTTTCCTTGAAATGTTCTTCGGAGCAACGTAGAACCAATATAAATGTCCTTACGAATGCACATACTCGTTAAAGAGATGATATAGAGCTACTTGCGCCATATAAATACCTCACAGGCTCACACAACATGAAACTATGACGAACTTAATAGTCTTGAATGTTAAAGCATGCAGAAATTAATTACGATATGATAATGATCAATATAAACTTTTTCTATTTTCTTTTGAGCATATGCCACTAAATGTGACAGTATATTCTTCCAATGAGTTGTCGATATGGTTTTGCAAAGTTTCTTTTTGTTCTAAAGGAAAACCAACGCATGGGCATCGAAATTAGTAGGAGTGAAGATTCAGAATTAAGTACTTACTCTTCAGTGACAAGGGAAAATTGAACCAACTCGGGTTTTGTGAGGTGCTTTGCATATTGGGCTGCTATTTCCGCACGGCTTTGCTGGTCCGGTAAGCCAAAACAAATTATTGAATCAAAACGGCTGCAAATTAACAACCGGAAAAGTTATACAGTTTATTTACATACTCCAAATAAAGGATAAGATCAAACTGATCACGATATCTAAGTTTTAAAATGTTACAAGTTAAGTACTTTAGTTCAGTTCAGCATTGCAGCACTGCTTTATTTGCAGCTTCTCTGCTGTTACGTATGGCTTTTGAGAAGATGCATAAAGTCTCATTCTTGCATGGAAACTTCAGTACTCACTAGACCGTGTCAAAACTAACTGGGACTGCTTGTAGAACAGGGAAGGGGTGGCAATAGAACCAAACCTGATGAGAGCGGGATCGAGGTCTTCCTTTCTATTTGTTGCCGCAATGACCACCACACGTCTATCCTGCTCGAACCCATCGATCTTCACAAAAGAACTTTATTTAGTAGCAATTAAATATACTCCGGGTGCAGCGGTTGTAACAAGCATGATAGCAGCACCTAAGAGACCGCATCCAGGTCTTCCTCAGGTAACTCAGATGTATCAAGCTATCGACAAATCATCATTGGATACCAACAATCAAGAATAATGATAGGTGCTTTCTTACATTTAGTGCTTACAGAAAGCTCAAGTAAATAGCCGTTACAAAAACCAGGCATGAAATAAAATGTCCTGCCAGCTAGAAATACGTGCTTAGATACATGTTACAATGCACAGTTTTTGCAGCAGAATAAGGGTTTCAAAGTGTTGCATCTCTTATTTTATCTGAGTTGTAACTCCTGGGATTTAAAAAGGTCCTAAAACTACTGTACCAATGTGTGCTAAACTGCAGACTGGTCTCAATAAAGTAGATAGCTCTGGTAGAAGTCCAGTTGTGCTGCGTGACAACTTCAGCCATATCCTGGCAGGCTCTTTCTGTGGAGCGAGTGGCCTATGCTGAATTGGCCAAACTGGCTGAAGTGCCAAAGGTTGGGGCACTCGCCGCTGACTATGGTATGAGGTTTGAGGTGGACTGTGCAGCAGTTGCAACAGAGCTGGCAACTACAGTGGCGTATCGCTCGGTGCATGCTTTGCTTGCTAAGTAAGCTTGGGACCTCATCAGTTTGGCGATGTCCAGGTGCATTTGGTTAGGCATGATGCGAAACAATGAGCACATGCAAAGTTTATGTAACTGCGGGTAATGTTCCTCCGGCTGTACCTATGAATCGACTCTGGTGATTTGGAATAAATAATACCCAGAGTCTATCTCTCCCTCTCTAACAGTAACCACAATGAATGTGTGATTGAAAAAGGTACATACAAACTCAGCGTTACTCACACCAACAGAGGTAACAGGCAATCACTATTAGTTGTCTAGCACCTAAAAGGAAAATAAACAAACACTGTACCTGACGTAGAATTACTGATAATATCCTTCTTGTAGCTTCATGCATTTCACTATCTCGAGCAATAGCAAAAGAGTCTACCTATACAAAGATATAAATTAGAAGGATGTAAAATTCACACCTTAGTATAAACAGGAAAGACAAGTCACTACAAAGCGAACTAGCAAAATTCATACTGAAGCCTAAACAAATAACCTTTTTTTCTGAAATTTTGAACAGCAAAATTCTAACAGCCTCAGTATGTTTTACAGCATCGTCCACCATACATTTCATAACTGCTGGAGTATCGTAACAACCTAAGGCTACCAAGATGAAGGCATGTACCTCATCTAGGAAGATAATACCTCCATCAGGAAGATCATTCGCAAGCGAAAAAACAGATCCCAACAAGCGCTCACTTTCACCATAATATTTCGACATGATGATCTCAAGCGGCACATATAGCAGTGGAACTCCCTAGAGTAAGGAGAAAACAATTGCAGAGAACATATTTATTTTCTTTTGCAGGAAATTACTTTGAAATTATTAAAGTACTTAATTAGTAAAATTGAAAAACATGAAATTGCTTTATGGAAATATCAAACGTATAAGAGTATGACTTACCGCTTGCTTAGCAATAACTCGAGCAGAAGATGTCTTACCAGTCCCTGAAATAATGAAGCAACAGTAACCGGTGAAGTACGTGAAAAAAAAACAGAACCAATCGTGGTACTATTGGTTCATAAAAAAGGGCAATGTGTGTTCCTCAAATCAAGAAATGCAAGCACTAAACTGTTGCAATTTCTCACTTATAGTAAGTGGTCTATCTGACAAATTCTGTAGCTTTAGTTCTGAAATTGCATAACCAAGTTATCTACTATTTTTACAATAACTGTTAACGTCAAGAAACAATATAGCACAAAAATGCAATGACGTGATTTTCGTAATAATTTACTTAATTGAAGGTAAATGCAATTTAGATCACTCACCAGGTGGACCTTCAAAGAGAACAGCCCGAGGCCGATTTGTCTCAAATTTACAGCGTGTACCACGAGCAATGTCATCATATACTTCAGGATTCTGTAAAGCCAAGAGTACAGTATCTTCTATCTCCCTATAAAGAACAAAAGAAATATAGACCTTAATAATTATAATTTTAGAATGGATAACACATGAGCAGTTGCCTATTAGACTAATAGTAAAGCTCCCCAGTTGAGCAGCAATCAGAATGTGTCAACTGTCAAGTAAAGTCGTCAAATAAGCAGAAAAGGTAAAAGGAATAGCCCATGCTTGTTACTATGCTTGACAAACACATCACCATACTTAACAATATAATCCTTACTTTGTGTAAAATATATCTGCTGATTTTGAGATTAAAAAGAACTGTGAACTGGCGATGTTGTACCTTTTCTGAGGTTCATATCCAGCAATGTTCTCCCACATGACAGTACCATCCACTGGAACACTAGCGGTTTCATCAAATCCATAGACTCTAACACCCATAGCCTCTAAATCAGATACAGTTTTTTCTATAGAGGGTGCATGCTTAGATCTCTGACCACTTCCTTTAGTTGATGCTTTCCCTGATGATGTCTTCACATCTTTCTGCCCAGCTATTTTTAAAGCACTGACCAAACCTTCAAGTTCTTTCAAACTAAAACTGCCAGGCTTGATGAATTCAATTTCCTGAGAGTACACACAATGACCAGAAATTGCATTAAATCTTATATAATGACAGAGGGTAGGTTAAAATGCTTTCGCAATCTTAATGAAGTTTACATACATAAGGACTAACAGCATATTCAGATCCGACAAGTGGCTCAAAAACCAAAACACAAAGAGAATCTTCTTTATTTTCGCCAATGCTTGCCACCGTTTTGGGGGTATTCAACGTTATTTGACGTGCAGCTGCACTGGAACAGAAATTAGTGATTAAAACACAGTATATGTGGGTAAATGGCAACGCCTAGATCTATGAAAATGGACCCAAAAAACCACCAGGCAATTTGCAGGTAAGGAAATTATACGAAAAAACTTGGATAATGGTGCTGCACTTTTTTCACAACTAAAGGGTACAACTTTGGGATCCAACTAATATGGTGAAAAAACTTTTGGGAAACAAATGTGGGAGAGAGAAGACGAGGGTTTGGATGGATAGAAGGTAACTATCAACAAAACTTTAAAGAGGCAATGTATCATTTCTATCTATGATACTTCTTCAGCTGATGAAACAAGAAACTAAAGTATGCCAGTTCAAGAAGAGAGAAATATTAGCCAAGAACTCTGATTAGCACAAAACCAATGTAGAAAGAGCATGTGAAGACACACGAAAATGCCTGTGGATAAAATCTAAAACAGTACTATTTGCCACCTATATATGATTGCCTTAAGCAGAACTAAATCACCAGGCAATGGTAACACATACATTGTAGTAAACTAAACATCATCCTGCTTATTTTGCTAACCTGTCCCAAGCACGTAATAGCACCTCTGAGCCACCAACACATTGCTCTGCCTCAAGTCCGATATGTGTTACAAGATCAACAATGAGGCGGGATATATTACAGGTTGAAGGTACGTTGAATTTAACAACCACCTGTAAAAAATTAATCAGAGAAAATCAACTGCAATTATTATAAAATATTACACGTGGTTTTTAGTCTGTTACTGATCATGGAACGAAACGGTGCAACTCTACAATGTATACTAGCCCGAATGCCATGCCAGATCAGCAAAACAAACCTACGACTGTGCTCTAACAGCAGCAGTGCAAAATTCCAGCTAATTTGTATCTCGCACTCACAGTATCATCTTATGGACTATTGACAGTTTGACACTACCACTTCTTTCTGAAACAGACTGGCACTCGTACTTAAGTTCGGTCGAATACTCGAATTATTTACCACTGTGGCTTGCTAAATCTACCTACATTCCAAATTAGTCGGAGCAATAGTTGCTCCAATCACATAGCATTCCCACCAAAGTGGCTGAAACAAACAATGTACACTAACGTTGTGACCAAACTCAAAGCACAATTTACTGAGATTTACTAGCGGCTGCAGAGTTCCGAATATTGTTCAGCGGTATCAACAACAATATAACTCGAATGTTTGGGAAAGGAGGACGACCTTCTGTCCCTTGATCGCAACATCAAACTTTGGGTACGACCCGGGCGGCATTCCCCGGCTCTCAATCAGCTCCGTTATCCTCTTCCTCTCCTTGCGGGCCAAATCCTCCGCCGGTGCCGCATCCGTGCTCGCCGCAGCGCCGACCACGCCCTGTAAACACGGATCAAATCCAAACCAAATTCCTACAACAATAGTAAGGTAGAAGGAACAAAGAACTCACCTCCTCACTGGCATCGGCGTAGGCCACCGTCGGGAGCGCCGCAAGCGCGGCGGCCGCGCCGGCAGCGAGAAAGGCGGCAGCGCTCGAGGCCGACGCGCGCGGCCTTGCACCAGGTAACCCTAGGCGTGATCCTAGTGCGACAGAAGGCGAGGCGGCGGTGGGGAGAGGCTTTTGGAGAGCGGGCAGCTGGGGGGAGGAGGCGGTGGTGGTGGTGGAGGCCGCGGCGAAGGTTTGCAGTGGCCGGAGGAGGCGGACCAGTGGGAGTCGGCGCCGAAGAAGCATCGCCATGGCGAGGTTCTTGCCGCCGCTGAAGGTTGGCCCGTGAGCGGCTGGGGAGGGGAGGCTACTGGAGAGTTCCCGGCGCGGCGGCTGATTTTACAGTTGTGTTTTGTCCCCCTGCTCACGAAAGAACAAGGCGTACTTGCCGTATGCGCCTTCACGACGTTTCTTTTTCTTTTTAAGAAAAGACACCCAAAATGGGGAAATCCATAACGGTGCATGGGTGTAGATGCACCCACTATGGATTTTATTTTTAATTTTTTTTTAGAATGTCAAAAAATTCCGAAAAAAAATCCGGATGTAAATTACAGCGTGATGTGTTAGCACAAAAATTGGCATGGTGAAAAAACTTTTTTTGCAACCTGTACAAAAAAGACAAATTTCGGACGCGTACATATACTTTTCGGTATGTCCGAATTTGTCTTTTTTGCACAGGTTGCAAAAAAAGTTTTTTCACCATGCCAATTTTTGTGCTGGCTTCTATCATGTTGGACTACATGCAAAAAAAAAAAATTCGAATTTTTTGACATTTCGAAAAAAAAATTCCGGCAGCGGGTGCAGCTGCACCCATGTGCCAAATCGCCGCCTCCCCCAAAATCATCTTATCTATCTATCTATCTATCTATGCTTCTAATAAAGAAAAACCCCACTAACATGCATTAAATTAGTCTATCTCTGCATGCAAGTTGTCCACATAATTCACTATTTCAGCCATTCATTTTTCCATGTCATCACCATATCATCCACTATTTGAGATATTCATTTATCCATGTCATCTCATATTTATTAATGATATTTATTCATTTATCCATGCCATCTCATTATTCACATTATAAATTATTTTAGCTATATAATTTTCCACATCATCAAATTTTAGCGGTTGAATATAAGAACATTTCATATTGATTAAATCTAAATTTTCGACAACTATGGCTAATCAAATCTCTCATATTGTCAAGATCTTTTTTCCATTAATGCATGAAATAAATTTTTTCAAAATCCCCGCTGCAACGTGCGGGGTATTTTTCTAGTATCTGATACGGAATACTAACTCCTCCTCCATTTTACAAGTCTTGTCATGGTTTTAGTTCCGTTTCATAATTCTTGTAGGTTTTACCCGCAAGTTTTGCTCACTCGTGAAACCTTTATTGTAGACATCACACATGAATCGGTTCGAAGTGATCCATGTTGTAAGTGACAATGCAACCACCTCCACCGCGCTAGGCACCCATACATAGATGAAGGGCCAACTACGGTGGGCGATGCACCCGGGGTCCGCCCCTACCCGCTCTAGTGTGCCCCATGAACGGATTGCCCAGTGTCAACGATAGATTTTGTTCATCTGACTATTTCCGGAAACAAGGGATAATTGAAACCGACCCATCGTGCATTCTTCCACAAATTGTAAGTTTCTTAGCTCTTTCCTCCATTTAACCACGAGCCACAATCAAATCAATTGATTTGCGTCAGCAATTGAGCAGGCGAGCGGAAATTCTGCAATCAGCGACAACTCAACAAATGAAGACCATAGATCTTGTAAGTTTGACATTAGATTTTCCCCCACATAAAGATGACATTGATCATCTTTCGCAGGTGGATTGAATTTACCGCTCGCATGGTCATCTAGATATACTTATCACTTAACTCCTGAGGTTATAGATGATGAAGGTGGCTTTTTTATCAAGTGTCTGCGTCTAGTCAATGTTTTCATCAAGGCACACGTGGCCTTAGGACTCTCACAAAAGTTATTTTACAATTCAAGATATCTGAAAAGAAATCCAGACTTGCTATTGGAATGCAGTTCAACTCTTGAGGACCTAGAGATCATCGAGTTTCATGCAGTCAAAGATCCAGCATTTGCTACTTGTAACATCGCATATCCAAAGGGTTGACTTTCATGCAACCAATCTTGAGAAAAGGGATATCTTGATAGCCTCTTTCAGTGGTAGCAGTGATATCAAATGACCTAGAATCTCTTGTGACATGAAATGACGGTGACTAAGTGAGCAAGGTTAAATTTTGTCTCAATAACCGGATACATAGAGTAGCAACATGACATCATCAATACGGCCCACCACAAACATGAGTAAGGTATTGATTTTTTCAAATCACCCAAACCTGTATAAACTCTATGTCTTGTGTTCTACTATCTAAATCTGCTACCCGTACGCCGCCTTGTGTTCATTATTGCCGGATCAAAACACCGACATGGAGCTTCATATGTTTATTTGGAATGGGTGAACTGTGAGACTTTTAATTGAAACTCATATATTTACCAAGGGGTGCTTTTAAAACAATTGAAAACTGCAAGGGAGGGGAGGGGGCAATGGCCCCCTACTATATATCTCTGCTATCGGTAGGTACATAGTCTTTCAAATGTGCGACCTTAAAGCAATAAGAAAAAAACTTTTTCAGGAACTATGTGGCGACTGCGTCGGTGCTTGAGCTTCGAAGGGAGGTTGTGCACATAGAATGGGAGCACCCTCGATTGCAAACATGACACATTAATCAGGACACATTAATCGATTCAATATGATCAATGTTGAGTTGATAACGCAACCACCTCCACTTCTAGGTCTAGAGAGAAAGTAAATACAATATAAGCAATAATTGTTTATGATGAAAAGTTGAAATCACTCATAGTGGAGAATAACCTAGAGCAATATCATGCATCTAGTACCGGTAATCTCTGTAAGGGACGCTGCTTACTCGCTAAGGCCTCGTTTGATTTGGAGAAAATGTAGAGGAATCCTAAAGGATTAGGACATTTTCCAAAGTTGGCACTGTTCACGCATTTGATTCACAAAAAGTGTGGAAAGGAAAACTACAAGATTTTTTCCTTCCAATCTTTGTTTCAAGGCAAAACGTGTAGGAAGTGAAAATCTACTCAGATCTCATTTTTCATTTCCTATGCACAAGGAACGAGGGCAGGCTTTCACATGCCATCCTTTCCCATCCCTATCCCTTTTAAATTCCTTTGAATTTCCTTTCCTACAAATCAAATAAGCCCTAAGTCACTATGATGTTTGAGCAGAATTATACGAGCACCTTGCCTGCATTGAGATCATTTTTTTTTGTGCGTGACCTCGTGCTACCAGATTCTTGATTGATCCAAACCCTTGGATAGAGAGGGGACGACCAGATGAGGTGCGAGCCACCATCTTTGTACATTAAACATCATTTTAACTGAAATCAACCAGTAGTAAACCTAAATCAGATTCCATCTCCACGCTACACATTTGTGAATGAATTGCTCTAAATTGGAGCGTGTGCGTTAATTTTGGAAAAACTCAAGGGTCTGCATGCAAATGCTGCGTCGAACAATCTCTATCCCACGAGCTGGATCTACCGGGAATCAAGTATCAGTTGCACCACTATGAGCACTAGGTATGTTCTCTAGCACTCTCCAAAAGGAGGCCTGGCCAGTTTAACAAGATTTAGGATCAGACGGGTTTAAACTATATCCACACAAACCAACTAGCTACTCTTCGGGCCCATGAGTAGGCACATAAGAATCGCAAAAATTGTACTTCCACAACACCCCGTCAAAAAAAGAAGTGCTTCCGAGATTCACGGGTCACTCCCCTAAAAATAACACTCACAACCAAAAAAATTGCAACCCTTTTTTCCAAGAGTGAATGATCATTTTGTTTAGATTTAAGCTTGATTTGCATGCATGACGGCACCTTTTCCATGATTTTATTGTTTCTCCGCCCATCTACAGAAAGAACTAAAAAACGCCCTAAAATTTTGCAGGCTGACATTTTTATTCTGTAGTAAATGTCCGGCCTCTTTGTTAATTCGTATGCAAGAGACTGTACCCTCTCATGATTCCCGTTGCATCTCCATCGATCTACAAAAAGAATCAAGACGCGTACATATTTTCTCTCTCTTTATCAAATCGAACAATCATATATAATAAAATCAAATGTTGACGATCATCAAGAAGAAATGAGCTGCTTGAAGTTGATGGGCGCGGCGAAGCCGAGCTTGACGGGGGCGGCGAAGATGGCCTTGGCGCCCTTGTTGGAGGTGGCCTGGGTGCCGTGCACCCCGTCCCAGAAGAGATGGTCGTTGCGGTTGCCGCAGTAGGTGGCGTTGGGCACGCACCCGGTCTGCACGCCGAGCCTTCCGCCGCCGCAGCACGCGCTCGCCACGTCCCTGAACCCGGCGGCCTTCGGGTGCGCCGTGAAGGCGGTGACCAGGTTGTAAGAGCTCCCCACGGAGTACCTCATCCCGGGAAGCGCGGCGGCGAGGTCCGCCATCACCTCTGCCAGCGCGTCGTTGAACCCCTTGGCGAGGGCGTTGGCGGCGGGGACGCAGGCGGTCTCGCCGGCCTGGGACTTGGCGCGCACCGCCGGCACGCAGCCGATGGGCGGCACGTCGACGATCCCGAAGCGCCGGGCGCCGAGGGCGTAGAGGGTCTGCACGTGCCGCGTGTAGTTGGACAGCATGTCCGCGTAGAAGGACGGCGCGTCAGCGGCGGTCCGGTTCTGCAAGATGAAGGCGAACATGTCGTTGCCGCCGTCGCTGATGAGGAAGAGGGACTTGGAGAGCAGCGCGTTGATCGCCAGGGAGCTCTTGTTGCCGCCGTTGTATTCAGTCATCTTTGACTTGGTCGCCGCGAAGAATTCTACCTGCTTTGTCAATGTCAGGGTGTTCCCCTGATCGATCCATGCAAACATGGAAGAAAATCAGTAAAGTCGATCGATCCCGGACATGGATGAACTGAAAGCGTCATGCATGTATTCGAGCTGCTAATTAACACTACTCACGGTGGTGTCGAGAATGCCGGAGCCGCCGGAAGCGTAGTTGACTCCACGGAAGCCTCTCAGGATCTGTTGGCTCGTTTGCGGCGTCAGCGACAGGTATGCCGGCGGGCTCCTCTTGAAACCCAGCAGCCTCGCTGCATTTCAGTTTGCACATTTGCGTTAGTTTCATTTCATGGGCAAGAAAGAAAAACATTGCTTCGCTTGACAAAGGAAACG
Source organism: Poa pratensis (assembly GCA_947311845.1). NCBI lineage: Eukaryota > Viridiplantae > Streptophyta > Magnoliopsida > Poales > Poaceae > Poa > Poa pratensis. The sequence goes on from CAMZMU010000111.1 coordinate 16,168,676, forward strand.
AAAATCAAGTTCATGCGAGCGGGCGACGGACGTACAGATGGAGTCGGCGACGTTGTAACCGTTGCTGAACCTCCCGGTGGCCCTCGACTGCGGGAAGTCGATGCCGTAGGGGAGCTGCAGCGGGCCGTTCCCCGGCAGGTACTGGTTGTTCCCCACGTCCACCGTCGAGTCGCCAAACACGTACACCGCCGGCACCAGGTGCACCTCCTCGCGCCCGCTCGCCACTGCCGCCGGCAGCCCGCCGCCGGAGACAAGGAAGACAGCAAGCAGTAACATCAGAGTCGTGTCATTGGCCACTCTCACCCCGACCATGGCGCCTGCAGCTATGTCTGTACAACAGGAATCAGAATGGATTTGCTCGTACGCAGCTTTTCCAGCTAGCTAGCTACTCCACTATTGTGGGTTTGCTGTGAGGAGATAAATTGCAGTGCAAGGTAGGCAGTTGGTAGTAGATGCCCACGCCCGAGAATCTGTGCTTGGAATGGTAGCGGGGCAATCTACCTGTGAGTCGTTGGAGCAAAGCCCAGCCTCTCCTGGCCTATTTATACACGATACGATGAATAACAGCACGCACGAGGTATCAAATCTGTTAGGCCTCTGTGAGTGTCTTGACCATGAAGGGATCAATCCGTTGAAATAAAACACGGTAGCAAGAAGAACCGTGCGGCAACTCTTCTCTTTTGAGTTCTTCAACCCTTGCCGATGATATCATCACCATGGACGTCGTTTAATAAAAAAACGAGTGGATGGTTTACGTTGGTCACTTGCAGTTTCGTGGCTTCCAGTGATGACCAATTCCACTTAGTAAATGGCGCCGCAACAGATGCACATACAAGACCATGACTACGGCTGCTCTGCTTTTTTCAACAGTTTATCCAGCTACCTAACGGCTGCTAGCACTTCAAAATACTCGGCTCTTTCTCACGCAGAAAAACAAAAAATATTATGTAATTCACTGGCAAAAATATCATAATTTTCCAGCACGAAATGATCTTACAAGGATTTTATAGAAAACAGTTCATATTCTACAGGAAACCTATGGACATACCCCCGGCTTCTTCACGCAGACGCAGACATTTTATTGTGAAATTTTCAGTCTATTACATGAAGTGTATATGTAGCACTTATGCATCAATAATCGTATTGCTACACAGCCATCAAAACTGGTTAAACAGCATGTGCTACCATAAAAATCAACTACCCCAAGAGTCTAGAGGATCCTACACATCTGCACGGTGGAATGAGCATCACATAGATCCAGGTTGGAATTTGTTGACTTAGGTCTTGCTTTGTGTGACTTTGTATCACTGACATGTGGATCCCACATATGACGGTCCCACATGTAAGTGACACAAAGTCATCTGACTTCGCTCGGATGAGGCGAAGTCAGCAAATCTTTTCCAATAGATCCAATATGTAGCCTTGTGGATAGCCTGTAATAATGATAATAAACTATAGATCTGTTAAAAATAACACCATTATGACAGTTCCCAATAGTACAACATAAGGCCCATAACCCCACTTAGATTTGAGCTTTATGCTGGTTGCGCCCCCTCTCAAACAATCATCAAACATTCGAGATACTAGTTGGCCGAGGTTGGTTCAAAGCCAGAATCGTTCTCCATTCCAAAAACGCAAAAGGACACATAAAATAAGTGTTCAATCATTTCATCATTATCACAAAAATAACTTTGCTTGTTTTTATTCTATTTTTTCTTAGCATAGTTATCTATAGCTAGCATTTATCTTCTGCAAATATACCATTCCGTGTATCCGCACCGTGAATGGTCATCACAAACAGATCCAATATATAGTCTTGTGGATAATCTGCAAGAAAAGACGAAAACTCTAGATTTGGTAAAAGTAATATCAGTATGACAATTCATAATAGTAGAACATATATAAGACTCATACACCCACCTTGATTTTAGCCTTAAGTTGCCTGAACATCCCCTCTCAACCAATTCTTAAACATATTTGGTGTACTAGTTGCCGGAGGTGCCACATGAATAGTAGACCACGGTAAAAATAATTGTTGATGCTATTCATCATTATCATAAAAATGACATTTCCGGGTTCCCATTCCATTTTTTAGCCAAGTTATATTTAGTTAGTATTGCTCTGCTAATGTACCAAGCGAAGGTTTTGATTTTTAATGGGACTTTAAACTTCCAACTGAACTTCAACCAAAAAACATTATTCTTGTGCACCATGTCGGCATACATGGATTTGTCAGAAAGTCAAGAGCATGGAGTTTCCAGCAGGAAACATACGACTCTCTGTGACAAACTGATTTGCATAAAGCATTATACACTAAATATAGTCCATTTATCACTCGGTAGCATTTTTGTGTGCAATTTTAATATCCTCCATATCAGGGCCTCCTCGATCTTTCGTTCTACAAATGATGATATATTTACTTAACTGATACCTCTTATGCTCATCACTTCTCCAAAAGAATATACATTTATAAAATTCCTTTCTTATGGGTACCCCTTTAGATACCTAACAAAAGGGGGAAATGTCTTTAACCGGTGGCACCTTGATCATAAAATTTGAGGGGAGCAAGGAGGTGCTAATTGGGGAAAATATCCTTGTAAGTGGGGGGCAAAACACACTAAGCTTGTTATTGCAATGGGACTAACAAGTTGCCCCCATAGCCGCAACGTTGGATCCGCCCCTGCTTCCACTTTTTATTCATGAGCTTATGGTAGTGTCAGGGGCAGACACAGAGGTCATGACGAGTGGGCCACAGCATGCGCTGGCCTAGTCGTCTACAAAAATAAAATAAGTAGTTAATTAAATTCAAAAGTTCGCCGACTGATATTATTAAACCACTCCACAAAGTTCAACACACAATACTGAGTGCGGTAAGTGGTTATATATTTTTTTCAACCATGCACGGTTCGGACTCTATGTCCGCTGAAATTAGCTCACATTTCTTACATGATGGGCCCACGTAACAAAGACCATAAGGCCTATTAATTAAAGAAAACGACCGAACGGTTTCGATCTCGCGACCTCATACACAAAGGCACAATTATCGTCAGAATACAACTTCCCATATACTTTAAATGTGTATGCCACCTATATTATCATGTTTTTGTCAAGTAAATTTTACCTAAATCCACGCAATTTTTTTTGGGCATACCCTTTACAATCATTTTCGGTCTGTCACTGGATATGGTTGACCTTAATAAAGCTCGCACCTTCAACAAACTCCGCAACCTAGTTGTATCACCGTGTTGCAAACCTTTCATGTGAAGAGTTTTCTATAACCAAGGAAACGTAGCCTTATCGTAAAACTTCTCAAAACCGACCTTCAAAATCACTCCATGAAGCTTCATACTCCCTCAGTTTTTTAATATAAGATGTTTTAACATTTATCCACATGCACATGCATACAAATATATGTAGACGCATTTTAGTGTGCATGTTCATTTATTTTAGTGTGCATGTAGACAACATGTAAAACACCTAAAACATCTTATATTAAAAAACGGAGGGAGTAGAATGTAGCTCGTGGATGGTATTATGCCACAACTACCCGTCCTCTAGCCTCTAGGACGTGTCACCCGAGTGTGAACTCTGTTTGCGATTGGCCGAATAACATTACGAGCAATCTTCGTTATGCGATTAGTACACGCTTCGGTTGAAGCTTGATGCTAACATTCAACATACGGCTTTTTTGGGCAAAGGGTAACAACGCCAAAATGTAACTGAGACGAAGGTAATAATGTCCAAACATGTGTTTCAGAGGGAGACCCGGAGTACCGCTGGACTCTTTTTCTACCTTTAGTCCATTCCCACAAACATGTTTCGTGTAAACGCAGTAAACCTGCACCTAATGGTACTCACTCCATTCCTAAATGTAAGATGTTTTAGGTGTTACACATGTTGTCCACATACACACTCAAGTGAGTGAACATCCTGGTTCAAAAAAGCGGTACTAAGCGTACGCTTAAGCTTAGCTTAGAGCGAAGCGGAGCCCTTCCGCTCAGCTTTCGGCCTGAGCGAGAGGAAAAGCGAGGAGGAGTTGTGGAGGCAGGCTCTGACGTGGTGTCGGGGCAGAAGCAAGAGGGTTAGGGTTAGGAATCCCGTACTCGTCCAATACCACTGTCGGGGCAGAAGCCAGGGAGGTGGCCGGAGGTGAGAGAGAAAGGGAGGTGGCCGGAGGTGAGAGAGAAGGAGAGGAGAGAGGAGCAGGGTGCGTTCGGGAGCCTCCCATGCGTGAGGGAGTTGGTGCGGGCGTGAGAGAGAAGAGAAGAGGGGTGGAGGGACCTGGGTGCAAAAAAGAGAAAGAAGGGGGGGGCGGCTGCAAAGAGGGCAGGGGAGAAAGGAAAAAGGCAAGAGGAAACCCTAGAGTTTGGGGGGCAGCTGGTTCGGCTGGGCCTTGGGCCTGGCCGGCTGCTAGGTCTCTCTGTGTTGGGCCAGAAACAACACAGAGGCTATTCAATATTTGCTATTTTAGACTTACATATGCATGTTTTACCCTGCACGCTTAAGCGGCGCTTAAGCTCGCTTAAGCAATATTTTCTCTAGGCAGAGCCTCACCGCTCGCTTAGCGCTTTTTTGAACCTTGGTGAACATACACATGAAATGTGTCTAGATACACTTGTATACACGTGAATGTGGACAAAACCTAAAACATCTTATATTTAGGAACGGAGGGAGTACTTGTTAGATGACGTATTACTGTTTTTTTTTCTTATACGCGTACATGAATTGGTCGATAGTCCATGCAAAATATGCCGTGTGCTGCCTACCCCATATCATTGACTGCTTGCAATAATCTGAACTTGTTTTTTACTAATCAACCTTATCTAACTGTATTTGTCTTACTAGTATTACATCATGTCACTCATGCATAAATAAGTATATGCGTACTCTACATTGAAAATCTTAATCGAGTACCAAGAGGATGTACGGAATACTTGGCGGGATCTAATTCCATAATTTTCCGAGGCATTGCCCCCGAGGAAATGATCTGCCGGCCGCAGTGTGTGTCTATTCATCGATCCTCGTAGGACAACCTGGAGAACGATAAGCTTGTGGATCTACAAAGTTTTGCTCCTCGCGCGCCGGGATCGATCCTAGGACAAAGACGTACGACAGGATCCGCGAGACTGTCCAGTTCCTATCAAAGCTCATATCTTCTGCTTGGCTTTGCTTGCATTGTGCAAAGAGGTTTGCCTGGGAAAGAAAAGAGGTTGCCTCCAAGGTAATGGTCTCTCGAAGAAAGCGATCTGGCTTCGCCCGATTTGGTGTCTCCGGTGAGAAGGACGGCACAGGTGGCAGGTGAGACGTACTGTATGTATAGTATGGAGAAAGACACCTCCTCTCACCGTCGACCGATAATCATACCCATTTGTACGTATTCCACTAGTACGAGTTACTCCTCCTTTTCCTTTTCTAAATATAAGATGTTTTACATTTTTCACATGTTGACTAGATACGGCTAAAGTGAATAAACATATACGCTAGAAGATGTTTAGATACATGTAGATACGTGTAAATCTGAAGAAAGACTAAAACATTTTATATTTATAAACGGAGGAGTCGCAGTTAGCATGCAAGTCGTAAGCATAGCCAATAGCCCAATAGGCCATTAGCCAAGCATATTGGCTCATGCACTGCCCATGCATCCTGTGGCTGTAAAGCCTGTGTAACCAACCCGTTGATGTAGAAAACCGAGAAAGGGCACATACTTTTCGGCCCATTATCGTTCGCAAAGACGCAGATCACTGTGTGCCCGACCGCGAGAGCACGACGATAAGTTGGTTGGCGATCGCCCGGGGCCGTTGCACCTGGCGAGCACTAGCTAGCGGCCGCGCACATCAAGACACATGCATGAAGGAATAGCGTGTACGGTGTACGTGTCTCATTTCACTCGATCGATCGGTTTGTTTCACCCCATCCCATCCCTAGTGCGGTTGAGTGGTTAGTGCCACACTGCCGGTGGTGGTCACGATGCTGCATGTTATCCACGCTGCGGATCGATGCAGAGCTATCGATCCCAGCTATGTATATATAGTACTAGGGATATTTGCGCGGCAATGCCGCGCCTGTCTAGCAAATGAAATTTAAATTTAGTAACGTGCACATTTAAAAATTGTGTAGGTTTGAAAATTAGGAAATTTTGAAAAGTTTGCGTGTGGAGATTGTTTAGTTTTGGAAAATTGTTCAAGTTGGGGTGTTTTTAAGATTTGAATTATTTTCATGTTTGTAAAATGAGTAGAGTTCGAAGTTATTTACAATTTAGTAATATGTAAATTTGAATTTTGATTATATGGCACAAATAATCAGCATTTATTTTTGTGAGGGTATTTATAGAAATGCTTTCATGTTATAGAAATTGTTCTAAAGAAAAGTGCATTGGGGTTTTCTTCAAATATTCGTCAATATTTCGTCAATATGAAATATTGAAACGTATCGCTCATTGGGATTTGAAATGGTAAAATATGTTGGAATTTGTCGTGTTGAGTATATTGAAATTGCTGTCTAGGGTAACTTCAAATTTTTAGCAAATTCGAATGTTTGATTATGTTTGTAGGTCGCCATAAATATTTAATGTAGCTATGTAGTCAGAGGATATACATTATATAAGCATTTATTAAATCTAATATGTAATTAGATAAACTGTATCTAAATTTCATATTTAGAGGAAGTTAATTTGAATTAGCTTGAAATATTTGCTGAATTGAAATGTTTAATTTAAGTTTGGAATTACAGGAAATGTACTGTGTGAGCATTTATTAATTTCAACTTCACATAATTAGAGGAAGTGCATTTGGTTTATCTTCAAATGTTCACCAACTAAAAATATTCAAACATGTTTGTGTTTTGGACAGAATTTATGTTTGTATTTTGCCATAAGTAGTTGGCGTTCATTTTTTTGATCATGTTGATATATTTTGAAGTATCTCATTTTTTTAACATTTTGAAATGGTCAAATAAGTTTTCATATTTTGTTAACATTTAATGCAGGTTTGTAATGAGTGGAAAATGCGCATTTATTCAATTGAATTCCATATTTAGAGAAAGTTTATTTAGATTATGGCAAAATGTTTACGAATTTGGAATGTTAAATCTAAGTCCATTATTAGAGTGAATGCATTGTATGAGTATTTAGTAAATACAACTTTACATAATTAGAGTTTGTGCATTTGGATTTTTTGAAATATCTACCACTTAAATTTTTTCAAATATGTTTGTTTTTTGTTGTAAGTAGTTGGCATTTATTTTTTGTGGGCATGTCGATATATTTTAGAGTATTTCTAATTTTCCAACAAGTTGGGATGTTAACAAATGGTTTTGTTTTTTTTTTAATTTGTAATTTAAGTCCATAATAAGGGCGGAAGCACATTTGTTCAACTAAATTGCATAATTAGATTTTTTTTAAACTCAACTGCATATAGCTGTTCATATAATTGGAGCATGTACATTTGCATTTTTTCCAAATTTTGACCAAATTGAGATGTTTTGTTCATATTTTGTAAGAAAATTGGAATGTTTGGAAAAAAAATTATTACTATTTTTCATTTAATTTTAGTCCACAATGAGTGGAAATGCACATTTATTCAACTGAATTATATAGTTGTTATTTTTTTTAAATTCAAGTCCATACAATTGTGCATATAGTTGGAGTGAGTGCATTTTTTTTTCCTTCAAATTTTATGCCGAAATGAAATGTTTACATATGTTTGTGGGTTGTCATAATTAGTTAGCACTTATTTTTTATGATTATTTTGAGTTATTGTTTATATTTTTGGTAGAAAGATTTGATTTTTTTGTATTTGTAACATTTTTCGTTTTTTTCCAATTTGTGTAAATTACGGGGACCACCTGGCAGAAAATTGTTTTTTTTTTTGGAAATTACTGTGAAAATGTAAAAAAACTGACAACCCGGTCCCACTGTGACGTCGTAATGACGTCACAGTGCCCAAGGCTGGCACGGCGAGGAGCACGACCGCGGCACAGCACCGCGAGCCGGCACGCGCAGCTGGGCGCATCGGATGCGCTTGGGCGTAGGCTACCTGTAGGTGGCGGCGCCGCCACAGTTTGGCCACCGGACCGTCGCCCGCGACCACGAAACACCGCGGCAGATAGCGCGGACGGCGGCGGCGATTGCGGCGCGTGCGCGAAGTTCTGGCACGTGATTTCCGGCGAGGAAGTAGAGGCAGCGGCGGCGGAGGCCTATGTGTGCTTGGATTCGAGGGGGGAGGACCGGAGTGGCGGCATCGAGCGCGGCGGCCGACGGCGACGTCGCGGCCGTGCGAGAAAGAGGAGAAGAAGATAGCTCTGCGGACGTTTTTGCTCGAAAGCCCCTGGCGTTTCTGTAAATTGCAAAGTAGTCCTTTGCGGGCGGTTTTTTGTAAAATGACGGGCTGGAGCGCGACGTGGCAGCGCACGATTGGTAGAAATCCAACTGCTACAGTGGTACTGTAGCTCGCACGAATTTTGAAGCAATCCAGACCGTTGGTCACGTCGATCAGACGGTCACAGTAAAAAAGGCGACGTGAACGTTGGATTGGAGGGTGAATCTTGCTACTTTTATATATAGTAGGAATAGGAATATATATAGTAGGATAGGATGTGCCTTTTTCTTGGGTTAGGCACCGTGCCTGGACCTGGAGAAACGATTTCCCTACGCGGGACCGGCTAGCAGACGATCCAGTGGGCGGTGGACAAGTAGTGCAGCTAGTGGTGGTGATGTTCTGATCAGGTTCAGCGACCGACCCACCGGCCGGCTATACACGATAAATCACATGTATCTATAACCACGTTCTATATATATTAGCCAACCTCTTCTCTTCAATTCTTGGTTATGTATTTATGCTATGTTACGAGATTATCTTTGCGACTCATGTGGAACCTTCGGAAGTTGACATAGCGTACACAAGTGCAAGTAAGGGCGCAAACGGCTCGGTTTTATTCAGCTTATAGTTGCATCTAAGCATGTGGGTCGCCGCGCCTCCTGATTAGTACTGCAAGGGGTGGACTTCATCATGGCGATCTTAAAAAAGCATCATGCCTCTAGCATCCGCTCCTTCTATCCATCAATGTGTCACTTACGAGTCATCACTGATCAACCAGCTTCTTCCAAAAAAAATAACCAGTGATCAAGCAGCTCTTGTTGAGCGTGCAAATGGGCCAAGTTTTTTTTTTGCAAAAAGGACCCTGACATTAACACCGAACCGTACAAAACATTTCAACAAAACGAAAATTACAACGAGATTCTTGAGATGCCCTTCGTATTCAACCTTCAGACCGTGTCGACGGCGTGCCGCCGCTGCCGCTTCTCCCAGAGCCAGCCTGACGTTATTGGATGCGGACGGGACGAACGGGTCAAGAAGACCACATCCGTCCCATTTTGCGTCTTCTTTCTCCTTTCCTTTATGTTCTTTTTTCTTTTTCTTTTTTTGTTTACTTTTCCTTTTATGATTTATTTTCAAATGATTTTGCAATGTTCAAATTTGATATTTGTTCAAACTTGAAAATTGTTCAAACTTAGAAATTTGTTCAAAAAGGAAAATTGTTTAAATTCTAAATATGGTCATACTTGAAAATTGTTCAAATTGAAAAATTGTTCATATTCGAAAAAATTAGATACAATAATTGTTCATATTTAAAAATTGTTCAAATTATAAAAATTATCCAGATTTAAAAAATATTCGGATTAAAAAACGCTCAGATTTTAATAATGTAAAAGAAACACAAGAAAGAGTAAATACCAGATGGGCCACGGCCCAACACACCCACTGCAGGTGCGCGTCTGTGCGGCGCGCCAGTTCGCCGCCATTAAACGCGGTGTACAGGCACTCCCTTCAGTATGTATCGTATGTACTCCCTCCGTTCTTTAATATAAGATGTTTTAGGTGTTGCACATGTTGTCTAGATACATACTAAAGCGAGTGAACATGCACACTAACACATGTCTACATACATTTGTGTATATGTGCATGTAGACAAATGGTAAAACATCTTATATTAAAAAACAGAGGGAGTATCTGATCTTCTCGCTGTACATGATCTTCTCGCTGTACATGGCTGTGTTGCGAAGTGGTATGGCCCATAATTTTTTTTAAACAGCCCAGTAAATTTGGATCGGTACCACGTGCTACTGGACAACATACCCTTTTTTGGGGACCTTTAGGCCGCTCGTTGGCGCCGCTTAACAGCCGCGCCGCCTAGAGAGTTTCTTAAATGGGCCGCGGCCCAAAGTTCTAGGTATCGCGGGAAATCATTTTTTCATTTTTTTCAAGCGTTTGGTTTGTACAAAAAATATTTCAGAAAAATTGAAAATGGTTTCATTTTAAATTTGGAACCATTTAAAAAAATGATTTTTCAAATTTTAAACCATTTTTAAATTTGAAACCATTTTAAATTCGGAACCATTTTCAAAATGAAACCATTTAAAAATGAACAATTATTAAATTTGGAACCGTTTTCAAATTTTGAACCATTTTTTAATTTGGAACCATTTTAATTCGGAACCATTTTCAAAATGAACAATTTTCAAATTTGGAACAATTTTCAAATTTAGAACCATTTTAAATTTGGAACCATTTTGAAATTTGGAACCATTTTTAAATCAGAACATTTTAAAATATGAAACCATTTTTAAAATTAGAACCATAAAATGGAACCATTTTGTAATTTGGAACCTTTTTTAATTTAGAACCATTTTAATTCGGAACCATTTTTATATCTGGAACCATTTAAAAAAATGAAATATTTTCAAATTTGGAACAATTTTCAAATTTAGAACCATTTTAAATTTGGAACCATTTTAAAATTTGGAACCATTTTTAAATATGAAACCATTTTTAAATTAGGAACCATTTTCAAAATGGAACCAATTTTCAAATTTGGAACCAATTTTAAATTTGGAACCATTTTAAATTCAGAACCATTTTTATATTTCGAACCATTTTAAATATTAACAATTTTTAAATTTGGAACCATTTTTAATTCGGAACCATTTTCGAAATATAGAATAATTTTTTAATTTGGAACCATTTTCAAAATGGAACCATTTTCAAATTTGAAATTATTTTTAAATTTGGAACCATTTTTTAATTTGGATCATTTTCAAAAAAAAATAACGAAAAACAATAAGAAAATAAAAAAGAAACGAAAACAAAACAGAAAAGAAACGAAAAAGAAAAACATAAACATAAAAAAGAAACGAAAAAAGAAAGAAAAGAAGGAAAGCCGCTAATTGGGCCGGCCCGCCAGGAGCTCCCCCGTTAGCGGCGCTCGCTATACGCGCCGGTAACGGGCGGCGTATAGGTTTCGTCCCTTTTTTGTTGGTTTTGATTTGATACTTACTTCACATGGCATGCAAATAAGTTGACTATCAAAGTCTCCGCTAAGATTCAAGCAACTAATAAAAATGGATGGTGATTTTGGCATGATAACTATCAACTTCAGCCAAAATAACGATTTCTAAATTGGTTGAGATATCTACACTCCCTTTTCTTTCCCGTATATATAATCTAGCACATATGCGGCAAAGTAGTTTCTTATTCCGTCCCCATTGTTATGGTCATGTTCTACAAATTGTACTTGAACACAATTTGAGTATTTGAGTGTAAGAGAATCTCCAATATCCTACATGAGCTCAGTGGCGGACCTTGACCAACATTATAGGAGGGGCTAAAACAAATTAGATGACAGTTGAGGGGGCAAAATTAAATTATTTTGTGTTTTCTATGATCAAAATTTGTAAATATTAGGTAGTATTGTGCAAATTTTAATTAAGTTGGGGGGGGGGGGGGGGGGGCATGGCCCTTTTGGCCTGCACTAAGGTCCGCCACTGCATGAGCTATTTTGTGGAGAGAAAAAGAAAACGTGTTACGGATATTATGATGATTTGTTGGTTCTTGTTGATTTGACGTCCATGATCATCATCAACATATTTTTCCTCAACAACCCCTTTTACGTGCTTTTAGAAAAATCTTTGATCTGGTATGCTGATGTTGGCGTGACCGCCTGCTCAAATTTGGTGCGATGCTCCCCTCTCCCCAACGGTAAGCTTGACATGATTTTCAATCTTTGTCATACACGCGGTTTACTGTTGTGGCTATTAAACAAGGCATGTTTCTCTATGGATATTCGCATGTACTTTTGTGTCTGAATTCTTGAAGTTATCCATCATCGGTGAGAACTTTGGTGGCGCAACGACAACGGTTTAGCATAAGACTTCAGCGAGAATTTTGAGGCCTAAGGTCGTAGTTGTAATTTCCCCTTTTGTTAGAGTCTTTTTACTCCCGTAGTGCAGATAACCTATTATTTGTTGTATGGTTTTTGAACAACAATATGGTTGTATGTTGCGGAAATCCATATCGGGTCATAGGTCTAGATGCACCCACTGCTCAAAAATCATTTTTCAAAATGTCAAAAAATTCCAAATAAAATTTCAGATATACATACGGATATTTTATGTTAGCACAAAAAGTTTCCCGAAGAAAAGACATTTTTTGCTTCCTGTGCAAAAAAGACAAATTCCAGTTTTTCAAAATGACTTTGTACGCGACATGTTTTTGTCTTTTTTGCACAGCCCGCAAAAAATGTCTTTTCTTCGCGTAAATTTTTGTGCTAACATAACAGGTGCTATTGTATATCCGAAATTATTATTGAATTTTTTTGACATTTTAAAAAAAGTTAAAAATATTTTAGATAACGGGTGCATCTAGACCGGTCTGTTGTTCTTTCTAAATTTCATAGTTTTGTCTATAAATTTGATCAAGCTTATTGTTCATTACACTATCCATTTAGCAAATTACATAACAGGTACCTATGAGCCGAATCGTCGTGTCCTGTATGTTGTTCTTTCTTTATCTAATATAAGCAAGTATATGCAACAAATTTAAAAGATTCAAAGGTGCACTCAAATGCAAAAAATATTTTTCCAAAATTTAAAGAAGACAAAAACATCGTGTTCTACTAAAATTTCTTGGAGAAAAGTTTAGTTTATGGAATGTGTGAAAAATACCCTAAATGTTTTGCTATTTTTGTTATGGAACATAAATTTTATTTTCTGGACACGAGTGTGTGCTTTAGTCTGATGAAAATTTACTTTCCCACAGGAGATACAAAGATAAATATATATATAGGTAAATACTTCTTTTTAGTTTAAAGTATGTTTAAAAACTTATTGTTCATTACACTATCCATTTAGCTTCACTTGGTAGGAAAAGAATGTTTTAGTTGTTGGTGAAGGCTTAGTTATTTAGTCATCAATGTTGAAATTCATGGTCACCATTTACACCCAAAACAATTTATAGTTTTAGAATTTTAGCAATCGATCCAGAAGACATGAATGGAGAGCCAATTTCTTTCATAAAAGTTAACTTCCCTTGCCGGCTCACATAGAGAAGCTCCATGTCATGCGGAAACCCCAAATGGAGACCGAGCTACATGTAGCTCGGTTCTCCAAAAAAATTGAATCTGCATTTTTTTTTGTCAAAAAATTCGAAAATTTTTCCTACGTGTAGATAATAATGAGATCTACAACTGTGCAAAGTTTTACTGAAAAAATTGTTGTATTTTGTGCTAGTCAAAAAAGATAAATACGCAGATCTAGATCAAGGAACAGTACAGTCTGAAAAATTCGAAAGTTTGCCAGATTTGTTATTTTTGTGTAGCCCAGAATCATACGAATTTTGACTTGAAAATTTATGTAGTGGTAGATATTGACTTTATCTACATCTAGGATTTTTTATCGAATTTTTTGAAACAGAAAATGTGGAATCATTTTTTTTGGAAACCGAGCTAGCTCGGCCTCCAAAACGCCGTGCTCCATGTCATGTTCTTTTCCATAAATCTTTTGTTCTGCTAATTAGATCATCTGATTTTTTTTCTTAAAATCTCGGTCTAACTCACATAACTACTACTAAAATTGTACTACTACTTAAGAACCTATGGCATAATTTCTAGATTATAATTCATACTAACAGTTTGAATCCTCACGAAATAACATGTCTATTGTGATAATCATAATATAAATTTCATATTTTTGTCTATAAATTTGATCAAGCTTATAAAACATCAATTTTTTACTAAATTTATACACCTTATATTTCTAAGCGAAGGAAGTACTAAAGTGGGATATTACCAAGTTTATTGCATTAACTATTCCTTGGTATGATTACGGAAAGGTATAGTGATAACTGAATGAAATATGTATTGTGTGAAATTACTCAAAGATATTGATTTTCCTCCACATATTTTTCTGCTAAATCAGTTACCAAGATTTTCTCATGTTTAAGACGTATTTTGAGCCATTACACCTAATATTTAGAGTTGAAAGTCGGCCCGACATCTATAAGTTGAATTTCATGCGAGATGATAGGTGGAATAATTTGAGTCAATTAGCATAAAAATACCTTTAAGTTACACGCGACCGAGATTTTTCCAGTCAACCTGAGAAAAGTGTAACTCGTTCGAGTTGTACTTGTCTTATCTCAATTGCATGCAAATAAGTTGCACTTTTATCTGAGCTGTGGTTGTACTTTTTTTAGCCTTAGAAAATATTAGTTGATTGAGATTTAGCAAAACACAATTTTGACTAATATTTTGATAAATATTTTTACATGATACACATACAGATTGGTCAAAAGTTGGCAAACCTTATGAGGATGTCTCCAACAGACCGACCTATCCAGTCCGTGCGCGTCTGTTTCTATCTGTTTGGGCGAAAACCAAGGCCAAACGCGCCGACGCAAACGGACCGTTGTCCGTTTTTCTGTCCGCCGCGACGCAAACTCGGTCCAAATTTGGGCCAGGTGAAAGTGCATGTGTTGCCCCATGCGTGGTTTTGGTAATTAATGACAATCCTTATAGACTAATGTTTGCATTGAGATATACTTGTAGATCTTGTCCATAGGAAAAGATTGGAGTTCATGTGTTGGACTATAGAATATTACATGATGACCAAGGTTCCATTCAAGGGTTTATATGAAGAATGGTCATGAGAAGAGTTGAGCTTATTGCAAGCATGGCTTGGAAAAGAAGATTGAGTGAACTTCATGTTATCTCTAAGCCATCATCTATATCAAGAGAAGAATATGAAGCGCAAGTGGATACATGAAGACGGAGCTAAGCGAGGCTCTCCCATAATGGTGTATGTGGGAGTATTTGGAGAAGTCTTCATCAAACATGTGCTAGCAAGCGTAATCAAGAAAGGTGGCCCACTTGAGGGAGTCAAGATCGTCATCATCTAGCTCAAGTGGAATGCGCAAGGCAAATGTATGATCTTGATAGGTTTTCTATTTTACCGGTCTCATGGTGTGGGAGACCGGGTTATAGGATAGACGGCGTACTATCAAGAGGGGCTCTCAAGTGAGTAACTTGATCGCATCTTTGTGGAGAGCTCAAACCTTTGCATACTTGGCATATCATCTTTCTTGGTTCTTATTTGATTCTTCTCCTTGTTGGGTTTTGGTGCTTGTTGTGATCCTCGTGACAAGCCCAAGTTCTTCGAAAATAGATTTTGGATGGAAAACTTGTTGCGCTCTCGGTGTTGGAAATATTACCGGTCCTCCTCGAGATAAGGTCCACACCTCCCATGTGTGATATCTCCTCTATATTTGTGACCCTTAATATTTCCAACCTCGTTGGTTTCATCTCGTTTGAAGCTTCCTTGCAAAAGTTATTGCATATCAGGATTTACCGGTTGTTCTTATTTAGAGAAGGTTTACCTTTCTACATTTGGTTTTATCCTCACATGATGGACTATGATGTTTCTCTGCATAATCTTGAAGGGCTCTTCGTTGCGATTCCAACGAGCCCAAGAACATCGAAAACAGAGTCCGGATGATCAAGATATGTTCGTTTTCGTATTGGGGTTTTTGCAGTTTAAGGCGGCCGGACCCCGAGCCGGTTTTGGCCGGCCTCCAGGCCGGTTGTGTCGGCCACGCGCCCGGACCTCCAGCCGGTTCGTGTCGGCCTCAGGTCCGGTTCTCTCGGTCGCTCGGCCGGACCCCCAGCCGGTTTTGACCGGATCCAGGTCCGGTCCTGCCTCGTGCACCTCTGCTGGCTCCCAACACCCCGGCCGGACCTCAAGCCGGTTTAGTCCGGCCCAGAGGACGGTTCCCTCGGGTGGCAGGCCGGACCTCCAGCCGGTTTATGCCGGCCCCAAGACCGGATCCTCCCTGCACTGCACAACGGTCATTTTTTTAGGGGAACCTATTTAAGGGAGTTTCTTCCCCAACGGTTCCCCAACCCTTAGAGCTCGTTTTTCCCCTCTCTCTCCTTCATTGTTGACCTTTTGAAAAGCTTGCCTTCCTCTCAATCCCTCCCATGATTCTTGCATATCTTTGAGGGAAAGTGAAAGGAGATCTAGATCAACATTTCCACCAATCCATTCCTCCTCTAAGTGAGGGGAACCTAGTTGATCTTGATCTTGGAGTTCTTGGTGTTTCTCCTTCTTTGTTCTTCCTCTCTTATTCCCCCATAAGCATTTGTTGCTTTGTCGGAAGTTGAGAGTGAAGGATTTGAGCACTTGTGCTCTTGCCATTGCTTTGTTGCATCGGTTTGTGCTCTCCACGAGGATTCGTGGAAGTTGAAAGCTTGTGAACTTGTTACTCTTGGGTCTTTGGACCCTAGAAAGCCGTGTGGTGGTTGAGACCCTGGTGTGGTCACTTGTAGCTGTTCGGGAGCCCCCAATCCCGTTGTGGGTTGTGCCCCAGATCGTTGTTGAAAGGCTCCGGTTTTCCGCCTCGAAGGATTTCGATAGTGGAAGGTGAACCAAATCTTTGTGGTGCGGTTCATCGAAGAAGAAGGTGAAACATTTGTGGTTGTTGAACCATTGTGTTGGTTCACACCTCTCCAACAAGACGTACTCCCCTAAAAAGGAGGAACTCGGGAATACATCCTCGTCTCCGCGTGCCTCGGTTATTTCTATACCCGAGCTCTTTACTTATGCACTTTACATTGTGATAGCCTTCGTGCTTGAAGTATTCTATTGCTATCACCTTGTGTCTTGTCTTGCTTAGCATAAGTTGTTGGTGCACATAGGTGAGCCTAGTTTATTTAGGTTGTTGGCTTGTTAATTTAAACACATAGTTTTATTCCGCAATTATCAAGCCTAAACCGGAAAAGTTTTTATCGCCCCCCCTCTAGGCGACATCCTTGTCCTTTCACCAGGTTTGCGTCGAAAACGGACACGTGTAGACAAATATTCTGTCCTCCCTTCGTCCGCCCCTGGCCCGCTGAACAGACCATTCCGACCCCAATCTTCTCCGCCTACCTTGCCCCTACCATCGCCACCCCGCCGTCGCCACCCCGATCTGGTAATGTAGGTTGTTCCCGGGCGGCCACCGCCTGTTCCTCTGCCCCGCCGTCACCGGAGCAGCTTCCTTCGTGCCGCTGTCGGCGAATCTCACAGCCCTAGAGCTCGGAGCGCCCATGACCCCGACGCTGCCCACAAGGTGTTCAGTCGTTTGCCCCGGCCAGAACTGAGGTATGGCTCCGCCATGGATAGCTCCGATGAGTATTTTTACAAGAACTACATCATGTACCAGTCCTCCTCAGATGATTCATCCGACGATGAGAGCGATGGCCTTGTTGCCACGCTCATCGTCAATGAATACATAGAGAGGATGCGACTAGTGTTCAGAGGGTCTGTGTTGGGCCATTCTCCCGCCTTCGACCGCAACAGATCAGCTGGCCATGTCCAGCTCTATGGGGACTACTTTCGTCGGGTGAAACCAACATATCCTCTCAAGATTTTACGGCGCCGGTTCCGGATGAGGCGGCCGTTGTTAAACCGTATCTGTTTGGGAGTGATGCATTATGATGATTATTTCATATGCAAGAGAGATGCGTTTGGCACCCTCGGCTTCTCCTCGTATCAGAAATGCACCGCAGCTATCCGCATGCTTGCATACGGAGTTGCCAGTGATCTTGTGGACGAGTACATGCGGATGAGTGAGTCCACGTACCAAGAAGCTATGTACAAATTTTGTGCAGTTGTGGTACAAGTCTTTGGCAAGGAGTACTTGAGGGAGCCCAATGTTGCGGACATGGCCCGACGCTTGGCGATCAATGAGTCTAGGGGCTTTCCTGGGATGATTGGCAACATAGATTGCATGCACTGGGAGTGGAGGAACTGCCCATTTGCTTGGCAGGGGTAGTACAAGGGCCATGTTGGAGAGTGCACGGTCATACTTGAGGCCGTGACATCACACGATATGTGGATTTGGCACTCTTTCTTTGGCATGGCAGGTTCGCACAATGATATCAATGTGCTTCAGCCGTCTCCGGTGTTCAACAGGCTCCCGATGGCAATGCCCCCGAGGTGACCTTTGAGATCAATGGCCACACATACAACAAGACATACTATCTTGCTGATGGGATCTATCCCACATGGACTACCTTTATGAAGACAATCTCCAAGCCAAATGATGAGAAGCATAAAAGGTTTGCCAAAGAACAAGAAAGTGCTAAAAAGGATGTGGAGCGTGCTTTCGGTGCCCTTCAATCACGATGGGCCATTGTTCGGCACCCTGCTATGACATGGAGTAAGGAGACCCTGTGGGAGGTGATGACATCTTGTGTGATCATGCACAACATGATCGTGGAGGATGAGCACGATGACAGTAT
Source organism: Poa pratensis (assembly GCA_947311845.1). Classification (NCBI taxonomy): domain Eukaryota; kingdom Viridiplantae; phylum Streptophyta; class Magnoliopsida; order Poales; family Poaceae; genus Poa; species Poa pratensis. Next base: position 16,187,288 of record CAMZMU010000111.1, read on the forward strand.
GTATGATCAGGAATGGCAGTTTCAGGGGGAGTTGGTTGAGCCTCATGGAGTGCACACTTTTGCTCAGTTCCTCGACTTACACTGTGATATTCGTGAGAAGGCGACTCATGTTCAGCTCCAAAATGATTTGGTGGAGCATGTGTGTCAGAACTACGGGACCAGTAGCATTAGTTCCCTTTGATACAATTTATTATTTATTTGGTTTGTAAAACTATTTGTGGAACCATCTGTATTATCTGCTGAACTATTTGGATTGCAATAACTATTTGAATTATTCGGATTGTAATAACCATTTGTTTCCTATATTTGTTTGCTTGAATGATCAAAGTGGCAAAAATGATCAAAACCCTGGCCGGACGAACTGGATGCGTCGGACCGTTGGGTGCAGTGGCCAGGGAGGGGCGGACATGGGGCGGACTTCTGTTCTTTTAGCGACCTAAACAGACAAAACGCGGCCCAAGTCGGTGTCCGTTTGCATCCGCCCGTTAGAAACATGGGTTAATTGGATCTATGCCATTGCCCAATTCACAGATTGAAAAAATGCCATTATAAAAAACAAACTTGGAAATATGCCACTAAAACTTCTCAATACATCTATCTATGCCATTGTCTCCACTAAATTGAATAATGTTTTAAATAATACATGTATTTAATGTATAGTGTTGTATTTACTATACTACCCCTGTGTCCAACTTTTTGGCAGCACTTTAAGGTCGTCCGGGCGCCCAAAAATTCAAATTTTGGCCAAACCTGAACTTTCTCAGAAAAATGTAAAAAAATACATAAGATCAAAAACAGTAATATGAGCCTACTGTTCAAACATGAGCCAATTCTGGGCAAATATAGACCCTTAAACTGAGGTTTTATGTTTTGTCCAGAAATCTTTCAATTTTTGGCTGAAAATTTAAACTTCTCAGAAAAATGTAAAAAAATTACAAAAATCAAAAACATTAATATGGGTGAACTATTAAAATCTGAGCCAATTCTGGGCACACATGGGCCCTTAAACTGACGTTTCAGCATATGTCCAGAAATTTGTCAAAACATTAATATGAGTGAACTGTTGAAATCTGAGCCGATTTCGGCAAATCCATCCCCTCTCCACCCTACAGCCGCGCCTCCGGCCCTCCCCGCATCCAGCACCGCCTCTGGCAAGCCCCGCCGTCAACTGCCGCCTAGAAAAAAGCTTGCAGACGACAGGCAACGGGCAGGGACTGAGGCACGTGAGGGAGACCTCCAGCCGTGGCGCCTGCTGGGCGGCCTCCATCTTGCCTCCGTCACCGCTAGGGTTCCTCGGGCGGGAGAGATTTTTCACTGGCGAGATGGGCGCCAAATGCGGTTCTGGATAGATGCGCTTAGGCTCTCAAGTAGCAATGTGTTTTTTTTGTCGCGTATGTGAGTATAAGGGTACATACTAAAGTATAATTGCCTTATATGGTTTAGTATTGAAGACAATGGCATAGATAAATGTATTGAGAAGTTTGAGTGACATATTTCCAAGTCTGTTTTTTGTAATGGCAATTTTTCAATCTGTGAATTAGACAATAGCATAGATCTAATGCGTAGCCAGTCTTGTGTGCAGCCGCACATCAAAGGAGGCCACGCCGTGTGTCTATGCATCTCCGCTGCGCATAGGTCCTGCGTAGCCAGTCTTGTGTGCAGCCACACATCAAAAGGAGGCCACGCCGCGTGTCTATGCATCTCTTCTGTCACCGAAGAAACAGAAAAAACCGTTTCGTGTAGGCAGCGCGCAGCTGCACACTAGTGTAGTCAGCTCCGAGCCATCGTGTGCTCCCCCGTCTAAAGCAGAGAAGGGCGGAGGAGCCCGCGCCGTCGCCGTCGCCATCGCCGTTGCGCTCTCCTCCTCCGCTCTTCCTCGTGCTCGCCTCTCCGCCGCCTCCATCGCGCGGTCTCTCCTCGTCTGCAGCCGCCGCCGCCCCCTCGCGCTCTCCTCCTCTTCACTGCAGAGAGGGAGAGAGAGGGGCAGAGGGGGTCAACAATGGTGGTAAGTTTCTCCTATCTTCTGGCAATTTTTGGGCCCCTAGATTCAAAATACTTTCCTAGTATAGATAATTGGAATGCTGAATCAGTAATTTTGTATGCGAGGATTGTATTTCGTAGGGATTCCTTGTAAAACCGAGTTCTCTTGCAGTACGTTTTGTTTAATTGACTCCGAACACACGGATAGATAGATCCCTTGTGTAGTTGTGTTCCTGTCTATCATCATTGTTAACGTATCTCTCCGTGGGATTTGGTTCTCATGTGGGGTTTGTGGTGGTCTGCTTGTATCGAAAAATATGTTTCCCCCCTTCCTCAATGTGCCCTGGACCTGTAGCATTAGATCGTCCTACGCTGGTTTCGCCATATAGCAGTCACCAGACCTCTCATGTTGCATTGGCTTGTTGTTTCTCATACTATGCCATCTGTTTACTGGTCCTCGTCTGCATTTTGCACATCGGTCACTATTGGGATTACCCCAGGTATGTTGATGCCATAGTTTGTCAAAATATTGACCTAGGTGAAATCACAACACCAGATAAACGCCTTCTTCATAGGACACTCTCATTCTCATATGTATCTTATTTTTATGGTCTGTTCAATCTTATCTATGTTTCTGAAATCCTATCTGATGCAGTCTGAACCTGTGCTGATTTTGCGTTCGGTATTCGACTGTCACATGATCTTTTGTTCCGTATTTTGTTCATAAGAAATTTACAGTTCGGGACTCCTTAATAAGGAATTCCATTGTTTTAGTTTATGTTACGGTGGTCCACCTCTATGATGAATTCTCTGGCACTTCAGCTCATACATTTGAGTAGTTAATTTGGACCGGAAAGCATTGCCGGAAAGTGCAGTGTTTATCCACTTGGTACAAGCATCATCAAGCAGTGTCTTTTTGGTTTATCTTATTGCAGGTGACACAATGTGGCAAACCTGGTTAATCTGATCACCTTTCTTAGATTTACCAACCTGATTACTTTCCTCCCGTGAAAGCTCTGATATGCATAATGTGTTCTACTATTCCAGAGAACTATTCTTCCTGACTTCTGAAAGCTAGCATAATTCAATTAGTTACGCATTCCCATAACCAAAACTTAAACTGTTTCTAATTGTACTGTTGTATATTTTTGGGGATTAGCGTAATGTCTTGTGGGGTGGGAGGGGGTTTGTTCGAGAAATGGACCTTTTTATTTTATTTTATTTCATTGACTCTAGAACTGAATCTGGTTGTGCTGATTTCGCACTAGAGATTTCAGTTGTGATATTTTGTGGTTGTTTGGGCTTATGATGCAATAAGTTCTTGCGTTGTTGGTGGTTTGCTTTCAATATTGATCGAGGCATGCTTAACTCATGTCACAGAACTGTCTTACCGATAGCGATGATAGTGATAAGTTTGAGTGGGATCGTGATGGTGAGGCTGAACCCTCATCCGCTCCGGCCTTGAGGAACTTGGATGCTGCTGGCCCATCAGCACTAGTACGCCAGGTAGTAACTGATAAAAAAATATCTCTTTCAGCACAAGACTAGCCCGACTTGTTATTACCTTGTTATTATTATGACCTTACTGTGATGTTTGTTAATGAACTGTTTAAAGGATTCCAATGGGTGGGCCAATGGGGAAGCACCATCTACTTCTTTAATCGAGGGATATGTGGGAATGGGTTTCCCAAAAGAAATGGTCGTCAAGGGCATTAAGGAGATAGGTAATACTAAAAGTAATAAATTTCATTTCATCTATCATAGTATGTTTGCACCTTCGTTTCAATTGGGCAATTTGCTTTCAGGCACAGTGATTCAAATGCATTGCTTGAGCTACTTCTCACTTATCAGGTATTTGTTTATGTGCTTCTGTTACTAAATTTATCTATTATGTTTTTGCTGCATGGTGCCAAGGAATGCATGTTACAATTGGTCATGTCAAAATGCAGACACTAGACGATGACGCTGCAGTGGGTAATTGCTCTACTTCTGGCTTCATCCCCCAGAGTACTGAAGATGACGATGATCTTGATTCTGAATATTGGGATGGAGACGGCGATAATGATGGTAGAGAACCGAGCTCTGATAGTTCTAGTGATGAGGTAGATGATTACTTATCTTTAGTTCAATAACTGAGAAATCTTTGATCATATGTATGCTGATAGGTCCGAAATCTTTGCCATGCATACCTTGAGTACCCGTTTACGTACTTTTTGATCTTGTTTGTTTCTCCCAGCCTTTCATCAGTTTAGAATTGCATTGTTAAGTTTGAGCACTTGATTTTGCTTATGTAAACCTAGAACGGTGGCCACACAAATGTACTGGCAACACTTTATAGAAAGTATAGTTAGATACCATTTATAGATAGTTAGTGTTTATACTGAAACAAATGTCAAACATAAATAGTTGAGACACCAGTGATTTTTTATTGGTAGGGACGCTGCTCTAGCACGATACATTGTTGTAAAACAATCAAAGCGAATATTTAGCAGAGCTAAAAGGAAGTGATTGGAGAAAATCCTTTTGTGGAATGGTTCTAAATGGCAAGCGAACCAAAAAATATTCTAAGCATATAATACAATTAAAAGAGTCATTTGTGTCAATAAGAATCTGCATATGATGTACTATTATTTTTTCAGTGATATTCATGTATGTCTAATGCATTGCACTCTAGTTCATGGCCTTTTATCATTGTTGTGGAGGATATGTTGTTTGATTATCATGCTATCCGTTTTTAGTGGTAAATATTTTATCTTAACATGTCTTATTTTCATACCAAAAAGATCCATCATGTTCCACGGCTAGTGATACAAATTTAAAAGGCATGTCGATATTGCAGTCTCACATACCTGTTTTGTACATCCCTAGTCTCAAGAATGGACTAATTTATATAAACTTGATTTATGCTGCTTGATGATAGAGAATACCCTTCATATTATTTCAAATAACTAATTTACATTTAATACCAATAAGGGAGATGTCAAATGAATGGTAATTCCATTCCAAGGGAAGGCTTACTGCCAATTTTTTTGACTGCTGTACATGTTACTATAACAACATGGCCTGTTGAGTTGATATGAACTAATTTGGATTTCACACCCATAATCCGACTTCTTGATCGTTGCTAAAACAAATTATGAAATAATATCATTGATATGAACTCTTGATTTCACACCCATGTGAAGGCTGGTAGTGCAACATATTTGTTTTTGACGATCAGCAGCACAATATCCCGGATTTGAAAAAGTGCAAATATGGTTTAATTTTCTCAGTCCGTCTTATGCATGCCACAGCTCCTAAAACATCTGTTAAAATATGAAATTGGATGGCTTATATACCGCTCTAAAAAAAAGATGACATGTTATGATGTAACTCTTAGGGTCCCGCGAGTTATAGTAATATCATATCTGAGAGATAAATGTCAATACCTACTCTTCTAGAAAGAACATCTATGTATGCTTTGTGGAACATCTTTATCTTTGATCTTCTATATATTGGTTGTCTGCATGAATTTGATTATCATGTCAGTTTTGAGTTGTCAAAATTTCGTTACTGTTGGTGTGACTGTCACATTCATAAGGCTGCACACATTTTCTTCTTGAATAAATTATTTGAAATTTCAGTGTAGGCTTTGTAGATAACTCTGTGCATCATGGCTCCCGTCAATATTAAAATCAGTATACCTCCTGACCAGTAATTATAATGTATAAGGACTAAGTATTTCACCATTACTGACCAATAATGCATCCAGTCTTCCTTGTCTAGTTTGTCGCTACAAATAAAAGCAAACACATCATAATATAAGGACTAAGTATTTCACCATTACTGACCAGTCTACCACATGTGATCTTATCCTCATTCTCTCTTGTCTTTTTCGTGAAGTGCACAAATAAGAATACAAATACGGTAACCTGCTTCAGAATTGCTCATATTTATCAGCTAGTCCTGTTGTGACCATTGGCAGGCACACAATAATGAACTTCCAATCAATTTCACAATAAATAACAACACATAAGTAATAAATGGAGAAGATAAAATAGGTAGGAATCAGTTATATCATGCCACTCCTTTATAATACGGATTAGCTGTAAAAGAAATCGAGGATAAATAACCGGTAATCATATTTCATTAGTCACAAACCAATCAATGATCACCAACAACATACAACTACTGTTTATAGGTTTTCCTATATTGTCTCTAGCAACAGGACACAACAGACTAAAATATAAACGTTAGCTGGATATTACTGCATAAGAAGTAGAAAGGACAGATTGATACACCTGTAGATAGAACACAGATGGATTAGATAAAAGAGCCATCTTATGAAGCTTATTGGTGTATTATTGTTCTGCTTGTTTGTGTTCCTGATGAAATAGAAAAAAGTTCTATTTAGGCACCACCCTCTTTCCCTTCGGTTATGGATTTGAATTATTAGTTACAGTTCGTATGGCTTTGAATATGATCCATCAGCTTTTATCATGGAAACACCATGATGAGATCAGATAGTTGGGTTTCATCACTGCTACGCATCCAGCACAGAGTGCCATCATATGAAGCTACAAAATTGGACATGTACCTTCAGTTTATTCCAGCACAACCAAAAGTGCTTCATATTGCTAGTGTAGGTAGCTGTTTCAATTGTAAGTCGTCGAGTGTCTGTTATATATCTTTTGATCCAGCCCCCTCTTTCCCTAAGCGGTAATCACGTAGTTGGCATTTAAAAGGAAGAAAGATATAGCAAGTGCTTTCTAATCTATGTTTTTGTTTTGCTTTTGTGCAGGATTTTCTACGAGAGATGTCAGAGAAGGACAAGAAGATAAACTCCTTAGTAGAAATGGGCTATCCTGAAGACGAAGCAAATATGGCTATTACCATATGTGGTATGCCTCTTTTTTGAAATTTTTAATTGATGATCATGCTTTAAATGAAAAAACCTTATGTTGTATATTTTTGCTAAAAACTTCCAAGGTGTGGATGCCCCTCTCAATGTATTAGTTGATTCGGTCTGTGCATCACAAGCTGCACGAGAATTTGAGGTATATTTGGGTTTGACTGTACAATTAAATAACAAATTTATTTTCTCTTTTAGTTTGATGTAAGGACACTGGAATTTGTGTGTTGTCAGGTTACTGGTAGATGCTCTGATTCTTTTGGAGTGAGGAAGAAAGCAAGATTGATGGAAGAGAGCAAGAGAAAGAGGAAGCGTTATGGAGGTGGAGCACAAGGAACTAGACCCCCTTGGATGAAGAATCGATGCCTCTCCCAAACCCAATGATTGGATTCAACCTACCTGGTGACATGCTACGGACAGTGTCTAGGAGACTTCCTAGAGAAGCTATTGGTCCACCATACTTCTACTATGAAAACGTGGCCCTGTCTCCAAAAGGTGCATGGAACACAATTTGTAGGCACCTGTATGACATGGAGCCGGAGTTTTTGGATTCTAAGTATATGTGTGCAGCTGCAAGGAAAAGAGGATATATACACAATTTGCCAATTGAGAACAGAAAAAAGATCCTTCCTGATGCTCCAAAGACCATATTTGAGGCTTTCCCTCATTACAAGAACTGGTGGCCCTCTTGGGACAATAGAAAACAGCTCAACTGCTTGCAAACAGGTATAGCAAGTGCAAAGCTGACAGAACGGATCCAACGGGCTCTTGCAAACTCAAGTAATCCACCACCTCCTAGTGTTCAGAAGTATGTCATGCATGAGTGCAGGAAATGGAACCTTATTTGGATGGGAAAGAACAAGGTTGCCGCTCTGGAGCCAGATGAGTTTGAGTTTCTACTTGGGTTCCCAAGAGATCACACGAGAGGAATCGGCAAGACTGAGAGGTACAAATCTCTCGGCAACTCATTCCAAGTGAATTCCGTCGCTTGGCACTTATCAGTGTTGAAGGACATGTATCCCAATGGTGTTAATGTATTGTCATTGTTCACCTGTATTGGAGGAGGAGAGGTAGCTCTGCACAGGCTTGGGATCCACATGAAGAATGTGGTTTCTGTTGAGATAGGTGAAGTTAACAGGAGAATTTTAAGGAGCTGGTGGGATCAGACACAAAGTGGCAACCTGATTGAGATTGCCGACGTAAAATCTCTCGGCAAAGATAGAATTGATTATGAAGTTGATAGATTGGGTGGCTTTGACTTGGTAATCGGGGGCAGCCCATGTAACAATCTTACCGGCAGCAACCGGCACCACCGTGATGGCTTGGAGGGCGAGCACTCAGCTTTATTCTTCGACTATGTCAGGATCTTGAATGATGTCAAGCGTGCTATGGCGAGGCCAAAGATGTAGCCTAATCATTTTAGTGCATGTTTTATCGTTTAATGCTTATCTCTGTGAACTACAACTACAAATATGTTTAAACACTAAGTTGACGTGAAGGATATGCATTTGGGAAAAAGATCACATTATCCTTAGCTATGATTTATTGTTATTGTTGCCAACTAACTCTTTTTGGAGTCTAATTTTCTACAGGCTGAGAGTAAAGCTTAGTTTTTTTTATTTCGTAGAAGCATGCCTTGTTCTAATATGGAAGTTATTATTGAACCTAGTAATAGTTAGTTCAAAAGTCAAAACTTTTCCCACAAGACATGACACTCTGGAACCCAAGCTGCTGGGGACTCATGAATGGGCTGGATGGGCAGTGGGGGATACAGGAGCGGTGGAGGAAGTTTGTGGATGCTGCCATGTTCGCTGACCACCTGCACCATGGGTGGGAAGCTATTCCTGGGGATCAATCAAAAGGAGCCTGTTCCCTGGATCAGTTGCCGCCAAATTATGTGAGGTTTGTTCTGCTCGCTGTGTATAGTTTTTTTTTATCATAATGATAGTGGATGTGGATTGATACTTGATAGGTGTTGTGTCCTCTATGTATGGTTTGTTTTGATCCTAGTGATAGTGGATGTCAGTTGATACTTGGTAGGTTTGAATGATTCAGTTTGTATGGTCCAAATGTGATGCAACATGAATGTATGCTGTATTCCTCACAATGACCCAGTCCCTTTTCATATTAACATTGCACGAAAATGGGTTCCACTGTATGAGAAAATAATGTGTTCTCAGTTACTAGTTCTGACTTGAGTGACCAGATGAAGCATTAAACTAAATGCTAGGAGCTTAAGCATCAGGGCAATGGGGTATCTGGATCTATAATTTATTTTCTTATTCTAGTCGGAGTAGTATTTGCAGTGTCGTTTCAGGATGTCTGGCGTCTACTTGTTTATTGTCTTATGGTAACACACATACATGGTGCATTTTTGTTATCTCGTTTTTCATCCTAACCATCAATTACTTGGTCATGTTTGTCTCCTTTCGAGCTCCTCTGATTGTAATACTTGCATCACTGCATACACACAAGCACACAACAATTTTGCAATCTAATCATGAGTAGTTGGTCCTAATTGGTTCCATTCATCGTGTGTCCTTTTTGTGTACATTATGTCCGCTGTCTGGTACTCTGGTAGCTGAGTGTTAACTGGAAGCGGGTGCCTAACCTCGGTCAATCCCCATATCTAGCGTTTATATGATACTTGCAGAGTAGAAACTATGTGCATAAGGATTTATAAGGTCTGTTTTTCCTCAGAAAAAAAGGAAAAACGGTTATAACATGTTTGATAGTTGGAGGGTTCAGCACTACTCTTTCTTTATTTGCTTTATTTTTTTCATTCAGTATAAGGAAACCAAAGGAGCCTACTGTCTACTTTACTTTTGGCTTGGTATGTGTAGCGTGGTGCCAGGTTTTTAAATGAATCCTAACCAAGATGGTACCAGGTTGTTAGAAAAGTGTAGCACTGTTAACCTGTCTTGTGCACTACTCAAACATTTATATTATCACTAGCACCCAGGGCATATTTTTATACAAGAAATACTCCTTTGCGAGAATTCCAGGAAATTCGTCCCCGACAGGGATCGAACTCAGGTCGTTGGGCCGCCACACCGCGACCCCAACCATTTATATTCTCATTGGTGGTTGGACTATGCAGTTTATGAATGCTTGTTTGATCTGATCCAGTAGCAAATTGTAATTTTTCACGTCGTTTCCCGCTGCCATTGTTTACCTTAGCTAATTGTGCATAACATGATTTTACAGATTCGGGAGTCAGCAAAGATGGGAAGCTTGAGACTCAGAAATGTCAGAGGGTCTCTGAAGATGAACCTGGCTATTTTTTTGCCGTGGCGTAGCTGATACTGAAAATCCAGCAGAACTGTTGGAGGGAGCTTCTTGAGGTGCTTAACCATCCTGGGATGCAGTGCCAGGTGGTTTGCAAGAGGTGACTGCTGGCTTACCTCAACCGGAGGAAGAATATTCATAAGGAACATGTTGACAATTCTGGTGGCCATGAAATCCGTGATGGAGCATGTCTTATAGCTCAACAGTCTCTTGCTGTTGCGTTCATGAGCATCAAAGATCAAAAGATTCGGATTTCCCAGCGTAGGTGGTTGCTCTGTAAGTTTCTGAAGGCCCGATGAAATCTGTAGCGTATGTTGCTCCCTAAGCTTCAGAAGGCCGAAGAGGTTGCGACAGTGGTCCGAGGCCAAGTAGTGGCAACAGAGACGGACGGGTCATGGTTGCGACGGTGACTACCACCACCACCTGGTCGTCGTGAAACAAATGTGTCCGGAGGTTGCAGGCTTGCAGCTCTGCCGGATGAAAGGAAAACATGCTTACTTGGTTTAACTGAACTTGTTAAACCACTTCACAGCCCACAACTACTTAATTTCGCCATACATCGCCGTCAGATCGTACTACTAATCAAGATCACATATTAATGGCACTAGCAAAGTGCCCGTGGGTCGCAACGGATATAAAATAAATCAAACATTTCATTTTTAAGTAAACTTTGATTTTGGTTCTATCATCGTTTTAGAACTATGTTGTCCTTTTCCAAGATTTAAATTCTCTTACAAGACCCGTTATATAACAATCCTCACAAAAGTAAAAAAAATCACTGCATACTTTCTAATCTTCTTTGTACTTCATGGGTACCCAAAAGTAGAAATCATCATGTAGAAAATCACCTGCTAATTTTAAAGGCGAAAAATACTATTATTTGGCTATAACACATATTCCAAGTTTCCAACCCATTATTTTATATGATCCACAGCCAAATTAATCTCATTCCAGACTACAAAAATATAAGGCCAAAATGGTAAACTGATGATTATTTTGCAATTTTGCGGGATACTAGAAGGGGTTGGCGTGCTTTGCTTCGCATGAGATATTGCGGTTATTAATGCATGACATGTTGAACTGATTAAAGATTAGTGTCTCTTACATGATTACGTACAAGTTCATACCCTTTTTTAGGAAATATTGCAGGTATTGGTCTAGCACCTACCCTATAAACTGTATAATACAAAAGTAACAACTTTGAATTTGTTAATCTCTTAAAGGGGCGAGCCCGACAACTCGTGTGTGGACACGGAGGAGATATGTGATGCAGGGCTACTCGAGGTGCAGCCGGAGGCAGAGCTGCCGTGTGTCGCTCGTGATCGTGCTTACATGCCAAGAAGGAGAAGGCACCGTGAGGAAGAGGAGGGGAGGAGGGCCGCTCGGGTGGCTTGTCAGTCGGAGATACAAACGTGAGTCATTGGTGGCCGCGCACGGGGGGAGAGCGACGACATCACTCGAGGACGAATCCCCACCGATTCGCGGCCGAATCGCTCCGAGTTGTGGAGGAGCTGTCGGATCGAGGCCGAATCGATGAGAGAAGAGGTGGCGGTGGTCACCGGAGGAGAGTCGTGAGAGCGACATGAAATTTTGATTGGCGGTGCCCCGCGCGTGTTGGCCTTTGTTATAGCAGCATCCCAATTGTTTCATTTTTTCAGCGCTTATTTATTTATTTGGTTTGACAAATTTATTTTTGAGCAAAATTTACATGAGGGGCAGTTGTCGGAGCAAGAGTTTTGTCTCAAAATGACCACATGGTGGCCGCACGTGAGAGGAGAGCGATGGCCGGTATCCCTTGAAAATCCCTCCTGATCTGTGGTGGCATTTAATCAATGGTGGTGTATTCGCGGCTGAATCGGTTAGAGTTGTGGCGGAACTGCCAGATTCTAGGCCAAATCGATGGAAGAAGAGTCGGCAATGGTCACCGAAGGAGAGGTTTGAGGGCGACATGAAACTTTCAATTAGCACTTAGCATGCGCTTGTTGTCCTTTATGTTATATGGAAACAACCTAAATATTCTATATATTTGCAGCACTTGGTGGTTTTGGTAAAATTTACATCAAACATCGTCGTTGAAGCAAATATTTTGCACCAAATGACGTAGAATGAGTTAGACATAAAATAGGGCAGTTATTGAACATACTTTAAGAGAAGGACAGCTTTAAGAGAAGGGCAACACCGTCTTGCCGATAGAAAAGTAAGTTGTGTATTCATCTAAATGGGCAAATAATATTTATTTTTATATTGATCTTATGTACCCAATGGAACATTGCCACGTGGAGGAATCATGGAGCCGTGTATAAATTGATATTTCAACATTGATATTATGTACACAATGAAAACGTTGACACGTGGAGAAACCCTGGAGCTCTATTCCTAGGAGCTTAGATATTGAAAGTATAAGGGCTCTGTTACGGGAAATCCACGTTGTCTCATAGGTGCATCTACACCCACTTCCTAAAAAAAGAATTTTGAAATGTCAAAAAAATTCAAATAAAAATTTCGGATATACATATGAACATTTTATGTTCGTACAAAAAAATCGGGATGAAAAGACATTTTGTGCGGCGGTGTAAAAAGACAAATCCCCGGGGTTCAAAAATGCCTTTGTACGTAATATTTTTTTCTCTTTTTTATACTGGTCACACAAAATGTTTTTTCGATTCAAACTTTTTTTACGGGTAGATATTTTTCATATGAACACCCTAAATTTTTGTTTGATTTTTTTTTAACATTTTAAAATACGTTAAAAATACATTTTACATAGTGGGTTCATCTGCCCCCATGAGGCAAAACATCATGTCCCTCTGTTACTGTTAGAGATGCTCGTACAGATTTAACTTATATAGGGTGGCTGCAAACGGTGATATAGATGCTTAATAATAGAATGATGACTGAGGTCTGAGGTAAACTACTTTTGGAAACAACTTATTAAAAAAATGCAGCCTTGGGGTGATGATTTCAGCCAGTATCAACAAAGATCTTCCCCCGTTCACGCTTGCATCAACGTGGAACACCACATTGGATTCCTGATCGGCGCAGTAAACTTAGTTTATTTAGCCATAGCCACGCCTCCCAACGAAGTAGGCAAAGCCAAAGGCCACACGATCAGAGAAAACATAAAGCTCTGCACACCTTCGCATGCCAAGTCGCTACGTGCTGCAATGCTCCCCCGCCACGTACCGCCCCGCTCGTCTCCCGTGTCCTGTCACCACGCTCCCCCAACTTCTTATAGCGGAAATGGCGGCTCCTGGTCACATCACACATCCCTATCGTCTTGCTTGCAGTTTTAGGAGCGCTGAAGCCATTTTTTTCATCCGTGCAAGCGCAGCTAGCGAGCAGCGACCTGCGAAGTTTGGATCGATTTGTTCGTAGGAGATGAAGAGGCTTCTTGCTCATGGCGGGAGGGGAGTCAGTTTCCCCTCCAGGACTTTGGTGGGGGATTCCTCTGCCGTGCCTGCAGTAGGCAACAGCGTTCTGCTACCCAGGGTGAGTTCACCGATCCTGCCCTTCTCATGCTTTCTTCAGCGTCTCATTACTCTGTTATTCTAGGAGTCTTCAGTAGTATGAGTAGTTTAATTTTGTGAATTTGTAGGAGTGGTATCCTATTGCATAGAGTAATATGGGAGAGATGTGATGTCAAGATTGCTCGAAAATTTCAGAGAAAACTAGGAAACCAAAAACTGTGTTTAAGAGCGTAGAAGAGTGGGCAAGCTAGTGTACAAGACATGATGCACATATGTTCAGGCAGCAACTCGAGAATCTTGAGTTGTCGTAACCAAATTGACGGTACTACATACTGCTAAAATTGATCTCTAGTACTTTCGATGGTGTGCTCTATAAACATTCTTTATCTTGTGATCTTGCCAGTATTACTCAACCGAGAAACACGATGGCAGCGACACACTGGGTGAAATCGGAGAGAAGGCAAGAACAACCGCGGAGGAGTTCCTGAAAATGGCCAAGGAGAAGACCGACGAGGTCAGCGAAGGCGCGAAGGAGACGATGCACGAAACCAAGGAAGCGGTGCTGGGGGAGTCCGGCGACGAGAAGGAGGAGTTCAAGCAGAGGGTCGAGCAGGGGAGGTACCATCAGAAATAAGTGTCAACTGTTGTGTCGTATCGAGGTCGCTAGCCCTGTCTGTAGTTTCTTGAGCACTAGCTTGGCATCTGCTAGCCGGTATGTGTAATGTGTGTTTTCCCCTCCACTTCAGTGGCCTTTGGTACTGTACTTCATGAAATTAGCAGCAGAATAAATAAGATCCAGCTTGTGGAACATATCCGCAATTGTCGTTTGGGGATGGCGACTCAACTTGGGTGCACTTTCCTAGGATGTTATTGGATGTTTGCCCTAGATAATCCTGTGTAAAAGGTGATTGAAAAAAGATGTTTGCACAAAGGGATAATGCTCTGTGAGCGTCAGATGGTGATGGCTCAGGAGTCAGGATTAATTTGGTCTGCACTTTGTTCGTCGCCGGTCGCCGAGTGTGGCTTACTGGACCGCCTGATTTTGTACCCCTTGTTGCTACCGTTGAATAAAATCCCGGCGAATCCTATATATCACCCTAGCGCGACGCGCGGTAAGGGTCCTCTTAACGGGCCGGGCCCATTTTGCGCGCGTCGTTCTTTTCTCCGCGAGCAGACACTGCTTTTCTCTCTTTCTTCTCTCTCTCTTTCTTCTTCCTTTCCCCTCCCGAGCTTCCATTCTCCTCCCGAGCTCAGATCTTTCTCCTCCCCTGATTGCGATCTCTCAGTTCTTTTATTCTCCATTGATCCCGATCTCTGAGATCCCTGGAACGCGAGGGTTGGACGCTGCTTTCCCTGTCTTCTTCGCTTATTCCCCCACTCATTCTCCTCCCGATCTATCATCCTTCTTCTTCACTGATCTCGATCTCTCAGATCCTTCTTCTCCACTGATCCCGTCTGCTCTCCGTCCCCCACTGGTTCTGCTCCCCGTCCGCACTGCTCCTCCATCAGCTGGTTGCTTCTGATTTGGTGGTGCGCAAGCAGCGTACTGTTTCCTTTCCCGTCTCCTTCATCGGATGGCCGCAAAATCGCAACCATATCCGGCGTTTTGGTGGTGCGCGAGCGACTCCCCCTTCCCCGTCCCCTTCGGCGCAGACCTCCAAATACCGGCGGGTTTTGCGCGGCCAGCTTCTCCATCGGCTGGTTGCTTCCGATTTTGTGGTGTGTCAGCAGCGTATTCCGGCGATTCAACTACTTCGAGTTCGATTCCACTGCTGTCGTCCAGGTGAGTGAAGCTTGATCCCCAAGGACCCCAACTAGTCGTTTTCTGATATTTATGCGTGATTTTTTTGGGGGAATTTTTGTGTTTGATGTTTGCTGCCTTCTAATCCTCCAAGGAGTTCCACATCACCCTGCTCGACAAAGACGACGGCTCCAGTGCAGAGAGGTCTGTTCTTGAGGCATCGTTCATCATCAGAATGGTTCTCTGATTACAAGCTTACAGTGCAAATCATGCTGTGTAGATGGTTCTGAATGTTCTTTCTGTGATGATCTAGGCGTGGGAGGACGTTGCAAGGTGGTGATCAGGTTCGCGGCACGAGCCGATCTTCACCGGCTTGAGCAGTACATCGCCGAGAGGCAGGCGGAGGCTCCCCAGGAGGCCCTGCAGGTCCTTGACATCGTCCTGCGTGAGCTGCCAACGGCTAGGTAGAGTGCATTGATCTCTTAAGAGTTCTTGATATACTTGGAATTATGGAGATGTCAGTGAGAAAATTGTTCAGTGATGTGCATTTCAATTTTTCATCCCCACTGATTGTTTCGCAGATACGAGCCGTATGGCCGGTCCTTCTTCTCGCTGGACCTGGGGAGGCTGCGGTCTCTCGGCGACGGAGTAGAGAGCTGGCGCGAGTTTTACCAGACCATAAGGCCTACTTAGATGGAAATGTCGTTGAATATTGGTAAAGCTCTCGCCTTTTTCTCATGAACATGTGTTATCAACTACATTGTGAAGCCACTGATTAGCAAAGAAAAGTGGTGTATTTCTGTATTTCCACAACTATTGTTGTTCTGGCCATGACTATTCTGTTTTTCAATGTTTTCAATCCCCATTTGTTTTTGTTTTGTCCTATAGGTCATATGGCCATGCGTGTTACTATAAAAAAAAAGATGCTTCTTGTAGCTTTTTCGTCCCCTTTGGTGGATGAATGTTTCTCTTGTTCTTATGTTTGTTCCTTTTTTCTATATGTGCAGGAGATGTTGGGATGGATGCTATGCACTCAGTAGCGATAACCCCGATGTTGTCAGTGAGGTTGAAGCTATCAGACTCCAATATGTCAATAAAAAGAATGTAGTACCTATCCATCATCTTGAGGGCATTTTTGCTAGGCTGCAACGAGGAAGTAAAATTCCTTAGGACTTTTATCTGGTATTTCATAATGGTGCTGTCGTTGCAAGGAGAACTAGGAATGTCAATGAAAAAATAACTTGAAAGCACCTTTTTTTTGTGAAAACCAATGCAAATGGTGACAGTTTCAATGATGTAATATGCTTCATTTTTTGCTATGAGAACTGCAGTACTAAATTCCAAATATCAGTTCATTCAAGTTTTTCCTAACTAAAAAGATAGAGCTCAAACTACCATAGACACATCTCCTTTTAATTATTAATCATATAAGGCAAGATGAAGGCGAAACGACCATAAACACATCTCCTTTAATAATAATCATATAAGGCAAGATGAAGGCGAAAGGAGCTTATGCAGTTTTTCACGTCCCATTTTTAAAAGAACAAACAAAGTTCAAATCAACCCCATTTTCAGTTCATTTCTAAAAATCGTTTAAAATATGTTTTTTGTTCACTTTTAAAATCGTTCAAAAATAGTTTCCGTTCACACCCATTGTGGCGCCCCGACCCGACTGCTATACAGTGATGCTGTGTGTCACCGGTTAAGCGATACAACCGGAGGTTACGGGTTTACCAATCCCCGGCCAAAACCTTTGGCATGCGTTGCTCGGAATGGATCATCGGCAACGCAACACCCCGATTGATGCCTTAACACAGGCACAACTATCAATGCATAATAGAAAGATCAAGACTTGTGGAACAACTGGCACATCATAGACTCTACGACACAAATCATTATAGTTCAACTCTTATAATAGAGAAAGATAGCAAATTACAACCAGAGGTCACAGACCCAACATTACAACATGCGGAAGCGAATTAGGTTGTTCTAAACAACAAGATCCAAAATATGGCCTAAGAGGCCTACAAATAAACATCCAGCGCCAGCTGTTCCGGGATGTCCCAAGCTGCCACCTGGGAACCCCAGACTACTCGTCGATGTCCACAAAGAACCCACCTTCGAGGTCGGTGAAGTCCTCCTCTGAAACAAAACAAACGACGTTGAGTTCGACGAACTCGCAAGATTAAATATAGAGCTTTAGCTCGATGAGGCTTTCAAAGTTTTATGGCTGTTTTGCATAAAGCTGATTTTATTTATGAAAACATAACTCAAGGGCATCGACTATTCAGAGTATTTTTAAAAGAGGTAAGAAGTAACTCTTTTCTTTGATCACCTTTCTCAACATCAACCACCTTTTACCACTGTACCTGTTCTACTAAGGCACCTCCCCGAATCACCCTCGAGGAAGTCAACCTTGCATTCTTGAGTAGTACCTTTAGTACCCATTTTTAATCATTCCGTTCAAATTATTCTATGATCTTATCGTCCTTTCCCAAGTCGTCCGTAACCGTGGACACGGCTTTTCGAAAAGATTTAACCCTGCAGGGGTGTACAATGTTTGCCACGCGTATCGTCCGGCCCATTGCCTGTACAATTAGCTCTCTTCCATGGAAAGCCGGCTGGGTGGGAGCGGTGACGACTTCTCCCTTGCTTGAGACTCTCCAGGATCATCAGTGGCGATAGGACAGGTTCAGTGCCTCCAACACCCTGCCCCACGGCCACTTATTTTCCTAACACCACAATCCTCATCCCATTCACAACCACCATCATGACGCACGCGCAAATGGAAGTTCGAACTAGAGGACCCTGGCTAGCCCCTCACAAGTTATTTAGTCGAATAAGGGTTCCTGCAATTGCATAGGCCTCACGCATGGTTGCACGCTCAGTCTTGGTTCAAGAGGTAAAGAACTCGCACCTAGGCGGCGAGAACGAGACAAAGCACCACAACCACAGTGGCCTCTCATCCCCACCTTTTAGCATTTTATCATCTGTCACCACAGTTTCTCCACCATCATCCGAACATCTCAACATCTGTTCCCAGCATGATACATACATCGGACGAATAACATGTAGCTAAGCATGGCTAAGCATCGACATTGCATAGTTAAGTACCTTCGGCCAACAGTACAAACCTATGGATATTAGGAGGGAAACAGATAATGGCATCGGAAACTTAATGCAACTATAGGATACTCTAATCCAATAAAATTGACATTTGGAACCGCATGCAGTATTATAGTGGAGAAAATATTTGCGGAAACATAGGATAAGATATGCTCAGAGGGGAGATTACGCTTGCCTTGTTGATACGGCTGGTAATAGGGATCGTCACGATACGGTGGTGGCACTTCGGCTCCTTGGTCTACCGATGCACAAACAACACCGGAGAGGAACAATCAAAACCACAGATAACACCGGTGCAATGCGCAAACACATGATGACATGTCTCTTTAAGGTACCGAATTTATTTGAGCTATCTAGCAATTTAAATGGGGTGCGATAAAATAAATACTTCAACCGGATAGGAAAACACCCCACATTTAGCTTAATGATTTTAGTACTACTAGAAGTACAGTATTTCAATTGTGATCAAATATGCATGATATTTACTTTAAAGGTTTATTCACAATTTTCTGGACATTTTGGTATATCACACGCTTTTTTTTTTATGCACCGATAAAAAGTTATTATGTTTATAAATTTCCTTTTTTTTATATGACCTTTTGATGATTTATTTAACAGCAATATAAATATTTATACCATTTAGAGATAGAGAGGTGAAGAAAAATAGAATTTCCAAAACAGTACTGCAATCCGGATTTCAGTCCGGAAATTTCTGGGTTTTTCACCGGGAGAAATTAATCCGGAAATATTTCCGGTTCAATTCCGGGTGAAGACCGGGCTAAAACGAATCGAGTCCAGTAGCATTTTTCTTATTCCGGTATAGAATCCGGAATTTTCCGGGATTGAGACCGGGTTCGTCAACACGACGGAGAGGAGCTACGGCGACGGCGGCCGCGGCGTGGAACACGCGCTAGCGCGGGAGGGGAGAGGGGAGAAGGGCGAGCGAGGCCAGTAGCTCACCACGAACGCGTAGGTGCAGACGGCGAGGCCGGAGGAGGCGTGACGGCGGCGTATACCCGCGGCGGAGCTCCGGACGGCAGCGAGGAGGGAGAGGATCGCGGCATCGATCCTCGTCGTCCTGGCTCGATTCCGCGGGCGGAGAAGGAGAAGAGGACCTGGCGGAGCTGCTGGTGAGCTTCGATTTGCGCGGAGGAGCTTCAATCGACGGCGACGCGGCGGCGGAGCTCGGCGGCTGATACGTCTCAAACGTATCTATAATTTTTGATGTTCCATGCTGTTATTATATCAATTGCTACATGTTTTGGTTACACTTTATATCATTTTTATGCATTTTCTGGGACTAACCTATTAACAAGATGCCACAGTGCCAGTTCCCTGTTTTCTGCTGTTTTTGGTTTCAGAAAATCTATTAAGGAAATATTCTCGGAATTGGACGAAACAAAAGACATCGTCAATAATATCACGAGGAGATCACGGAGTCCAAAGGGGAGTCGGAGCAGACCCACCAGGGGGCCACGCCACACTAGGGCGCGGCCCAGGGTGGGCCCGCGCCCCCCTATGGCGTGGTGGCCCCCCTCGGCCACCGACGCCGCCTCTTCGCCTATATATTCTCCGCGACGCGAAAACCCTATTACGGTCGATCATATTCCACGAAAAGTTCCGTCGCGGCCGTCATCGTCAATCTCAGATCGGAGGAGTTCTGAAGCTCTTCCCGGCACCCTGCCGGAGGGGAGATCATCACCGGAGGGCTCTACATCACCATGCCTGCCTCCGGAGTGATGCGTGAGTAGTCCACCCCTGGACTACGGGTCCATAGCAGTAGCTAGATGGTTGTCTCTCTACCTTGTGCCTCCATGTTTAGATCTTGTGAGCTGCCTAACATGATCAAGATCATCTTATTGTAATGCTAGATGTTGTGTTTGCTGGGATCCGATGAATATTGATACCATGTTTATTCAAGTTGTTTATCTATGTGCTCTTGATCTTGCATGCTCTCCGTTGCTAGTAGATGCTTTGGCCAAGTAGATGCTTGTGACTCCAAGAGGGGGTATTTATGCTCGATAGTGGGTTCAGTCTCTAGATATCTGGATCAGTGACAGAAAGGTCTAAGATGGTAGATGTGCTGTTGCTACTAGGGATAAAACATTGGTGCAGTGTCCAAGGGCACTTGTATTGATTACATTACACACTTTACTTCATGCAATAATCTGTTGTTAGCAACTTAATACTGAATAGGATGCGGATGCTGCCTTGAAGGTGGATTATTTAGGCATAGATGCGTTGGAATAACGGTCTATGTACTTTGTTGTAATGCCCAACTAGATTTCATAGTAGACATCTTGGCATGTATTGCATTGTTATGCCCTCTCTATTTGTCAATTGCCCAGCTGTAATTTGTTTACCCAACATGCTAGTTATCTGTTCTGAGAGAGACACCACTAGTGAACTGTGGACCCTGGTCCAATTTCCTCATACTGTTTACACAACCTGCTGCAATCATCTGTTTCCTGTTACTTGCTGTTTTTCCTGCTGTTTTCCACACCATACGTTTAACTCTTTGTTTCTGCAAGACCGGAGAGATTGACAACCTCTCTGTTTCGTGTTGGGCAAAGTTCTGGTTTGTGTCTGTGCAGATTCCACGTTGGTGCAAGCTCCCTAGCGCCAGGGGGAGTCAACATCAACAACCTTCCGATAGATCGTCAAGTCCTACTGGATTGATAACCTTGGGTAGATTTCTCAAGGGAAAACTTCTGCTGTCTACATCATAACCTTCCTCTTGGGGTTCACCAACACGTAGCCATCAAGCTGTTTTCTGGCGCCGTTGCCGGGGAAGTACTCATCATCACCATCATCATCATCCTCAAATACTCTCCCGTCAACCAGGCACCAGCTGTTTTCTGGCGCCGTTGCCGGGGACTTGGAGGCTATTGGAAAGGGGAGTCTCTCAGTTCCAATCTCTTTACTTTGTTTTTTGTCTTGTTTTAGTTTTGTTTTGCTTGCTGTTAAAAATCAAAAACCCAAAAAAATTAAATTCCTGCATCTAGTTTTTAATTTCGAGTTGCCCTGTTGCTTGTTTTAGTCTTGCTAAAATGAGTAATCCTGAAAATACTAAGTTGTGTGACTTTACTAGCACAAACAACAATGATTTTATCTGTACACCCATTGCTCCACCTGCTTCTAAAGCAGAATTTTATGAGATTAAGCCTGCACTGTTAAATCTGGTTATGAAAGAGCAATTTTCTGGTGTTAGTACTGATGATGCTGCTGCCCACTTAAACAACTTTGTTGAACTTTGTGATATGCAAAAGTATAAGGAGGTAGAGAGTGATATTATTAAGCTGAAATTGTTTCCTTTCTCTTTAAGAGGAAGAGCTAAAGATTGGTTGCTATCTTTGCCTAGAAATAGTATTGATTCCTGGACTAAATGCAAAGATGCTTTCATTGGAAAATATTATCCTCCTGCTAAAATTATCTCCTTGAGAAGTGGTATTATGAACTTTAGGCAACTTGATAATGAGCATGTTGCCCAAGCTTGGGAAAGAATGAAGTCTTTGGTTAAAAATTGCCCCACTCATGGACTGACTACTTGGATGATCATCCAAACCTTTTATGCAGGACTAAATTTTTCTTCAAGGAATTATTGGACTCGGCTGCTGGAGGGACCTTTATGTCCATCACTTGGGTGCTGCTACAAAGCTTCTTGATGATATGATGGTAAATTATTCTGAATGGCACACTGAAAGGGCTCCAACTGGTAAGAAGGTAAATTCTGTTGAGGAAATTTCCTCCTTGAGTGATAAAGTTGATGCTATTATGACTATGCTTTCGAATGGACATGGTGTTGTGGATCCAAATAATATTCCTCTTGCTTCTTTGGTTGCTCATGATGAGAAAAATGTTGATGTAAACTTCATTAAAAATAACAACTTCAACAACAATGCTTATAGGAATAATTTTGGTAGCAACAATTATAGGCCATATCCTGCTAATGGTAGCAACTCTTATGGTAATTCTATGGCAATTCCTACAGTAACAATAGAAGTGTGCCCTCTGATCTTGAAGTCATGCTTAAGGATTTTATTAGCACACAAACTACTTTTAATAAAACTGTTGAGGAAAAGCTAGGAAAAATTGATACTCTTGCTGCTAAAGTTGATAGTCTTGCTCATGATGTTGAAATGCTGAAAATAAAAGCTATTCCTAGTGATATTAGAGAGAGTAAAACACTCAATGCTATCCAAATTAAAATTGATAATAACATTAGGATGCTTGCTGAACTTCATGAAAGATGGGAGAGAGAAGAAAGAGAAGCTGAAATTGCTGAACAAAATAGTGTTGTTAGAGTTTGCACTATTTTTACTAATGAAACAAATGATGCCTCACATGCTAATGCGCCCCCTACTGTTAGTGAAAAGATAATAAGTGTTGGAAATGTCTCTACTACCTCTACAAAAAAGTTTAAATTGCCTGATAGCACTACTTTTGTTCCTAGTAAAAGTGCTGAAATTTTTAGAGGTGTTGGTGATAATTGCTCCATTGTTTTTGATGACAACAACTTCAATTTCGAAAATTGTAACATAACTGAAGTCATCATGTTCTTGCAAAAGCTAGCTAAGAGTCCTAATGCTAGTAAAATAAATATGGCTTTTACTGAACATATTATCAAAGCTCTCATGCATGCTAGGGAAGAAAAATTAAAACTTGAAGCTTCTATCCCTAGGAAGTTAGATGATAATTGGGAACCTGTTATTAAAATGAAACTGAGTGAGTTTGAATGCAATGCTTTGTGTGACCTTGGTTCTTGTATTTCGGTTATGCCTAAAAATTTATATGATATTCTCAAGCTTGCACCTTTGGAAAAATGTCATTTGGATGTTCACTTTGCTGATTCTTCTATGAAGAAACCTTTAGGAAAAGTTGATGATGTTTTGATAATGGTTAACAACAATCTTGTCCCTGTTGATTTTGTGGTTTTGGATATTGAATGCAATCCTTCTTGTCCTATTGTTTTGGGAAGACCTTTTCTGAGAACTGTTGGTGCTGTTATTGATATGAGAGAGGGGAATATAAAATTTCAATTCCCACTCAAGAAAGGTATGGAACACTTCCCTAGGAAGAAGATGAAATACTCACATGATACTAGTGTCAAGACAAATTATGGTTTTGGATTTTCTGGTCTTGACAATACTTGATGCATCTCTTCATGCCTAGCTCAAAGGCATTAAAGAAAAGCACTTCTGGGAGATAACCCATGTTTTTATTTGCTGTTTTATTTTTGTTTTCTTGAGTCAAGGATGCTTGTTTACCTCTGTAGCAACTCCTTTGTATCTTTTATTTGCTGTTTTGTTGTGCCAAGGAGAGTTACTAATGCAAAGTTGGTTTTTATTTTCGGGACTGCATTGGGACAGATTGCTGTTCGTCACCGTTTAATTCAGTAGAAAATCAGAAAAAATCGAAAAATGCTGAAACTTTTTGTGCATGTTCCTGATGATGTTACGCAACTTTCATTATTTCAAAAGTTTTCATCTGAGCATCGTAAGTGCCTCGAAAAAATTCGTCATTACAGACTGTTCTGGTTTGACAGATTCTGTCTTTTATTTTGCATTCTCTCTTTTACAAGTTTTTAAGTGGTTTCTTTTCGTGTAAAAGTGCCCACTTGAGCCTAGTAACAGTGGCTAATGTTTAAAATAGTTGGCTTGTGAGTTTTGTCTTTGCTAGAACTTTGAAGTATTATCTTTTAGTGCACTAACCTGCTAATGAGAAAAGCTGTTAAGTTTTGGTGTGAAGGAAGTTTTCAAGTGTTGATAGAGGAGAATGATATTACATGATCAAGAAGAGTGAAGAGCTTAAGCTTGGGGAGGCTTACCTCCCCAGCATATTTCAAGAAGACTCAAGCATCTAAGCTTGGGGATGCCCAAGGCATCCCCTTCTTCATCTACAAATTATCAGGTCATCTCTAATGGTGCTATATTTTTATTGCTTCATGCTAGTGTACTCTTCCTTGGAGCGTCAGTGTGTTTTTGTTTTCAGTTTGTTTTGTTTTGTTTGCTGTGCTATACTTGTTGGATCCTAGTATTCATGTTTGGGAGAGAGACACGCTCCACTTTTTCATTAGAATACTCTTGTGCTTCACTTATACTTGTTGAGTATTCCTGTCTAGTTGCTGTTATTGCTGTTAGCTCTCAGTTTTTCATATATCTCTTGTTAGAGCTTTCAGTTTCTTTTGAAGAAAGTACTCTCTTGCTTCACTTATATCTGTTTGGAGAGTTGTCAAATAAGTTGATTGGTGTTTGGTTGGACCAGAAAAATGCTATGCATGTGGTAGTGGTATAAAATGCTTACATGAATCTTTTTAGATCGTTGTCTTGAGTAATTTGATGCTTGCCAATTGTTTTGAGCTGTCAAGTAATTAATGTTTAAGCTTGTGCATCATGTAAGTAATGGCTATTAATGAAGAACTACTATAAGGATTTTCTGCTATAATAATCTGTTGCATAATTGGAAGTCCATAGTAGTCTAGATAATTTTTGGATGAAGGCTATGTGTTAACAAGGAAGACAGTGGGAGTCTATGGTTCGTCAAACCTTGTGTTTTATGTACACTCTTGCTATTCCAGTTGATAATGATGTTTGCTTATAATAACCTTGCTAGCCTAAACTCTGTACTAAGAGGGAATGCTTCTTGTACATCCAAAACCTTGAGCCAAATCCATGCCACCTGTGTCCACCATACCTACCTATTATGTGGTGTTTTCACCATTCCAAGTAAATTTCTTCATGTGCTATCTACTAACTACTCAAAACAATTTACTTTTTGTGTCACTACTTGAAAAGCTCATAAGGACGTAGATAGGTGGTCTTTATTTCCTGGTTGATCAAATTTTACACACCTGGACTAGTGGCATATACATCCGCTTATCCAATAATTTTGCAAAAAGAGCTGGCAACGGGGTGCCCAGTCCCAATTAATTACAACTTTAACCAAACAATTCTCTTCACATCTTTTTGCCCCTGATTCGTCAGTCAAGCAATGTTCACAAGTGTGTAAACAAAAGAGAAGAGGGATGATCTGCCCGCTGGTAGAAATAACGTCCTTCATGGGAGCCGCTCTTGTAAAGTTTGATCAACTAGTGAAGTAGAGTATTGCCTATTTGCTGATTTGTTGACACCTGTATACACCATTACCTTACAAAACAATATTTTATGCTCTCTATATGCCTTCGGGAACTACAGCTCTAGCACATGATGTTAATCCCTGCTTCCCTCTGCGAAGGGCCATTCTTTTACTTTTATGTTGAGTCAGTTTTCCCACTTCTTTCTGTCTACTTAAGCAAACATCATTGTCAACTCCAGTATAACAGTTTTTACATAACTTTGTGTTTGGTTGATCATATTCTTTGCATTGACATTATCTATATGATATACATGTTGAAAGTTGAAGCAAAAGCTGAAGCTATTATCTTCCTTTGTGTTGATACAAACACTTTCATGTTGAGAATTATTGCTGCTGTGACTAACTATTATGTTAGACTATTATATCTCTAAATGTTTTATAGTATTATTCATGAAAGTTTGCACTTGTGTGATCACTTATGTTTACTCTTTATTTACTTGCTTGCAAACTATAGACCATTGGCTTGGATCACTTCATTCAGATCATGTGCATTACATTGTTATTTGATCAAAGATTGTGTTGGTAGCATGTCACTTCAAAAATTATCTGTTTTTATCGTTTACCTACTCGAGGACGAGCAGGAACTAAGCTTGGGGATGCTTGATACGTCTCAAACGTATCTATAATTTTTGATGTTCCATGCTGTTATTATATCAATTGCTACATGTTTTGGTTACACTTTATATCATTTTTATGCATTTTCTGGGACTAACCTATTAACAAGATGCCACAGTGCCAGTTCCCTGTTTTCTGCTGTTTTTGGTTTCAGAAAATCTATTAAGGAAATATTCTCGGAATTGGACGAAACAAAAGACATCGTCAATAATATCACGAGGAGATCACGGAGTCCAAAGGGGAGTCGGAGCAGACCCACCAGGGGGCCACGCCACACTAGGGCGCGGCCCAGGGTGGGCCCGCGCCCCCTATGGCGTGGTGGCCCCCCTCGGCCACCGACGCCGCCTCTTCGCCTATATATTCTCCGCGACGCGAAAACCCTATTACGGTCGATCATATTCCACGAAAAGTTCCGTCGCGGCCGTCATCGTCAATCTCAGATCGGAGGAGTTCTGAAGCTCTTCCCGGCACCCTGCCGGAGGGGAGATCATCACCGGAGGGCTCTACATCACCATGCCTGCCTCCGGAGTGATGCGTGAGTAGTCCACCCCTGGACTACGGGTCCATAGCAGTAGCTAGATGGTTGTCTCTCTACCTTGTGCCTCCATGTTTAGATCTTGTGAGCTGCCTAACATGATCAAGATCATCTTATTGTAATGCTAGATGTTGTGTTTGCTGGGATCCGATGAATATTGATACCATGTTTATTCAAGTTGTTTATCTATGTGCTCTTGATCTTGCATGCTCTCCGTTGCTAGTAGATGCTTTGGCCAAGTAGATGCTTGTGACTCCAAGAGGGGGTATTTATGCTCGATAGTGGGTTCAGTCTCTAGATATCTGGATCAGTGACAGAAAGGTCTAAGATGGTAGATGTGCTGTTGCTACTAGGGATAAAACATTGGTGCAGTGTCCAAGGGCACTTGTATTGATTACATTACACACTTTACTTCATGCAATAATCTGTTGTTAGCAACTTAATACTGAATAGGATGCGGATGCTGCCTTGAAGGTGGATTATTTAGGCATAGATGCGGTTGGAATAACGGTCTATGTACTTTGTTGTAATGCCCAACTAGATTTCATAGTAGACATCTTGGCATGTATTGCATTGTTATGCCCTCTCTATTTGTCAATTGCCCAGCTGTAATTTGTTTACCCAACATGCTAGTTATCTGTTCTGAGAGAGACACCACTAGTGAACTGTGGACCCTGGTCCAATTTCCTCATACTGTTTACACAACCTGCTGCAATCATCTGTTTCCTGTTACTTGCTGTTTTTCCTGCTGTTTTCCACACCATACGTTTAACTCTTTGTTTCTGCAAGACCGGAGAGATTGACAACCTCTCTGTTTCGTGTTGGGCAAAGTTCTGGTTTGTGTCTGTGCAGATTCCACGTTGGTGCAAGCTCCCTAGCGCCAGGGGGAGTCAACATCAACAACCTTCCGATAGATCGTCAAGTCCTACTGGATTGATAACCTTGGGTAGATTTCTCAAGGGAAAACTTCTGCTGTCTACATCATAACCTTCCTCTTGGGGTTCACCAACACGTAGCCATCAAGCTGTTTTCTGGCGCCGTTGCCGGGGAAGTACTCATCATCACCATCATCATCATCCTCAAATACTCTCCCGTCAACCAGGCACCAGCGGCCATGGCGGAGCACGGGAGAGCAAGGAGACGGGAACGGGAGCAGGTGCGTGAGGGGATAAGGTCGCAGGGGACCTCGTGGTGCTCCTCTTCTTCCTCACGTGCGGCAGGAGGGCGCGGAGGCCCCATGGCGAGCTCGGCGTCGAGCTGGTCCGGCGGAGCGCGCGAGCGTCGCTACAGAACGAGGAAGACGGCGATTTTCTGAAAACCCCCTGGAAAGTTTGTTGCCATCACGGATAGGTCCTTTTCCCTTTTAATAATAAAACCAGCAGCATTTCCTTGATTTTATTGAGACACTTAAACAATTTATAAAAATATGACAAAATTTGGGTAGCCTCCCCATCTCAATATGAAGCTCCCCTAATTTTGGTTTCTCAAAATAAAATGTTTTGAACCACTTTTGTTCATGGGTTCACTTAGGGCATTTTGCTAAATTAAAAATGTTGCTCCTTTGGAAATTTTAGGGCAATTGCAAAATATTGTTTTGAGCTCTTGGAACTTCCTTGACAAATATAAGATGTCAAGAAATTTGTTTTGCAACTTTGAGTGCCTTCATTGTGTTGAAGTTTGTTAGAGCAATTTGGCCTTTTGTTTTAGCAACTCAACATCATTTCGATACAACTGTTGTGTTAACTCGAGAGAGACAAGATTATGCATGGATGCCATGATGCAATTAACACAAAAGTGGAAAATTACACAGGTTTTTAGGTTCTCAACTTTGGGATGTTACAATTCTACCCCCCTTACTAGCCTTTTCTGTTCAATTTTAAAATCGTTCCAAAATAATTTGCGTATAAAATAGTTTTTTTCACTTTTAAAATCATTCAAAATAATTTTCATTCACTTTTAAAATCGTTCAAAAATAACTTTCGTTCATTCATATTTTTCTGTTCACTTTTTAAATCTGTTCAACAAAAAAAAATCACCTACCTTTTCTGTTCAATTTTTAAAATCGTTTAGAAATAATTTTCGTTCAAAAATAACTTTCGTTCATAAATTTTTCTGTTCACTTTTTAAAATCTGTTCAAAAATAATTATTGTTCACCAAAAACTGCCGGTGAAGCAGCGTACAAAGCAGTCGAACGCGCGCCATTAAACGTACGCGTCAAAGCTTCGACCCAGAAACGTACGCGCGCAACGTACGCGAAGCAGAAACATACGCTCGACGAAACAGTCCACGCAGAAACACAGTCGACGCGAATCCTTTTACGTCGCCATGCAGTCGGTGCGCACGTCGCTATGAAAAAACAGTACTAATCGCGTGCATATAGGCCGGCCCAGTCAGTCGTGCTTGTAGGCGATGCAGCTTCCAACCGTCTCCTTAAGGCGATCTAAAGCAGCTCCCTAAAATCCCTTCCCCCCTCAAAAAAAAATCCATTTGTTGTTGCGTATTGAAAAAACAATAGTCCTCGTGTGCGGAAGAAGGGCCAGGCCCATTGGGCCGAGCTCCGACCGTTCCATAAGAAAAGAAATTGAAAGTTTTACTTGAAATTTTTCTATAAAATAAAATTGGTGTAGCACGCACGGTACCGCTTCTTGTCGAGCGCGGTGCTTCCAGTCTTCCAGAACAGATCCGCGAAAGGCTCTTTTTTTTTCCTATAGAGTTTTTTCTTATTTTCGTTATTTGATTTGTAGGATTGGATCGAGGAAAATTTCATAGGAAATCTAACATTCACTATAAGCTCATTTTATAATTCCTTTAGTGGAATCAAACAAACAAATTTCATGCAAAATCCTATAAGATTGGGGTATGCATGACATTGAAAACTTACGATTTTCCTATCCTACGAATCAAAGAGGCCCTAAAATGGAGTACCGGACAACATAATTGACAAAACTACCGTGATGGTAGGCCCGCGAGACGACACGTGGCACATGCGCCAAAGACGGAGGCGACAAGGTCTGCCGCAACGGGTTCAGGCAGCACGTCGTGCGAAACAGGAACCCAGGGGCAGTTGTGAACATCAACAGAAGAGGTGGGCGGCCTGTGTGACGTGGACCTTGCCGCCTAGGCCGGAGGCGACATGCCTATCTGACAGCGGCTTCGCCGCATCCAGGGATGCAGTGACAACGCTGATTTCCACGTTACAGAGAGTGAATGCGAGGTGAAGGAGGTGACGGATTTTTCTAGTAAGTTCAGCATGGAGTTTTTCATGTGTCCCAATTATGAACATGATCCACCCATTGCAAATTCGCTGTACGACGGTGTGTTTTAACCATGACGAACACTCATATTGTTCGTGTTACTATTGATTATTTTTGAATGTTCATAAATAATCAGAGCATCTAATTAGGGTACAATGCGCAGCGTGGAAATCAACGTTGTTACTACAGCGCTGGTTGTCGTGAGGCAGCTTTCGGACAGGCATGACGCCTCCGACCCATGCGGCAAGCTCCACGTCACACATGCCTCTGACTCAGGCGGCATGGCCCACCTCTTCTGTTTCTTTTCGCAGCTAGCCCTAATTCCGTTACGCACAACGTGCCACCTGGACCCGTGGCGGCAGGCCTTGCCGCCTCCCTCCGTGGCAACAAGTGCCATATGTCATGTGGCGGGCCTGCCACCATGGTAGTTTTGTCAATTCTGCTGGCAGGTGGTCTTTTTGTGGGTGGTCTTTGTGCTAAAAATTCCCGTCCGCTAGATCAGCGAAAGCCATACGCGAACACCGTGGGCAAGCGATTTCTGTCTGGCTTCAAGGCTAGCCCCATACTCTGTTTGTAGATCTGCAACTAACCTTTCATCGGCACTGTCGATGGAGATTTTGTTCTAGGGTTTCATCGTCACCCTCCCTGGCTGTTGATTTGTACCCTTTGTGCTATCAGGTTAGCAAAATGTTGTGTCGAGAGCAGAGCACAACGAAGACAATGACGCCATCACATGTACCCAAAAACCCAGGCTGTGCACATGAGTGAGCATGGAGAAAAACTTAAATGGCATGTGTTCTTCCAAGTTTGAAGAAAAAAACTATCAACATCTGAAATACTAAATAAATGAAATATGAAAGTAAGTTTCATGACGAATCTAATAATACTGATTTGGTATTGTAAATGGTAATATTTTCCCTAAAAACTTGGTCAGGATTGTCACCTTGATTCTTCAAAACTTAATGAACCGAGGAGTTAAGCAATACTAGATTTAACGTCACTGTATCGAAGTCAACACTGCACTCATCATTGCTGTTCTTGGTCAGTGATCACTCTCTGAGTCTCTCCTATCCTCTACAGCCGCCGCCCGCCGGGGAAGTCACACCGGCGATCAGTATGATGCACACAAGGCACAGCCGACAGTTCTGACTCTGCAAGCCTTGTCACCGTTTTTCTCCGCAATAAGCGCAGAGAGCGACTGATTGCTATTAAAAAAAAAAGCCTGCATGATTTGCATATGCCGTATATACTCCGCGTCCGCCATGAAATGACATGTTTTCGCTATCGATCGCTCAGATAATCAAGAAAACACGCCTGGATCGAGCTTAGCTTGATTACCTACACGAGCACTTGCTCGCAGATATGGAGGTCGAAACCCCGACCCAGCACCGCGCGCAGCAGCAGGCCAGCGCATGGCATGAGCTCCCGATCGCCGCCGCCAAGACCCTCCGTCGCGACCCCCTCCTCGCTGTCAACTTCATGCTCTTGGTCGTCGGCACTGCGTGCGGCCCGTTGCTCCTCCGGGCTTATTTCGTCCGCGGCGGCACCCGCAAGTGGCTCTCCAGCCTGCTCCAGACCGCCGGCTGGCCGCTCCTCCTCCTGCCGCTCTGCGCCTCCTTCCTCTCGCGTCGCCAGCGGCGCCAAGACACCACCGTCTTCCTGATGACGCCGCGCCTCCTGGCTGCGTCCGTCGTCGTAGGCATCATGACCGGCGCCGATAACTTCCTCTACGCCTACAGCCAGGCCTACCTCCCGGTGTCCACCTCCTCCATCCTCATCTCCACGCAGCTCGCCTTCACGGCGGGCTTCGCGCTGCTGCTCGTGCGCCACCGCTTCACGGGCTCCACGGTGAACGCCATCGTGCTGCTCAGCGTCGGCGCCGGCATGCTGGGGCTGGACGCCGGAGGGGACCGGCCGCCGGGGGTGTCCGGGGCGCAGTACCGCGCCGGCTTCGGCATGGCGCTGGGCGCTGCGGCGCTCTATGGCCTCGTGCTGCCCGTCATGGAGCTCAGCCAGGCGTGGCACGCCGCGCGCGCCGCGCGGCCGCCCTCACGTACACGCTCGTCGTGGAGATGCAGGTCGTCATCGGGCTCACTGCCACGGCATTCTGCGCCGTCGGCATGCTAGTGAACAAAGATTTCCAGTGAGTTTTCACTTTCCAATATTCCGGGCTATCAGTAATCAGCACATACTTTGTCAATTGTCATTGATGCTAAACCAGAGTCCTTTGTTTTTTGGTGAATATTTGTATACTAATGATCTTGTAAACTAGAATCTGAACTTTATCCATGGGCAGAATTGAGAATTTAATTCGAATAACACGACGCAGGCAATTCCAGGAGAAGCCCGGCGGTTCGAGCTCGGCGAGGCGGGCTACTACCTTCTGTTGGTCGGTACAGCCGCCGTGTACCAGTGCTTCTGCCTCGGCACGATCGGCGCCATCTTCTACGGCTCGGCGCTGCTCGCCGGAGTCATCATCGCCGTGCTCATTCCGGTGACCGAAGTCCTCGCAGTTGTTTTCTTCCACGAACATTTTAGCACCACGAAGGGCATCGCTCTCGGGCTGTCGCTCTGGGGCCTCGCCTCCTATTTCTACGGCGAGCTGCGGACCAAGGCCCCGGATACAGAACACAGTCAAGTTTGTGTAGGGATCCTGATTGCGAAAATTGATGAAAAAACACGTGTTTTTTTAGATAGGAGGAAACATTATACTCCTAATGCTAGAATACAGTGCATATAGTTTGATAAGTATCTACGATATCAAATCAATATAATTAGAATCATCATAAAATATAATTAAAATTCATGACCGCCGCCAATCTAAAAAAATCCCGAGCAAGCGGTGATCGCTTGATTCACATTGGTTGAACAATCCGAAGTGTGGCGTGGATTGTTGTTGCGGAGTTAGGGCGTGTTTGCTAGCCCGGTTGGACCAAGAAAATCCCCCTCCCCCCCCCCCCCCCCCCCCACCCCCCCCCCCCCCCCCCCCCCCCCCCCCACACACACACACCCAGTTTTAGGATGTTTGGTAACCCGGTTTAGCTTCCTGGGCCATGCCCACCTCTCTCCGAAAACCCCTCTCAGCCACGCCGAAGAGAAAAGCTGAAATCGAGCTTCGCACCTCACCCTGCCGAGTTCATCCAGAAAAATTCCCACTCGAGGGACCCACCAGAGTGTGGCGCGGCCCCCTCGTGAAACCGCTCTAATTTCCCCCGCCTCCCTCTCTCTCTCGTTCCTTCCCTTCCCTCCTCCCGTCGCAAGGACCGAGTGCAACGCCGCCCCAGTGCCCATCGTCGCCCCAAAGTTCAGCGCCGCTCCGCCCCGGTGCCTAGCGCCGCCGCCTTGCACGAGTCGCCACGGAGGATCGTCACCTTGCGTCGCCCAGAGATGTTTCGTGGCGCCGCCGACTAGTTCCTCCTCGCGCCATCACGGATGACCACCAGCGCCGCCGCACGGCCGCCGCAACGAGCTACTCTCCATGGATTGACTTGGTGCTAGGCTGACGACGACCTGATTACTTTTTTCTTTCTGTCGAGGGTCCTTTGTCTAAGATTTTTAGACCTATTTGTAATTTCGTTTCCTGAACTCTAATTCAGCATGTCTCAAGGCATACAACCTACCAAACAACGTCTCACCCCAGGTTGTCTCAACCCATACAGGCTACCAAACGGAGAAGGAAATTTCAGCCCAACCCCGCCCATATCAGCATGCCTCACTTGGAAAAGATTTGGTGGGGTGATACACCTACTACCAAACACACCCGAAGTGTATTCTGGACAGTCTTCGGTCTAACCATTCAAACAATGTGTAGGACTCTATAGATATGTCCTTGACATGACATTTCTGAACTCTTAAGGCAAAACCATTTAGTAAGCTGAAACAATGCTACTACGCTGACGCGGTACAGTTTGATTTGCCCCCAAAACTGAAATTTATGCTGTCTCACTCGTCAGTGGAGCTGATCTTTGTGCGGGAACAAGGTACATGAAAAATGAAAAGGTCCAATTCATCTGTGATGGACAAAATTAAACTATGTAACTGTTAAAATGTAGATCCAAACCACTGTCATAGGACTCTGTAATCAGAATTCAGAAAACAACGAATGTTTTTTATTGGAATTGTGGAGCTGACAGTCGGCAAACTGAAGATCACGCACCTTGTTCCGAAACAATTACGTGCATCTCCCGATGAGCAATCAGTGCACGAACTGATGAACACAAAATTTCATCGGATCAATCGACAGCATAAGGAGACAGACAAAACAACGAACCAATGAATAAAGCAGAGATCCAAGCGATCGGTCGATCATCTACACGGTGGTGTCAAACGTCCTAAATCCAACAGCAAAACTTATATACAGAGACAATGAAACGACAGGGGAGGAACAACAAATCGCCTAATCAGTCGATCCGTCAACCGTCCGTCCATCCGCAGGAACCGATGAACAAGGGAGCCTGGCTAATACGACCCAGCGTCGCCCTGCTTCTTCTTCTGCACCTTGCCCTTGATCCACTGGAACCCGTGCGCGGTGCCCTCCTTGACCTTCTTCAGCCCCGTGGCCGCCGCCGCCTTGGTCTTCTCCACGCCGCCCCGCCGCCCTGCTGCTTCTTGCCGGCGTCGCCGCCGCCGCGGCCCGCGGGCTCGGGTCGCTGCCGTAGTCCCACTGGTCCGCCCACGATGTGCCGAACGAGTTCTTGCGCTCCATGTCCAAAGAATCCCCTCCAGAAATCAGCTGAAACGTGTGGCGTTCCTGCGGTGAGTGGAATGGCCTCGATCTGAATCCACCTCCGCTCGCCGGGGAATGGTGGGTTTTATAGGTGCAGCGAGCAACTTTATTAACCGGAGATCTTCCTAATCTGGCGAATTGAAGACGCGTAGCAGGAAACGTAAACGCGGACACGGCGGTTGGTCGGTTCTCGTGACCGCGCGGCAGCTGCACCTGCATGCCCGTTTTGACCAGCGTCACCTGCGAAGCTTCCGTTCAACAGCAGGGAGGCTGACCGGTGGGCCCATGGTGGAGTCTGGGCCACGTGTCGGTGACTTCTTCGTAGCCGCAAATGAATCCCGTTGGTTGTTTTGCTGTTACAGCGGCCTGACCGCATGCATGACGTGACCATGTCCAGAGATTGACATTTTTATTTCTTTGACGGGAGAGCCGGTCGTCTGGTTTGATTTGTTCAAGAGAGGCTTGCTTGTCTCGAAGCAAAATCAGAGTAAGCGCCTGTCGGATTCAACTTCGAATAGGCACATGTGGCATGTTGAGTCGTAGGACACGAGGGGAATTTGTCTGACCAAGCAATGCGTGAAAGGTTCGGCCTATGTAGCAAATCATCATCTAACATATCGTTTCAATCTTGGTTCTTTTTGGGTAACCCGAAATGAATATAGACCCTCCATTTCTTTCTTACTGGTACAGATTTTGTGCAAATCGACGAGTTTGTTGCACAAAACACTATCCTATTAAGGTAATCCGTTGCAGATAGGTCTAATCTATCGTTTATTTTAAAACATAATTATTCACAAGTGGGACCTGCTTTAACATGTGAATCGGCTCGTTTTAAGTATGCAATGATATGAAGGTCGTTGCAACTGATTAATTTTAGCCTAAGTGTTTCACCTTTTTCTGTCTTGATCCGCTCGCTGATGTGGCCGATTTTGTTTCCCATATGAGTATTTATAAGTGGACCCAGTTATCAGCGATCATTTTAACAAAGATAAATGTATTAGACCTTGCCGCAACTGACTACCCTAATAGGTAATGTTTTGCGCAACAAACCCATAGATTAGGCGTTTTGCGCAAAAACATCACCGACAGGTGATGGTTTGTGCAATTCCCTAAAAAATAGAGGCGTTTAAGGTCCATCAGGATAGTCGAAGAACATGGGAAATAAAACTAAAAAGTCGCGAGCTTATTGAGTATCGAAAATTCAGCTCAAACTTAGTCACTAATGAGTCAAGAAGAGTTGGGCTAGATCTGTCTTAAGGGACAAAGCAAAACATTGTAAAAAAATGGGCTCACCTACTAATCTTGCTGGAAGAAACTCGCCGTCGGCCATGGGCGAACAACTGGTGACTGGCCGCCAGCCATCTCCACGTCCTGCTCCGGAGCTGGCTTGCGGGTTCAGAGCCACACTAGAGCGACGATACCGGCATGGTCAAATACATGGGATTTGCAAAGAATCAAAAACATAAAGGTTTTAGCTAAAATAATCTTAGGCTGAGGGAGGAGGAGGAGGGGGGGGGGGGGGGGGGGGGGGGGGCAGTGGCCCCCTAATACACATATATACATACTCAACTTAATGAAATCCATACATATATTGGCATATGAGTTTTATTTACTATACTACTATTAGAAGGGCCCATCTTTTAATTTGCCTAGGACCTCTAGAAATCAACAGAGTTAGCTCCTCAACGCCATCTCATCTGATTAAAGGTAAGCAAACCCAAGAGCTCACTTCCTTTTAATTTCTCGTCAATTTACGCATCTAGTCGGTTTTGGTTTATGCACATGCGCCTAAGTTAGGTTCTCGTTTCCCCAAATCTTGTTTCATCTGTGTACTTTACTTTCAAGCACACATAAGGTTTGGCTATCGTGGTAGCCACTTGTCTTAACCATTCATTTGAAATTACAAATTATATTTCCCAATACATTGTTATCCTTATTATCAGCTTGCCATTGTTTTTACCATCCTAGTTGAACGACTCTAGACTTGTTACAAAATCGTGTCTCATTGTGTCAATGGCTATTGATATCCTTTGGTAGGCATGTGCTGAAGTTTAGAATACGACTATTACTCCATGGGATCATTACTTCTGTAAAGCTTGTGTTTACACTAGACAACATGCTTCCTGAACTTTTTCCTACTAGTATATAGTCTAATAATAACAATTTATAGTGTTGTTGAAGATGACTCGTTTCAATTGCTTGGCATTTCATTCCGTTTCCTTTACTGTTTTTTTGAATTATCCGGTGTACTTAAGTGCACGGCTACAAATTGGTTGATCAGGGTTTTATTTCAGGAAGTGGATGTATAAGAGAATGAATGTTCCATATATCTATGTTTAATCAAGCTGTTTCTTAGTGGATCATGTATCTATGTTATGCATGATTTTTGACGCAGATATATCATAGCAATTTTTCCCTTTCGTATGACCATTGAACAATGCATTTAACAATAGGTAATTTGTGCTTGGATGAAACTTGTCTTTCTATGATCAAGAATTGTTTTATTGGACTGCAAATTGTATAGTGGAGACATGCATGCGTAGGATACGAAGGCATTTAATCCTTGTTGGAACAAATATATTACTTTGAGCGCATATAATATTTAACTATCGTTGTCCTAGCCTCTGTAATTCATCACTCATTTTAATTCTGACAATTTTACCTTGTCCTTGAAACAGAAATGCTATGTGAAGAAGGAAGATATATGGAAGCTCTTGGATGGTGTCTAGCTATGGCGGTGGTGATGGGGATCGCATCCTAAAGAGCAACACTAAGTTGCATTTCTCTAAGGTAGTTAATATCAGTTTGAATTGCCCTTATTATAACTTGTAATGGATTTATCAATTAGGAATTAGGGTGCGAGGTAATCGGAGTAGGTAGACCTATATATCCTGCGTCATGCCACCACGCTCCTTACTTCAAATTGAGAGACACAACTAGCCAACCTGGTTTGAGAGGGCGACACAGTGGGGCAGTCCACGTCATCATTTTTCTTGGGTCGAATGGGATGTGACCCCCCCCCCCCCCCCCGGCTTCTTATGCACACAACAGCACGATGGCACTCACTACCACGTGTCAGCATCGACGATGATTCGCTTCCCTCTGCCTTGGCCCAACGCCAACAAAGCCGAGCCGCATCAAAGTGGCTGGATGGAGGCCGAGCCATTGCTAGGTCATCGGCCTCCTGTGTTCCGCCCGGTGCGGCCAGCGATGACATGTGACAGAGGACGATGGCTCAAGTCAGCACAAAATCCAGCGACGCGTCGATCCAGGAGAAGCTCTAGCTAGGGGGCTCACAACAAGCCGATGCGCGGATGTGTGGAAACAGGAGCATCGGCGTCGGACAACACTTGTGCGGGTGTTCGGAAGAAGCCTTGGTGGAGCTATGCTAATTTGTATAGCGAGATTGGTGGGGATGCTGAACGGGTGAGTGTGTGCTGGTATCAAGACGGAAACTGAGGGGAGGGATGAGACAAATTGGGGAAGGGTCTTACAAGTGGGGTCCACATGTAAGTGAGAGTAGTTTGCAATGCTGGTCTAGCATTTGGTTTAGACCGGGTTTCACAAGTTTAGAGAGTAACGCCGAAATTTTGAGCTCAGTGTCAACTTATCTAACATCTACAATTCAATATTTAAAATGGATTTTTTTCAGTCGAGCAATGTTCGGAAATCACTTTCTCGAGAGGGTTTTTCGTTTCCATAGTGTTGGTATGGTCTAGTGTAGGACCTCTGTGAATTTCTAATGAAAAGTCATGGAGCTTTATTATTGCGTGCAAGGACCAAGTGGACGGGCGACCGAACAAAAAATAGAATTTTCCGATGACATCTCAAATATATTTTCCCAGATTGGACCGACGCCGAGGATCCTGAATAGAATAGCTGAATCCAAACCAACTGCAGCAAGTACCGTGTGCCACGACTCGATAGAGATGGGAAAATAGTACTGTAGTATACATGTGGCATGACCAGTGTCGTGATGGAAAACCAATGACCAAAGAGAGCTCACACTTGACACGCTGGGGAGTTTGAAAAAGAAATTCAATCATGCATTTTCAAAACAAGTCACACGTGGCCCGTGTAATCTACTCCGTATTTATTCTGCATTAGTATGTACAGAAGAATCTACTGTATATCCAAAAGTCAATGACCAATCGGACAAGCAATCGAAGCTAGCTAGAGGCTACAGCAAAGATGGACGTGATCGTCACGGCGGCAGTCAAAAAATGGAACAGACAGTCTACAGTGGTAGCAGGAGCAGCAGGCCAACTGCCACAACTGCCCCAACGAACCCACTCCTGGCCGGCCGGACATCCGCGCCGGCGCTGCTATCCATCTCCCTGCTGCTCGTCGACGGCGACGTCGGCGCGACGCCCCTGAAGTCGGGGTTGGTCCCGTACATGCTCTGTACCCCCTGCACGTCGTCGTTCTCCAGCTCCACCTTCCTCGTCCCCGTGCGGATGGTCGGGTACATGATGGCGCCCTGCACCGACGAGTGGCCGAGCCCCAGCAGGTGCCCGATCTCGTGCACCGCCACGGACTCCAGGTCCACCGCGCCCGGGGAGGACGACGCGTCGCCGCCGTCCGCCGCCACCCACGCCTCCGCGGCGTCCAGGTGGAACCGCCCGTCCGTCGGCGAGAAGGCGTGCGCCAGCGTGCCCAGGGGCCCGTCGAAGGCCTCGCCGTCGCCGTGGTCCCCCGCGTAGAACCCGATCGTGATGTCGGCGTCGGACTCCGACGCCGTCTCCGCGAACTGCAGCGTGGTGGCGGCGGACCACCGCGCGAAGGCGCGCGCGAAGACGGCGCTCAGCGTCGCACGGTCGATGGACGTGGCCGAGGCCGCGGTGATCGCGTACTTGAGCTCGCGGCGGAACGGCGGCCACATGGGTCCGCCGGGGAAGTAGGTGTACAGGTGCCGGCCGTGGGCGGCGCCCGACGCGTTCCTGTCCATGGTGGACGTTCCGTTGATGACGTCGGGGACGCCGCAGCGCGGGGCGACCATCTGCGAGACGGTGGACGGGTCCAGGACGCCCGTGGCGTTGAGGCCGAAGTTGCGCTGGTAGGTGGCGATGGCCGCCTCCAGGTCGGCGTCGAACGCGTCGCTGAACGGGGACGACGACGGCGCCTCCGGGAGGTACCCGAAGTGGCTGAGGTAGTCCTTGAGCCTCGCGAGGCCGTCCCGCTCGTCGCCCATGTGGCAGCCGGAGAGGTTCTGGAACGCCGACCACGGGTTCGGGAACGGGGGCTCCGGCAAGCCGGGCGGGAAGGCCGCTACCGGCGAGGCAACGATCATCAACGCCACCATGGCGGCAGATAACAACAAGACGAGGGAAGGAGAGGCCATTGCTGATGAAGCCCTCGGATCAGATGAGATGAGGAGAGGTGAAGCAAGAAAGCCAAGCTGCTGTCACGTAAGTTTTAAGGCTCTTGCAGTATGAACTATGACACGAGCAGCTCGGTCAGCAGATTGCCACGAAGCGGGAAACATCCACCCATGCGCCCCAACGAAATGTCTAATTTTGTTTCTGCTTTTTCCAAAAGTTTCGTGCAGTCAAGTATGAATTATGTGGCGTTGCGTTTGCGGCATGTTGCTGTCAAAGAAACCGTCATGGTGTCGACTGTCGTCAGGATATGGCGGCATGGGAGTTGGAACGCCTTTTGATCTCCTTAAAGCCTGGATGACCAGCTAACCGGGAATGGAAGGAAGAAGCTTCTATCGGATAGATTTGTTTCCGGTGAGCTCTCGTCGGGGCGTGTCCCCCGCCGATGCAATTTCTTCGACGCCAAAGTCTTGCCGATTCCGGCGAGCAACTCATGCGGCGACCTCAACGGGATTGATTTCCCAATAGGCTGGAGCAGGCGAATCAGCGGCTGGCCGACTCCGTCTCGTCTTCCTCTACGGCGGTGCGACGGTGAAAATTTGGTCGGCGGCGGAAATCGAGTTGCAGAAATCCCCAAGGATGCGTTTGTAATTTTCTTGTTTTTTGGGGTGTTTTCTGTAAAAAAGAGGACAGCTGTCCCGTGTCTGGAGGTTTCCAGTGTAAGCGTTGTAATCTCTGCCAAGTAATCCAGATACGTGTACATTCAAAAAAAAGATATCGGTCGAGGATCGGACGCTGAGGTCACGACATGAGTGAATAGAGAATATCGCTTGTTTCTCGTCTCTTCCAACTGCACCGGCCACGAACCAAGACGGGAGACGATCGAGAAGCCAACGGAACAGACGTTGATCTTTGAATCAGCAACTTTTCAATCAGAAATCAGTAGCAATACCCCACCTTCTACTTCTGCTGCAGGTGGCCTACCCTTCCTCCTGCTCTACCGTAGATAGAACCCAAAGCAAACGACGAGAAAAAGAGGGGTGGACGAGTGTGGACGCAGGTCGTCCGGCCAATCCAAAGCCAGATGCTATGCTTGAGTGCTGTCGCGTGATATGAGCAACCCTGCACTTTCAAAAGACCCAATTACTAGAACTTCTAGTAGTTTACTGATTCAGCTAAGCCCAAGTGTGAAAAGAACAATTCCATCACGCTATATGAAAGGTCATTGGGGATTTTTCAAAGTGAACCGCCGGTCTGTTCTTCGCTTTGAACCGTTTGTGAGGTCCACGAAGTTGATCACCTTGATTCAATTGGGATACCAAGATAAAGATGGATTATACGTTTATTAATTCTTGAAAGGCACCGGCAGCTTGTTTCCTGTGTAGGAAATCGCGCCGCAGCTGCCCGGAGTGATCTGATGATCTTCCGGGCTGTTATCTTCGAGACCTACAGAAAGTGCTGCCGCTAAGCGGAAAATAAAGTAGTCTAACTTATTACAGAAAGTCTTATTGTTCCGCTCCTTCAAAAGCTCCGAGAGAACCAAGATGATCAAGGAGCTAATGCCTTTGGATGTACAAATGACCTTTGACCTTTGTTTTTGCGTTCTTTTGTACAACAAAAATAAATTCTTGATATATTACCGACTTCTGCTTAATTAGTACGAGTTGATCGAAGTGCTATTGGGTTTCCCCAAAACAAATATGATTACTCAAGTGAAAAAGGTAAACCATATGATTTTCACATGCCAGGTTGTTATTACTGAATCTATATTACTGCATGAATTTGTGCATCGAAAAACCCATGTGCTAGCTCTATACTCGTCGCATTGGCGGCGGCGCCACAAGGAGCAGAGACCGAGAGGCTGTTGTAGCTGAATCTATGCTACTATCCCAGGAATTATTGCATCAGAAGAGAAGTATGACAGTTGCTAGCTTTATATTTGTCCCTTTGGCTGGGGGCCAAGGAGCAGAGGCATAACAGCAGATGACATGTATCATTGTGTTTGTTCTATTACAGTGCACGCATGGGTACCATGTAAATTGCTTAATTATGTTTCCTATAAAGGTGGACAGTTCGGGTCACAGATAGGGCATTTGGCATGGCAGTCCTCCTTTTTGGGGAAACATGGCTCGCCCGGTAGGCTCTGGCAGCAGAAACAGAGAGTATGCCCACATGCTCGCGAGGTGCAAAATTTCAGATGAAGTTCGCTCTGATCAAATGTTGTTGAGTTGACCACATTAGCTGTAGTATTTGCATTTGTATGATCACTCCTTCCTCCATCTTCAGGACGACCTGTTGCACAAAATATATTTTGCGTTAGTTTGTGTGTGTATGACAAATAACACATGCAAGAATACGCCATGAATAAGACACACTCACGCAAGAAATATCTATACTTACACTCGAGCGTCGCTGCCAGGAATCCAACAAGGAACATGATGATCATCACATATGTTAGACTGCTCCCCCTCATATTGAGTCTTTAAACGTCGAGGTTGTTGAAATATATTGGAGTTGGCTAGAGTGTTAGGATCCAAATGCTATGACCGCCCCCATATGCCGTAATTTATAGAACATGCATGGTGAAATATATATTTATTTTTTTGCATGAGAGATATATGTCAATTAATCTGAAAGATTACATTACATATGAATTTATACATTACCAATGTATGGCACAATATATGTCAATTAGTACTACAAAAGATTGCGAGTTATGGGGAGAATGGGATACATTACCAACTGCGTGGTTTATTTCCCTTAATTTTGGATCAGACGAGTTACTCCTTGGTTTATTGCCCTAATCTCAGATCAGAAGAGTGGGACACATGCATGACGTTTCTTCTCCTATCCCGTTTATTAAGAAATAGAACGTGCCACCTAAATAAACGAAGCCAACACAACTATGCATCTCCGGCAAGGAGTCGGAAAGGCACCAAATCCCTTTTCCTTGTGATCTTTTGGGGCATCTGGTCGGAACTTAGAACGAAACAGGCGCATTTTACATAATAGTTTTTTATTTATTTTACTAGTAAGCATGCCCGTGCGTTGCAACGGGCGGGAAATATCAGTGTCACCAAGACACCCAAAGTAAATTCTCCTAGGTATTCATATACACTATTCAAATTTGCATTTCAAATATTTAGTTTAAATTCAAACTCAATTTGTTATGTTCGTATGCATACACAATGCAAAACTACACGAAATTGTCCTTATAGAAGTACACAAAAAGTACACAAATTATACAAATGGAGAAAAAGTACACAATTTTTTTATAGACCTATTTTCATGGAGCTCAACAGCACCAACTAAATACACACGTTTGGTCTAACACAATAACATCTAGCTATATACCCGTGCATTTCTATGAAAAAGGTGATTTTATTTAATGAAGAGTTGTGTCAAACCGGGTACAAGCGAATAATCAATAAAACTTCCGAGCTCATATGCTACCGTCTGAATACAAAATTTGAATCAACAGTAAAGGTTACCAAGACTTGTTCTTGTGCCAATGAAATCAAATCAAATTTCCACTCGTCCAGAAATTAGAGGAACAGGTTTGTTGCTTCAGTACATGACACAAGTTGAAGGTGAAGGCAGTGTGCATCTGGCAGGAGCTGCTCGGAGAAGGAGATTTGCTTGCTGCTTCCGGAGCACCTCCACATGTACTGGCCCTGCCAACTCCTTCGCTCAGTCTCCTGTATGTTGACAAACATCTAAGAAATCTCACTATCCCATACCTGAACGCACCTCTATCTCCACCGGCCTGCCCCTGGTCCGAGCTCCCCCAGTCCGAGACCCTCCAGCCGAGCCTCCAGCCTCCTAGGCCAGCTCGTCCTGCAGCAGCAGTCGGGCTAGAGGGCGGATGCGACATGGTGCGTCTTCACGCATGAGTTTTCCTGGTTTACAAACTCTACGGCTTTGGTGACAGTGCCCACTCGATTTGGCACACATATCAGGTACACAAAACAGAGAACCCTCCAGGTAAACCGCACGCAACGCTTCACCCCCAGCCACCCACTCAGCTCATTGATCCAAGAGGTGACCTGGAGGCCTAAGAAGCATCAGCAAGATCACGAGCGGCAACATCACTACAGCAGCAGCAGGTAGAAGCTGGATATCGGCATGCATACTTCAATTCATGTGCACCTCATAACCGGTGTGCAAGCAGCTGGTCATGTCATCAAGTCTCCCGCCTCCACCATGGTCCTCGTCGTCTCATGCCACCAGCTGACATTCGCCGAGCTGCTCGGGTTGCCGCTGATCTGCTCATGCCGATGCTGGATCCAGAGGCCATGACGGCGTGCGGGAAATCAAGGGAAACAACAGGGCTCAATCGATCCCCAAATCCTCTAGCTTGCCGGAGGTTCCGGCCAGCCGGTGAGACGTCGAGCAACAGCCGACGACCTCAAGCGACTGCCCCCATCCACGAGTTAGGTGAGGCACAGCCAAGGTCGCGCAGCCCGCACGGGTGAGCCGCAAGCGGTGCCGAGACGTACGACGACTCTGGCGTGACAGAGACTTCGGCAGGCAGCAACTTCGGCGAGGGGCGACTCGAGCCGCTCTAGTCAATGGTACTGCTTCAGTTGCTTCCTTCGTCACAAGCTTCGAGGACGATCCGTCGATCCGTGACCTCCTGTTGACGACGAAAGCTCGATTTCGAGCTTCGGGGACGAGCGAACGCCGGCGAGTTCGTGGGCATTGATTTGGTAGATATCACGTGCAGAGGAGTACATACAGCTGGATTTTTGTGAGCGAGGAGTCAATAACGGAGCGATCTTTCGATTCAGGAGGAATGTGAG
Source organism: Poa pratensis (assembly GCA_947311845.1). Classification (NCBI taxonomy): domain Eukaryota; kingdom Viridiplantae; phylum Streptophyta; class Magnoliopsida; order Poales; family Poaceae; genus Poa; species Poa pratensis. The sequence continues at coordinate 16,232,166 of CAMZMU010000111.1, forward strand.
TTCCGTACGAACTCATTTTGATCACGGGGTGCGGGGTCACATGGTTAGTGCGTGCATGGAAGAGTTCGGGTGCAAAAACTAATTAGTGAACGCGACGTGCAAAACTATACGGCGGACTTAAAATAAAAATGAACCGGTATGTGACTTATGGGTGACAGTGATGGGTAATTTTTTACAACTTTAAGGGTAATTTTAATGACGTACCAAAAGAAGTCATCCTTCCTGTATAGATTATGATCCAAATTTAACTTAAAGATAAGGACTAATTTCGGACGGAGCGGACCGAGCCCGTCGCCGGAGGCTTGGACCGAGTGGAGCGGATCGTTGCCGAGTCGGACTGCAGCCAACTTAGCTTTTTCACCGTTATATATACCTCTTGTAAGCAACCGGTTTGGATAAGTCGCATGTTGTAAATCCCCGACGTTTGTAACATCATCCGATCATAGTGAAAATTTGATGGCTAGCGCCCGTGATTTTTTTTTTATTGTTGGAAGGATTTTCTACGTTAAATCTCATGTCCCCGTTGTGTTGGTCTTACTTTTATTTATCGTTTATTTACCTACCGTTTATAACACATTTCTCTACCTGGCCACGGTGAACTGGATCAGAGACGAGTCTCGTGCCTGGGCATATGCTGGCGCCAAGGCCATGTGCACACTCATGTTCGAACCTCCATGAGCTGTTTTTTCATACTAGTTTTTTTCTTTTCAATTTTCATTTCTCTTCATTTTCCGTTCGTACTGACACGCCTGTTGCATGCAACCTAATTGCGCATGGTGCATGTAGAGTTATTTACTCATGGTTTGTTAGATTACTCTATGGGCATTCACGATGGTGATATCTTATGTGAGTGCCATCTAGGATTAACGCTGATGTGAAGAAAAAAGAAAGATTAAACAAATAGTTTGCCTTCTCTTAATTAAGAGATGATCTCTTACCAACAAGCGCTCTCACAACATTTTTAGAGATGTCTGGTTATTAGAAACAAGACTAAAAATTAACTAATTGTACATCATGTTTTACCAATATATCTAAACTATGTGGCATGATTAATATAAGAACGTCTTTATATACCCTAATTGTGCATGCTGTATCGAGCCTTATCTAGTTAGGCTTTTAGTACTGTTAGCAAAATTGTTAGTTTTGTTAGTTTTAATTGTCATTTTCGTCTCCGTTCCTTCCCTCATCAGCAACAATACTTTTCACAGAATTTTTTTCTGAGATAAATATTAATCAATTTTTTATGGAATTTTTACTTCCAAGATTCAATAAATATTTCATCAAATATTTTCTTTCAAGGATTTTTAACACTATTCAACAAAAATTCCGGAGAATAATTTTCATACAAGTTTTTTCACAGAATATTCAACAATATTTTTTCATTCAAATTTTATACAAGTTTCTCTGGATAATATTATTTCAAGAAAATTCAAGAAAATATAATTCACAGAAATATAATATTATTTCAAGAAAATTCATACAAATTTCATACAATAATATAATATTTTCACACAAGCAATATTTTTCACCAGTGTTTGACTTCAATAGATAGATATGGACACTTATACATATTTTTCATGAAAGTCATACATATTTCATACAGAAACATCCACCAGAAATATTCAACAATTTTTACATGGAATATTTATTCCAAGAATATTCATCAAAATCTACAACATTGTTTCTAGAGTAGATCGGAAAATTTACATACAATATTTCAGATAAGATTTTTCAGAGATATTGAAGAATATTTCACTTAAGTTCTATACATGATTCTTCAAAGAATCATACACAAATCATATCTTGGAAAATCCATGCAAATCCATTAATACTTTGGAGATCTTTACAACCTTCAATCCGGGCCTAGTCACAGTAATTCAACCAAAAATCTAACTTCATGTTTCAAAAGCTAAAATAAATAAAAATTTGGGACACTAGTACAAAACGACACTAACCCTCATCAGAAACGGAAAAACAGTACGTTGCCCGAGCCCCGCCACATCATGAACCGTCACCGATGAGGCCAGCTTTTGGAATCGGTTAACCACATATCTCCATTGCCGACTTGTCAGCCACATCAGTAACAGAGTATGTAGTTCTACTCATTTGCAATGAGTTTCTTAATAATCCTACAACAGGAATACAAATGCCACTGGACATTTAAAATCTCACAACATCGGCACAATAATGATAGCAAAATCATTTATAACGTATACCAAATGTCACCATTACATTGCATCAGAAGATGACGAATTACACATGCCTCGCTAAATCTATCATTGTCATGCCTCGCTAAATCTATCTTTCTCATGCCTAGCTAAATCTGTCATTGTCATGCCTCACTAAATTTATCCTTGTCATTCCTAACTAAACTTATCTTCATGACTTGTTGTTACATTTACCTCACAACGTTGGCAAGTTGATGAATTCGATCTTCTTCTTGGACGGTGTCGTCGAATATAATAATGTCACCGTTGTGACATTTCGGCTACACTGTCCAAGACACTCGTCTTTTGTACAGTGCAACAGAACGTCACAACAACGACGGTTCACGGATATGATTCCACTTTGTATTTAGCTCATTCAAATAACCTTGTTTGGATCTGCGTAGTGCTTCTGCATAAAAATACATGGATAATAAGAATAGAGCCAAACATGATGCTACATGACATAAATATATTTTAAGATGAAAACATTTTACACCTTAAGCGCCTGTATCCGTGAGCTTGCTGTTCTTAGGAAACAGTTTGGAGGCAGACCTTTAATGCCATGATTCCTTCAACAACCTCACCATTTTTATGCATTGTCACCGAAACATACTATTACTTCGTACACTTGCAAGTTAGCTACCTAAAACCATAACGAGGGTAAGCACATTGACAAAAAGTTGTCAACTAAAATTAATTTAATATATAAGCCTCAGACATAACCCTACTAGATTTTAAATAGTGTAAGATCTAGGGTCTAGGTCACTGAATATAATGTGATTATAAACAAATCGTTGACCCTAAACCTTAAACCCTATTAACATAGTAGTGAGGGGTGTATTCATCATCGACAGTAGTTCAAATATGTACTAAACAAATTAGTGATACTACAAAGAGTTGCAATGAAATATGCTAAAATAGAGGCAACATAATACTTTACAATATTTCTATGCTACTTTTAGTGGATGTACAATAATACAAAACATGCAAGTTACTAAAACGATTGCAAGTGCGACTGACATACTCATCAAGAGACCAGACTCACAGGGTGCCGTCTGTCTCCTCCTGGTCCAGGGCTGGTCGTGCCACCCTGAGCCGGCGGCACAAGCATGGCTCGGGACACCGGGATCTGGAGCGCCGCCACCGTCTAGAGGCCAGAGGAGGGAGAGAAGGGGCTCAGAGTGCCGTCGGGGTGAGGAAAGGGGAGGGGGCGGGACTGTAGAGATCTAAGGTTTAGTCCGTGTATGCTGTGTTTATGTAGTATGGTGGACCACGGGTTAATTCCGCTATCTGCGCGGGGGTGGAAATGCAAGAACGTCACATATATTGACTGGTGGACTTTTCTTTGAATCCAACGGCTGTGATATCCGCACTCATTTTAAGTCCATCGTGTTTGTTGCTTTTCGTTGGCCGTAGCTCCATTCAGCCAATGTATATTCACCAACTAGACATAGGCCGGCCAATCCTTCTCTTAATCCCATTGGGCCAATTGCGCTTCTTGTTTGTAGAGGTGGAGTGGGCTCCTGCTGTGCTATATTACATCTATAGATCTATAGAAATTTGTAGAAATGGTCCGAATCTGAACTAGCAGTCTTGACCGTTCCCAAACCTAGCTGCATATCTGTCAAAAGAAGAAGAAAACTAGCTGCATAGACACCATGTATTGTCGTACTCTGCATTGCACTTATTTCTACCTTGCAGGGAAACTTGTATAATCTTGTTTGAAATAAGCATGGATCGAGATTTACTGGCAATTAATTAGGCTCATGCGGCGCGCATATGAGAGTCCTTGTAGTTTGCCGCTGGATCAGCATTGGCTTCTGCGGTTCTGTTCATGGCCGCCCCAGTTCTCGATCTCTATGCTTTCAAGTTTTTTTTTTTTTTTTGCTGTCAAGAGCAAATCGCAATCAGCTGAAGAAAACAAAAAATGCCGCAAAAATCACCATCTGTTGCTGCCAACTATAGGCGGGAAGGGAGACGAAGTCACGCTGGCTGTGGACCACGCTGATGTCGATCATTCGCGATCTATTGTTCAGTCCATCCATTTGGCTGCAATCAGACAGTTTTCACAGGTAAGCGGTGGGCCCGTGGCCCTGGATCGGTACACCCTGCAACAGTTGGCCTCTTGATCGTTCTGTCGTCGCGTTGCATCGACATGCTGTTGTGAGCTTTCTTCCAACGTTGTGTGTGTCCTCCTTCTGGAGGTAATCGCCCTTTAGAGGACATGCTCGAATATGCCCTTGGCTTCGAGTGTTGAGCATGGTATCCAGGAAAAATGAGCGACGGTGTGCAGTTCTTCTTTTTCCAACTCGTTTGCGGCCCAAGATTTAAGCTGCTTTAGAGTGTGACATCTTGATATTTTATAGTAGTACTTGGTATAAAGATTCAGTCAAAGCCAAACGATCTCTTTATTTCTTGAGAGAACAAGTCGAACGATTCGATGTTTCCGAAACGTTACAAAGACCCCACCGGTCATCGAATCCACGATAAAATCTTCTTCCAGATCGTCTACCTTCCCCAAATCTAGCTCTCTCTCTCAGTTACAGTCGAGCCCCACCAACCGTGGGCCAGCCTGTCATTCGAGTCCATTTGCCAAATTGGTAGTACCCGTGGGCCGTTGGGCAATAGTTGAACCTCGAGGGCGGCAGCCGGCAGACAGCGACGCACTGACCTCAACGTCCCCGTCCGACGAGGCAGGTCGGGCCGCTGCCGTACGGGCCCCACCTGTCGGCACCTAAATAATTCGTCTTCGTCTCTCCCTATCGCCTCTTCCTCCTCGCCCTCGTTTCGTCGCCATACTCTTCTCGCTACCGACCCCAAATTAGCAGCGCGTCCCGGAGCTCGCCGGCCACCCCTGCCGGCGAAATCCCTAGGTTCTGCAACTCCGGCGCCATCTCTCGCCGCCTACGGCCGCGGCGGGTGGTCGGCGCGACCGGCGCGCTCCTCGCGCCGCCGCTGCCGTAAGATCTGAGCGAGCTGCTGCTGCTGTATAGGTCTGGGGGTTAGGGTTCCGGTTTGGTGGTTGCTGAGGCGGCGTCCATGGCGGGTCCCAAGTTTGGGTCGTTCAAGTCGGAGAACAAGGGGGACTCGGCGTCGGCCGCGGCGGCGCAGCAGAGGAGGGACCCGTACGAGGTGCTGGGGGTGGGGCGCAATGCCACGGAGCAGGAGATTAAGAGCGCCTTCCGCCGCATGGCCCTCAAGTAAGTCGTCAAGGTCTCGGATTTTGGCATTTCTCTCCCCCTCTTGTCCTGCTCAGGAGTCTGCCGGGCCGGTCTGGAGGAATTTATCTGCTTTCTGCGGAATATAGCTCAGGAATTTGTTCATTTGCTACGACACTAAAAGTGGACCGGAGGGAGTATCAAATTAGCTCCTAGTATGGGAATATTAGCTCATTTTGAATACAATTGTCGCTTCTAGCAACAGCCGGCACACCATTTTCTGGGACCTTTATGAATCGCGCGTTAGGCTACTGGACCATTTTCGACTACTGGACCAGGATGACTATGTAATTCAGTAGCTCGGCTAGCTTGTTTAATGGTAGTTTGATGAAGGGCCAAAGGCAGCCGTTTGACTAATTTGCTCGTCCTGTAGGTACCATCCAGATAAGAACGCAGACGACCCTGTTGCCTCAGACAAGTTCCAAGAAGCCACATTCTCCTACAACATCCTGTCAGACCCGGATAAAAGGCGGCAGTATGATTCCGCCGGATTCGAGGTGATCAGCGGCATCATTTGATTAGTTGGAGTTGCTTGTTTCTCTTGTTACTAATGCTTTTCTTGCCATTCAGGCCATCGAAGCAGATAGTCATGAGTTGGAGCTGGACCTATCAAGTCTCAACACTGTAAATACAATGTTTGCCGCTCTTTTTAGGTAACTTCTTTAGAATACTGTTGTTTTGTTCTACTCCCTCCGTCCAATAATAAGTGTCTTGGATTTACACAAAAGTGAATGTATCTAAACATGTTTCAAGTCTAGATACATCCACTTTTTACCAAATCTAAGACACTTATTTTTGGACGGAGGGAGTACATTATTTTTTTGCTTATAACACCATGTAATGCTAGTCGTGTTTGTGTAGCAAGTTAGGGGTACCAATTAAGACCACAGTTTCGGCAACAGTTTTAGAGGAGGCATTGAATGGCTCGGTGGAGATTTATCCACTTCATCTGGGCAAATCCTTGTTCAGGAAGGTTGGCAACTACCTCCCATTGTTTCTCTCGTTGCATTTTTTCCTTGTCAAGTGAGTAATGTTTTTGATCTTACATGTTGCCAGGTGGACAAACAATCGGCTCATTTTTATTCAGTGGACATCACAGACGAAGAAGCCAAATTGGGGTTGGTGTGTAGAGTTCGTTCAACTTCTAAAAGTAAATTTAAGGTTAGTTGTAAACTTGTCGTTGCCTTCTGTCTGTCTTCTTCTTTTGACAACTTAACTACTCCATTACACTTCTTTGGCTGAGAAGCTCCATCTTCTCTAGTTACACTCGGATAACTGAACTGGTTCACATGTTCCATTCTGGTTATCTTTTTGCATTCTGAGTATCAAGACATCTGTGGTGATATGTGCACCGTTTCAACAAAACATATAACTATTATCATGGCATTGGATATACAAAATTGGAAATAATCGAGGACACCGTATTTTGTATGATTGCACCTTAAGTTTAGCAAATTTTCGGGTTTCCCATGCATATGTTCTTATTTCTAAGGCAGATCTTTTTCCTTTCAGTTGCTCTATTTTGAACCTGAGGAAAATGGTGGGTTAAGCCTTGCTTTACAGGTATGTTCAGCCGGCTTATCATTCTTTTAGTCTGAAACATTTCTTCTATTTGCGACTAGTTTGTTCCCTGCCAAGCATGAATTTTCAAAAGGCATGATTTGCTTGTTGACATCAGCCTTTTGATCTTTCCTAAGTATCTTCTTTCTGAAAAGCCTGTGTCACATAGTCCACAAGATATTCTAGATCATATGGTGTGTTATTCCATGTTTCTCTGTGTTGTGTACAAACCTGTTTTATTAGAATCGTCCTTGTGTTAATAGTTGGTTGGTGACTCGACATTTCCCTTTTGTTATTCTTTTAACCTTGACATTGCACCGTAATGGTTGGAGCATGTGAAAATCAGAAACTCTCCTTTGTTTGTATGGTTGGAACTTGGAAGTTCCTTGTTCCCTCACCTTGGTATAATTAGGGAAATTAAAATTGCATTTTGCGAGTTCATGTCAGTGTCAGGTATGTCCGCTAGAATCATCTGTGGTTTATATACGGCCCATATGTCTCCAGGGACATCAGCTGTAAACTGCTTTCTGCATAATCTCACCAGGAAGCTGCTCTTTGTAAATGGCCCAAACCTTAACAAAGTTTATTTGTGATGCTATTCGCTATCCAGAAGCTTCCTTAAATCCTGGCACTTCATGCACGTGTTGGATTCTGTGGCCTAACCAGGTCTACTAGTGTGATGGGATTAGTCGCATTTTCATGTGGTGAAATTTTTGTTGCATAATAATGTGTATTGAAACCAAACTTGTTTTACTCAATTTTTATGATTTTTAGTGCGCTAGGTTTGAGGGTTTGAGCATTATATGAGCTAACACCTATCAGTCTTGCAGGAAGATAGTGCAAAGACCGGGAAAGTTACTTCTGCTGGGATGTTCTTTCTTGGCTTTCCTGTGTACCGTTTTGAGCATAATAATTCAGTGAGTATGCAAGTAGTGTCTTGTTGTCTCTCCTTGTGTTTCTTTGTGTGTTGCCTCTTTACAGGCTCCATTAATTTCCAGGCTGCTGCTGCAAAGATCCCGATAGTGCATTCTTCAAGAGATTGGATGGTTTTCAACCATGTGAAGTTAATGAGCTGAAAGAAGGGACCCATTATTTTGCTGTTTATGGTATGCCACTTTATGTCACTTCCAGTAAAATTATCCATGGCAAACAAGCATTGGCTTAAATAAAGTAATTACTCAATTAGGCGACAATTTCTTCAAAAGTGCCACCTATACCGTAGAGGTTGTATGTGCTGAACCCTTTACCGCTGAAAAGGAGAAGCTGCGAAGCGTGGAGGCAAAGATACTTGCAAAACGGTCTGAGCTGTCTAAATTTGAGTCCGAGTATAGGGAGGTATGCCCTCACCTTTTGAAAATTCTCTACTGAAAAATGGCCTGTGAAATGAAAACACATCATTGTTAAGAGCTGAAACTGGCAGGTTTTAGCGAAGTTCACTGAGATGACCAGCAGATATGCTCAAGAAATGCAAACGGTATGGGTAAATTGTGGAACATTTGTTTCTGCTTCCCACCTTGTTCTGACATCATGTTTTGTTCATAGATCGACGAGCTTCTCAACGAAAGGAATGCAATTCATGCATCCTACACCAACAGCCCAACTCTGAAACGGAGTTCCAGTGGCAGCAAAGGGAGAACATCCTCTAAAGTGTCCAAAAGTGATGAACAAGTTGTGAAAAAGGAGAAAAAATTAAAGAGTCCGTCCACGGAGGCATCGGTAAGCGATGAAGAGGGCCCTAAAAAGGAAAAGAAACCTAAAGAGCGGATTCGCAGGAAGAAATGGTTCAGCATCCATCATTTGAAAGTCGACAAGAGAAGACCCTGCTGACAGATGTAATGTATTGTCCGACTGTATTATTTTTTTCGATGACACCACCAGCATTCATTAACCTTTCTTCATTTCTGCTGTTATTTCTAGGTACTTTCTACAACTTGGCACTCCGAGGTAATAGCAGGGATCTCGTTTTGACATCCGGAAGGACACACCCTTGCTCTTATCTTTTCTCCTTGTGCCGTGCAGGATTTGTTTCCTGAAAAGTCAGGAAGCTCGGCAGATTTGGAAATGTTGTAAAGAAATGTAAACGTAGCATTCTTTAGGGGCTTACTGATGCTGCATCCATTCACCCTCAACTTTTAGAGGCCTACTGTTGTGTGTATACAACTTCAAGAACTGTTAGTAGCATGTAATGGTAAAGACTACGGCAGTCCAATGTCAAATTCATTTGATTTTTTGGTGATGTCAATGTCGAAGTACTGCAAGTCGTGATTTTTTCCTGAATCTCCCATCTAACCTCCAAGACTCGTACTCTGAGTGAATCATGTGGATGATCGTCTGAGGCGATGGCCTCTCTGCGTTGATGACCACATTGTTGCGGTGTTGCCACAGACACCAGAACACCAGGGTGCTTGATGTCCATAGCTCACGCCCGTCTCTCTTTGTATCAATCTTGGATGTCCCCATTTTAGCAAAGAAGAATCAGGCTCCAGCATTCAGGGCTTCCTCCAGTGAGGCAAGATGCGCGCCCATACCTCACGCGAGACCACACAGTTGAACATGATAATAGTTTCATATGTGACATATCAATTGAATTGCTGTAAGGTTGACACGGTGGCCTTTGATTCACTACTTCAAGGAGACATCGATGACAATGCTCCAGTGTCGATGAATGATTAAGCTTCATTCAGTTAGCTAGTCAGGTTCTGTATGACTGTTATTCTCCAGGACCGAGCTCCGTAGTTACAATCATACTATAACGTTAGCAAAGAAGAAGAATCACCAATTCGCCATGAAACATATGTCAAAAACTGTTGCAATCAGGTCTAGGAGTTGGGAAATTTGGCATGAATATATGATAACCTCCTGGAGTGTAATTTATGGAACCAAATGCAGGCTCTGGAAGTCTGCAGCAACGTACGTAACACGTAACAGCGCAGCCAACCGTTAGCTAGTGCTAAAGGTAGTAAATGAACAGAGCAATTGACACGTTATTTCAGACATGGTGCATGTCTGCTCTGCCTCTCCGGCCGCTTCTTCCTCCTATGAGCTCTCCCGGCCACTCCGCTCCCGCCATTCGCTCCCCTCCACCGGCTCCGAGAAACATCCTCTCCATTCCCCGCCCTCCCCTCCCCTTCGCATTTCTTGGACCCCCACGCACCTTGGACGCTGCCTGCTAGGAGGGATCTATCGAATTAACCCAAGAGCCACACGCGCGCAGGATCGACGTACCAACCAGCAGCCATGCGGCGCCTGTCCCTCCTCCTCCTGGCCGCGGCTGCCCTCCTCGCCGCCGCGGTGAGCGCCGCGCCGGGTCCGGCGCCGAAGCTGTCGCCGGATTTCTACAGCCTGACGTGCCCACGGGCTGAGCGGATCATCGCGGAGGTGGTCCAGTCGAAGCAGATGGCGAACCCGACGACGGCCGCGGGCGTGCTCCGCGTCTTCTTCCACGACTGCTTCGTCAGCGGCTGCGACGCCTCCGTGCTCATCGCGCCCACCCACTACGCCAAGTCCGAGAAGGACGCCGACATCAACCACTCCCTCCCCGGCGACGCCTTCGACGCCGTGGTGCGCTCCAAGCTGGCGCTCGAGCTGGAGTGCCCCGGCGTAGTCTCCTGCGCCGACATCCTCGCCCTGGCCTCACGAGTACTGGTCACCATGACCGGCGGCCCCAGGTACCCGGTCCCGCTGGGCCGCAAGGACTCGCTCTCCTCCAACCCCGCCGCCCCGGACGTGGAGCTCCCGCACTCCAACTTCACCGTCGGCCGCATCATCGAGCTCTTCGTCGCCAAGGGGTTCACCGTTCAGGAGATGGTGGCTCTCTCCGGCGCGCACACGCTTGGCTTCTCCCACTGCCAGGAGTTCGCCTCCAGGATCTACAACTACCGCGACAAGGGCGGCAAGCCGGCGCCGTTCGACCCCAGCATGAACCCGACCTACGCCAAGGGGCTCCAGGCGGCGTGCCAGGACTACCAGAAGGACCCCACCATCGCCGCCTTCAACGACATCATGACCCCCGGCAAGTTCGATAACATGTACTACGTCAACATCCAGCGCGGCCTGGGGCTGCTCAGCACCGACGAGGACATGTGGTCCGACATGCGCACCAAGCCCTTCGTGCAGCGCTACGCCGCCAACAACACCGACTTCTTCGATGACTTCTCCAAAGCAATGGAGAAGCTCAGCATGTACGGCGTCAAGACCGGCGCCGATGGCGAGATCAGGCGGCGCTGCGACGCCTTCAACAGCGGGCCCACCACCCAGTGATATCCGCTACGAACATTGCATTGGTGTGCGCGCGATAAGTTCCTACATATGGTGGTATCGAGATTCACGCAACAAAATTATAGAGGCCGGTTGATATGTCGAGTTTAATTAATTCCTGTTCGGTCGAGTAATCCCTTTAGTTTGTGTGCGTTGACAAAAAGAAAACAATGACATGTGTGTTATTTATATTCATTTTTAATTTTCTTCTTTTTTTTTTCCATATTATCCTCTAAATCAAGGTTTGTCCTACGTATATCACTTCATGATCTCATTCCCTATTGTCTCTTTAGGATATGTATAAAGTCACATTATTTAATATAGAACATGCTCTAGTGTTTTATTTTCTTCTTTGTCTATATCACTAATAATTGTTTACGCAGCCATTTTTATCTTTATTTCCTTTTATTTTAATTAAAAAGAGAATATATTAATATTAGGAAGATACTAATTACACCCGGTCTCTCTAACAATATAATAGCAAGATATAGTCAAGACATTACAGATGCACATAGCCAAAAGTATATAAAAAATGCCTTATCAAAGCCAACAAATGACTAGCTAGCGGGAGTAAGAACATCCACCACCATTGGTAACACCGGACTGCGAAAAGGTTCTCCAAAAAATGAAAGAGTGAACAAGTGCAACACCACTAACAATGTCACATTTTTTTTAATTTACAATGCACCCTTAGTTTTGATCAACTTAATACTCCCTCCGTTCAAAAATAAGTGTCTCAAGTTTGGCAAAAAAGTGGATGTATCTATACATAAAACATGTCTTGATACATCCAATTTTAATCAAACTTGAGACACTTATTTTTGGACGGAGGGAGTAGTTGATTCCACTTTTATTCTTTATTTATGATGGATCGATTGTCAAATGTTTCCTGAGTTAAATTTCTTCTAAGAGGTCGTTTGGAACCCATCATTTCGAGCTGGAATCAAGGAATTCATTTGTGATTCCATGCTCAACCTGTTTGGCTGACATGGAATTGACATGTCATTTCATTTAAAATTCCAGCAAATGTTATGACAATTCCTATCCCTAACTCTGTCATTTCACTTTCCAAATGAAATGAAATGATGCCATCATTTCATTTCTGTCAAATGAAATGATGGGTGCCAAACGAGCTGAGGTCGTTTGGAACCCATCATTTCGAGCTGGAATCATGGAATTCATTTGTGATTCCATGCTCAACCTGTTTGGCTGGCATGGAATTGACATGTCATTTCATTTGGAATTTCAGCAAATGTTATGACAATTCCTATCCCTAACTCTGTCATTTCACTTTCCAAATGAAATGAAATGATGCCATCATTTCATTTGATCCTATCCCTAACTCTGTCATTTCACTTTCCAAATGAAATGAAATGATGCCATCATTTCATTTCTGTCAAATGAAATGAAATGATGGGTGCCAAACGAGCTGCTTATTCTATGGTTGTGCATTATTTCATTTCACTTTATCCCATTTTACCACTTTCATGCCCACTTCTAATGTCTAAAATCAAATCAACGCGACATCTCACCATTGAAAAACAATATCACTATAATCTAGTTATATGTTGAATGAAAATCGTTTGTCACTGATTTTAGCCCCAAATAGCGATATTTGTTCCCAAAAAATGTAATATAAACCATAGCGTGTATGTTTTAGTTTTTTGGGGTATTTTGAATACCGAATTTGACACGGAACAAAATTAAGGTTATTTAAAATACATAAACATGGTTAACATCAATTATAAATATGTCAAACAAAGAGAGAGAACAACCCTAAGCAATCGTATCACATGTGTTCCAACCGGTCCCTCTCGTCTCCGGTATCTGATTAGACATCTAGGGCATGTTTGGTTACCCGCACTGTTTTTGGGCCTTCCGTCTCCGTGGCCCTAGCGGGCCTGGCCCCAGAGAAACGCGGCCTGAGCCATGTTGTGCAGCCCGTTTGGTTGCCTGCATATCGTTTTTCTTTTTTGCCTATTTATTTCGCATTTTCGTATTTGGTTGCCTGCATACTTGGCTGTGGGCTGTTTAGATGCAACACACAGCTGTTTGGTTGCATGCAAGTTTAGTCTTGTGTTCACCACTTTCAAAACTGGTGATCTTACCACCTCCTAACAGGCTAACACAAGCACAAGCACACAACCATAATGACTACTATATATACTAGGACAGTCGATGATCAAGTGCACATGCATCTACTTAATTACATCACACCAGGGGAGTAAAACACCCTGATGAACAAACAGGGGAAGCACACACCCTGATCAAAACAAGTTCTGGGCATTCTAAGTCCGGGTTAACAGCTAGCAGGGGTATCCCATGCCCTGATCAACACTAACAGGGGCATCACATGCCCCTGATCAAAATGCACTTCCTAAGAAAACTGGAACTAGCTGTGCTCAGGACAAGTGTACCCCCTCGTCGTCGAGTCCATGTTCTTATAGATGTCCATCTTGAAGCCTGTAGCGGTGAGCTTGAAGACTAGGACGTCGTCCTCCTCTAGGTTGTACTTGTAGACGACATCTGGCCAGTTCCTCCCGATGACGATCTCGCCGGTGTTCTTGTAGTACTGGAGCTGAACATGCTCGTCGCAGAACTTGCAGGCGCCGATCGCAATGCAGCGAGGAAGATGGATCATGAGCCACTCCTTCAAACTGTCATTGAAGGACCTTGGGATGAGCAGCATGTGCAGATCATCCCGGTCCAGCTGCATGTAGAAGCGCCTGGGCAGTACTGATCTTGGGATGTGGCCGATCTTCGGCTTCTTCCCCTTCACGATCTTGAGCAGCTCCTAAGCCTCCTCTTCCCCCCAAGCAGCAGTGGCTTCTCAAGCCTGGTGTTGAAGGGAATGACGCCGGTGTCCTAGTCTTCAAGCTCACAGCAACATGTTTCAAGATGGACATATACTAGAACATGGACTCGACAGACATGGGGTACACTTGTCCTGAGCACGGCTAGTACCAGCATGCTTAGGTAGTGCATTTTGATCAGGGGCATGTGATGACCCTGTTAGTGTTGATCAGGGGCATGGGATGCCCCTGCTAGCTGTTAACCCGGGCTTAGAATGTCCAGAACTTGTTTTGATCAGGGTGTGTGCTTCCCCTGTTTGGTCATCATGGTGTGTCTTTCCCCTGGTGTGATGTATTTAACTAGATTGTTGTGAACTTGATCATCCATCGCGCTAGTATATATGCTTGTCGTTATGGTTGCTGCTTCCCCTGGTGTTAAGCTGATTGCTGCTTGTGATTGTGCTTGTGTTCATGTGTCTTAGGAGGTGGTAAGATCACCAGTTTTGAAAGTGGTGAGCACAACACTAAACTAGCATGCAACCAAACAGGTGTGTGTTCCATCTAAACAGTCCAAAGCCAAGTTTACACCTAACCAAATACGAAAATGCGAAATAAATAGGCAAAAAAGAAAAAGGATATGCAGACAACCAAACGAGCTGCACAACATGGCTCATGCCATGTTTCTCTGGGGCCAGGCCCACGGAGACGGGAGGCCCTAAAACGGTCCGAGCAACCAAACACGCCCCTACCGGTGTGGATACTGAAGGGGTTACGGTGCAGAAAACAAAAAAAATTCCTAACAACGATAACCGAAATATCCAAGATCTATTACTATGCAGATATAAAGTAACGGAGGGAATCGATATACATACCCTCGTAGATCGAAAGCGTCGACGATCAAAAGATCTGTTTCGATGACGACGCATGATGAAGATGAAGCTGACGACGATCCTCGCGACAAGTGCCCCAAGTGTGGCACCTCGTAGTGCTCGCACACATACGGAGCTTGACAACGACTCCCGGATCTCCGATCCAGCCGAGATTGCGGAAGTAGATCTTCTGGACCGGAATTCCCGCAGCACGACGGCGTGCTGTGGCGAAGATACCTCTCAGATCTTCTGGGGCCGCGCAAGAGAGAGAGAGAGAGAGAGAGAGAGAGAGAGAGAGAGAGAGAGGTGGCGCAGGAGGTGGGAGTCACCTCCCAATTATCTGGAATTTATCTGATGATTAAATCCCTCCTATGCCTCTCTTTATATAGGGAAACGGGTGTACCATGCCAATTAGCCAGGCAATGTGGGACTAAAGGGAGGGGTGCAGCCATGGGGTGCCGCATGGGCCCCACATGGTGCGACCTGGGCAGCCCATGTGCCCCCTTTGGCCCTCCTTGGTGCGGCTAGCCCATATGGGCCTTTCTCCCTCTGGAGAAGGCCCATTAGGTGGGCTGCCCAATTAAATCCGAATTTAATCATTAATTAATTAATAAATCAACATATTAACATATTATTTAATTCCCCGGTACTCTGGAACCTTCTCCGGATCATTCCCGTGCCTCCGGAACTTTTCTGGATCACTCCGAACACCTTCGGACATTCCCGGAACCCTTCTGGTTTTCTCTTCTCTATTCTTCGGTGATTCCGATAAATCCAAAACGATCTCCTAGCGTTGTCAAGACCTTAAGTGTGTTACTCTACGGTTCGGGAATACTCCAGACATGGTCGAGACTCCCTCGCTCGCCAATGACCGTCAGTGAGACCTGGATGCCTATGACGATCCATGTGCATTCCATGAATAAATATCGCATGAACCATCAATACCATATCCTATTCCCTTTGTGCCTCGATACCGAGTTTGTCCGAGATATGATCATCAGTATCTCGATACCTTAGTTCTATCTCGTTACCGACAAACACTTGTTATCTCGTTCACATGATCACACATCCCGTGACCTAGTCACACGTTTGCAAACTTTGATGTGATCTCACCGAGTGGGCCCTAACTAGTATCTCTCTGACCTTCGGATGCACAAATCTCGCTCTTGATCATACGCCTCAACCTATTCTTTCCGATACCCGAGAGGGACACCTTTATTGTCACCCTATATAAGGTGTGACGTTTGATGCAATCAAAGTATCTTCTAGAGATAGCAAATAAATATGATCTCACGGTCTAAGGATTAGGTTACTATGTTTCTAACTATCGTGATGTTGAACATTGATCACGTCATGATACTTAAGTTGGGTACGTCCATCACATCATTCTTCCAATGACATGACTCCATTTTCAACTGACATAAATGTCACATGATCGGAAAATCTTGATCATCAATCGCACAATGGACTAGCTAAATAGAGGCTACTAGGGACCTGGTTGTTTACATACCACACATGCATTAATGTTTCCGCTTAATACAATTATAGCATGGTATAAAACTAATTATGAACATATATGAGATATGATAATTAGACATTTATTATTTGCCTCTAGGGTATATCTCCTTCAGTCTCCCACTTGCACTAGAGCTCAAATAATCTTGCTTGCATTTTTGATCTAACACCACTAGCCTCATGGTGCTTCGACTATGCACTGCTCGTGGAAGAGGAGTTTAGTCAACATATCTACCACATTGAGATCTGTATGTACTTTGCGACACTTCTATGTCACCTAGTTTGGCATCATTCCGTATCTTGTGATAACGGATATATGTTTGGTGATGGAGTGAGACTCGAAACTTCGCGTAGCATGGGCTTCAAAGTCTAAGAGATCTATTAAGGGAAACCACGCATGCTAGGGAAAACCGCTCAGTCCAATCACACTTGCCACATCTGAAGTAGCCATATATTCCTATACCTATGTAGATTATGCGATAGTGCATTCATATGCAACTTCGCAAGCTAACCATGTTTTTCTCCAAAACAAAGGACTTCTCCTGTATGATATTTCTAGTCGTACGGGTCAGTGTCATAACTTGCATCATCGTAACCCTTTTACGGCAAGTTGTCTTTTCACTCTCACCCAATACCAGAAAACATATTCTCGGTTCTCTTTAGACACTGAAGGATATCCTTAACATTTGTTCATTGATCCACCCAGGGATCACTCTAGAACCCGTTCTTCAACCAAGAAATTGAGTCACACCAAGTCGAGCTTTCAGTATGATAGAATCTATGGCTGAGGCATAGAGGATGTCGGACATCATTTTTTTCTTTCAATAGCTATCGCTGAAATGCCAAGATAAACTTAATATTTTAGCTAGTCATACAAGTAAGAACCTTTTCTTTGCTTGTTCTATTCTGAAACTCTTCAGAATCTTAACCTAGGAAAATATTCTGACCTAATGTTATTAAGCCCCTTTTGATCTATACAAATTATAGACCTGATGCCTAATACTCTCAACTTCACTCATAGAAGATTTAATCACTTAAATAATCATTTATACTTTACTAGAGGATCTGTATCATTCTCAATATGTCATTACATATAAAATTTGGAATGACACCTAGCTCCCACTCAAATATGCCTTCCGCATATAAGACCAGGGAATTTCTTTTAGCTCCCACTCAAATATGCCATTCACATATAAGATCAAGAAAAGCTACTTAGCTCCCACTCACTTCTTTGTAAATGCAGGTTTCTTCAACTATTTTGGACGACTCCAAAATCCTTTGATCACATTATCAAATTGAAGATTCCAGCTCCGATATGCTTGCTTCAGCCGATGAATGGACAGCTGAAGTTTGCATACGTGTCTAGCATCCTTTGGATCACCAAACCATCTCATTGTATTAACTACAACTCTTTCTTAATGTTACCAATAAGAAACATGGCTTCTTTATCCATCTACCAATTTCTCAATTAGAAATCGTAGTAATTGTTAAAAAAACCTAACTAGACTTAGGCTTTGCCACGTGAGACAAAATCTCGTTGTGGTCAACTGTTTGAATATGTCGAAACTGTTTTGCGACAAATCGATCCTTATCAGTGTCTATTTTCTCATGAAATTCCATATTCTTTTAACGGCCTAGATGCCATCAAGAAGAACTTCCCAAGTCGTTACTTGGTAATCGTACATGGATTTTATCTCGGATCATATATGGCTCATAGCCATTTTTCGGACTTAGCTCTATCATCGTTTCTTTGTAGTTCGTAGGTTTGTCATGTTCCATTAACATGACCTTAATAACAAGATTGTCGTACCACATAGTGCGGAACACATTCTCATATGCCTACGATCTTTAGTATGATCTTAGAGCATCATGATCTTTATCATTAGCTTCCTTCCAGTTGCGGAGGACGATATCGGAACTGTTTCTGTTGCGCCACTCGATGTCCGGAAAGTGAGTTCATTAACTCCGTCTTGCTCTACTTTCTTTTCCCACTTATACCCTTGACAAGAAACTATTTCTTTGAGCATGGTACGTTCCAGCAACAATTTTGCCTTTGTCGTGGGAAATGTATCCAACTGATTTCTTAGATACACTACAAAGATGAATTTATCCGTTTTTAGGTTTGATCACATCAAAACACTAAAATACTGAAACGAAAATCTAGGCTAAAAGCCATGCCATCACTCATATGGTATTGCCTCCATCGATTTAGATGGTTTCCCTATTATCTAACGTGAATGTTTTGTTTCTACCATATGACTCCAATGATCACAATAATTTGATAAGAGATTTTATTGACCACACACAATCTGATAGAGTGTGATTACGACGTCCTAACACACCATAACATTATGGTGTTCCATGCGACGTAATTTGTGGAACTCTTCTCACAAGTCTTCTAATGATATGCCAAACTTATAACTCAAAACTTTGTTTCCTTGATCAGTTATCGTAGGAAATTGTTTTTCTTGTTAAGTTTATTTTCCTACTTCACTCCGAACTTGTTTGAACTTGATCAAACTTTTCGGACCAGCGTTTCCTAAGTGGATATCGATATATCTACTAAGAACATTTGCGAAGTTTACGAAATAAAGATTTCCACTATACGTTAAAGTACTTCATTGATCCACACACATCCATATGCATGATTCTCAACAAGTTATATGCCCGCTTTCCCAAAACGGTGTCTTAGTTATCTTCCAAGTGTCAAAAGATCAAATCTAAGAACTTGTAGATCCATCTGAATGGAGTTTCTTAATGCTTATAACATTGACATGACTTAAAACGTTAGTGCCACAAGAATGTGGTGTCATTATTAAGTTTGTATCCTTTGGCATTAATGTTATAAATGTGGGAGCTACTACCATCTAGATTCATATAAGAACATTCCATTCATAATCGGTGTATGACCATCAAAGATATCACTCATAAATGTAGGACAACGATTTGTCACTAACAAATATGAATAATTATCTCGCTAGAGGCAAGACACACTTATAATGATCATGCTAACAAGCGACCAAAAGGAATTTGTTCAAATCCAAATTAATCCAAATGGTAGATGTCGAGAGAGAGTGTCTATGACCATCACAACACACATTGTCTCCTCATCCTTCCAAGCTACTCAAGCTAAAAATCTTGTTTCATAAAACATGACCAGTATCAAAAACTCAGTCACTGCAGCAAGTACTTGTTTAGGTAAAACATTCATAACGCGCATATCATATATAAACCATCATCATTGATGACTTCCCGGCGATCTATTTCATATTCTTGATTCTTCAACGCAATCAAGAACTCATGAAGGTGAACGATTCCCCTTGCATGACATAGTCTATGACAAATCATTTGCATCTGGCAACATTGTCTGTCATCCAGTGATCGAGCTGAGCGAGGCGTCTCAATGTCATCAGTATGACCAATGTCATCAAGTATGACTGCCATGTGCTCTTTTAATGCGAGTGTTCTCTTCCATCTCGGTTGAGAAGAAAATCTGATTTACGGTGCATACAGATCATCAATCTCAGCGACCATTCCAAATGTTCACGATCTGTCAACACGCACCCACAGTTCATTCTCTATGGCAGAGATCATAGCATATACTGGACCATGATGGAATTATCCACACAAAACTTGATAATCCAAATTATCCTTTTGTTTAGCGGAATCTCCGGGTCTATCTCCTATCGGGTTTTGTATCAAATAGAGCTATAAGCTAGGTTTGAAACAAGGAGTATCCTCAAGCTACGGTATAAAACTATGAAGTTTGGACCCAACCTTTTAAGTTTCTCAATCGCAGGAATGCGCCTAAGTTTAAAGAGGGCTATTACATTGGCTAATATAAACAAAGGTTTTGCAAAACATAAAGACTATGTTCATAATATGAGTTCATTTTTATCTATATAAAAACTATAAGAATCCCACTCAAAACGAATATCCCTCTGATCGTTTTAGTGATTACACGATCCTAATTCACTATGCTACCCCCCACCGTCAAGGCCGATAGCATAATTTCAAAGGTAGATATCGACATGTCAATCACATCATATTATGCGACTCATGCTTAACCTTCCGGTCACTGTGTTCCGAGGCCATGTCTGTACATGCTAGGCTCACCATAATAACCTCCAGCGTATTCGTGTGTGCAAACATGTCTTACACCCACTGTATGCGAACGACGATATGTCTGACACGCGATCGTCACGGCCTGCCTCATAACGTAGAACTTTCTTGGTGGTGCATGCTAAAGGGAGAACACTGATATTGGAATTTTGGAGGGATCATCTTATATTACTACCGCCGTGTAACTAATATATAAACATATATATATATACACAATATAAGATGCAAACAATAACATAACATCAAAAATGCAATGCTACATGATATGGTCCTTGCGCCGATGGTCTCCTTTGCGCCCACAGTTTATAAACAATTTACTAAACTTACCTCGACCATATCACATACCCCTGCAAAATAAAGTTAGACGCTTTCTACTTTATCTTTTGCATATTCTACGTGGCTTAGGGGCATTCGTAAATAGAACCGCTTCTTACCTACGAACCTAGAACCACAACAACGATCAAATAATTGACTATTTTATATCCATTGTGGGTCCTCCATTGAAAATGCAATGCCAACTATTGCGAGAGAGACAGACACCCGCCAACCACATATATGGAACAAGCCATATGTCAGTTGTGGAACCAGTCTGTCGTAAGCGTACGCGTAAAGTCGGTCCGGGCCGCTTCATCAACACAATGCCGCAGGCAAATAAAAGTGCACGCTAGAGGATAACAACTATAAGAACGATGTCCTCATATTCAACATGAGTTCTAAAACCGTACAACTATATCTACGCATAGATCGGCTCTGATACCACTGAAGGGGTTACGGTGCAGAAAACAAAACAAAAAATCCTAACAACGATAACCGAAATAGCCAAGATCTATTACTATGCAGATATAAAGTAACGGAGGGAATCTGAAAGTGCATGTGTTGCCCCATGCGTGGTTTTGGTAATTAATGACAATCCTTATGGACTAATGTTTGCATTGAGATATTCTTGTAGATCTTGTCCATAGAAAAGATTGGAGTTCATGTGTTGGACTCTAGAAGATTACATGATGACCAAGGTTCCATCCAAGGGTTTATATGAAGAATGGTCATGTGAAGAGTTGAGCTTATTGCAAGCATGGCTTGGAAAAGAAGATTGAGTGAACTTCATGTTTATCTCCAAGCCATCATCTATATCAAGAGAAGAATATGAAGCGCAAGTGGATACATGAAGACGGAGCTTAGCGAGGCTCTCCCATAATGGAGTATGGGGGAGCATTTGGAGAAGTCTTCATCAAGCATGTGCTAGCAAGCACAATCAAGAAAGGTGTCCCAACTTGAGAGAGTCAAGATCGTCATCATCTAGCTCAAATGGAATGCTCAAGGCAAAGGTATGATCTTGATAGGGTTTCTATTTTACCGGTCTCGTGGTGTTAGTGGGAGACCGGGTTATAGGATAGACGGCGTACTATCAAGAGGGGCTCTCAAGTGAGTAACTTGATCGCATCTTTGTGGAGAGCTCAAACCTTTGCATACTTGGCATATCATCTTTCTTGGTTCTTATTTGGCTTTTATCCTTGTGAGAATTTAGAGCTTGTGTTCATCTCCATACCAAGCTCTAGTTCATCAAAAACGGATTTCATTTGAATATCTTGTGGTGTTTTTGTTGCTGGAAGTTTTACCGGTTCGTCTCTTGTAGAGAGGTCAAACTCTCCTCTTGTGTTATCCTCCTCACATGATGGACTATGATGTGTATATGCATGATCTTGTTGTGCTTGTGATTATCTTCGGAGCAAGCCCAAGATCATAGATAATGGAGTCCGGATGGAAAACTTGTTGCCTTCTCGGTGTTGGAAATATTACCGGTCCTCCTCGAGATAAGGTCCACACCTCCCATGTGTGATATCTCCTCTATTTTTGTAGGAAAGCTCTTGTCGTTACCTTTCTAACCTCGTTGGTTTCATCTCGTTTGGAGCTTCCTTGCAAAAGTTATCGCAGTTCAGGTTTCAGGCTGAAATCCTGCCAGCGGTAGTACCGCTGGCCCTGGACTGGGAAGCCTCAGCGGCAGTACCGCTCCCAGTACCGCCGAAATATGTCTTCGGATGCAATGTGCGGTACTGGCAGCGGCACTGCCAGCGGTAGTACCGCCCTGGGATTCCTGCGCAGCCCGAAGCAGCGGTAGTGCCGCCTGCACTACCGCTCCACACACGCCTCGGAGGCTTTGTGCGGTACCGACCGCGGTACTACGGGCGGTAGTACCGCTGGCGCGAGATGAGCTGCGGCTGACCGTTGACCCTGCGGCTGCGCGGAGCGCGCTGGCGGTAGTACCGCTCCTTTCAGCGGTAGTACCTCTCTGGCGGTAGTACCGCCCCTTCCAGCGGTTGTACCGCTCGTCGCGAATTTGCAGCCAACGGCTCTTTTTT
This sequence comes from Poa pratensis, assembly GCA_947311845.1. Taxonomy (NCBI): domain Eukaryota; kingdom Viridiplantae; phylum Streptophyta; class Magnoliopsida; order Poales; family Poaceae; genus Poa; species Poa pratensis. The sequence goes on from CAMZMU010000111.1 coordinate 16,255,063, forward strand.
CTGGGGGGGGACTTTTTAAGGCCCCCTTCTTCCCCAAAGGGGTAACTTTTCCAAGCACGTTTTTCCCTCTTCTCTCACCTCCATTGTTGACCTTGGAAAGCTTGCCCCTCTTCCAATTCCTCCCATGATTTTTGCATATCTTTGAGGGATTTGAGAGGGGAGATTTAGATCTATATTTCCACCAATCCATCTCTCCTCTAAGTGAGGGGAAGTCTCTTGATCTAGATCTTGGAGTTCCATTTGTTGTGTTCTTCGTTGTTCTTCCTCTCTTCTCCCCCCATAAGCATTAGTTGCTTGTGGTGGGATTCGAGAGTGAAGGATTCAAGCCTTGTGCTCTTGCCATTGCTTCGTTGCATCGGTTTGTGCTTTCCACGAGGATTCGTGGAAGTTGAAAGGTTGTGAACTTGTTACTCTTGGGTCTTTGGACCCTAGACACCCGTGTGGTGGTTGAGACCCTTGTGTGGTCTCTTGTAGCTGTTCGGGAGCCCCCAATCCCGTTGTGGTTTGTGCCCCGGATCGTTGTTGAAAGGCTCCGGATTTTCGCCTCGAAGGATTCCGATAGTGGAAGGTGAACCAAACATTTTTGGTGCGGTTCATCGGAGAAGAAGGTGAAACCTTTGTGGTTGTTGAACCATTGTGTTGGTTCACACCTCTCCAACGAGACGTACTCCCCTAAAAAGGAGGAACTCGGGAATACATCCTCGTCTCCGCGTGCCTCGTTATTTCTATACCCGAGCTCTTTACTTATGCACTTTACATTGTGATAGCCTTCGTGCTAGAAGTATTCTATATTGCTATCACCTTGTTGCTTGTCTTGCTTAGCATAAGTTGTTGGTGCACATAGGTGAGCCTAGTTTATTTAGGTTGTTAGCTTGTTAATTTAAACACATAGTTTTATTCCGCAATTATCAAGCCTAAACCGGAAAAGTTTTAATTCGCCTATTCACCCCCCCCCCTCTAGGCGACATCCTTGTCCTTTCAGAATCGATATACATACCCTCGTAAATCGAAAGCGTCGACGATTAAAAGATCTGTTTCGATGACGACGCGTGATGAAGATGAAGCTGACGACGATCCTCGCGACAAGTGCCCCAAGTGTGGCACCTCGTAGTGCTCGCACACATACAGAGCTTGACAACAACTCCCGGATCTCCGATCCAGCCGAGATTGCGGAAGTAGATCTTCTGGACCGGAATTCCCGCAGCACGACGGCGTGCTGTGGCGAAGATACCTCTCACGAGCACAACCCATACATGGGGCCGCGCAAGAGAGAGAGAGAGGGGTGGCACAGGAGGTGGGAGTCACTTCCCAATTATCTAGAATATATCTGATGATTAAATCCCTCCTATGCCTCTCTTTATATAGGGGAAACAGGTGTACCATGACAATTAGCTAGGCAATGTGGGACTAAAGGAGGGGTGCCGCATGGGCCCCACATGGTGCGGCCAGGGCAGCCCATGTGCCCCCTTTGACTCTCCTTGGTGCGGCTAGCCCATATGGGCCCATTAGGTGGGCTGCCCAATTAAATCTGAATTTAATCATTAATTAATTAATTAATAAATATATTAATTCATATAATTAACATATTAACATATTATTTAATTCCCCGGTACTCCGGAACCTTCTCCGGATCATTCCCGTGCCTCCGGAACTTTTCTGGATCACTCCGAACACCTTCGGACATTCCCGGAAACCTTCTGGTTTTCTCTTCTCTATTCTTCGGTGATTCCGATAAATCCAAAACGATCTCCTAGCGTCGTCAAGACCTTAAGTGTGTTACCCTACGGTTCGGGAATACTCCAGACATGGTCGAGACCCCCTCGCTCGCCAATGACCTGGATGTAACATCCCAAATTTATAACAAGGGTAAACAAGACCCAAATTTCAGAACCAACAAAAACTTTTTGAATTATTTCACAAGTGATTGTGTTTTCCTTTAATTTGTTCTGTTGATCTTGTGTAACTTGTTGTTGTGATTGTTTGATTAGTAGATGTCAACTCAAGACATCCACCTAGGTAAAAATATATTTACAACACTGGTGACCATGTTATGACAAGAATATTCCATATGTCTTCCCATTCTTATGTTGGCCAAAAGTTTATTTCAACAAATGATTTGGTTTTAGCAACAAACAAAATACTCTTTAATTTGAGACAGTGAAAGTATTTTCAAAAGTTTCATGTTTATAAAATATGGGGAACCATCTGTGATCTCCTGTCCTCTCTTCCACTTTGGCATTTATAAAATTCTTATTTTTAAAACTCCTAAGTTTCAACTCCTTTTAAAAGAAATACTAGTGGGGAATATATTACCTCACATAATTCCCCTTTCAAACCATTTTGAAAACTATTAAGTTATGGGTTGATAAATCCCTTAAACAACATCTTGTCATAATTGGGTGTGACCACTTTTATAAAATAGCATTGTTAGTTATGGAAAAAGGTGTGTGACTTATTCTTGTAGTTTGAAGTGTGAGGCTTGTTTGAATTGTGAATATTGTTGTGTTGTGGATAGTGTTGTGTTGTTGGTATTTTGGTGCTGTTGCCATTGGGTGATTTTGCTGTTGTGTGTGATGTTCTTGTGAGGATAATTCCTCAGTGGAGTTGTTACTACTTTAGGACACCCTTGGCACCAAACTTGGAGTGTGACTTGAAGAGGAGAAACCCTCTAAAGTTATGCCCCCAAGTTAATTTCAAAAATTTAGAGAGAGGATCTCAATAAAACTCCCTCTTTATCTATTCCTCTATTTTATTAAAACAACTATACTTTCTTTATCAAAATTCTAGAGAAGGGGATGAAATGATAACTCCATTTCACATCACTCCCTCCTCTAGTAACCCTACTTGTTGATTTTAAAACAAATCCCTCCTTTCTTTTATTAAAAAGAAATGAAGGTCATAAGTTAAAATGATCTTCATAAATAATTTCCCTCCCAATTTCTTTGTTTCTTCAAAACAAATGTTCTTTATGAAAATAAAACTTATTTGAAGTACATATTTGTCAAGAAGGCTCCAAAGGTTCTACAAACTTTTACCACTGGTTTTGAATTATTAAAGGAGTTACCAAATTTTCATTTCCAAAAATAGTTTATTTAAATCCTATGAACAAAAATGGAGCAAAACATTTTATTTTGTAAAACCAATTTTTGTGGAGCTTCCTCATATATAGGGGAGGCTACATGAATTTTCTCTGATTTTTGTAAAATGTTTAAACCCCTCAAATAAATCCGGGAAACCCTACTGTTTTTAAAAAGAAAAAAGGTTCTTTTAGTCGAGGACCTATCCGTGAGAGGAGAGAAAGGTTCAGGGGGCGTTCTGTAAAATCTCCTTTGACCTCTGTAGCAGCACGCTGCCGGCACGGCGCCGTGCTCCCACGCCGGCGATGCCGTGGTCGCCGCTCGCCGTGCACCTGCTCCCTTGCCCAGCTGCCCTCTGGCTCCTCTGCCCTCTCCCCTCACATCAGCTCCGCACCGGGGACAGCAGTGGCACTTTCCGCACGTTGCCGTGCCCGCGTCGCCGTGCTCCCGACCACGCCGTGTTCCCCCTGCCTCCCCCTGACGCGGACCACGCCCTGGAGGAAGAGCACCGCACGCCGTCTCCTCTGCTCTCCCTTGTCTCCCATCACCCTGTTGCAGCGACGCGGCAGTGCATCGACGCCGTGTTCTTCACACCATCGCCGCCGTGTCCTCCTCGTGAAATGTCGACACCGCCTGGACCCCGCTCCTCTCTGCTGCTCCGCGAGGCGATAAGAAGCAGCGCACCCCTCTCAGCTCCCTCACTCCCTCACTCCCTCATCATTCCCCCACTCCCTCCCTCTGATCTTTCTTCCGCCCACGGACACAAACCACGGCCGCCGCCACCGACGCGCCTCGCCGGCGACAGAGACCTCCCCATCCAAATCCCTGGCTACCAGAAGCTTCGCCGTGCCCTACTCCCCCTCTCTGCGCGAGGAATCAAAGAAGGAATCCCGGGATCGCCGTCGCCGTCCCAAACCTCTTCTTTTCCGGCCGCGGCATGTCGAGCAAGCTCGCGAGCCGCTCAGTCCACTATTCCTCGCCATTCTTGCATCAACGCATTCCCCTTGTCGCGGTTTCTCTCCCAGACATCCTCATCCCTTCTCAGGTCGTCGGAGCCGCCGTAGCCGCCGTCGCCACGCTCCGGCAGTGCCGCGCCCGTGCTCTGTGCTTGACGAGGAAGGAGAAGCGGCCCGTACCGCTTCGTTCAAGTTCGTGGGCCGCGAGCTGGACTTCCTCCCCGCACGGCACAGCCCAACTTCGACAGATCCAGCCCGTTTTCCTTTTTTTTCAGGTGGTTTATTCTTTTACTTCTAGATTTGTTTCTGGACTCCTAGTTTAAATCGTTCTAAAATAGTTTGAGTGTTTAGTTGACCAAACCAAAATTCAGGGAAGTACCCTAGCCTTTTCCTAGCCAGATCCAAGTGGTAGAAACACTTTTGGATAAATAGTTTTTGAGAAATTAAATGTGGGCCAGAACTACTGCTTTTTACCAAAAGCTCAATAGCTATTTTTCTATAACAGCTATTGATGCAAACTCAACTGTTTTGGAAAGATCTGAGTGATACCTAGCAGTAGAAATTTGTCTCTCATGAAAATGATCTTCCAAAATAAAATGGCATCCACTTTGGTATTTGACCAGAGAGCCATTTAGGGTTTTTTGTAAATTATTTGGTGTTGATTTTGGAGTGAATCCACTTGTGTGAGCTTCTGTATGATTAGGAGTACCTAATCCTAGCTTGGTGTGATTTTTAGAGCTATGGATTATTTTAGGTGTATTAACTAGGTGGCATGCTTTTCTGCCATTTATGGTTTATAGATTTATTTAGTTATAGGGTGTGCTAGTATCTCTTTTGTGTTTCTAGCATGTTTAAGTGTGATACTAGTTACTAGGAGTGTGTTAGCTCTGTGCTTAGCACTTTGGAAAAAGTTTAGTATTGCACTTAGTCACCTAGTGTTAATGGTACTAGAGTGGTATTCTAGATCTCCTAGTTAATAGAATTTGTTTTAGTAGAATTCCTTAGTGGGTGTTTATTTTAGTTAGCATTGCTAGATCATCAGTAGCATGCCATCTTGCTACTGGTTTGGATCATGCTAGGAAGAAATTAGTGTTGCTAGTTTTTATTGGGGAACAATATCCCTAGTATGGGTATTTCCTAGGAATTTCCTAACTCTCAGGAGTTGTGCTAATAGAATCATTGTGTGCATGAATTTCAAAATTGATGTTGAATATCAGTAGCATTTCCTAGCTGATGTTGTAGCATGTCATCCCTTGCTACCTATTGCTTGGCCTCACTTGTGTCGAAGTGTTAGACCCCTGAGTTGTAAAAGACCCTTATGAGTGTAGACCCTAGTTGGTTGCTTGAATAATTAGTTGATGCTTGTGGTTGTTATCTGTTTGTGCACCACTTGTGGTTTTGTTTGGTTTATTGAATGTTGTTATTCCCTGTTTGCGACGCTAGATAATACCGTTACCGGAGTGGTCTTTGGAGAGGATTTATTGGAGAAGAATCGGAGTTTATTTCTTTAATCAGTAGAGAAGTCCAGGGATTCTGCTGAAACCAGGCAAGCTACTTCACTGAGCTTGCATCTATATACATCTATTTTGATTTACCTGTTTTACTTATAAAGAGCATAAATGATTTCTGTGGTGTCTGCCACGAAAGCGATGATTTTGAAAACCCTTTTTCCAAAATTACAAGTATATTGTTGAGGCACCCGATATAGAGGTGTTAGCGGTATACATGATTTCTAAATGAACTTGTTTTACTCCAAAGCCTTCTATGAAAATCTTTTGGTGGGATTACAAACCACCCAAGTTTTGATTAAAAGTATTTTTGCTCTGAAAAATTAGAAATGATTGTGAAAACCTTTTTAAAAGGGTTTATGAAAAACTATTTTGCCACCTTATATAGAAGTATAAGGTAGTTATTTAAAACTATAGGATGGGAAAAACAATGTTTTCTCGAAACTCTCTTTTAAAAATACTTGGATAGACCTGCCGGAAGGTCGGTGCTCAGTTGAAGAAGGTTGGTGTTGTTTTTGAGAAAAATGCACATTGTGTCCTAGTACTATGACGACCAACCATTATCCTGTGCGACCACACTTACCCACATATGGGCAAGGGCGTAGTCATATAATTTGCTCGTGTTAGTACTGGATGCCTCAACAACGAGGATAACCTCGTTCCATGAGGGGATGGTCTGAGGACCTACCCCCTGACCTGGGTCCTCTTCAGTGTTGGTCTACCGGAAGCCGGTATGGACGTGTTTGGAGGAAGAGGATTGAAGGGCTCCCTTGGGTCCGCCGGGCAGAACTACGAGTCCTCACACTTAGTTCCTGAGGGTTTGAGTGTCGATGGAATGTGTCGTAGCGGCAGGGTCCTATACTAGCATGAGCAAAGGACAGGCTATGGCCGGGAACTCAACTTCGCATACCTCTGGTATGGCGGGACGTGGCTGACACGATGAGTGACCGGATGGGTGTGGGAAAAGCGTACTACCTCTGCAGAGTGTAAAACTATTCGAATAGCCGAGTCCACGGATGTGGACAGTTGGAAGGCTGTCCTAAGACCATGTGCAAGTTTTGAGAAAGGTGTTGAGTTTTGGAAGGAAGTTGGCTGGAAAGGTATTTCGTACCTGTACCAATGAGTTGGTTCGAGGTAGCGACGGGCTTGGAATCAGGGCAAGAAGTTGTTTTTCGAGGAAAAAGTTTTAAAAGAGATTTCTTACCCTTTAAAAGAAGGTGTATTTTCGGGAAAAGATTTAAAAAGACTTCTTACCTTTTTAACAAAGATAGTGAGAAAACTACTTTCCAAAATGTTTGTCTTCAACAGGATTAAAAATCTACTCTTCTCCTTTTAAAGATTTGAGGTTTTTCCTAAAAATAAAAGTCTTTGAAAATTAAAAACTAGTGCATGTTCCTGTTGGGGTAGTTTGCGAGTACAATCAAATGTACTCATATTGGTTTCGTCCCTGGCTATTGTCTTAGCCAGATTCCAGAGAAGAGCAGTTCGACGAGAGGAGTTCACTGACGTCTTTGCGAACTAGGGCGCTTCCCAGTCAGCTGCCTGTAGGGTAAAGGCGAATGACTTGGGCTCCACGTTGATTTGGTGATTCCGCTGCAAGTACCTTATTGAAGCTGATCACTTCAAGCACGTAAGTATAATTATTCGGTATTTGTGGGTGTTCTGTGATACCAACTCAAGTTATGTGCAACAGCACACTGATCATGGGACTGTTGCAGGAAACATAACGAGTATCTCGGATAATTAATCCGGGGTCCTCACAGACTTGGTATCAGAGCCATCCTGACTGTAACAGACCTTAGTTAGCATGGACGTTAGTTAGGAAGAGAATATTTTGTTAAAATATATTAACACCAAAAATATATCCTTATCTAGGGAAGTCCAAAAATGACTCCCGCTCTTTCGTCTTCTCAAATTATTTCTGAGTCTTACCTTTCTATTTTAAATTTTACAAGGTTTTCTCTACTCTTCTTACCTGTTCAAAATACTTGACGATGAACCCAAAAGAGACCTAATTAGCTAGCACCTACAAAGAAGAAGCAACCATCTCAACATTCAACATCAAGTTCATTGGTCTACAAATGTCAAGATCATCGACATCAACCAAATCAAGAGATCTCTGAAGACCTCAGCTCAACCTCAGCAATTCTACTCAAGTGGCTACTTCGACAATCTCAGTGTCTCCAGTTGAAGACTAAGGCGACGAAATGAAGATTTCAGCACCCCTGTCTAACCAAGACCCATAGGAACAGCTTATGATAGGAACTTTAGTCATACTACCCGACTACGAGTATTAGGCGTCCATTGGTACTAAACGTACCTTGTGTGTTTATTGCTTGTTTGAGGTGTTCCCTTACAGTGAGTCCGACGGATCTGACCTCCCTGCCTAACCGGCATGGCCAGGCGTCGGTTCACAGTAGAGTACAGTAGGGCTTGTCCCCACACGAGTGACGCTCCCCGGGTTCTTCCCCAGAAAGGAGCCGACACACCTAGCTTATAAAACCCCGTTCCATCTGCCATCTATCCCCACTCACCACCCTTAGCGACCCAAATCTCCTGAGGCAAGAATCCCGTGTTCTTATCCTTCATCCAGATCCAAAAGAACCCAATGGCAAACCTCAGAGTTATCATGGAAACCACTGCCGAGGAGCATAGTGGGTTTCCGCTGATGCTTTGGAAGGCCGTCTGCCACATTCTTGGTCGGCCTGCCCGTCCTCGATATGTGGTGTTCGAGAACTCTCTCCGCTCGCCGGGAGTGAATTCCAAGTCGAGGTGCATATCGGCTCGTGCCATTGGGCATCAGTCCGACTTACTTGATCCAGGGTAAGAGCATGCCTACCCTAGATCTAGCCCTCCAGGTAGCAGCCTGGGAAGGACTCGTCCGTCTCCGGTACTCAGAACCGGCAATGGCGGTAAGCCGAGCTTTCCACTTCCTCCCAGCCATACCTGAGCATGTTGCGGAGGCTTTCCAAGCTTCCATGGGACAGGAAGCTGACCCTGCCGTAATCACCCTGGTCACCTATGGAGCTGCAATGACAAGATTCAGTCACACCCTGATGGAGGAACTCATGACCACAAGGCGCCACCTTGCTCGTGCCCGCCGGGAACTGGGTCGAGCAAGGAACCTACCCACTTCCACCGTGGGCAAGCTCAGGATGCAAGACAGTCGGTCCTAGATGAATTGCTGGACCACAGCATTGACGCATCGGTGACACAAGCTCTCGCCCGAGTTCAGCAGCCACCCCAAGAACCAGGCGTAGTCCTCGAAGGCGTGCCTGTAGATCCCCACCCCGTGGAGACAGAGATGTGGACACCACTCTTTGTCTCGGCCACGTTTCACCGACTCCTAGAACCTCTCAGGCAGAGTAGAACCCAGGTTTAGTTAGCCTGACCAGCGCTTGTGTGTTTGTGCGTGTGGATCAACAAAGTTGTTAGTCTGTTGTTGGTTTGTTGCTGTTTTTCTCGTGTGTCTTGTAATGCAAGGTTGTTGTCTGTTCCCGGCTGATGTTAGATCAGCCCCAAAATAAAAACTTGGTGTTCTTATCATCTTGTTAACCACTTGGTTGACATCTGATGGAATGTCATGCTGTTTTTTTTCAGTTAAAAGTTTTAAAAAGAAACCACAGATCACTTAAACCAGGAACCGTATGTGACCCCAGACGCATACCCCTGTGAATTAATGCAAACTTTGAATGGGACTATTTTGTAGTATGCAAATTATTTTTGTGTGTGTTCTCCTACATGCAATCCCCCAAGGTTCCTCACCCAATATGAACCTTGTGCCTGCATGTTAAAGAAAGGGGCCCGAGCCCTCCACGAGATGTGAGCCTCGCAAGCCTTAAAATGCTTGCGAAGCGTAAATGCTCGCTGGAACACAGAAGGACATCTTGTAGGGTGTTCTTAGTTGTGTTCAACCTATATGGTTGAAATGTGTGCTACCACTGCAAATGGTTGAGACCATATATGCAGTGATATTTCTCTAAAAATATATTTTCTCGCCAAAACAAGTTTATTCTAGTACTTCTGCATCCTATCTGTGCTGCAAGACCAGAGTTGTGTCAACCAAGAAGATTTCGACAAGGCACACCTTGTCCCGGGTTATCAGCAAAGGCAAGATCAATACAATCACGGATTGCAGTACAGAAGCGAGAAATTCAGAAAGGAACAGAGGATACAAGTTCTACTCCTACAAACAACACTGCCAGCACGGATGCAACGGCACCTAGAGATTCCTAATCTCTCTCGAACTCCCCGATGCCACCAGAGGATGAGCCTGGCTCACTCAGAGCCGAGTCACGCGCCGCCCGACGGCGGCAGACAGCTCGAGCAGCCTGCTCACCTCCAGCCGGAAGGTCTACCACCTCCTCCACCGCCGCAAGCTCCTCCACCGTGCGCTCCTCCGCCGCATCTGGCTCCTCTAGCAGCAGGCGCCACTGTCGCAGCACCAGCCCCCGCGCTAGACCACCAATGGCACAAGGCCACGGCTAGGAGCACCACTGCCGCGAACAGCAGGCTGAACACCGTCAAAATCGAGAACACGAAGAGCACGAAGACGAAGCAGCCCTCGAGGAAGCCCGCATCCTCCATCGCATCAACATAGGCTCTGAAGAAATCGGTAATGAAGCCCATGGTGACGACGCGATGGAAGAAATGTTTTTCTGAGGTCGCTAGTTTATAAGCCGAGCTCGGACGCCGCTCCTCGACACCGCACTGCGCGGGAAAGGAGGAATCGCGAGCTGTACTCGCCTTAATGGCGCGAAACCACCTAGGCATCGTGTCCCCAAAGCCGTGTCTGCCGCTGCATCGACGGACAGCACGCGCAGCAGTACCGCGGGTGAGTGCCCTGCGCACTGAAAATGGAGCAAGTACAGAGCAAGGGCGAGCAAGGATGAAGAAGAGGAGGAGAAAAGGAGGAGAGACCGCCAAGTGGGCCCCGGGCCCACATGTCAGTGAGTCAGCAGTTAACCCCCCCGTGTCCCTCTATCCTTTATCCCTCGCTTTTTCTGTGAAAAACCCCGTGCAAAAATAATTCCTCGTATAAATCAGACCCACTGTGTCCATGAGCCAATTATTGGTGGCACAGCTAGGGGTATTTTGAAGAAAAACCCTGTTGTTTTTCAAAACCCGTGTATACACGAAAGTGAATATACGACCTTTCTAAAATAAATTATTTTGCTCTCGTATCTCTCCTGTACCCCCGGGCAAATCTCGAGGACGAGATTTATTTTAAGGGGGGAAGGATCTGTAACATCCCAAATTTATAACAAGGGTAAACAGACCCAAATTTCAGAACCAACAAAAACTTTTTGAATTATTTCACAAGTGATTGTGTTTTCCTTTAATTTGTTCTGTTGTCTTGTGTAACTTGTTGTTGTGATTGTTTGACTAGTAGATGTCAACTCAAGACATCCACCTAGGTAAAAATATATTTACAACACTGGTGACCATGTTATGACAAGAATTTATTCCATATGTCTTTCCCATTCTTATGTTGGCCAAAAGTTTATTTCAACAAATGATTTGGTTTTAGCAACAAACAAAATACTCTTTAATTTGAGACAGTGAAAGTATTTTCAAAAGTTTCATGTTTATAAAATATGGGGAACCATCTGTGATCTCCTGTCCTCTCTTCCACTTTGGCATTTATAAAATTCTTATTTTTAAAACTCCTAAGTTTCAACTCCTTTTTAAAAGAAATACTAGTGGGGAATATATTACCTCACATAATTCCCTTTCAAACCATTTTGAAAACTATTAAGTTATGGGTTGATAAATCCCTTAAACAACATCTTGTCATAATTGGGTGTGACCACTTTTATAAAATAGCATTGTTAGTTATGGAAAAAGGTGTGTGATTTATTCTTGTAGTTTGAAGTGTGAGGCTTGTTTGAATTGTGAATATTGTTGTGTTGTGGATAGTGTTGTGTTGTTGGTATTTTGGTGCTGTTGCCATTGTGATTTTGCTGTTGTGTGTGATGTTCTTGTGAGGATAATTCCTCAGTGGAGTTGTTACCACTTTAGGACACCCTTGGCACCAAACTTGGAGTGTGACTTGAAGAGGAAAACCCTCTAAATTAGGCCCCCAAGTTAATCAAAAATTTAGAGAGAGGATTCAATAAAACTCCCTCTTTATCTATTCCTCTATTTTATTAAAACAACTATACTTTCTTTATCAAAATTCTAGAGAAGGGGATGAAATGATAACTCCATTTCACATCACTCCCTCCTCTAGTAACCCTACTTGTTGATTTTAAAACAAACCCTCCTTTCTTTTATTAAAAAGAAATGAAGGTCATAAGTTAAAATGATCTTCATAAATAATTTCCCTCCCAATTTCTTGTTTCTTCAAAACAAATGTTTTCTTTATGAAAATAAAACTTATTTGAAGTATCATATTTGTCAAGAAGGCTCCAAAGGTTCTACAAACTTTTTACCACTGGTTTTGAATTATTAAAGGAGTTACCAAATTTTCATTTCCAAAAATAGTTTATTTAAATCCTATGAACAAAAATGGAGCAAAACATTTTATTTTGTAAAACCAATTTTTGTGGAGCTTCCTCATATATAGGGGAGGCTACATGAATTTTCTCTGATTTTTGTAAAATGTTTAAACCCCTCAAATAAATCCGGGAAACCCTACTGTTTTTAAAAGAAAAAAGGTTCTTTTTGTCGAGGACCTATCCGTGAGAGGAGAGAAAGGTTCAGGGGGCGTTCTGTAAAATCTCCTTTGACCTCTGTGCAGCACGCTGCCGGCACGGCGCCGTGCTCTCCACGCCGGCGATGCCGTGGTCGCCGCTCGCCGTGCACCTGCTCCCTTGCCCAGCTGCCCTCTGGCTCCTCTGCCCTCTCCCCTCACATCAGCTCCGCACCGGGGACAGCAGTGGCACTTTCCGCACGTTGCCGTGCCCGCGTCGCCGTGCTCCCGACCACGCCGTGTTCCCCCTGCCTCCCCCTGACGCGGACCACGCCCTGGAGGAAGAGCACCGCACGCCGTCTCCTCTGCTCTCCCTTGTCTCCCATCACCCTGTTGCAGCGACGCGGCAGTGCATCGACGCCGTGTTCTTCACACCATCGCCGCCGTGTCCTCCTCGTGAAATGTCGACACCGCCTGGACCCCGCCCTCTCTGCTGCTCCGCGAGGCGATAAGAAGCAGCGCACCCCTCTCAGCTCCCTCACTCCCTCACTCCCTCACTCATTCCCCCACTCCCTCCCTCTGATCTTTCTTCCGCCCACGGACACAAACCACGGCCGCCGCCACCGACGCGCCTCGCCGGCGACAGAGACCTCCCCATCCAAATCCCTGGCTACCAGAAGCTTCGCCGTGCCCTACTCCCCCTCTCTGCGCGAGGAATCAAAGAAGGAATCCCGGGATCGCCGTCGCCGTCCCAAACCTCTTCTTTTCCGGCCGCGGCATGTCGAGCAAGCTCGCGAGCCGCTCAGTCCACTATTCCTCGCCATTCTTGCATCAACGCATTCCCCTTGTCGCGGTTTCTCTCCCAGACATCCTCATCCCTTCTCAGGTCGTCGGAGCCGCCGTAGCCGCCGTCGCCACGCTCCGGCAGTGCCGCGCCCGTGCTCTGTGCTTGACGAGGAAGGAGAAGCGGCCCGTACCGCTTCGTTCAAGTTCGTGGGCCGCGAGCTGGACTTCCTCCCCGCACGGCACAGCCCAACTTCGACAGATCCAGCCCGTTTTCCTTTTTTTTCAGGTGGTTTATTCTTTTACTTCTAGATTTGTTTCTGGACTCCTAGTTTAAATCGTTCTAAAATAGTTTGAGTGTTTAGTTGACCAAACCAAAATTCAGGGAAGTACCCTAGCCTTTTCCTAGCCAGATCCAAGTGGTAGAAACACTTTTGGATAAATAGTTTTTGAGAAATTAAATGTGGGCCAGAACTACTGCTTTTTACCAAAAGCTCAATAGCTATTTTTCTATAACAGCTATTGATGCAAACTCAACTGTTTTGGAAAGATCTGAGTGATACCTAGCAGTAGAAATTTGTCTCCCATGAAAATGATCTTCCAAAATAAAATGGCATCCACTTTGGTATTTGACCAGAGAGCCATTTAGGGTTTTTTGTAAATTATTTGGTGTTGATTCTTGGAGTGAATCCACTTGTGTGAGCTTCTGTATGATTAGGAGTACCTAATCCTAGCTTGGTGTGATTTTTAGAGCTATGGATTATTTTAGGTGTATTTAACTAGGTGGCATGCTTTTCTGCCATTTATGGTTTATAGATTTATTTAGTTAATAGGGTGTGCTAGTATCTCTTTTGTGTTTTCTAGCATGTTTAAGAGTGATACTAGTTACTAGGAGTGTGTTAGCTCTGTGCCTAGCACTTTGGAAAAAGTTTAGTATTGCACTTAGTCACCTAGTGTTAATGGTACTAGAGTGGTATTCCCTAGATTCTCCTAGTTAATAGAATTTGTTTTAGTAGAAATTCCTTAGTGGGGTGTTTATTTTAGTTAGCATTGCTAGATCATCAGTAGCATGCCATCTTGCTACTGGTTTGGATCACTTGCTAGGAAGAAATTAGTGTTGCTAGTTTTTATTGGGGAACAATATCCCTAGTATGGGTATTTCCTAGGATTTCCTAACTCTCAGGAGTTGTGTGCTAATAGAATCGTTTGTGTGCATGAATTTCAAAATTGATGTTGAATATCAGTAGCATTTCCTAGCTGCTGATGTTGTAGCATGTCATCCCTTGCTACCTATTGCTTGGCCTACTTGTGTCGAAGTGTTAGACCCCTGAGTTGTAAAAGACCCTTATGAGTGTAGACCCTAATTGTTGCTTGAATAATCAGTTGATGCTTGTGGTTGTTATCTGTTTGTGCACCACTTGTGGTTTTGTTTGGTTTATTGAATGTTGTTATTCCCTGTTTGCGACGCTAGATATACCGTTACCGGAGTGGTCTTTGGAGAGGATTTATTGGAGAAGAATCGGAGTTTATTTCTTTAATCAGTAAGAGAAGTCCAGGGACATTCTGCTGAAACCAGGCAAGCTACTTCACTGAGCTTGCATCTATATACATCTATTTTGATTTACCTGTTTTACTTATAAAGAGCATAAATGATTTCTGTGGTGTCTGCCACGAAAGCGATGATTTTGAAAACCCTTTTCCAAAATTACAAGTATATTGTTGAGGCACCCGATATAGAGGTGTTAGCGGTATACCATGATTTCTAAATGAACTTGTTTTACTCCAAAGCCTTCTATGAAAATCTTTTGGTGGGATTACAAACCACCCAAGTTTTGATTAAAAGTATTTTTGCTCTGAAAAATTAGAAATGATTGTGAAAACCTTTTTAAAAAGGGTTTATGAAAAACTATTTTGCCACCTTATATAGAAGTATAAGGTAGTTATTTAAAACTATAGGATGGGAAAAACAATGTTTTCTCGAAACTCTCTTTTAAAAATACTTGGATAGACCTGCCGGAAGGTCGGTGCTCAGTTGAAGAAGGTTGGTGTTGTTTTTGAGAAAAATGCACATTGTGTCCTAGTACTATGACGACCAACCATTATCCTGTGCGACCACACTTACCCACATATGGGCAAGGGCGTAGTCATATAATTTGCTCGTGTTAGTACTGGATGCCTCAACAACGAGGATAACCTCGTTCCATGAGGGGATGGTCTGAGGACCTACCCCCTGACCTGGGTCCTCTTCAGTGTTGGTCTACCGGAAGCCGGTATGGACGTGTTTGGAGGAAGAGGATTGAAGGGCTCCCTTGGGTCCGCCGGGCAGAACTACGAGTCCTCACACTTAGTTCCTGAGGGTTTGAGTGTCGATGGAATGTGTCGTAGCGGCAGGGTCCTATACTAGCATGAGCAAAGGACAGGCTATGGCCGGGAACTCAACTTCGCATACCTCTGGTATGGCGGGACGTGGCTGACACGATGAGTGACCGGATGGGTGTGGGAAAAGCGTACTACCTCTGCAGAGTGTAAAACTATTCGAATAGCCGAGTCCACGGATGTGGACAGTTGGAAGGCTGTCCTAAGACCATGTGCAAGTTTTGAGAAAGGTGTTGAGTTTTGGAAGGAAGTTGACTGGAAAGGGTATTTCGTACCTGTACCAATGAGTTGGTTCGAGGTAGCGACGGGCTTGGAATCAGGGCAAGAAGTTGTTTTTCGAGGAAAAAGGTTTTAAAAGAGGTTTCTTACCCTTTTCAAAAGAAGGTGTATTTTCGGGAAAAAGATTTAAAAAGATTTCTTACCCTTTTTAAACAAAGATAGTAAAAAACTACTTTCCAAAAAGGTTTTGTTTTTAACAAGATTAAAAATCTACTCTTCTCCTTTTGAAAGATTTGGGGAAGGTTTCCCTAAAAATAAAAGTCTTGAAAATTAAAAATTAGTGCATGTTCCTGTTGGGGTAGTTTGCGAGTACAATCAAATGTACTCATATTGGTTTCGTCCCTGGCTATTGTCTTAGCCAGATTCCAGAGAAGAGCAGTTCGACGAGGAGGAGTTCACTGACGTCTTTGCAAACTAGGGCGCTTCCCAGTCAGCTGCCTGTAGGGTAAAGGCGAATGACTTGGGCTCCACGTTGATTTGGTGATTCCGCTGCAAGTACCTTATTGAAGCTGATCACTTCAAGCACGTAAGTATAATTATTCGGTATTTGTGGGTGTTCTGTGATACCAACTCAAGTTATGTGCAACAGCACACTGATCATGGGACTGTTGCAGGAAACATAACGAGTATCTCGGATAATTAATCCGGGGTCCTCACACTGGATGCCTATGACGATCCATGTGTATTCCACGAATAAATATCGCTTGAACCATCAACACCGTATCATATTCCCTTTGTGCCTCGATACTAAATTTGTCCGAGATATGATCATCAGCATCTCTATACCTTTGTTCTATCTCGTTACCGACAAACACTTGTTATCTCGTTCACATGATCACACATCCCGTGAACTAGTCACACGTTTGCAAACTTTGATGTGATCTCACCGAGTGGGCCCTAACTAGTACCTCCCCGACCTTCAGATGCACAAATCCCGCTCTTGATCATACGCCTCAACCTATTCTTTCCGGTACCCGAGAGGGACACCTTTATTGTCACCCTATATAAGGTGTGACGTTTGATGCAATCAAAGTATCTTCCAGAGATAGCAATTAAATATGATCTCACGGTCTAAGTATTAGGTTACTATGTTTCTAACTATCATGACGCTGAACATTGATCACGTCATGATACTTAAGTTGGGTATGTCCATCACATCATTCTCCCAATGACATGACTCCATTGTCAACTGACATAAATGTCACATGATCGGCAAACCTCGATCATCAATCGCACAATGGACTAGCTAAATAGAGGCTACTAGGGACCTGGTTGTTTACATACCACACGTGCATTAATGTTTCCGCTTAATACAATTATAGCATGGTATAAAACTAATTATGAACATATATGAGATATGATAATACAACGCGGATTTGCTACCCGGGCGGCTAGCTACGCATGCTCTGTTAACCGTTAGATATGGAGAGCATGAGAAATCATTGTTTTTTATCTAGTTAGTACCATTAACGGTGTGTTTCTACCGTCTGTAGAATGTGGCCGTGGGGTTGTTGTTTTTTTTTTGTGTGGATGTTTCTCCGTCTCTGTAGAATATGGCTGTGGGGTTGTTGTTAGGCCTGAGAATAGTTTGGGTTGGAATTTAGTTTTTGGATCGGTTTTTGACTTGGTCTTCGTTGGATTGGTCACGATGGACTCACGTGGAAAAACAAGTTGGTTTGGTTTGCGCTTAAGGTGAAATTGGACTGGACTGGGTTGGATCGGTCTAAGACTTTTGGACTTTTTGTAGGAACTGTAGTCTGAGACCAAATCGACCGACGGGTCTGAGACCATGGTCCTCGACTGCTCGCTCGAATGCAGAACGCCGGACGGCCGAGGGATCGCCGGATCGTTGCCGCTAGCTCTGAAACTCTGACCAAAACTCACTCTGCCGCTGGGTCAGGGGCCGCCACTGCCGGCCGGAGCTCCAGCGGCGCCGCCGCGGCCCTCCTCTCTCCTCTTCCTCACCTTCTCCGCTGGCCGCAGATTGGCCTCGATCGAGCCAGTGCTCACGCGAGCTAGGCCTACAGGCCGCGGCCGTTGGAGGTCCCGCCGCCTGACGAAGCTTCCGCCGCGGCGCCGTCGCCTTCCCGGCAGGATTCAGTGTCCCCTCCTCCATTTGTGCAAGCTTCCCCTTGTCGTTGAAGGATCCAAATTTAGAACGGTTTGAAACTGTTGGTTCAACTGTAACACAGAAAAGGATAGGATTGGATTGGGTGCAAAGTTGTTATAGTTTGGTTTGGTTTGGATCCTACTCTTCTGTTTTCAGTTTGGTTTGGATTGGTTGGTCTGCACGTGTTTGTCCAATTTGGATTTAGTTTTTGTCTGGATTTCAGACCATTCTTAGGCCTGGTTGTTGTTTTGTTTGTGCGTGTGGATACCGTCTGTAGAATATGGTTGTGTGATTTTTGTTTTGTTTGTTCGGTTGTTGTTTTGTTTGTGTGTGGATACCCGCATTCCGTTATTGGGGCACGTGGTTGTTTCTTTCCGGGGTTATTTTTGGTTGTGTAAATTTTTGTAGTGCGTGTACCATCAGGTTTGGTACCTTAAGGTGTGTAAATTTTTGTGGTTGTGTAAATTTTTGCAGTGCGGGTACCATCAGGTTTTGTACCATAAGAGTGTCTCGTATAGTAAAATATTACTAGCCGATTTTTCTGGACGCAAGGATCTCAACAGAAGTGTCCAACGGACACAAATTGATAAACAACAAAATTATTTACTTATCATTCTGAAATCTGAAGAAGATTTAGTACCATCAAGCACAATCACACATGTGCTTGGTACATGTTCTTACTAACTTCAGTATCACAGAAGAATGAAGTTAACTGACTAGTACAAAGTCAACATATATGAACGAAAAAGGAATAAAAACAATAAATTTTGAGTCTAAACTTTGTTCCCTGCCTGCCACAGCTCCAGTGGTGCTGGACAAGAGGCACACCGACACCGCCTGCTACCGCTCGACCTTGTGATCAATGGTGCTCGATGCCCCGCCGTGGCTTCCTCAAAATTACAGTTAAGTATCAGGTTGAGGGTTTTCTCCCCAGGCACTCGCGTGCCACCACCACCTCCATACCCCGTCGCCTTGTGGCCCGATGGCAAAGCGTGATCCATTACCAGCAGCTGCCAAATTCCAGCCAGCTGACCATTTTTCTGTTCATTTTCAGAACATGAAGGAAAACAAAATAGAATAGATCATGAACCAAATTCGATCCAAAGCCAAAAAATCAATTCAGATCATGGATAAATCCTTGATCCTGAGATAGAGGTAGCATGGAAGAAAAACAAAATAGATGTATCATGTACCTCTCTGAATGCATGTAACACGATGTGCTTCTTTCTCTGCTGCAAGAACACTAGTGCAACGACAAACAAAACAGAAACAAGAAAGGATAAAAAGTAGGCCCATTTCAAGCTCTGCTGCAAGAACAGTTGGTGACACGATATGCTTCTTTCTCTGCTGCAAGAACACTAATGGACATCAAATTACTTTCTTTCTCCTCCATCATTGCACTCTGCCATTTCTGGTTGAACGAAAAAACAAGTAATAACAGGCTCCATATTAAATGCTTATATCTTATCAGGAGCTGGACAGAAGAAAAGCATTCGCTGCCTACTCGAATATGCATGGCTCCATTTGGTAAAGTTGAGTCAATTACAGAGGTGACACAAACTAGTAATTAGGCTTTCACCATGAAATCCTCAAATAGATATACAAATCCTAGCATTTCTTGTAGACACAAATCCATCAAGCTAGCTCCTAAATTTATAGATTCATAAAAAAAGACTAATTAAATCCAAAAAAAGACTAATCCATCAGCTGCCAGTGCAAGCAAATTTAACCTCAAATCCATGTGTCTAATCACATAACAACCCCACAATCTAGCAGAGTAATATCAGAAAAATGCAAGTGCATATCAGAAAAAAAGCAAGAAAGGAAGAGAACAACAGGAAAATAAAGCATGCCAGGTTCCTTGAAAAAATACATCACAATTGCACCGAAAGGAACCACATCAAAATTCAGGGTGTTCCTCAATCTCACTTAGGTTCAGCACGAGAAGACTGAAGAGGAACAAAGCACATTCAGAAACTCTTCGTTGCCTGGAGCGAATCCATAGCATGGAACAAATATATACAACATGTGGATCTAGATCAGGGACATGATTTTGATCTGGAATCCAAAACAAACTGAAAAAGATCTAGAAAAAATGATAATACATGATGGGAGAGACCGACATGTTGGAAGGAATAAAATCCGCGATCCGGTTATGGTCCCAACCACTGCACCTTGAACAAAACCAGCAGCAGAAATATAAATGGTTGAGTGAACCTACAGATGATCACTTGGTAAAAACGAATTACTAGAACGATGTCTGAACGGACCTTTGCATCAGGACGGTAACAAACTGCAGTTACTATTTCTTTGGTATTAGCCCAGTCCACAACCAGGCATTTACAGACATCCCAAATGCGAACCAATCCATCGATACAACCACTGATAAAATAATTGTCACTCGGAGGCTGAAACTGAACGCATGTCACTGCACAATAGACGAACTCATGTTAGTATCATCAGGTAATGAAGAAAGGCATGTTGCAAAATCCAGCAGTTCATGGGGGTAAAGGGTTTACCGTAGTTGGTGTGGGAGAAAACCTTCAGACAGCTATTGCACCCGACCTGCCACAATCGAACAGTTTTATCCATAGAAGCGGAAAGCAAGTCCTGCATAAAAATCAAGTGATGGTAGATGCTTAGATGAGCATAACATTTACAGATCCTACAGGTACATGGGAACAGAATGTTGAACTGCGGCCACTCACCCCATTTTTCGACCATGAAAGATCCAAGACGACATCACCGTGCCCATAGAATTCATGAACAGGCATCTGAGATAACGCAAAGGTCCGGTGAGGGATGACGACACAGGCCGAATCTGCAAACCACTTTGAACCCTTGACACAGGTCGGACCTGAGACAAATCAGGGAATACAACATACACGGATCTAAAACATGCTCGAAAAGTGAAAAAAAAATCGAGAGGGTGCTCGTGTTCGATCCATGCCTCGCACGGTCTCACCGGAGTCCAGAGCGGCGCAGGAACGGGAGTAGAGGAAGGAGCCCACCGCCACCGCACCTCCATTCCCCGCTGACCGGCTCAGCCCCGACGCTCGCGACCGCGTCCGCTGCACTTGCTCGCCGCATGGCACCTTCGTTTGCGCCTCTGGCAAACGAATCTGTCGCCTGACGCCGGCGCACCAAAGCAACGGGAGGTTCCGTCGCTACCGCACGGGCTGGAGAGGTAAGGATTGGCAGCCAAAGATGAGATCAGGAAATCTGTAGCTTTTATGGCAGATCCCAAACGGCCAAAGATCAGGAAATCTGTACCTACTCGCGCGCGGCCGTCGTCCCCCGAGGCGGCGGCGCGCCCCAAGTCCCCGCTCCCCTCGGTCCCCCTCTTCTGCTCTTCCCGTCGCCGCCGCCGGCAGGAGCCGCTGGGCGTGGTCCCGGGCGGCACCGGCGGCGGTGGCCTACCTCTCCCCGCGTCGGTGGCAGGAGTCGGGGCTCCTCTCCCTCCGGCGGCGGTGTGTCCAGGACGACGGCGGCTCGGCGCAGGCCGGGAGCTGACGGCGCGACGGCGTTCGTGGTGCTGCGGGGCGGCGTAGCACGGCGGGGCGTCGGGCTGCTACGGGCAACGCCGGCTGAGCCCCTCGGCCCAGATCTGGGCCCTTTGGGCCCGATCTGGGTTGGGGTGGGCGGGCTTGTCCTGAGCGGCCCGATCTGCAGATGGCGGCGGTGTAGCTCGTGCAGGGTGCAGCGGCGACAGTGTCCGACCTGTTGCAGCATGGCGGCATGCTTTATGGATCCGTTTTGGACCCGGCCGGACCCTATTAGGACAGGTGTGCCTCTGCGGAGGCTTTACGGGCCTGTGGGCCCGGCCGGACCTAACTGGGACTGGTGTGCCTTGTGGCCGCGTCCGGACGACTACCGCCTTCGGCGATGGAGGCAGTTCCCTCCCGCACGGCTGCGGTACCGCTGACCCCGATTCGAGATACTTCTCGCCTCCGTCTGGCAGACCTTGTGTCGGTAGCTTCGGGGAGACGACGATAGCGACTTCGTGACCGTGGTGGCGCATGTTGGTGGGTGGTGTGTCTAGGAATGTCGAGGCTTCGTCCTTGCATGGCTCCAGTGCTACGGATCGTCCGAGGGTGTGGATAGGGTTTTCGGGAGAAATCCCTTGTCGGCTTGCCCGACACCGACAAGGTGCCGCCTTCGGGTGGCACCATTCCTTCCTGGAGGGTGTCGTGGCTACCCTTCGTCCACCTCCCTCAGTGTGCCGGGGGAAACTCTAGGGCCAGTGTGCTGGTCCGAGCTGCAGCGTTTGCTTTCCTTCTTGAAGGTGCTGCTTGGTACTCGACGATTCGGTGCTAGGAGCGTGGTGGTACTTCTTCAGTGGGTGCAGCGGTTGCGGGTCTCCATCGCTTAGTCAATCCGGCTACGTCTTCATTTTGTTTCTTCTTTTTCTTGTTTTGGGCGTTTGTTTGCTGCTGCCCCAGCATGTCTGTTGTATCGGTTGGTTGCTATATTTATATAGCGGGGCTACGGCCTATTTCGTCAAGATGAATAGAAGCAAACAAATCAATACGGTGAAAAGGAAACAAACAAATGGGGAAACGAAGCAAATCAGACCGGGAAAAATATGGAAAAGCAAATCTCACTCCTCGTCACCGACCACCGACACTTCCCGTCGCCTGTCACCGGTCGCCCTTGCCCTCCATCCCCTACTTCACAAGCTGCGGCCACCCCTCCCGCCAGTGGCTCTCTTGACGCCACCAGCCTCCCAGGCCCTCCTTCCGTACCACATGAACTGGGACAACGACCGTCGTGTATCCCATGGATGCTGGCATGCTGCCTCCTCCACCTCGTCTTGGACAGAAGAGAGATAAGAGGAGAGAGGGGCGAAAGATTGGGGTCGGACGAAGTGTACACGGTACAATTTCAAAACTACCCGTCTCTGTTTCTGACGCAAGGCAGTACTAATTTCGCTCGATGGATTGTCACACGCATAACGCATATGGGTGAACGGCGTTACTTATGTTCATTAAATTTTGGGGCTCCCTTTATCTCTATAGGGTGATCCAATGGCTGGATGAGGGTGCATAGCTAGCCGGGTGGGTAGCTCACTATTTTGCTATGATAATAATATATTTATTATTTGCCTTTAGGGCATATCTCCTTCAGATACCACATATCGACATTCCAGTTAAATTGTTAGTTCTTTGTCTCCTTGGGGACCACGTCCCAACCGCGGAGGTAGAGTCCGCGCATGGAATAACATTTCCACGGATCTATTTATGTCCCAGTATGGCTATCGTGATCAACATGGCTGAAACGTGTGGTGTCAAGTTTGTTTTGGTTAGTGTTTCTCTCATTACATTATTCGCATTCCTGATCTTCTTCCTCAAACAGTATATTAATGAAGCAACAATTTGATATAGGGTTGTGATCATGCCACATTGCATCCAAAAATATTAGGTTCTCGCCAATCGAGGTGGACAGCTCATGCTGCTATTTTGAATCTTGGAGGTTAACTCGGCTTGTGCAGGTTTGATCTTCCATGGTTAATTTGTTAAAGATGTTGAAAAACCTCTAGATGCAAAAGGTAAAACTAGAAATGATGACTTTGAAAAAAAAATTGACATTTTATTTTGTGGCAGATCTTTGATGTTTATTCTTATTTCAAATTCTTCTATCTGATGTAATTTTTTTACCGATAAAATCGCATTGTTGCCTCAAAATTTTAATGCAATTACTATCATCCACTTTTGATAATATCAACATAGAAATACTATAAATCGAACCCATATTATTAAGGATTGTAATCCAAGATTTAAATGTAATAAACATACTCCAAACAAATCTTTGGAGTTGAAAAGGTTGAGAAAAAAATTAAACCAAAAAATTGATTTTTTTTTTCATATGTCCTAACATGGCCTTATTCAACCTATAAGGGCCAACAAGTGAGTTTGAGGTTTTTCCAAGGGGATAAACTCATTAAATATAGGGAGTTCTATCTCCCTAGAACGCGACTTTTTTGCGAATTAAGGAGATTTATTGATCTATTTATAGATATTGAAATATCAAGCATACTCCATATATAGATATATGGTACGGAAGCCTAGCCCCTATATAAAAGGGTGGATAAAAAGAAGGAAAGGATTGTTATCCTACATACAAAGGAAAGAATCCCGCCAAACCAAGACAAAGTACGGTCTTCCTCACTAGTTGTTGCTGCCCTTACTAGTTTAGTTGCTATTGCCCCCACGCTAAGGGCGCTATTGGTCCATGCGATGCTTGGTTAAGTTATTCACCCGCTTTCTCGGACTCTTGGTATAAGCTCGTATGATTATCCACCTTTAGCTCGTGGGTTGGCTCTCCAATTTCTATCGCGCTGCATCCGTTAACTAAACCAAAGAAATACAAACTCTCTTGCATTTTGTTTTTTTACTTTTGCGCTAAGGAGAACGGAACTGGGCAAAAAAAGGGTTGGCTTGGCTGGTACATCAAGCATATGACATATTACTTGTTCGGTGTGGTACACATATCTGTCAATGTCAATCAAGTAAGAAAATGCATTCCCACTATCTGAGGAAAAGGTGAAGACCCGCAACAACAACAAATAGATCGAGAAAAGTAGAGCATGATGGATCCATGGGTATGTGTATACGTACCATGATGGTGAGCGAGGAGGCGTACATTGCCGAGCCGAATATGAAGCAGAGGATGCCATAGAACACCCAGAGCATGCAGTTGAGCAGGGTCACTAGGTACTGAAAGGACAATGATGTCGCCTAGAGGGGGGTGAATAGGCGATTAAAACTTTTCCGGTTTAGTCTAGGTAATTGCGGAATAAAACTATGTGTTTAAATTAACAAGCCAACAACCTAATATACTAGGTTCACCTATGTGCACCAACAACTTATGCTAAGCAAGACAAGTAACAAAGTGATAGCAATAGAATACTTCAAGCACGAAGGCTATCACAATGTAAAGTGCATAAGTAAAGAGCTCGGGTATAGAAATAACCGAGGCACGCGGAGACGAAGATGTATTCCCGAGTTCCTCCTTTTTAGGGGAGTATGTCTCGTTGGAGAGGTGTGAGTCAACACAATGACTCAACAGCCACAAAGGCTTCACCTTCTTCTCTGATGAACCGCACCACAAAAGGTTTGGTTCACCTTCCACTATCGGAATCCTTCAAGGCGGAATCCGGAGCCTTTACAACAACAATCCGGGGCACAACCAACAACTGGATTGGGGGCTCCCGAACGGATACAAGTGACCACAAAAGGTCTCAACCACCACAAGGGCGTCTAGGGTCCAATGACCCAAGAGTAACAAGCTCACAAACTTTCAACTTCCACGAATCCTCGTGGAGAGCACAAACCGATGCATAAAGCAATGGCAAGAGCACAAGTGCTCAAATCTTTCACTCTCAAATCCCACCAAAAGCAACTAATGCTTATGGGGAAGAAGAGAGGAAGAACAAAAAAGAACCCAACAAATGGAACTCCAAGATCTAGATCAAGAGACTTCCCCTCACTTAGAGGAGAGATGGATTGGTGGAAATGTAGATCTAGATCTCCTCTCACTTTCCCTCAAAGATATGCAAGAATCATGGGAGGGATTGAGAGGTAGGTAAGCTTTTCCAAAGGTCAACAATGGAGGAGAGAGAAGGAAAATACGAGCTCAAGAAGATGGGGAACCAATGGGGAAGAAAACCCCTTAAATAGGTCCCTTGAAAAAATCTGCCCGTTGGGCAGTTTTTCGCGAGGCCGGCCTTGGGCCCGGCCTGGCCGGCCTCTTCCCAGATGCGCATGGATGAGCAGAGAGGCCGGCCTGGGCCTGGCCTGGCCGGCCACTCACCCGAGCCGCCCGGCCTTAGCCCCGGCAGGGCACCCGAGGCGCCCGGCCTTGAGGGGAGAGCCAGCCCGGCTTGGAGGCCGGCCAACCACCCGAGGGGCCCGGCCTTGAGCCCGGCCAGGCCGGCCAACCAGACCCAGAAAGAGATCTTCAACGACCTCTAACTTTTGCAAGAAAACTCCAAATGGGATGAAACCAATTTTGTTGGAAAGATAGCGACAAGAGATTTCCTCAAGGATAAACCGATAAATAGAGTTAAGAACCATAAATAGAGTTAAGTGGCCACACATGGGAATGTGTGGAACTTTTCTCAAGGATAAACCGATAATATTTCCAACACGAAAGCGCAATAAGTTTTTCATCCGATATTCCGTTTTCTATGATCTTGGGCTTGTTTTGAAGATAATCACAAGCTCTACAAGATCATGCATATACACATCATAGTCATCATGTGAGGAGGAGAACACAAGAGGAGAGTTTGACCTCTCTACAAAAGACGAACCGGTAAAACCTCCAACATCAAAAGCATCACAAGATATTCAAATGAAATCCGTTTTTGATGAACTAGAGCTTGGTATGGAGATGAACACAAGCTCTAAATTCTCACATGGATAAAAGCCAAATAAGAACCAAGAAAGATGATATGCCAAATATGCAAAGGTTTGAGCTCTCCACGAAGATGCGATCAAGTTACTCACTTGAGAGCCCCTCTTGATAGTACGCCGTCTATCCTATAACCCGGTCTCCCACAAACACCATGAGACCGGTAAAATAGAAACCCTATCAAGATCATACCTTTGCCTTGAGCATTCCACTTGAGCTAGATGATAACGATCTTGACTCCCTCAAGTTGGAACACCTTTCTTGATTGTGCTTGCTAGCACATGCTTGATGAAGACTTCTCCAGATGCTCCCCCATACTTCATTATGGGAGAGCCTCGCTAAGCTCCGTTTCACAAAGATGATGTCTTGAGTCCTTCAAGACATACTTGCAATATGCTCAACTCTACACATGACCATTCTCCATATAAACCCTTGAATAGAGCATTGATCATCATGTAATCTTCTAGAGTCCATCACATGAACTCCAATCTTTTCCTATGGACAAGATCTACAAGAATATCTCAATGCAAACATTAGTCCATAAGGATTGTCATTAATTACCAAAACCACGCATGGGGCAACACATGCACTTTCAGGTACGGGTCCGACTTGAACTCCTCCACGTCCTTGTTACTCGACATGATTACAATATGATGCAACAAAATGTTTTGTAGGAATGTTGGGTTATAGTTAATCCAAAAACATCTCTTCCTATTAGAGCTAGTTTGCATATCACATTTTATGGGATACACAATTTTCTTCCTGCCCACAAAAACAATACTAAATATCATAGCGCCTGAGGTCTTACAAGGTTGCCATGGTGATCTCTGGTCACCTAACTTGTACTCCATTGCTAAACTCTATCGTCAAAGCTGGCATCTGTATTGATCTTCATCTTTTCAATGGCAGATGGCTTCCATCGTACTTCCATACATGCCCCTTGACTCTTCTTTTTTCTTTCCTGATTGAGCAAAATCAAAAGAGATCCCGATGACCCATCAAACTGCGTCGATTATAGACATGTTACCTTCTCCATGCCGTCTAATATTACACTCCATCCATATCGCGGAACGGCCCCATAAAATTATATGTGCCTCGTCTTTTCTTATCAAGTTGCCTTCTATTATATCTGTAGCCCACGAAGTTGGATGGAGTCACAGCAATTTAATTTAAAATACCTTCTTCATCTCCTACAAGATCAGAGCCCAAGTGCACTCAAATGCATGAAAAAAATATTCTTCTACACCACATGTTTCACAGAATTCAGGTGGTTCACATGTTGTCGGTTCAGAATTTGCTTTGTTGGGACAAACTCATGGATCACACGCCACCAACATGATCGGCTTTAAGTGGAACCTTCATCTTCCATAGCTTTTTACAACCACGATTAACACTGGTTTTTGAACTCTCTGGATGATCAATATGTTGTTGAATAGTCACCATCATCCTATAAGCCGATTGGATTGAAACTAATATGTTAATCTCACATGTCCATGCCCACACATCTTCCGTAAATATTCCAAGTGTAATACTACATGTTTCTTGCATATTAGTGTCAATAAAGTTTCCCATAATTTTTCTCCTTCCATCGTACTATCTCTTCATCGGTCAAATCCTCATCCATTATTACGGTACACTAGCTTTAGAAAGCTTTACCAATGGTCGATGACTTTAGCTTGCCGAAATCTATGAGTCCTCAAATGAACAAATGGTAGAACCATTTCCCACTTGTTTGATTAGAACTTTCTCCAATACCTCCCTTCCATGCAAAATAGCTTGCCACATATGAGATGAAGTCCTCTTTCTTTTCGCCTCCATAAAACTTGAGTCCTGATGAAATTTTCCTCTACGAACTCTTGCATAGAGTGAGTCAGGGTGGGGCAGGCGCCACCCTTGAACAAAGTGAGTCAGGGTGGGACATAAGGTGCCAGCCTTTCTTCATTGGTAGACTGAAAATACCAAAATCACGAAAGCCCATTCCCCCAACCCTTTTGGGACTGTAATGTCACACCAATTTCTCACCATGTGTCGTGCGTTTAAATGATATGACACCCAGCAAGTCTTGCCATGGCATCCTCATTTTGGAGATTATACTTGGCCTTAACTAGAGCATGGATGATTCGAGATCATTCACGGGATTAAAATATGGTTGCTCTCATGCATTTAGCGAGTGTAGGATCCGAGATGAAGCAAATTCCTTGGTCTTGTTGATGTGGACTTAACCCTTGGTTGATAAAGATCTCATCCATTCCTCGCAAAAGAAAGATGTTGATAATGATATAGTAACTATCTTTACTTACAAAGATCTGAGATGGTGGTGTCCAAAAGAAGAAGAAAAAGTTGGGGCTTAGCGGCTTAGGTAAATTTGAGGCTAGGTTTTATAAAACCACAAGATTTTAAAAGTTTTTACATAATCACTACTTATAGGAAAAGAAGTCAGAGTACTTAACATTGTTTTCCCATCTTTGTACCTAACATGAGAAAAAAAAACTCAAGGGCAGATGTCATGTCATGCACCATGCTTAGTGTTGTGTGCAATAGTCTGTGATGGTGTGCAATGGCGGACCCAGAAATTTGCCAAAAGTGAAATTATGTTAAAATTCACAGTTTGCAAGAAAACGAGTATAAAAATGATGTTATATTTTTGCAAGGATATTTTTTGACGTGCTTCTCAGTGTATCCCAAAATTTGTTGCAAATCATTGTGATTGTGCAAAATATGAATGGAAAGTAAATCCATCTCAATCTCAACCACTAGTAGCAAATTAATTGGGACACCATGTGCGATCCACGCGTCTATACCTGTGGGTATGGTCAGACATGTTGCACTTGAATTTTTTATGTACTCCCTCCTTTCCCAAATATAAGATGTTTTAGCTTTTGTCCATATTCACATGCACACAAGTGTATCTAGACATATTTCATGTGTAGGTTCACTCACTTTAATATGCATGTTGACAATATGTGTAACACCTAAAACATCTTATATTTAGGAACAGAGGGAGTACGTGGTATTTTTACCCTTTTTATTTTGACAACGCCAGCTACTCCGTTCTAAGGCATATAAATTTAATAAAAAATCAGAACTTAATAAATTGACCAAATATATAGAAAAATGTAAAAACTATCATATTAAATAAGTACATTATGAACATATATTTTATTGAAAATATATTGATACTGATTTGATATTGTAGATCTTCGTATTTTATCTATAATAAATACATTAAATTTAGAAGTCATTGACTTTTTACTAAATTTGTACACCTTAATTTTTAAGCGGAGGGTACCACTCTTGCAATTGTTTGGCAGCATGAACAGATCTGAAATGCTTTCCATATAAAGATAGAGTTCGAAAAGAAAACCCTGTCGATCAGACCCGATCCCCTCAAGAACAACATCCACCTCGGCTCCCAGTCTCACCCCGCGCGAATCCCCCATGCCCATGCGTTCTCCTTGGTATTCCCGCCCCTCGCCGGCGCGGCTCCTTGCCGTCGCGCTTCTCCTCGGGGCTCTTGCCGCCCGGAGCGATGGGTACGGGCACGCGAGGAGGCTGCACATGAGGAACAAAGTCGTCGAGATGTGAGTACCCCGCTGTCATGAGCTACCATTCTGTTTGATTTCTTTCGGGTTTAGCTCGAGCTGTCCAAAGGATTCATTTTTTCTGCGGAGTTGTGGGTCTGTCGCGGGGACGTCTCCGTGATTCGGGGAAGATTGTACTAGCTTTCATGTAAGCTCTGTCTTGATAGAGTTCGCGTTGAAACGATTTGATGAGATCAGGGGCCGCGTCTGGAGCTCACGACTGAAAGTTTTAGGCTGTAACTAATGTCTGTGCCCACGCTGTCAAGGAATCACTGCATATAATCTCTCTGAAGCTGTGCGAAAGCTTCTCATCTGTTTCGGTTTGACCTTCTGGGTTCAGAGAAAAGTATTTCACTCACCAGACTACCAGAGCATCAATGTTGTGATGACACTGTTAGTGTGTGAGATTCTGGATCAAGGCCTCTAGACTAGACCCTCATCTGCACATGAGAAAGCATTTCAGAATACTGTGTGTTGTATTTCACTCATTAGCCCAGTACCTCTGTATATCAAGGCTGAAAACCTCTAATTGTCACCACTGTCAGTGCTGCTATCCCACATAACTGCGTAAATGTAATCTAGCGACTCGCTAACCACCATTTGGATACTTGGCATACAACCTGTGTTTCCAGTTCTGTTGTCCTTTGGAAATGTTTGGGTCATATTAGTAGTAGTACTGATCCATTTCCATCATTTTCAGGTTTTATCATGCTTATGACAACTACATGGCGTATGCATTCCCTGTATGTTCGTCAGCTATGTTGAATTTTTTTTAAACGAAATTGGTTCGGATGCTGGTTGACAATCTAATGTTTCGTGTGTTGGTCCCTTTTCAGCATGATGAACTGAAGCCTCTTACTAAAAGCTTCACTGACTCCCTCAGTGAGCTTGGCAACCTAAATGTATAAATGTATCGACAAATTTACAGTTCCCAGTTGACATCACAACTCACAAAAGATACCATGGCATAATATCAACTCTTTGTTCCTTCTTGTAGCTTCAACATTTACCACATGATTATAATGGATCGGCATTGACACTAGTTGAGTCATTATCAAGGTACACTTTATGAAGTTTTAAATGAACTATCACATTGTTTCTTCAAAAGGTTACTTGTATTCGTAAGATCGATAGGTAATGCCGCTCTGTTTTGGCTCATGCAGTCTTGTTGTCTTAGGTAACTTCACAGAATTCGAGAAAGGGGTTAGCTGGCTTTCAGAGAACCTAGTATTTGATGTTGACGCTCGGGTTAACCTTTTCGAGGTACTGGCATTTGAGTTTGATCACAGCTAGAACAGAACAATAACATGTTGGCCCAAAAATCTGAAGCAACACTCATATTATCACACTTTCTTCCCTTTTCATGCCTTCTTTTCTTCTTATCCAGTGCAACATAAGACTTCTTGGCGGGCTTATTTCTGCACATATTCTTGCAAAGGACTACAACAGTCAGCTTAAAGATGGAGTGTATCAGGACCAATTACTACATCTTGCTGAAAATTTAGGCAGCCGGTTTCTGCCGGCATTTGAGACACCTACTGGATTGCCGTATGCATGGATTAATCTTAAGGTCCATTCACAAACTTTTGACCTTTCTGATTCTGTAGTGGTAAACCTCTACAATCATATACTACCTCCGATCTGCGAATATAAGTGTACTTTTGACCTTTATAGAAAAGCTTTTGTCCCAAGTCAAACTTATTAAAATTTGGTCAAATTTATTGGGAGAAGTACAAGCATTTATGACACCAAATTAGTATCACTAGATTCCTCTTGACATGAAGTTTCAAAACATATCAATTTGAAGTTATATATGTTGCTACTCTTTTCTATAAAGTTAGTCAAATTTTTAAAGTTTGACTTAGGACAAAAGGTAGAAGTACACTTATTCGTGGACGGAGGGAGTATATTTCTAGAGAAAATAATACTGATAGATTACAGTCTTATATATTTATGTGAGGTTGTAAGGCCACTCAGGATAACCTCGTCTAGATTTTTGGTGTGAGTCGAGGGGTACTTTCAAGTTTAAACAAATCCAACTGAAAAGGAAATTGGCTGTAAAAACTGAAAAGGAACTTATGGAGGAGGTTGCCAATTTTTCGAAAAGCGACTACAACCTTACTCTCAGGGCTCTGTTTCTGGTTTTCTAATTGTGTGCAATTTTAACAAACTTTACTTGACAATAACCAGGAAAATTCCCTCTACTAGCTAAACAGTAGCAGACCTTGCACAGAACATAAAGTGCCAAGCCTCAGCTCGTGTATATTACAATCTTGCTAATCATGATTCATGAATTAGCATGGCTTTTGAGCTTGTATTTTGTTGATACATCTTTCTGATACTATGACTACTTCTGCCAGTATGGAGTAATGGAGAATGAGACAACTGAAACAAGTACATCAGGGTGTGGTGAGGGCCACTATATTCCTGTGTAAATTCATTATTCTTCTGGGTATCTTGAATTTAATTAAAAAATCATTATTCTGCAGGCTCCCTTATCCTTGAAATGGGTGCATTGTCACGTTTGACTGGTGATTCCAGATATGAAGCTGCAGCTCTCCGTGCTCTTCGTAAGCTATGGAGCATGAGAAGCTCATTAAATCTCGTAGGCTCAACACTTGATGTTTTGTCTGGCAAATGGATTGAATATTCATCAGGCATTGGTGCTGGTACTACTCCTTACGCTAGCCCATGTGATTTACCAACCGTGTTCTTGTGGGCTGTGTCGATGTGTGGCATATGTGTTGTGTATGAGCGTATAGAATGTCAGATCTGTAGCATTGTTGATGCTTTATAACAAGTTAATCTTTTGATATTTTCTCTAATTAGACAACACATGTGTTTGACTCATTTGGATTTGGTACCTTGTACAACATGTTTGCAGGAGTTGATTCATTTTACGAGTATTTGATCAAGGCATATATTCTTTTTGGAAGTGATGAGTACTGGGATATGTTTCATTCTGCTTACCTTGCAGTGCAGAAGTATTTCCGCCATGGCCCATGGTACACCCTTTCTTCATGACATAATTATTCAAAATATTTCATTTCGTCCGAGTTACTTGCCATGCTTGTACTCAACAGTGATAACCATCCGGCTTGACAGGTATCATGAGGCTGATATCAGGACCGGAGAAGCAACACATTGGCAACTAACTAGCCTGCAGGCCTTCTGGCCTGGTGTTCAGGTTGTTGCTACACTCCATTCATGGTTGATTTACTATGTTATTGGGAATTTTCATTTCTTTATTATTTTCTTACTGCTATCATTATCACCAGACACTACTAGGAGATGTTGCTGCAGCAAATCTGTCACATCGTGAATTTTACAATGTATGGCAAAGGTTTGGCGTGCTTCCTGAAAGGTATTAATAACTTAAAGTAAGAATTTATGCACAAGAATTCTACCAAAATTTGCTTCGAGATTTACACTCTTTTTTTATTCATGCTTTGTACTTGGCAGGTATCTATTAGACTATGGAATTTTGCATCCTACAGAGAAGTATTATCCTTTACGTCCAGAGTTTGCCGAGTCTACGTTTTATCTGTATCAAGCAACTAAAGGTGTGATCGGCGACAACCCGCAAAAGTCGACATCTCTCAGTAATTTTTTAATGTTTATTAGGTTTCCAGTCCCCTAATAGATCATTATTTATATTGCCGTTTTGCATCAATATGTGCACCCTCTGTTCAAGAATAGATGTCACTTTAGACGTGGGCACAGTACTCCACGTGCATACTTTGATAGTTACTTTTTTTTACTTGGACTTTGATAGTTACTTTTATACAGCCACGTTAAAATATCATAAAATTCTTATATGATGAAAAAATCACAAAAATCCCATGGTTCCATTTCACCTGACCATTCTAAATGGTCTGCTCTTCTTATTTGTCAAAAAACAAATTGTGGATTGGGGTTGCATGTTACGCAAGGAATATTTTG
Organism: Poa pratensis; assembly: GCA_947311845.1. Classification (NCBI taxonomy): domain Eukaryota; kingdom Viridiplantae; phylum Streptophyta; class Magnoliopsida; order Poales; family Poaceae; genus Poa; species Poa pratensis. The sequence goes on from CAMZMU010000111.1 coordinate 16,288,721, forward strand.
GATGTAGTAGCGTAGGCTGTCTGCTACTATAGATACAGTACACTACATTTTCTTTCCTCCATTCCAAGATAGTTAACACTTACAATCTTGTAGATCCTTGGTACCTGGAAGTAGGCGAATCTATTGTTGGATCACTTAACTACTATACTAAAGTGGAAGGAGGTTTCGCTAGTGTCAGAGACGTTTCAACAATGAAACTTGAAGATCATCAACATAGCTTCTTTCTTTCGGAAACGTAAGTTGCTATTATTCCCATCGTTTCTTTAAAGTCATATAAATCAATAAACTTACTTGTTAACATGGCAGTTGATAACTCTTTTGTGCAGGTGCAAATATCTTTTTCTTCTTTATGATGATTCATTCTTGAGGAACAAAAACTACGTATTTACAACTGAAGGCCACCCCCTTCCAGTAATGAGCACATGGCATGAGAAAACTCCTGGATCAGATGTCCCTAGCAATTGGACATTTGTAAAGGTGACCTCTCTTCCTTATGATTGATTCCATATATGAACTTATATTGGAACACAATTTAGATAACCTATGCTGTCCTAGTTTTCTATTTGCATGGGATTTTTTCTTACTTGGCCTCTCCGCAGGATGACGACCAGCCAATCCGTGTGAGTGCACTGTCATCCAAAGTTTGTCCAGAGACAATTTTTCGACAAAACGTTGGCTCCCCGTGGGAGAGTGCGTGTCATGTACCAGACGTGCTCCCTACCCACAGATGCCGGGCTGATGATGATTGCGGGATAGAGTCAGTTACATGCAAGAGGAGAACTTGCAGTATAGCTGGCTACTGCGGCTTGTGGCTGGCAGTTCAATAATGAACGTTGTTGCAGAGATACCATTCGTTCACAGCATGATCAAACTAAGGTCAGCACCTTAAAAATAGTGTCACCAGCCGGCACCGGCCTAACTTTCTACACTACAATAGTATCATAGGAAATTCGAGACATAGTTTACATGTATCAAATGTTGGCTAATTGGCTTATGAGTTATTACTGGCTGATCTGATTAAAAGGTGTACATTCTCCCTCTCCAACTAGATGGTGTGCACGCGTTGTGTTCTTATTGATATTGAAGATGTGGGCTCGAAGCTCTACAATAGGGATAATGATACCACATTTGATTTTTAGTTGCACAGGATCATCGCATGTACAACCATACTTTTTTAATAAATAAGTCGACTTTATTTATTATGAGAAGATATTACATCGGACAGAAGAAATGAATAACATTGACAAACACTGAAGTTGCATCAAGGCATCCTAATGTCGTAATCTCTAGATATGTCAATCGCACCATTCTTCAAGCAGCGGATAAATAATTCAAGAAGTCCATATGTGCACAAACTTGACTTACCTCCAAGGTTTTTAATAGCGGCATGAGCCCCGAGTGTGGATTTTTGGAACCCGAGCTACATGGAGCTCTTCTTTTGAAAATTCGAAAATGACATTTTTGAGTTTCCAAAAATCGCGAAAAAAATTACAGATGTAGATAATATCGAGATCTACAAGCGTGCCAAATTTTACCTTAAAATACGTTGTATTTTGGTCTATATAAAAAAGACAAATCGGGAAAAATTCAAATTTTTGAAATTGTGTAGTTTCCAGATCCACTAATTTGTCTTTTTTAATAGCCCAAATACAATGAATTTTAAGGTAAAATTGTGCACCCTTGTAGATCTCGACAGTATCTACATCTGTGATTTTTTTTCGCGATTTTTGGAGAATCAAAAATGTCATTTTTGATTTTTCAAAATAACGAGTTTCATATAGCTCGGGTTCTGTTATAGGTCGCATGAGCCCCCCACCACATGGGTGGGATTCTTAGAGCATCTCTAGCATATAAACGGAAACGAAAAACTTTCCAGTTCAACCAAAAAATGTGTTCTCCAGTTCAACCGAAAACGATTGTACGGTATCGCAAAGATCCAAGCGAAACAGATCTCGTAAAACCGTGTGCACAACCACCCCCACCTCGCTCGGGCTCTTACTATATTCTATATTGGCTCATTTTTTAAATAATATTTTTTTTATTAAATTCGAAAAATAATACGCATTTTGGAAGTTTTTGAAAAATAATACAGCCTCATTTGCGCGGTGGACGACAGGACCCTGCTCGTCCCCGGCGTGGACGACAGGAATATGCATGCGCGTTGCGTTGCCCTGCATGCATGCGTTGCTCACGCAGCTCTCTCAGGCGTGATCAGCTCGCCGACCGGCCGTGCGTGCGCTCGCCGGCTCGCTGGCTGGCAGTGCGCTCGCTGTGCCAGCATGCATGCATCGATCGATCGTCCTGCCATCATCGATCATTTTAAGCCAGCATGCATGCATCGATTGTTCCGAGCTAGCTGCCGTCATCCATCGTTTTAAGCCAGCATGCATGCATCGATCGATCGTTCCGAGCTAGACATAGCTAGCAAGCCAGCATGCATCGATCTATCGATCGTTCCGACTTCCGAGCTAGACAGAGCTAGCGCACGAGCACGCATGTATCGATCGATCGTTCCGAGCCGACGTCGTGCGAGCTAGACAGAGCTAAGTTAACGCGCGAGCACGGCCGGCCAGACATATGGTCGACGCCGTGAACGACAGGCCTATCGTGCGAGTGGACCGGGCGGGCAACGGCCTGCTCGTCTGCGGCGCGGACGAGGGTGTATTATTTCTGAAAAAGTTTGAAAACACATATTATTTATCAAATTTAATTAAAAAAATGTATTATTTAAAAAAAATTAGCTTCTATATTGTGGCTTTTAGTTGATGGTTTATCTCCGTCAATGTAGACAGGTTGTGCTAGATGATAGGGTACCGGCGTGCCATATGCCCCGGGCCAGGGTACGCAAGTTCAGCGATGTACAAACAAGAATTGATTTTACCTCGGCACCTAGGTTGGGCTCCCATCACCATTCAGTATCAGCTCGACCATGACGGTGAAATGAAGCTCAGCATCACTAATCGCCATGGGTTACATATTACGACTTTACCCACGGAGATATAACAGGTGTACTAGGTGGACGAAATGAGGAACAACACTTGGTCATGTCACCACTGTACAATCGCACAAAGTGACTATGATCACTTGTACTCTTATTAATCGACATCAGTACAATGAGAATACATAACATAAACGAAATGCAACTTCAGCCAAATTAATAAATCCAGCAACACTACAGCGGAATATATAGCATTACCCTCATACTCACTCCGTTCCAATTTAATTGACTTGTTATGCACGACATGTGGATGTATCTAGACTTGTTATGTCTATATACATCCATATTTGGTGCATAGTAAGTCAATTAAATTAGAACGGAGAGAGTATAACTTGATCGCTACAGCAGTGTATGGATAGCATAAATCTCAAAGCATGACTCAGTAGTAATTTGGAAAAGAAACATGACTAATTAGTGTTGCAGACTCATAGCAACCGGCGTGTACCGTTACTAGGCACATACGAAAGCAGCCTAGTCATGCAACATTTGTAAGCCACCCAGCATATATGTTTATATGCTCACTACAAAATTGATCCAGTACGCCCATGGCCAAAGCTAGCCTACTTAATAATTGGGCAGAGTCAAAGAACTAGAAGTTTCCAGCAAATTGATTCCAAGTTTCTACTTCACTACGACTTGCCACCACGCTGATTACGTCCCCCCCGTGATCCACGGCCACCATCTTTTCGGGCACGGCCGCTGGGAGCTGGTGGAGGTGCAGAGGTGTTACCAAACCTGGCTTGTCTGGTCGCCCTAGCTTTCGCTAAGTCGACCATCCGCCCTTTACTACCAGTCTCTGCCACAGCACCAGGATTCTGTTGTTCAGATGATGCACCCGCTTGAGCTGGGTTAGAAGGGGAAGGTTCACGTGCAGGGGATCTGCTTGGTGAGGCTTCTGCTCCACCTGATTGTGATAGAGGGCTTTGGTCTGGTTCCACCACAGCACGTTCAGCAGTTGCCTCACCTTCTCCAGTCTCCTCTGACATATCTGCGTCAATACGCAGGGGACTACTGTCCGACTGTTGTTCAGATTCCTCCGGCAACTCCCCCTCCTCCCTCTCGTCTTCACCGTCGGTGGCTGTAGCAATCTGTCCCTCTTCCTTCCCGCCTTCGAGTTTCTGGTCTTCATCAAATAATTCCACTACAGCCTCAGACTTGACCAGCTCATCTTCCATGTCAGTTGCATTGTTGTCGGTATTAACTTCAGTATCCTGGCTTTTAATGTCCACAGATGCACCTGTGTGTTCTTCCATGTCGTCATTACGACTCACATCGTCATCTCCCGTCTCCTCGACCTCGTCAGTTCGCATGGACGTCTGATCCATGTCCATCTCTTCCATAAGTTGTTGCCCATCTTGGTTGTCCATCGACACCACAAGAGCCTGAGCCGTTACATCTTTAGGAGCTGATTGGTCATTTTTTAATTCACTGGGAGCCGACTGGTCATTTTTTAACTCACTGGGAGCCGATTGGTCATTTTTTAATTCACTGGTACCTTGTGAAAAATCCTCCTTAGGTTTCTTTGATGGAGGATTGGCATCATTAGCCTCTCCCTGTGAAGCATCGTCTCTCACCTGCGACGACGAGATGAGACGTTTGCGACTAGAAGGCAATACAGGCGCACCACCAGAAGTTTCACGCTCCAGTGACGATCCTCCTTTCTCCTGACCTACTGTGGAACCTCGATCCATTGACGCACCACCTTTCTCCTTCACTACTGTAGAACCTCTCTCCAGTGCCACGCTACCTTTCTCCTGTAATGTGGAACCTTCGACAATTGGTGTATCGGTATCAGCCTTGGGCTCTTCAACCCGTTCAACAGTAGTAGGCCGAACAAGCGGCCTTCTTTTACGCTGTTCATTACTTGGTTTACGCTGTTCAGTACTTGGTTTACGCTGTTCAGTAGAAACAGTTTTCTCCTCCACCACTTTCACCTGAGTGGGCCTTGGCGGAGTAGCTACCTGCCGACCTGAGGAAAAGGAAGACTCGTTAACTTCTACGAAGTATATTGATTACAGGATAGGTAATAAGGGAGAAACATCCTGGTTGCCAAATACAAAACGGTGCGGATCCATGCAACCACACAGCATGACGGATAATTCAATATCATACCACATTCAAAAAAATGTCTGATATGCAATATCATGCACAAGCGTGCATCAGTCCAGTTGGGGTGTACATATCAGCTTTGCATGTTAAGTTTTCATGATAACTAGTCTTCTTTTTAAGGTTATTTTACAGCTACTACAAAGCGCACACACCAAATCTATTATATGATAGTTAGTAGACTCGATTAATTGCGCCAATGTTTCAACTAGAAAATATTGCATCACCGACATAAATGAATTGAAAAGTACCTGCTAAAGCTGCATCGACAATGGGAGTTTCAATAAGTGGTGTCTGACTCGTTGAACCATCTTGTAACGGGCTAGGAGATTCCTCCAATTTCTTAGCAGCGAGGAAGTATGAACGGAAGTGCTGCTCCACAGCAGACCCAGATGGGATTTGAGCTGACTGTCCAGAATAATGCTGAAAAAAATGCACATGAATCTCAAATTATGATGAGAAGATACTTGAAGGAAAATGTGTTAGGTCTGTAACAGAATCAGCTCTCAACAATCAGAGTATATATATACTGGAACTTTGACAACCAGCAGCAACAAAGGAAATGGGACGTCTCATAAACTGTACCTCAATCACCTCCTTCACAGCCTGCTTGTGCTTATCTATTGATTCCTCTATTTGTTTCTTCTCCTGTGACCAATATTTGGAAAAAAAGTGAAATGGATGGCACACATAAAATAAACATGACATGAACCCTTTTGGTTAGAACATAAAACACAAAACAGTACGCCTTAGAACATAAACCCCCTATGCTGCTGCATAATTTGCATGCTACTAATCTTGGGTGTGGACAACTAACTTCATGAATAACAATGGGATCCTTCTAGTCAACAACTTGGAACTTTGACCACTATCATAGGTATTAGGAAAAATTGACACAGTGAAATAATGCCATTGGCTTGTATTTTCGGCTAACATATAATGATTAAAACCGCCCACTGTCAAAGCGCACTGCAGACTCTGGAGTAGAAAACAACTAACACGGGTGCACAGAGAAGTACTACCTTTGTATCAAATATAAGATGTTTTAGCATTTTTCTGATACGGATGTATCTAGATGCACATTAGTGTGCAGATTTACTCATTTCAGTCTGTATGTAGTCTATGTTTGAAATAACTAAAACATCTTATATTTTGGTACTGAGTGAGTATTAGATACTAGTACAAAAGAGAGGGTGGACCAATGCATAGATCAGTCAAGCATATAGAGGGACATAACAAAAGCTCCAGGACCAAAGATGAAAATTCAAAGAAATCAAGTACTGCTTTTATTGCCCACAAAACAGTATATACTCAAAATTATTTTTAAGGCATCGTGGGGCGCCTTCCAACAGCAAGGTTTGGCGCGCCCCTTAGATATCAGAGGCGTCTGGACTTAGAGATTTGCAGCGTCTGGAGTTTCTTGGATCCTCCAACTTATATATGTCCATGATTTATTTGATTTAGTCAATAGTCATTTGCAACATTTCAGGAAACTCTTAAAACTAAAATAACAGTAAACAAAAAAAAGGTTCTCAGGAAGTTCCATTTATCATGTGTTTAACTACCAGGCATTACAAAATGGGCAAATCTATCATCAAAGACGGTGGAGAAGGAAGGCACCTTTGCTAGATTTTCAAGGCCGTCGAGATATATCTTCTGAGCATTTTTGCGAAGTGCCTTTTCTTTCTTGTGATCATCTCTCTCCTTCTCCAATATTTTTTCCAGTGTCTATTAAATATTTCATGTAAGCAGCATGAAGAAGTCTTTAATGGCATTAAAGCTCAACGTGCTAACCTGTATCCTGCTTTCCTTTTCGTTTGCAGCCTGATCATTTGCAGTTTCCGAAATAGTTTTCTGACCTGCTGAAGTATATCAGATTTACAACTAGAGAAATCATTTATTTTAAAGCACAGGCAGGGAGGGTGTCAAATTACTTGATTTAAGATCTTCAATCTGCTTCAAAAGGCTTTTATTTTGCTTGTTACTATCCTCCTTCTCTCTTATCGACACGTCAAGCTTTTTCTGCGACATTAACAAGGTACTGTAACACATGAAATTGCATGGTCATACATACCTTGCAAAAGTAAAAGCAGGTCGAAATTCTAACCCTCATGTTGGCGAAAATCTTCTTGTATTTGTCAATCTCAGATTTCAAACTAGCCTATGGAAAGAAATGGTTTATTAATGCAGCCAAAAATAAAAATGTACAATACTGATATTACAAGATTACTCAATTCAGACCTCAACATCATTCAGCTTCCTTTCCCTGGCTCCCAATTCAGACTGACAGCCAGCAAGCTTCTCGTCCAAATTTTTTATGGCAACTTCCCTCTCAGAAAGAATATTTTTTGCACGGTCAAGTTCAAGTGAATTCCCCCTCAAGGTCGCCTGTTAAGTACAAGAAAAACTCAGATTTAAATTTATGACAGTAATCTAAGAAGTATTAATTTCTTTTAACTGGAGTGGGCGTATGAGAAGGAACCGACAAGTGCATTCCACTTTGGTTCCAAAGAAACTGTGCCTCCAGAGAGGAACGTGTAAGTAAATATTTGCGGCAAATGAGAAGGCACCGAGAAGTGCATTCAGTTTATTTCCAAAGAAAAATGACTTTAACCCTCCCCACAAAATAGGATAGATATAGTATTATCTGCGTTTCTAATGGGAAAAGGGACCCAAGGAAAAAGTAATGAAGCCATTTTTCCGTGAAACTAGTACAAGGAAATACTTGAGGAGGGAAAATCAAGGAGCCAACTTTTTAATGAAACGAGTACAAAGTTATATCTCAGGACTACGGAAAAACGATGTGAGAATGAGAAAACAAACCACTAACTTTGACATTTTGAAGCTCAACCTTCATGGTCTCGTATGTCTTCAAATCGACACCTCTACTATTTTCAACCAACTGCGGAAGACATTAAAAGTTGAGAACATAACTACTACAGATTAACTTGTATCTATTAAATACAAAAATACAACTGAAGATGTGTTGGCAAAATAACCATAGATACCTCAGAAATCCTTTGGTTTAGATTTGCTATTTCAGTCTTCTGCATTTCTAGTTCTTTTCTACATACTTCAGCGTCTGCCTGTTTCTCTAGTAAAATTCTATCCAACCTTTCAGCCTCCATTTTTGCCTTGTGAACTTCCTCACGGGATTTCTGTATACAGATATCAATAAGTTGACGATTAAGCACATCCAAACATGCGCCACACAAAAGAATAGACAATGTAGTCGTTTTAACATTTAGTTGACCTGGCATTCTTCAAAGTTGTGTCTGTTCTCCTCTCTAAGCTGAATGTTGCTTTCACGAAGCAAATTAATTTCTCTCACCTGAGTGAATCCATTTCAGAAACAAAAGGGAATGAGTTACAGAAACACGGCACCAGGTGGAAATGTACAGAAGTGCTGAATATTCATAATATAGAAAGAATGGCACCTGGAGCTGCAGGGACTTGAACTCTTCGTCCTTGAACATTGATGATCTTGCACTATCAGCTTGACTGCGCAGCAGGTCCTGTGCCTCCTTGCTGGACTTCAATGCACTTTCCAGCTATAAGCATCAGAATAAATACAGTGGATTAGAAAACACAATCAACTGGGACATCTTGGCTGAAGGGCAGAGGGGGTATGCTAGGTTTGCTGAACTTCACACACAATCTGCCAACCGTATAGCAGAAATCAAGTACAAAAAGGGACAGTTCTCATTAAATGCACCAGCGGTTAATCTTATAGTTGAAATCATGTCTAAATATTAGTTCCCACTTCATGCAAATAAACAGGCTAAACCGTGGCACCTACTTGCAGAAAGTGCACAAAAAAACTTGCATGCACTTTCCAACCATTTTAAGCTAATTAAGCTCAAGTATCACAGGTTTCAGCCAGGAGAAGACATAAGATGGCAACACACAACCTACTGAAAAAACAGAACATGCAAGGTAGGATCATAGGTGTCAATTAGGCAAATAAGACAAGTTGGGTTGATGCCAGGCGTCTGCGGATGCCTTCATGATGAGCTGAGCACCACGGATACCAAATGGGTTGGACACTTGCACTACTAACAAAATTTAAGGAATTGACAACTCGAACTCCCAGTCAGTATGCAATACGATGTCCATTTTGAGTGCGCGGGGGGGGGGGGGGGGGGGGGGGGGGGGGGGGGGAGTGGGCAAGCATATCTTACTTCTATCTGAAGCCGTGATTTCTCCTGCTTAAGCAATGATATTTCTGTTTCTGCCTGAAATAGTTAACATAATAAATATTACCCCACAAGGAGTAAGGAATCACACAACAAAAATAAAATAAACCAAAATGTGTACTCACTATTTCCTTTGATCTGCGCAAGTAGCTGACAACACCATGCAAATCATCCTCTCCATGTGAGTCAGTACGTTGCGATGACATACCAGCAATACCTCGTTCTTGCTCAGCTAATCGTATGTGCAAAGCTTCTAGTCGATTGTGCAGAATTCTGTTCTGCTCTCCCCAGAAAAAAATATCGTGAGATAATTTGCCACTCAAAGTAGTCTCAGAGAATAACAAGCAGAATGTACATACATTGTCAACTGACTAGCACCACTAACCATTTCAAGTAAGAGTTTGAATTAGACGAACATGGAACATCTTTAGAACACAACATTAACATAGCATTCTCTTGCAAATAGCAAAAAAGATACTAAAACTTCAGCAGAGATATCAGGGGTCGTTATCTTAAGAGGACTTGAAATAGAGCAGGAGCTCAAGAATAAGTTGGTTACTAAAACACAATTCAGCAATAAATAAATAGCATTCATTATCTTTAAATGAATTAAAGTACGGCATGAATTTCGATGGAGAAATAATAGTCATCTTTGACAGGTCAAAGTTTCCACACATCAACAATAGTCATTATCGTCTTACACAAACTCCTGCAGTGAAGGGCCTGGTTAACAGACACTTGTTAAATACAAACAATATTACTAAATATATTTTATCCGTGCTTAAGCTCCAGATAATAATCTATAAATCATGAACCTCAAAATACACTTTTAAACCTCCATACACCTGTGGTGTAGATAACTAAATTATATAGTCATGAAACCGACATTGCGGACGGAGATCTAGTGTAGTACAAACGTGATGTACAGCTAGCGACAATCAATTCCAATCAGAAGGAGTAGCTTTTATCTTTTAATTCATACTCCCTCCGTTCCTAAATGTAAGACTTTTTAGCATATTTTGGCCCACATGTATCTAGACATGTTTTAGTGCAAGATTAAGAACACCAGGAACTATCACGAACATGCTCGGACAAGGTTATACATAATTAAAATGTATAAAACACCAATAGCATCCAAGTAGCAATACTACACCAAGAATACCCAGACTTAGAATCAATCAAATATTTTTTTCCTATTAAGAACAAAATACCTAGACTCAGAACAAGTAGCATAAGAATAATAATATCACAGCAGTGGAAAGCTAAGAACCTGGTCATTTAGCTCGTTATACTTTTGAAGGGCCTCATCCTTTTCTTTTACCAATTCTATCTTTTCTTGCTCACCAAATGTTCTTAGAGCATCCTGAAAATATTACGACGTAAATTTCAGTTACAGAACAAGAAATAAGCACATCAAGGATATTACACATATGTCATGAAAGATATCGTATAATGTACGAAAGGGGTCAGATTCAAATAACCCTCGCAAACTTTTTGCTCCATTACTCAGGAAAACACATTACCATGAACAGCAAATACTAAACATTTGCTATCGGGGTAAAACCTTGATCTAACTAATAAAACACAGAGCACCAGGGCTCGGAAGTTAAACAGTCAAACATAGATGACATTCATAAATGACAAGCTAATACAAAAATATGAACTATTGTTGGCCCAATAGACCTGAAGGAGTACAGGATTATTAGGAAAGGGAGAGGGTGTCAGGCACAAGCAATGTTGTAAATTTGGTCCTACAAAAATCTGTTGGGTAGCAGAATAATTTAAAACAAATGAAACCTACTGCCAAGATAATTCATTATATTATAAGCCATAGAGGAAGTGATCCAGAATTTGGTACTTTAACAACTGGCAAATGAATGGTGAGTTTCAAGATAGCACGTAAGGCCTTTCAGATGAACTACCTAGATATGGAATTAAAATTTCGGAGCCTATAAATTAATCCTACAAGAACAAATACCTATGACCCAAAGGTTGGACCAATAATGTTAATGTTAACTCGATCTTGATAAACACTCGAGACTAGTTGGTTCACCCCCAGTTGCCACAACATTTTATGCCAGAAAGATTTTTATGGCAACCCAGTAACGAACCCCATTATCCTTGATGAAAAAAAAACACATTGCCGGTAAGTTACGGGCTTTTGGTTAAAACAAGATACATCAGGAGCTACGTAAGTGTGGGATGCTACAACTAGTCATAAGCTAGAAGTTAACCAAATAAAGTCAAATTCACCACAAAGGCACAAACCAATCAACCCTTTTGACATGGAAAACACAAATGAACATAACCTACAAAGCAAATCCCAAAACAGAATAACATGAGTGTTCAAAGAATTGAGCACCATAATTTACATTTTCAGCCTTTTGTGCATCTGCTGTTTGTCGAAGAATTGCGATTTCCTGCTGCAGCGAAGATAGTTGCCTAGAAGTATTTGTCAGCTCCTGTATTGTTTCAGATTGCAGGATAACCTACAGAAGATGGATGAAAGTATATGTGATACCATAAATGGAAACACAAGGTCAAACATGCCAACAAAATTTACAAAACTTATGCACAGACATCATTTGTATTAATACATATATCAAGCAGGCACTGAAAGAAGATAGCAATCTTAAATATAACTTATTCCAACAAAGTTTTCCACTTTTTGAGTCACTTGTAGAAACACCTAGGAATAGGATACTTATTTAGAGTTTCTTAAAAGAACATGAGTGGATTAAGTAATGATTAACCTTAGGTATGAAATGGCAGAACCTAAAGGCCTTCGTGATACAATGATTGTCAGCTAATTTAGAAGTAGAGAAGTCCCTTTTGAAGAAAGAGGTTAGAGCAAAATGGTAGGGCCTGAGGCTCCAGCCTCAATCACCACCTCCATGTGCAACAAGGTGCAAAAGGACACTTAGCATGTTTCTATAGGTTTACTAATGGACAAACATTCATTTAGCTATTCTCACATTAGGTCTATTAAGAAAAGGCCAATACCTGTCTCTCATAATTGTCTTGAGTGCTGCGCCAACGCTTACACTGCTCATCGAGAGCACTCTTTGATGAAGCCAATTCAATTTCCAAATTCTCAGTTCGCGCCCTGTTACAGATAAGGAAAAACATATATGAACAAAATCTAGAAAAAAGAGTGTATGCATGCCTGTTTATATGGTGAATAAATGCTTACACTTTCTGAGTAACTTCATTTCTAAGGATTGCAATGTCATTCATGAGAGTAGTAATATCCTTCTCTTTAGCTTCCATTGCACTGGCAGTTTCTTCACACTTCATTACATAGCTCTTCTCCATTTCAGACAAGTTTTTCCTTAAATTAGCAATCTCATCTTCCAAGCTTCGTTTAGCAATCTCAGACTAAAACAAATAACAAAAGTTCAAAGTGCACATCCAGTGAAGGTACATAGAACTTTACTGGAATAATATGAACTATCATGCTTTTAATACCTCGGTTTTGTAATCCTGGTATGCAGATTCCATTTGCTTCAATGCAGCTTCATTTGAGCTTGCAATTTCTTTGTACTGCACAGGAATGCAATTGTATGACTTCAGATGGATCAGAAAATTAATGGAATTATTATAAATAAGAAAACTTCAGCAGAAAGAAAAATTGCAGCAGAAATTGCAAGATGAGAGGCGAACCTGAAGCATATAGCTTTTATTTGCTTGTGCTTCCTCCTTGTATTTTTCCAACTCCTCTTTCTGCCGGAACAGCTCATCATTTGCCTACAAAAATGAACAAACAACAAGTATTAAACTGAACAAAACACAGAACATGTGGAGTAATCACATATTGCATCAAAGCTGCATAAAGGTAGATGGTATAACAATTGGGGGCATAATTTCCGTATGCCCACGTTCAGTGCTACCCCAAAAGATACCAGACAGCATCGGTCTTTAAAAAAAATAGCATTGACTTTCTGATAGATATTCTGGACATAGATAGTGGCAGAAGAAAACTAACACACCTCAGTTGCTGATGAGTTATCATGACCACCATCCCTAAATATGATCTGCATAATAAAAGCAGAATCGAATGAGGGCTCACGTTACAACTTAAAATGTAGTCAAAATCCCAAAGATAAGGAAATTGTACAGAATAGTGCATGCTTTTAAGTAGAATCAGTAAGATAAACAACAATACGGAAACTTATTCCTGATGTAATTTTTTTAGCAGGCGGAGTTTCCGTCTCGCACTGGCTTTTATGGGAATTCTACCTTGCATGATATCTAACCTAAACTAGGGACCATATATGTTCACAACAGTCAACGTTCTTTTACGAGAAGAAAATTATCATAAGACGCTTAAACTTATAATGGCAATGTGCCAACGTGTCCAACAAAGCATTGATTCACAATTAGATTGGCAATTACGTGTTAGGAACAACTGCAATTTGGTCACAATCACAGAACAGACAAACTAACTATCTGGGCTATGAAGATTTACTTAAGACAATTCCAGATACAGACAGAGTTATGCTTACTAAAAACATAAGTTCGCAAAAACATACAAATTTCAACAGGAATCTAGGCAGCTACACAAACTGAAAACAGGTGACACATCCTTAATCAACCAGTTGTCAAAGCATCTGTTACTCCATGGTAGACCCTAGATTTTAATCATTATAAATATGCCAATAACAGTTGCTGCCCTCTCTTTTTACTGGGCAAACTTATCAAATATGGACTCGCCTTTTTGTGACCAAACTTTACCATAACCCGAAGTTGGCAGCTCATTATATAAGATTTCCTAACCCGCAGCATTTGATTTTAAACATCCGAATTTAATATGTCACAGATTTGGACTTATTTTATTTACCGTTTTAGATTTGAGCTTCGCCTCCAAATCAGAACACTTTGCCTACAGAAAGTACCAAGCCAAAACAGTCAGATAATGCCCCCACGAACTTGGTATAAATTTACTTGAACGAACCTCTGCAACAGCAGCCCTCGATGCAGCATCATTAGAAGCTTTCCATGAGTTCTGTAGCTCTTTTCTCATATCCTCTACCTGCTTCATACAGCCATCAAAGACGCTTTTCTTATCAAGTGTCAGGACTCGAACATGATCACGTTGCTCTTGGACCTCCTTTTTTAATTCAGCCCAGTCTCTCTGCAAAACAATTTAGTTTTATAGTAACCAGGATAAAGTAGAATGGAATGAACAAATCAGGTAATATTTTCCTAAGAGAAACAGATGACCCAAAAAACAGAAGGCATGCCAGATGTCTTGTGCTTCTGTTAACAATATGTTGACGTAAGTAGTTGCATTATTGCTGCTAAATAGATTATTACCTCAAGTCGTTTGATGTACTCCTGTTGATTTCTCTTTTCCATAGACCTTGTATTCTACATGATTCACAGGTTAATAAAGAGGCATTCAAAATTCAAACACTTTCATAATTTATTAATTTATCTCAACACAACATACCTCTTGAACCTCGTCAGTAGTATGAATTGTATCAATGGTGGCCTGCAATGCAACATATCTCAGATAAAGTGAAAAGAAAGTTCAAGAAAATGCATTGAATGTGCCAAATTACAACACTACAGAATCACCTCAATATTTACAGCGAACATATAAACCTATTTACATTTATTATGGTTGCAAATGAACAATGATAGCTAAAATAACTTGCTTTTTCACACAATACAAATTATTCGAAATTATACCATCAAACAGTTTGAAAAGCTATATCTAGTTGTCCGTTATCAGACAAGAATATAAAACATAAACAAATACAAAGCATAAAAGATGGTTGTAGGAATACAGAGTTGCATCTTCAATGCACGGACAAAGGATGGTTGAAGAAAAGACAATTTGCATGTTTAATAGCAGAACAAGGGATGCTTGTAAAAGAACTAAATCACATTTTTTAGCAACACAATCATCCATAACTGCAAAACATCAAAAACCAAGAGAATGAGATTTCCAAGTAGCGGCAACAAAACCTGCAGACGGTGCACTCTCTCGGTTAAATCATGGACTTCATCCAAAGATCTTCTCTCTGACTTGACAAAAATTTCCTTTTCATGCTTTAAAATAGATACCTAAAATTGGGAAGTTATGTCAGGATTCAAGATCTCTGAACTGTCCGAGGGATGTAGTAAAACCCAACACACCTCCATTGAAAGCTTCCTTGAGTTCTCCTCTAAAGCTTGCATAGAATCTGCACTTTCACGGAGTCTTTTTTCATAATCAACAACTAAATGCATCAATTCCGCGTTTCTGAGCGACACAGAATTAGCTTCCTTCCTCTGTATTTACAAGTATGAACTAAATTAGGATGAGGGTATAACAAGGAGTTATCTTGTTCGAAGGAGCTGAGGCTTCAGGATGTCATGCAAGCGTGAGGAAAGAAATATGAAGATAATAGCAGCACACAAAAGAACCTGATGATCAATCTCTGCCATGTACCCATTAAGCCGATCACGAGCGAAATCAGCTTCAAGTACTGCCTTATCACGCTCAGATCGCAAAGACCCAAGCTCAGTCCTAAATGAATAATAACCACCATTTGTCAGATTTTTCCAAGTAACGAAAAAGAGCATCACATAGTGAACCTGGATAAGTAGGCCACCTAAAACTGTATTAAGTAAAAAGCGCTGAGATCAAAACTTAAAAGATATATGATTTCATACAGATCCAAATTTGACACAAGTGTTCATTAAATATCGTGAGCTGCAAGCTTCTGCATAGTTCTTTCATGACACCTTTTGGGCCATTTAAATCTTTGTTTCTCATAAATATTACAAAGAGCAAGCTATGCAAAACAAGTAAATCAGAATGTCATAAAAAATATGATTCCTGAAAGGAATTTTGTTGCCTGTGCTGTGAACACCGACAACCAAAGAGCATATTATGAACTTCATAATCATCAATCTTGTTGTGCAGTGTTTGAAAAACAAAATAAGTATATGGTAAAGATTTTAGTAATGATTTTTACACAGCAAACAAGGTATGAAAGCAGAGAAAAACAACCTCAACTTAGTCAACTCTTCGTCGAGTTTTCTGGCCCGCTCAGAGACTTGTTCATATGTTTTTTTCGAGACCTCCTGGGCAAGATTGAGTGGAATTCAGTGAGAACAACTAATAGAACTGCAGGGTAGTTGTATGCTCTGTAATTTGTTGAGAATATCACCTGTGATCCTTCAAAGAGAACCATCAGGTCCTTTCTGCCATCATCTAGAGAATAAAAAAACCATGACATCTAGTTAATATGTTACTAGCAGTAACATGCACTAAATGCCTTGACACAACTTTCATCAGGGCATCACCACAGTAACCCGATGCAAGCAAGACAGAAATATAACCTAAGTCTGAAATCAGCGTATTAACAGTGGCAACAAGTAGAGCGAACCTTGCAGATTATTGGATATGTGTTCAACAGTGGAACGAGTCTTCTGTTGTTCTTCACACAGCTTTCTATACATCGCCACCTAAAAAATCAACTACATTAGGGTTGATGTTACATGCAGTTTAATTGACATGTTGAAGAACAGAATATTTTATGTCGAAAGATTTTCCAGGTCGTGGCAAAAAGATTATTTAGGACGCACAGATCTATGAAGAGATTCAATCATTATTGCTTGTTCTTCAGATTTCTTCATGACTTTTTCAACTCTGGATGCAGCAGTGTCCGTGATTCTCTTCAGCTCAACTTGAAAGCTCTCCTGAGAAGGACAAAAATGAGCATATGTTTGATGTTGCCAATGGAAAAAACAGAAAGGCCCTGTACTTATGAATGAAAGATAAATTAAGACATCACCATACCCTGAGTTCCATGTCCTTTTTGTCAAGATCGGTAGAAAGCATGTGAACTTTATTTCGAAGCTCAACATTTTGCTGAACAAGCCCATTGATATCATTAAATGACATCTGCCACAGATTATCAGATGGTTACATCAGATAAAATCACATGCAAAATTATAATAAATAGAAGATCTTGTAACAATGAGAATGAGGATTACATGTTCATGACTATTGCTTTCATCATTAGACATGCCATCGCCTATGCTCATAGAAAAGGCACCACGACCTATATTTGGAAGACTAGAACCACATCGAAGCTGTATGTCTTGACATTCCTTTAAAAGAACAGCAACCTACAGATAATCAGATGATAAACCATACAATTAGCAAATCATGTTTTCAAATATAAGTGGTGTAAATATATATCCAACTGTGACAACAAATCATATATTCCAAAAATAAATTTGATCAAATCATCAGAGTATCAAAGTTGTCCCAATCAGACAAATATTCTACTAAGCTAGTCCACCTGATTCCAACTAATATTACTTTGGGTCAGACAGATATTGTGCAACCCCGGCCACATCACTGGAAGAATTGTGGCTGACCATGCACAGGCGTGCCTCCAAGAGAAAACAAAGGATTTCGACTCCACCATGGTTATCTATTGGTTCCGTTTGCCGCCGTGAGGAGCAACTAGGGTGTCTGTGTTGTGTGTGTGTGTTGTACGATCTATGAGATAAATCATTACCAAACTCTAGTTACCTAGTTTGCTTCTCCTCTTAATGAAAAGATGTGCAAACACTAAAACAAGATATTGTGGAACGGGGGTACATGATTAAGTCCCTGGTGTTAACCACCTTCTCGATGATAACATATGATGAGTGCATTTGTACCATCTGATTATATTTGACTGGATAAGATTTAAAGCAACTGGAGGATGGATAGGATCAGGGCTGACAAGACGTCAAGACTCTCCATACCTTACCCATTAATGTTGCACTCAACAATCAATGAAATGTTGACAGTGAGATGCTAGCACAAATAATGGAGGTTAGTAGTTGAGAGCGTGACTACATACTCCCTCCGTCCAAAAAAAAGTGTCTCAAGTTTGCCCAAAAATGGATGTATCTATACATGAAAAATGTCTAGATACATCCACTTTTTGGCAAATTTGAGACACTTATTTTGGGACGGAGGGAGTATTATTTTAATACAATTTCTCAATTTCGGTAAGTGCACCGAATAAAGCAATGAGGAAACCCAGTGGTAAAAGACTCACTTGCTTTTGCAGGTCGCCTATTTCCTTGTCTGCGATAGTATGATCACGTTCCCATCTTTTTAACTCCGACTGGAACACATTAAAGTTTTTTTCAGATCAAAGACACAATGAAGTTAAAGCTTATTGTAAGAAACTTAACAAGCCATAATGCATGCATACCTTTAGGTTCCTTATGGTATTCTCAAAGTTGTCATGCTCCAACAATGCCTGCTGTAATTTGTGATCCATTAGAGCATAAGCTTCGACCATCCTCTCATGCTCAGCTGAGGTAAAGGAAAAAGTTAAGCTAGAAAGGATAGTTCAAACTTTGGAGCATGCAACACCAAACAAACATTCTTACAATGCTGTTATATCATTAATCGATACACATATTTAACTAATGTGTTAGGGGGTTAAGAAGAGTTCACCAGAAAAATTACCTCGTTCATCTAAGATAAGCTCGGCCTTCTCTTCAATTTCATGCAAAACCTGTTGTGCAGAAGTCGAAAGATAATTAAGAAATGCTCTAATAACATAACAGAGGAAAGAAAAAGGATGTACTTCAAAAGAAGTAGAATTTAGTCTGTTCTCGTTTAATGTTCTGGAAATGCAATGTTTTAAGTCAAAACTACCAAAGAATGTGACTAGGCATGTCAAAATAAGTTCAAATAATCACAAACAAAAAAAGGCATACGAGTTTCCCCTGTTCCTGCGGAGTAAAACCATGATAGACTATATACGTGATTAAAACTCAAGATAGTGACAAGAGCAATAATGTACCCTTTCCAGAACTGATTCCGCATGTCTCCTTCCCCACCTCTCATGCCGTAAAGCATCAGTAGCTTCTTGATATTTCTCATATATCTTAGCAAGCTGATAATGTGGGGCATGTTAACAGGCAATACTTGAAATATGAAAAACAAAAAACGTGCAATGTTGCACAGAAGACAATAAGTACAAAAGAAATAGCACATACACTCCAACCATCACGAAGAAGAGAAGCAGCTAATGCAGTTCCAGAAACACCACTGGGTACTCTTGGAACTATCATTAGGTCATTTTGATCTACAGCATTAGAAAGTGTCCTGCAGAACAGAAAACAAAGTGGAACCAAGAGTGGCAAATCAAAAAATGAATGATTGTTTCAAGTTAATTTGATGTACGAATTGATACGGTTAGCATACTTGCATGGTTTGCACTGGATATGCCCCACAGATGATATCATAATTAGAGTGGAGGGGACAAAATGCTATAATCTAATGGCTTTAACAGAACAAGAAGACTGACATTTCCATTACAATGCATGCGTGAGCGCGAAAGAAAAGAAACTCTCGGGAGACCAAAAGGTAAATAGATCCTGCTTCAGAGATTTTACTAGACTATAAGAAAGAGGCCAGCGAGTTCAGAAATCATACATTTCTTTCATTGGCGTGTCTGAAAAGTCAGAAGGGTTTGCTGCAATGCTGGTCAACGGAACGAGGCTCAATTCACCAGACTTTCTTGCATTTTCTAGATCAAATTCACATGTCTCGATCTTATGCTTTAAGTTGGCGACATCCTGAAGGGGGGAGGGAGGCAGAGTGAGATCCAAATCTCGGTTGCGAGTACACAGAATCTACTAAATTAGGTATCAAAAAAATATCTGGAAATATACCTTTTCAAGATCAATCTTTGCCAAGGTCTCCTTCTCAAGCTTTTCCTTGTAGTCATCTTCCACTTGGGTCAGGTGTGTCTATTTGCACAAAGATTGACAGCATAAGAATTTTCAATCCATATATTGGACAAAAATACATTGATGAAAGATAAGCAAAGGCGTTACCTCCAATGCTTTAATAACACCTTCGAGTTCCCCTGCTTTCTTTGACCATTCATCAGAACTTTCTTTGTGAAGTTCAGCAAGCTTCATAACCTTTTTTTCAGAATTTTAACCAAAGGATTATTAGAGATGAACAGTTGTATTGAAAAGGGTAAATAACATTACATCATTTGCTCCAGATATACAAACTGCAAACGGTGCCATAGACAGAACAGCGAAAGGGATCTTTGCAAGAAACTTCTAGACTAAGCTAACATTTTGTCAAGTGCACATCACATGTCCTGGCATGCTATTCACAACACCGAAGTCAGCAAAGTCAGTGATACGCTACACGGCAGACTATGGCCCTGGCATCCCCTCCAAACTCACTACGTAAAGAATTGAGTTCCATAACCATGCTCTCTGCAGTGGATCTGGAATGAGAGGGGGGACTGTATTTTTCGTGGGAGGCCCTGTCCGTACCAGGCCTGCTGAGTACGATCAAATCTGAGGTTTCCAATTGGGTCGAGGCTAGACTAAGAAGCTGCACGTGCTTTGGCTCTCTGGTTTCTCTTACTCCTTTTTTTCTATCTTTGTTGTAGCCTGCTCTCAGGCTCACAAATAACTCATTCTTAATACAACAAAATGCAATGCTCATTGCTTATTCTCAAGAAAATAAAGAAAAAACAAGCTTCAACACAATCTTCAGAGTGGTGATTGGCATACACGATTATATGAAGCTGAATTCCGTTCTTGAGCAATTACTAAACATACAGCTAACATTACTTCTAGCACATACTATGTTCCACAGACCTAACTGAAATTACTATCCAGCATTGAAGAGCTCTATAAATTTCAAATGCTTGAAACACTCATAGCAGTTAATAGAATGCCTACCTTTATGTTATTGTACTACAAAATCGTATTATACAGGTAACAAAATGAGACAACAGACAAAATGGAGTGAAAGAAGGGGGCATACAGTTGACAGCTCGGCGCCAAGGCGCTGTTCATTAGCAGCTGAAGCATCCTTTGCAGAGAACAACTCCTTCATTCATCAAAAAATGAAATAGCAAATGTTAGCTGATGAGAGAAAATGAGAAATAGCGCAAATCATCAGTCAGGAATTTTACCTTCTCCATATAGGATACTCTTTGCTCTAGTTCAGAAACCCGTTCTTTACTTCTCCTCAAGGAACTTGTAGATTCAGAAATCTCTCTTTCAAGCTGAAACCCAAAATTCAGGTTGATGCTTTTCTTTCCCATCTTTGTCAATTGTCATGTCAAGAACTAATTAAAGAAACTAACCTCTGCAATCTTTGCCGACATCCTGGACTCCTCATCCATATTTGCTTTCCTTAAATCAGCTAAATTCTTAACTTTTGCTTTCAGTTCCTCATCAAGCCACAGATTATGCTTTTCAAGAAGCTCCTTCTCCTGATAAGGGAAGAAAAACTAAGTAAGAAACAGCAATGTTCCGTAGGAACGTCGACATGGCTTACGGATTAGGATAACATTGCAAACCAATGAGAAAAATGAGGGTGATGTTATACAAGAGATTACAGAAACTGGAAATCAGGCTTGGTAGAACGTTACGAAAAACCTTGCATGTTACCTGTTCAATGCGATTACATGTAGCCTGACAGTGAGTTAACTTAGCTTCAACCTCTTGTATCCTAGCCTCTTTACTAGCAGAAGAGTCGGCCTGATTTAGCTGAAAAGAGGATAAATCAGCACACCCCGTTAGTTTGTGAGACACAATAGAAAACAGTAACGCCTTCCAACGATAGAGGGGCAAAAAAATCTCATTTGTTTATTTAAAGGCTTAACTACTATAGTGCATTGAAAAATAATCCTTCCCGTAGGTACACAAATAATACTAAGATTAAGGTTAAAGGCAGAACTACATAGCTTAGAAAAAAACCACAGCACATAGAAGATCAGCAAAATTCTAGATTTAGAATTAAGTACGGTATTTACATAGACAAATAAACAGCTACAGTCCAAATTGTCCAACGGATAAACTAAAGATTAATTATTCAAGAAAAAGAGTAGTACTCCTGAATATGACAGCTCTTGAATAGCTGCAGTCCAGATTATCGGACAAAAAGGTAGATGAGATGTTAAACAGAAAATCACATGGAGTTATGAGATCCAAACACTGGAAACAATAATCTTTTTAGTATGTTTATATTTGAAACAATGTTAAATGTACATGCCATAATGATTGCATTATATACTATTTCCCTTTTACTATGGATGCATTATATCAGCTCAAGCAAGACAACAACTACGGAGTAAAAAACACAAACCAATATGATAAAAAAAATCGATTTAATAATCTCTAGTCATTAAAGTATAAGAGAAACTTCCTAAGAAGTTTTAAATAAGTACTACAAAGATCATCACTGTCTTACAAAACTAGCAAAGACATAAAATAATGTAGGGTAGTTTAAGTTTCTACTGAGCCAGAGTTTTCCATACAAATTACTTGGCTAGCCAAATTTTGGGCAAGGTTTTGTCCGCCGATGAGTTGGCTGTTTGCAATAAAAATAAGCTATAGTGGCAAATAGGCATCGGCATGTCAAAATATTGGCAATGATCCAAACAAAAACCAACTATGGTGATGAATAAAAAATGGTAGACCATCAGTTAAGCCCCAACCAAACATACCCAAGAGATAGAAATGTGTAACTACAAGCAAATCAAGTCAAAATTAAATCAAGATAAAACAACATATATCATGATCAGTTGGTGGGAAATTTCTCAATCCTAAGGTGATATGACAAGAAATCTAAAAGAGTTCAAACTATCAACGCTCTGCCAGCTAACAGGAGTAACAAGGAAAAGTAACTAACAAATATAATAACAAATGGATCCATTCATTCGAAAAGTTCTTCTAAAAACAATTGCTTCTCAAAACCTGAAAACGCATACCCATTCTGCACAGACATGGCATTGCAAGGTGCTAAGCAAACCAAACAAAATGGTCTGCCTCTGGCGAACTTCTGTTCCCAAACAGAACAGGTTACAGAAACCAGCCTACTGTTAAAATTCGATAACTAAACCCTCAGCAAGCAGTAATGACAATGTGTGGTGCTAATAAATAGTTCTGAACACCACTATCACTATAGGATTGCACGAAGCAACAAGTTATTCAGGTGATACACACAACTCGCTCTACAACCAGTTTTCCGGTTGCTGCATATTACTACTAGAAGCGTGGGGGTCGTTAGGGGAGCTCACAATCTTATCGTGGTAGCTCTGGATGACGCCATCCTTCTCCCTTATCTCGGTGTCCCTCTGCTGGATCAACTCCAGCGACTGGCACCTGGACTTGTGCAGCTCCGAGATTTCTACTTTGAGACGCTCAACCTCGCCATCCTTCGCAATCTGTGCCATCAGCAATACCCAAGTGATCAGTGCCCGCAGGAAGCTTAATAACAAAACACGGATCAGTCTGACACACCAAAAAAAACTAGGGTTCGTATCGTACCGCTTGGATGCGGAGCTGGTGTATCTCGGCCTGGGAGGAGGCGAGGTCGGCGGCGCGGCGGTCGGAGCCGGCGGCGAGCTCGGCCGCCTCGGCCTGGTAGCGATCGGCCTCCGCGGAGAGGGCGGTGAAGCGCTGCTCGAGGAGGGCGCAGGTCTGCTCGGCCGCGATGGACGCCGCGTCGGCCTCGGCGCGGACGGTGTCGACCTGGTTCCGGAGCTCGCGGATGGCGGCGTCGGCCCGCTCGGCGACCGCGGACGCGTCCCCGCCGAGGAGCCGGAGCTCCTCGTCGGACATGAAGAGCGGCATCGCCGCGCGCGGCGGGGTGGGGCGAGCGGAGCCCTAGGCACGCCGGGATTTGGGGGTGGCCTCCGGAAGGTGCTAGGGTTTTGCGGGGAGGGGAAGGTGGTGGCGGTGGCGGAAGCGGGGGGCAGGAGCCCGAGTGGAATTGGAGAATGGAGACGGACGAGTCGCGAAACGGCGGAAGCGGAGGCACCAATATAGATCGGGAGTGTAGTGTAGTGCTGGGAGTCCCGTGAGGCGGGTATGGGACGGGTATGCGGGACCCGCCGGGTCGCGGGTATGGTAGAGATCTTGACCCGCCGGCGGGTATAGGGCGGGTGGCGGGTGCGGGTGGAGGGGCCGGGTGCGGGTATGGGGATGCCAAACCCGGCCCCAAACCCGGCGGGTGCCATCCGTATTTACGAAGTGTGCTCGAAACAAGCTGGCGGTTACTGGGCTGCTTTAGCTCAATTGGGGTTGCGGCGTGGACTAGACTTTAAGCCGGCAAATCCGGAAAGTGTTTTTATCTCCGAGCTCTCCCTCTATTTCAAAATTTTGAAAATCATGTTTACAAGTTT
Organism: Poa pratensis; assembly: GCA_947311845.1. Lineage (NCBI taxonomy): Eukaryota > Viridiplantae > Streptophyta > Magnoliopsida > Poales > Poaceae > Poa > Poa pratensis. The sequence goes on from CAMZMU010000111.1 coordinate 16,313,203, forward strand.
CAATAAATTCTGAAAATAATTCTGACTGTATCCAATAGTATATCCGATGAGCGTGTAAAATATTAATTTTAAATAATTTGTATTCCGAGATATATAAAAATAACTAATTCTGATAAAACTTGGAGATTTGAAAATATGAATTGTTAGATACACACTTTTGTTATTTTTGTATAACTCGAAATACAAAGTTTTTTATGTTGATATTTTGCATGTTCATGGGATATACTATTGGCTACATACAGAATTTTTTAAAACTCACAAATATGATTTTCGCATTTTTTAAACCGGAGAGAGCAGTGGAGCTCGAAAGCCAAAAATCTACACTCGGCAAATCTTATTTGTCGCGTAATGCAGGCGCTATTCCGCTCCGCATATCCCTGGCACTCTCCTAGGCCTGGCCCATTTAGATTTCAAGCCTACATGTTACTATTAGGTGCGACCCAGCTGGATTTTTTCTTCCGTTTTCTATATGTTGTTTCCTGCTTCGTTTTTCTTTTTCCCTTTTCGTTTATGTCTTATTCCCTATTTCTTTTTCATATGTTTCCATTTCATTTTCTTTTTATAGTTTTTCCTTTTCCTTTTTCATGTTTCTTTTTATTTTTTTTCCATTTTCCTTTATGTGGTACATGGTCTCTTTTTTATTCTTTCTTTAATATTATATTTTCTTTTATGTTGTCAATTCGAATATTATTTATTTATGGGAAAAGAAATAAACAAATTTTCACCTCTTTTGAAACTGTTAACGCCATAAAAATGTTCACGGGAGTTTGAAAAATTGTTCACCCGAGCTTGAAAATATGATCACCGGTTCATAAAACTGTTCACCGGGTTCAATAAAATTACATTCACTGATCCAAAGTTAAGATAAATGTTCGTATTGAAAAGTTATTCAATAATATAAACGTTCATATTGAAAAATCATACAAATAATATAAATGTTCATATTAAAATCGTTCAAATAATACAAATATTCATATCGTTCAAAAAATAGTTTCCGTTCACCGACCTTTTTCTGTTCACTTTTTAAAATCGTTTAAAATTTATTTTTGTTCAACGACATTTTCCGTTCATTTTGTTAAAATCGTTCAAATATACTTATATTCACTGAAACATGGCAATGCAGCTCCAATCGCCTCGATTTGTACTGCAAAGGTACCCCGTTGAGAAACACGGGGTAGCTTGCCCGATATGCCAGGCCAAAAAATAGTTTCCGTTCACCGACCTTTTTCTGTTCACTTTTTAAAATCGTTTAAAATTTTATTTTTGTTCAACGACATTTTCCGTTCATTTTGTTAAAATCGTTCAAATATACTTATATTCACTAAAACATGGCAATGCAGCGATTGGTAGCTGCTACGAGTTCCAATCGCCTCGATTTGTACTGCAAAGGTAACCGTTGATGAACACGGGTAGCTTGCCCGATATGCCAGGCCAAATCCGGCGGTACTTGTCAACAGTCCAAGAGCTAAGCCTACAGTATCTGTACCATTAAGCAGTCATGAGACACCAAGTTCAAACCGATCATTCGCTAGTTATTATCAGCACCGTTACCAAAAAAAGACCGATGTAGTCGAAGCATAGCGCCACCTTTTTTTAGCTGAACAAAATCTAATCCATGCTAAAGCAAGGATTTATTCTTTCTGGGTCAGTCTGCAGGCAATGTCGAAAGCATGATTATGCCTACATAATTGACCTTTTGCCAAGCTGCCCAGGCAGGGCCTTGTGGGATTATTATGCAGAGAGGAACTGATGGTGTTTGGACAGTTTTGTCTCTTACTCCTTTTACGATTGTTCATGCACCGGTCACAAATACAGAATTATTCTTATTGACCCTTGTGCATCAATGCTCAACAAATCTGGTTCAGGAGCCAAAATTTGCCACAAATGTAAGAACTCCCCATGCCCTGACCGACCCTGCTCCGGAGGCCGGATCTATTTGGTACCGGCTACATTAACTTGTGGTAAGCAGTATCAGATGATGCTATAGTATTCAATTGCCGTGAGTTGTGGCTAGCAGTTGGAGTAACAACGATTGTCCATTAATCTATGGAGGAATCGTCAGCTCCTGTGTCGTTTAGCGCAACAGAAATATAATGTAGCCGGTACCTAACTAAGCTTAGGCCGGTATCATGGGCGTCAAACTAAAATATAATCTCTTGCGGTACAAGTATCACGGCAAGAGGAGCTTAACTAATGTGGTAGGCAGCGCCGACGCGAATCTGCGCAACGAGGCTCCCAGCCCAAAAGGCTTAGCTCTCTCGACGATTACGCTGCACCACCTGCAGGTGCAACCGTCGTTGGCACCGAGCTTATGATTGCGAATTCTGCATCGAAGAACGATAGAATAGAACACACTTTTGCAAAAGATAGAATAGAACACAGAGGAAGGTCTTGAAAAGCTTCAAGAGATGATTAAGAGCATGAGACCGATGCACCACGTACAGGTACAGTACAGGGCATCTGTTGTAATATAAATTCTATAGCTAATTTACTGGTGTTCAACTTCTTTCATGCATCAAATGTATCAAGAAAGAGAGCAATCTCACTAATCAACAAATCCTGAAGAAGAAGAAGAAGAAGAAGAAGAAGAAGAAGAAGAAGAAGAAGAAGAAGAAGAAGATATACACGGATGATGATGAATCCCAGGTCACGCTCCGATCGACCGAGTCACTTCAGAAGCGGTCCTCTCGTCTTGGGGCTAAATAATCGATCGACGCCGGGAGAACGTCGAAAATACAGATGTTGGGTGGCCTGGCTGGAAATCAGCTCGCGGCCTCGTCGATGCTGTGCAGCGAGGGCCGCCACTGCCGGTGCCGGGCGCCGGAGCTCCGGTGGACGTCTCCGTCTTGCCGTGCCAACTGCAATCGGGCAGTAGAGTAATCAGAATTCTTTTTTTTTTTTGCAGAGTAATCGGAATTCAGAAGATGGAACATTTGCATGTGTTTGCAAATAAGTACAGAAATACTAGTAGCAGGAAACGATTCGATCTACATCCCCTGACAGTAGCTGATACTGTTCAGTATTTTATCTATCTAATGATTCGTTTATCATTCTGTATCCCTGTATTTTAAGCATTATTATTAAATTTCCTTGTGGATGGTACAATAGCATCAATCAGTTGGATCCACAGGACCACGCCCGATATACAATCTTGTTCTATGTATATCAATTGGAGGTTGAGAATGTGTGATATATATAGCTCTCTACATCGGGCTGAATTAAGGCGAAAAGATCTCCCAAGATAACTAGGCAGATTTTGCGGCTGCAAAAAAATCGAACGACAATTTCCCGGCTGACTGACTACAGTGCGGTGGACGAACTGAACTGACGCGAAGACATGATGGTTGCGCCGAACAACTAACCAACTGTAGCTTGGAGTCTTGGATGAGGCAATTAAAGACGCATCAATCATGCAGAGAACGTGCATGGGGGATCGGGCGAGAGAGATTAAAAAAGTAGTTAGTCCAGTCAATGTAATTAACTACCTGCTGGAGACTCTCGTCCAGGCTCGCCTCGTCGTCGTCATCGTCGACGTCGTCGTCCGCCGCCGGCCGCGCCTTGCTCTGCCTCGACAGCGACGACTCGAGCTGCTGCTGCAGCTGCTGCCGCGCCTTCCTCGTCTTCTCCTCCTGCCTCGCCTGCACCGCCTTGGTCACCTCTGCACGCACGCACAAACCATGTTAGCAGTGTTACAGTAGCAGAGCTAGCAGGAGAGGGATGGACGCGAGGAGGAGAGGCTGCCCGCTGCTTACCGTGAGAGGTGATGAGTCGGTAGACATGGCCGATGAGGAGGGTCTCCTTGGGCTTGAGGAGCTTGACGCGGGTGAGGCGCACGGTGCGGCGCGCGCCGGTGCCGTCGGCGTTGTCGTGGCGCTCCTCGGCGACGCGGAGCGTGACGAGCGCGACGTAGTGGCCCGGGTTGGCCCGCATCACCTCCGCCGCGCTGGTGGCCCAGTAGAGACGCTCCACGCGCCCGCCCGGGTGCTGGACCACCGCCGCCGCCGCCTCTGCCGCCTGGCAATTCCCCATTCCGCAGCTCGTGACCAGGACCGCGCGCGCCTCGCCTCCGGGATGTCAGCTGTGGGTCGTTGGTTGGGCCTGAGAAACGTGGGGCGGGCGAGGGAGAGCGAGCAAGCAAGTGGTGCGCGTGTGTTGTGCCGTGCTGCGTTATAAAGAGGGGTGGAGTGCAGGAGGCGGTATATATCTTCCCCCGTCCCGGTGACTGAGAGCTGCCGATGGCCGGTCCACCTGCTGCCTCTGGCATATATCTTCTTGCTCCGGCCGGTTGATGCATGTACCCCCAGCGTACGGTAGTTGCGGATCGTTTTCGCCCTCGCAAGCACCACGTGAGCGGGCGTTAGCACGTCGTCGGCAGGTTCCCGGCGTCAGTACAAACGGCACGAGACGGAATCCGGCGCCGTTGATCAAACCGTCGCTGTGCGTGGGGCGTCCGGTACGGATTAGCCAACATGGGCCTGCTTCCTGAACATGTTTTTTGTTTCCTAAAAGCTTGGTCTCGCACGCGCCCTAAACGGGCGAACCTAACGGCCGCTCGCGCGTCCTACGATCCTTGCTCGGGTGCTGTGATTCGTGCCCACATCACTCTCCACCCCGAGACAACGACGCCGCTTAACTTCTCAATTCCCCACTCACATCACTCTCCACCCCGTGAGCGCCGCCGCTTCACATCCTCTCCACTCCGGCCACCTACCCACCTCCCCCTCTCTCCCTCAGACGATTCAGATCGAGCTCCCCATCCAGATCAGCCGCCGCCGGCTCGTCCGCTTCCCCGGTGCTCTTCCTCCTGTTGACCGGGATCCTCGTCGGCCGTGACAGAACCATGGCGGAGCGGCTGTGACGTGGGGTAGCCACGGCAAGTCCCAGGGTCGAGCACTCCAGGTTGATTGAGAGGGAGAAAGATGGAAGTGAAGTTAGTTACCACGGCTGACAAGCAAGGCGATTTACCCAGGTTCAGGCTGCCGGAGGATAATACCCTACTTCCTGCTTGTCTGAGATTGATTATCGGAGGTGTTACAATGGCGATCCCGGTGAGATGTCGATCTCGCTAGGGCTTTGGTGGTGGAGTAATAGCGTAACCTAGATCGGTGTCCCTCCCAGCCTTTATATAGGAGGCTAGGTCTCGGGTGATTACTACCGATTAGATTTTACAGGTAGGGTAGGTTCTACCGTCTTAGGGTTCGCCTGCCTTGGGGCGCACTCTGTCTTCTCTGGGCTTCCTTCATGGGCCCTAATCTTTGCGTGCACCAGGTATCTTCATGGTGGGGCACCCGATAGGTAGGCCCACGTTAGTAGCCCCCGAGTGCTTGGTCGAGTCGAAGAATCGGGTAAGGACTCATCTCCGGGTGCACGTCGTCTTTTACCTGCTGCAAGATGTTTTGTTTTGAGTCGATAGTGCATCGACCGTTGTTTATGTTCATGTTTTGCTGTCCAGTTGACAGGTTCTAGGGATAATGACATAGCAGGCCTGGCTCACTCGACGGATCGGGGCCAGTTAAATGCACTCAGGCAAAAACCTAGCTAGACTTCTTTAAGCTCGAGTCCCCGGACTCGAGCCTGGAAAGAGCTGGTCAGTTTCGACTCATGCCGCGGAGGTCTTACAGAGGTCGAACCGCAGTATGATAGATTGAATACCCAACGCGTCCTTCGGGATTATCTTCATGCCTGCTGGCACGGAAATTATAGGGTGAGCGCAGCAGGTGTGGGCCCTGGCCGGCTCGACTGATCGGCGGGTCTTATCTTTGCACTTGTGGGTGCAGCATCCGAGGATCATATGCGGCGGACGCATCTCGGGTACAGAATGTTTTGCGACTGCTATAGTCGTGGGCCTTGCATAGAGCTGAGTAGCTTTGGTCGGTAAAAACTCGACTGTTTGCTTTGGGACTCGACTGCCTCGTGATATTGTGTTTATCGGGGCACGACAGCGCTCCACATGGGAGTAGCCCCTGAGATTAAACTGGATTGCTTGCAATTGAGGTTAATCTCAATTAACCTGCACCGTCATAGTCGAACGAAATTTTTGATACGCTCCCGATGGGAGTGAATGTAGAATGATTTGGGGACTCGACAAATAAAGGAGTCCCTTCAGCCTGTTGGCCTACTGTGTGATGCTCTGGCGAATATATGCCATAGTCGAATGATACAAGGGTCTGCAGGGGGACTCGACAGCTTGCCGGCTTTTGGTGTGGTAGATATCACGAGCTGGACTCGAGTGATTCTTCAGCCTGTGAAGCTGGCGTCATGTATGACGATCTTTGCTTGCACTCTGCCATTGACAGGACACGTCGCTGTGGTCCCAGTGTCAGTGTTAACCAGGAAAGACGCCGTTTCAGTTTTGATTTGACCACACGGCGCGATAATGTCGGGACGTGATGATGATCTCCTCGTTTCCCGTGCGTAGTGGGCGGCGTGGCCTGTGACGGTTGCGTTCCGCATCAGCCACGTGTAGGGCTGGATGTAGGCCGTCGGTGTTGATGTCGTTTGGACGATTGGGACTTGCCGGCGCCGCGGTATATTTATTTCACCGCAGCGGGGGAGATTGATTTCCATCCCCATTCTTGCCACTTCCTCTTCTTGCGTCGTCTTCTACCTCGCGCTCTTTTTCTCCATTATTGTTCTGCCCAAGCTCTGTTCACGCATCCTCCGCTAGCCAAGAATCATGAAGAAAGCGGCCGCGAAGAAGGTGAGCGCCGCGGCGAGCTCCGCCGCCACCAGCGTTGCGGCGACGAAGACCAAGAGGGGGAGCACGGCGGCGAGCGCCACCGCTGTCGATGCCGCGGATGTGGATGCGTTGAAGAAGATCCCCGGTGACTGGGTCAAGTCGACCATCAGGGAGCATCACCTGGATGAATTCCGGGCAGATGGATTGCTGCCGCCGGCGGACCAGCTGGCCACGCACGCACCCGGGAAAGAGGTATTCCCACAACCTCGGTCCGGTGAGCATGTATGTTTTGCCGATTTCCTGACTCGGGGGTTCTCCTTCCCCCTTCATGATTTTGTGCGCGGGTTGTTGTACGCGTACGGGGTGCAAATGCACGATCTGACCCCGAACGGAGTTCTCCACATCGCGTGCTTCATCGTCCTTTGCTAGTGCTTCCTGAGAGTGCACCCGCATTGGGCTTTGTGGAAGACCATCTTCAACGTCAAGAGGAATGCGGGTGCCAGTGGCACCTACCCACTTGGCAGCTTCGGCATCCAGGTTCGCGGCGACACCACCTACTTCGCGGTGAAGCAGGTCGAGTCTGCCCAAGGCTGGCAGAAGAGGTGGTTCTACGTCCGCATTGACCAGGAGGGCTTCCCGGACTTTGTGGCTGACAAGCCTCTGAGGAAGACGAACGCCTGGGCACACATGTTGTCGAGCGCCGACAAGGTGGAAGTGGCGCCCTTTATTGAAGAGGATCTCCGAGCTGTTGAAGATGGCGCCCAAAAAGGTGACTGGCGTCCACCTTATCAGCACGTTTGTGTGGATGCGCGTGCAGCCGATACGCCTTCGGGACCACCCAATGTGGGAGTTTCAGGGCACGGATGACTCCTCCCGCATGACGAAGGAGGAGTGGTCGAAGAAGGAGGTCGACACGAAAGTGCGGTCCGTGACTAGCATCAAAGTTGCGGACCCGTGCGACGTTGACTGCCCCGTCGCTCCGTATGGGGTTGAGAACCCACTGCCTGAGGTAAGATTTGACTTGCTTTTTTTTCTGACATTTCTTCTATGTTACTGCTGTTTTGCTCAGCTTGTGCTGGATTTTGCAGGGTCACCCGACCTTCTCTTGTCTTCCGCCTTTACCCGAAGGTGGGGTAACTTTGGAGGTTGAATTTCCTGATGTCGAACCGGATGACGAGGATGACTCCATTCCCTCCGCGAGCACCTCGCCTAATGAGGAGGCAGGGGAGACGGAGCAGGATGATGGTGAAGAGCAGCCGCGCAACCGTCACCGGCAGGACAAGGCGAAATCTGTTTCAGCGGGCTCGCCGTCCTAGAGGGTGGCGCTGGAAGATGATGGCGATTCGGGTTCCTCGTTGCCCAGCGTGAAGGACCCGATGGAAGTTGTTCCAGTGAACATGGCGCCTCCCGCTGGCGATGTGACCGAGTTTGGCGGGATCTTCGACTTAGACTCCTTCGCCAGCGATGAAGACGAGGCAGCGAGGTGAGCACCTTTACAACTAGTATGCTTATATGTCTTCCCTTTTGCGCAGTTGTTTGAGTTGAACATTCTGTGTGCAATGCTGGTCATGGCATAGGTGTGCCTCCCTCTCCTGTCCGGGAACAGACGTCGGCTTCGAGCGGCGCTGAGTCACAACCGAACCTTCCGGAGGTTTCTCCTGCGGTGACTACGGCGGCCGCTACGGAGGTTGTGAAGGCTTCGGCTCCCTCTGCTCCGGAAGTACTTGCTCCATCCTCTTCGAGTGCTGCATCGCTCCACGATCATGTAAGTGTCTTCTGGCTTTCTGGATTATCGGGTGCGCGACAGCGCTCCCGATGGGAGTAGCCCCCGAGGCTATGTGCAACTAGTATAATTGTGCATAGGCTCAATATTCATGATTTTGCCTGTGTTGTACAACCTTTCTACCGCAACCTCATGGAGTCACGTGCGGACTACGTCCAGATGGAGCAGGAGAGGATCAGCTTCGCCTTGCTCTGGAGCAGTCGAAGCGTAAGTGACTTTTTTTATTTGTGTTTAACTTGCTGCCACTCCTGCTTCGCATCCGCTTGAAGCTTCATTTTTCTTGCAGGTAACCAGGAGACCGCTGCGCATCAGGTGCTCAAGCTGGAGAAGGAACTCAAGGCTCAACGCGATGATGCTGAGCAAAAGCTGAAGGAAGCCAAGGGCCGTGAGGATGCCATTCTTCAGTCCGAGAAGGTGCAGGTTGAGCGCCTGCTAGCTCTTGCCCATGTTGTGGGAGGTAATACCTCGCTCTCATGTTTTGCTTGCTTGAAGTTTGGTCTCCCAATTCATTCGAATTGGTACCTAAGTTTGTTGGATGCGTAGATGCTTTTGGCGCGGCTCCATCTACAGAGGCGACAGACGACGATGTCCCGCTAGACCGTGCCGTCAGCGCATTCGACACCATGTGTGCTTATGCCAAGGATGCGCTTGCCAAGTCGACTGGTGCTCTTACTGCGGTGCACAAGAACATTTTTCCACAGGGAAGCCACCCGCCAGTGTGGATGGTCTGGCCACAATACTTGGCCCGGAGTCTTCTACCATGGCGAACTTCACTCGCACCCAAACGGTACGCGGCTCGGAGCTCACATTCAAGCTGTTGCTGGGTCATGGTGTTGCGGGTGACTTCGAGAAGGTCGTAGCTGATTTTCCGCGGAAACCCGATGGAAGAATGGCTTCGCTGGGCTCAGTGAAGGAGGAAGCAGCACGGCTGGCGGAGAACATAGTGGCCATGATGGAGCGGCGTGCTGCTGAAGTTGCTGCACGCGCAGTTAGGTCTAGGTCGGAGTCGATGTCGTAGGTTGTAGTATTGACCTCCCGCCTTTTATTTTGCCTGTAATGAACTGGTACTTGGTGATCAACATGGGTCTGCTTTTGCAATCTATACCTGCTTGACTGCTCTGTCGGGGTTTAGCCCCCCGAGTGTGCTGCTTTGTTGACTCTTTGTATTTGGGGGTCTCATGTTGTTTGACTTTTGCTTTTTGGGCAGCCTGAGGCGTCTGGTGCATCTGGCACTTCTCCTTCTGTGAGTGCGCAGCCTCGGCCTGCTGCCCGGAGCAGAAATGATGAGGTCGTCATGTCATATATGAAGACACGAATTGTGAAGTTGGAGAAGGAGCTGAAGGATGCACAGGATGAAGTGGACGCACTGAAGTCGAGGCCCGCACCCTCGTCCGAACGGGAGGATTACTTGATTGGGGAGCTGGACCTGATTAATCGATAGCTAGAATGTCAGTGGGCCTGACAAAAACTCCAACCGCGAGTTGCTTTTTCTTCGACTGCTTCTCATTTTGTTTCTTTGTATTGCCTTGCAGGTGTGAATCCAGACTGGAGAGCCGAGAAAACTCGCATAGAGAAACGCTTGGATGGGGCCGTTACCGGCACAACTTCTGGCTCCCAGTACTTCTGGTCTGATAGACCGAAGGCTCTAGTGCTTGCTGTCTTGCTGGTTCGTGCCTGGCGAGCCGGCCTGCTGCTGGAGTCGTGCAGGACTACTCTGGCTCGGGTGCATCGGGCTATGTTCCCGCATAATGAGCAACCTCAGGGTATACCTACCCTGCTGATGAGATTTCGCGAAGGCAAAGCGATCAAGGAGTTTCTGCACGCTCACCTTGTTGCCGGAGCCAATGTCGCCTTTGCTTATGTGCGACTCCACCGCCCGAACCTTAATTTGGAGAGGATTGTCGATGGCCTGCCCGGGGAGGACCATTATGCGGATACTCTTGCGCCTGCAAGGCAGGTTATTGGACAAGTCCAGAGGCCGACGGAGCGCCTTGTAGGCCCGGTGGACGTGCCTAAAAGTGAGCCCGTAGATTAGGAGGCAAAATGTGTATGCTCGTCGAGCTATGTTGTACATGAATAATGTGTATCCATGGGGGCAGCCCCCGAGTGTATATTTATGATTTGTTTGTCGAAGACAATAGTTTGTTTAGCGGCTGGGCACAGCCCCCGAGCGTTCGGGTGCGATCCACGTGCCTTGAGTAATTTGACCTGTGCGGCACAGCCTCCGAGCGTTCGGGTGCGGCCAAGGTTTTTGTTGCGTTTGAGGCAAAGTAACCTGTGCGGCGCAGCCCCCGAGTGTTCGAGTGCGACCAAGGTCTTTTTGCTTTTTGACATGAACATGTGCGGCGTAGCCCCCGAGCATTCGACTGCGGCCTAGGTTTTGTTTGTTTTTGAAGTGAACCTGTGTGGCGCAGCCCCGAGTGATCGAGTGTGGCATAGGCCTTGTTTCTTTATGAACCTGTGCGGCGCAGCCCCCGAGTGTTCGAGTGCGGCCAAGGTCTTTTTGTTTTTGACTAAGAAGTAGTGGAAGAATGCTTTGTTTCCCAATCATTGTACATTAAGCTAGCAAGCCGCCTCATTAAAAACCTTCTACTCCCCTTAGGTACCTTGGTAAGGAAAAGAGCGCGTCTGAAACCTGCTGCTTGTAGGCGTTTAAGCACAATTATATGGATGTGTATGCTATGCGTAGAAACGGCGCAGGTGCGCAACGTTCCATGGGTTGTGGGAGAGTTCTCCCATCTTCGCGTGCTTCAGGCGGTAGGCACCGCTGTCGATGGCCTCCGTGATGATGAAGGGTCCCTCCCATGGGGAGGCGAGCTTGTGCACCTTCTTCTGCTTGAGCCGCAGCACTAGGTCGCCAGGGACGAAGGATCTTGTGCGCAGTCGACGGCCATGGTAGTTGCGGAGATTTTGCTGGTATACGGCCGTGCGGGAGAGTGCGATGTCCCGCGCCTCATCCAGTGTGTCGACGCCGTTTTCGAGTGCTTCATATGCGTCTGACTCGTCGTAGGTGACCACGCAAGGTGCGTCGAATCACAGATCATATGGCATGACTGCTTCGGCGCCGTAGACCATGAAGAATGGAGTATATTGCGTTGATCTGTTTGGCGTGGTCCTCAGACTCCACAGGACAGAGGGTAGCTCTTCCACCCAGACACCCGCGACGCGCTTGAGTGGCACCAGCAGACGCTTCTTGAGGCCGCTGCAGACTAGGCCATTTGCTTTCTCGACTTGTCCATTGGATTGAGGGTGTGCAACGGAGGCGTAATTGAGTTTGATGCCCTGGTCCTTGCAGAAATCCCTGAACTTGTCGGCTGTGAAATTTGTGCCGTTGTCTGTGATGATGTTGTGGGGGTTCCCAAACCTGAAGATGATGGATCTGATGAAGTTAACTGCAGTTGTGGCAGTCGAGCTCGTTATGGGTACAGCTTCGATCCACTTCGTGAACATGTCAACTGCCACCAGGAGATGTGTGTGTCCACCACGGGATGATTTCCTCAATGGGCCCACCATGTCAAGCCCCCATTGGGCGAAGGGCCTGGCGAGTGGTATCGTTTTCAGTTCTGATGCAGGTGCGTGCGGCTTGGTGGCAAACTTCTGGCAGCCCAGACACTTCCTGACTATGTCTTCGGCCTCCTGCATCGCCGTAGGCCAATAGAATCTGGCTCGAAAGGCTTTGGCCACCAAGGCTCGGCTGCTGGCATGATGTCCATAGGTACCCGCATGGATGTCGAGTAGCATTGCTTTGCCATCTTCTGGGTCTATGCATCGCTGCAGGATCCTCGATATGCTGCGTTTGTACAGCTCTCCGTTGATGATCGTGAAGGCTTTGGAGTGGCGTGTGATGCGCCTTGCTTCTGTTGTGTCCGCCGGCAGTTCTTGACGCAGCATGTATACGAGGAAGGGGTTCGTCCACGTTTGCTCGATGAGGAGGACTTCTATGTGGTGATCTTCTGTGTCAGGTACTGCGGGGTCCTTTGTTGGCGTAGAAGATGCCCCTGCTTGTTTGAGCTTGATAGACCGATGTTTGATGCACTCGACGAAGACTCTAGGTGGGACTAGGGCTTTGGTCGAGTCGAGGTTGGCTAACATGTCTGCTCCTTCGTTACTGTCGCGGCCAGCCGTCAAAGCTGCCCTCCATGATGTTGTAGAGGTCCCGATATGCGATCATGTTATCTGTTGTAGCATCGCATTCATTCATGGTTTGTTGTACGACGAGGTTCGAGTCCCCGTAGATCATGAGGCGAGTAGTGCCACAGTTCTTGGCCATCCGCATGTCGTGTATTAGGGCTTCGTACTCTGCCTCGTTGTTTGAGGGTTTGGGGAAGTCCATCTACAGTACATAGCGCAGCTTGTCGCCTTTTGGCGATGTCAGGATGATGCCAGTACCCGCACCCTCGAATTTCTTGGAGCCGTCGAAGTACATGGTCCATGCGTTGGACAGGTCAGGTACATCAGGTAGCTGAGCTTTTGTCCACTCGGTTGTGAAGTCTGGGAGTACTTGTGCCTTGATCGCATTGGGGTGCGTGTACTTCAGATCCCACGGGCCTAGCTCGATGACCCACTTGGCAACTCGTCCCGTTGTGTCAGGGTTGGTGAGGATGTCTGATAACGCCGAGGCACTGACCACCGTGATCGGGTGCTCGGCGAAGTAGTGGACCACCTTGCATGAACTCATGAAGACACCGTAGGCTAGCTTCTGATACTGCGGGTACCGCTGTTTGGATATGGATAACACCTCGCTGAGGTAGTATATGGGCCGTTGCACGCGATGGGCGTGGCCTTCTTCCTGGCGCTCGACGACAAGGACGGTGCTGACCACCCTGTTGGTGGCTGCGACGTAGAGGTATAGGGGCTCTTTCTCGTGTGGTGCGACGAGTACCGGCGGAGTCGCCAAGACTCGCTTGAGATCTGCAAAGGCTGCTTGAGCTTCTGGTGTCCACTCGAATTTGTCGGACTTCTTCATCAGTTGATAGAAAGGAAGTGTCTTTTCACCCAACTTACTAATGAACCAGCTGAGCGATGCGACTCGGCCGGCTAGGCGCTGAACTTCCCGAAGCTTGGTCGGGGCTGGCATTGTCAGAATTGCTTTTATCTTTTCAGGATTCGCCTCGATGCCTCGTGCGGATACGAGGTAACCGAGTAGTTGCCCAGCTGGTACGCCGAAGACGCACTTCGTTGGGTTGAGCTTGATGTTGTAGAGGTTGAGCACACCGAAGGTTTCTCGTAGGTCGTCGAGGAGTGTGTCCTCTTCTTTGGTCTTGGTGACGATGTCGTCGACATAAACTTGGACGTTGCACCCGATCTAGTCCTTGAGGCAGGACTGCATCATGCGCTGGTACGTGGCACCATCGTTCTTTAGCCCGAAGGGCATGGTTGTGTAGCAGTAAACACTATGGGGTGTGATGAAGGCTGTCTTCTCCTCGTCCTCAACTTTTCCTGATCTGGTTGTAGCCTGAGTAGGCATCCAGGAAGGATAGGCGCGCACAACCCGCTGTCGAGTCGACAATTTGGTCGATGCGTGGCAGTGGAAAGTGGTCCTTCGGGCAACACTTGTTGATGGCGGTGAAGTCGACGCACATGCGGAGGGTTTTTGTATGCTTCTTTTCGACCAGTACTGGGTTGGCGACCCAGTCTGACTTTTTGATTTCTCGGATGAACTTGGCGTGAAGGAGTCTGTCGATTTCTTGCCCTATGGCGACGCGCTTCGGCTCGGAGAAGCGCGCATGGATTGCTTGACAGGCTTGGCATCTGGATAGATCTGGAGAGCGTGCTCGGCGAGTTCCCTGGGTATGCCTGGCATGTCCCCTGGACACCAGGTGAAAATTTCCCAGTTCTCACGCAGGAACTCGACGAGCGCGCTTTCCTATGCGATAAGCAGGCTTGATGATACGAGCACCGTCTTGGTAGCGTCCGTCGGGTGGACTTGGTGTGCTCTTGTGTCATTGGTCGTGCTAAAGGCAGCGTCGGGTGTTGGCTTCTTGCTTGCAGGAAAAAGGGTCTTGTCGTTGTCGAGCGAAAGTTCTTCGAGTTGCTGCTGCGTGACAAAGGACTCAGAGATCTTTCTGAAGTCGCGGTCGCAGTTGTCCGAACGCTGAAAGTCGCCACTCACGGTGATGATTCCCTTTGGTCCTGGCATCTTGAGCTTGAGGTAGGCATAGTGCGGGACTGCCATGAACCGAGCGAACGTCGGGCGCCCAAGTATGGCGTGGTACTGAGATTTCCAGTCAACCACCTCGAAGTCAATCGCCTCCTTTCTGAAGTGAGCGGGTGCGCCGAAGATGACTTCGAGTGTGATTGTTCCCTCGGGATAGACTGCCTTCCCTGTTACTATGCCGTGAAAAGTGCTATCTGACTTGGCTAAGTTCTCCAGAGACCTTCCCATCTTCCGGAGGGTATCGGCGAAGATGATGTTGATGCCGCTGCCGCCGTCCATGAAGATCTTGGTCATGTCATATCCTCCTATCTGTGCTGCACCTGGGCGTGGTACCTGTGGAGGGTGATCCTCTCGAGAGAATGTGATGCTGGCTTCGGAGCCCTTGAGGAACTCAGGTACAGCTGGTGGCGTCATGGTGGCCTGGTAGACCTGGCGTGTGATCAACTTCTGGCACCGGTTGGATGGGAGTCCCTTCTGTATCATTTTTATCTGTCCTCGAGCTTGAGGGTATTGATCCCCTGCTGTGGGAGGTGCTTCCAACCGTGGCTGGTGTTGTATTGCTCCCGCCAGCTGCATATGGGTGGAACTGCTGGTGCAGGTGCTGCTTGGAGAGCCGGTTGCGCAGGTGGTGCGGGAGTCAGGATCATGGTGAATGCTCCGTGCATGCATCTTCTGGCAGTCTTTCAGCAGGTGGCTGGAGATCAGTTTGCCAGTTTCTTCGCTTCTAAACATGTGGAACTTGCATGGTTCGTCGAGCTCTTGTTCAGGTGTAAGGTCTGGTCGCGGGTTGTCGCGGGTCCTGTGCCGCCACTCGCGCCTCTGGTTTCCATCGCTTCGATATTCGTCATGACCTTGGTTGTTCTGGCGACTGTTGTCGCGACTTCGGTCTTCTCGAGTGTCAGCGAATCCAGCCGCCATTAGTTCGACTGCCTCGCCTTCTTCGTAGCGGGGCTTTCACCTGCGGTGTCGGTCGTTGCCGCAGCTGTCTCTGCGGCCCCAGTTGCTTGGCTCACCTGCTTCCTTTGGTGAGTTGGGGAGCTCGTTACGTACAGAGTTCTCTCCGTCACCCCATTGATTGGCGATCTTCATGAGGTTGATTATTGATGTTGGTTGAAGGCGTCCGAAGGCCTCGCGAAGGTCGAGTAGGGTGACGCCGCGAACAAAGGCGTTGATTGCTCTGTCTTCCGAAATTACTCCCACGGAGTTGCGCATGAGAGTCCAGCGCTGGATGTATGACCGCAGTGACTCGTCCGGTCGCTGCTTGCAGGCTCGCAGTTCTTCAAAAGTGGCGGGTCTCGAATATGTTCCAAGGAAGTTCTTGACGAAAGCCTCTCGGAACTGGTCCCAGGAGTCGAAGGAATTGCGAGGCAAGTTCTGCAGCCAACTACGTGTTGAGCCTAGGAGCATGAGCTGTATGTACTGCATCGCTGTTGTTGTGGTTCCTCCTTGACAGTTGACTGCTTTAAGGTAATCGTCGAGCCAGAGTTTAGGGTCCTATGTACCATCGAACTTGACTGACTCGGCTGTGAGCTCGAAGCCTCGTGGCATCCTTGAGTCGCGGGTACGGAGACTGAAGCAGGAAACGCCGCAGGGCTCAAAGTCGCCATCTGAGTAAAGTTCTTGATATGGGGAGTTCGTGGGTCTCTTGGAGCGGTTGTGGTCGACCTGCCGCTGTACAATGACGTTGCGCGCGTCCTCCCACTCCTGCAGGTGTCGAGTGGGTCTATTTTCGTGTGCTTCGCGTTCTCTTCTTTCTCGGTCGCGCCGGTCTCGATCTTCGCGTGCTTGATTTGTTGTTGCGAGCAGATTTTCTGGGATCAGAGCCTCTTCCGCCAAGTGAAGCGCCTTGATTTGTTGCCGGTGCAGGGCTGCGCGAGGGTCGCCCTCCGAAGGTTGTGTTGCCCTCAGATACGTGGCCATCGACAGGAGAGCTCCGGAGGTTGTTTTGGGAATAGGTATCCCATCTGCGTCTTCTGACATAAATGATGACTCTTTATGGTGCCTGTTGTCTTGCGTTACTGTGGTAGCTCCCGAGGACGAGAATGAATAAGCTGCCCATCGAGCACTCGACGCATCAGCGAGCTCTTTACGCCGGGCCAGCTCGGCTTTTTCTTGCAGCACCTTCTCGTTTTCCTTCCACACAAGGTACTGGTACGTCATCATCTCCTCCCAGATCGCCTCCGGAGGAGGGAAGGTGCAATCCTGGACGTGTTTCATGGCTTGGATTCCTATCTCCCTAGTGATCACCAGGGTTGTTACTTTATCCGGCATTGTGACTGTCATCGGATATGCGGGCTCCTCGCGGCAGTTGCTACCCCCGGCGTCTCTGTTCTCGGTTGCGTCCACCATGAAAACTTGGACAGGGTAAGATTGCGTGATCGAGTGTACGTTGTTGTTGCTGCTGCTCTCGCCGCCGGAGCTGTCCTCAGAGCCAAAGATGGAGGCGACATGATAGATGCCACAGTCGGTGCAGAACGCGTCAGGCTGGGCCCGGACTGATGTGGCATTCGATGGTGACGGGGACGCCAGAGTCGATGAAGACGCAGTCGGAGCGGCGAGTGTTGTAGCTGGTGTAGGCGTGATTGTCGCAGTCGATGGAGGCGCGTTTTTTCCAGTCGATGGAGACGCGGGCGATGAAGGTGTTGTAGTTGATGCAGATGCGATATTCGCAGTTGATGAGGACGCGGGTCCCGTGGTCGGTGCAGATGCGATCTCCGCGGTCGATGAAGACGCGGGTCCCGTGGTTGGTGCAGATGCAATCTCCGCTGTCGATGAAGACGCGGGTCCCGTTGTCGGTGCAGATGCGATCTCCGCGATCGATAAAGACGCGGGTCCCGTGGTCGGTGGAGATGCGATCTCCGCGGTCGCTGAAGACGCGGGTCCCGTGGTTGGTGCAGATGCGATCGCGGTCGATGTAGAAGTGGGTGCAGTAGTCGATGCAGATGCGATCTCCGTAGTCGACGAAGATGCGAGTCCGGTGGTCGATACAGACGCGATCTCCGTAGTCGACGAAGACGCGGGCCCCAAGGCCGGCGAGGGCGCGAGGTCGGAGAGTTGAAACGTCCCCCACTTGTTCACATGGATTTGCATACTACCGAAAGTACGGCACATACCTCCGTAGAGATCGGCGTACACCGATCGGTGGGTGATGACCCACAAGTATAGGGGATCACAACAGTCTTCGAGGGAAGTGAAACCCAAATTTATTGATTCGACACAAGGGGAGCCAAAGAATATTTATAAGCCTTAACAGATGAATTGTCAGTTCAGTTGCACCTGGAACTAGACTTGCTCGACACAGTTTATCAGTAGCAACAGTTTTATAGCAGTAGCAGTAGTGAAATAATAGCAGCAGTAAAATAAAAGCAGCAGTAATAATTGTAGTAGACAGCAGGATTAAAATATTGTAGGCATAGGGATGGATGAACGGGCGTTGCATGGATAAGATAATTCATGTAATAGTCAAGCATGGGCATTTGCAGATAGATAATAATAAAGTATCCAGGTAATAATCAATCATAGGCATGTGTTCCGTATTTAGTCGTACGTGCTCGCAATGAGAAACTTGCACAACATCTTCTGTCCTACCAGCCCGTTTGCAGCGGGGCCTCAAGGGAAACTACTGGTAATTAAGGTGCTCCTTTTAATAAAGCACCGGAGCAAAGCATTAACACTCCGTGAACACATGTGATCCTCACATTACAGCCATCCCCTCCGGTTATCCCAATTGTTGTCACTTTGGGGCCTCGGGTTCCGGACAATTATATGTGTAAACAACTTGCAGATATGATCTAAAACAATAATTATCCTCATGATTCAATAACATGTTCAGATCTGAAATCATGGCACTCGGGCCCTAGTGTCAAGCATTAAGCATAACAAGTTGCAACAATGACATAAAGTACTAACAACGGATACTAGGCACCATGCCCTAACAATCTGATATCTATTACATGAATGATCTCATCCAATCCCTACCATCCCCTTCAGCCTACAGCGGGGATTACTCACACATGGATGGGGGAATCATGGATGGTTGATGGAGAGGCGTCGGTGATGATGATGGCGATGATCTCCTCCAATTCCCCGTCCCGACAGGGTGCCAGAACGGAGTTTCTGGTCCCCGAAATAGGGTTTTCGGTGGCGGCGGAGCTCTGGAGTGTTTCTGGAAAAAGCGTCGATCCTCCTCGGGTTTTTAGGTCAAGGGGATTAAGTAGTCGAAAGGGGGACGCGAGGTGGTGACCGAGGCGGCCACACCACCCCCCGGCGCGGCCCACCTCTGGCCGCGCGGGCCCATGGTGTGGGGCCCTGTGGCCCGCCTCCGTCTCGTCTTCTGGCTCCGTGTGTCTTCTGGAAAAATAGGAACTCTAGGATATTTTTCGGGAATTTTCCCGAAACTTGACTTTCTGCACAAAAACAAGACACCAGGGCAATTCTGCTGAAAACAGCGTTAGTCCGTGTTAGTTGCATTCAAAACACACAAATTAGAGGTAAAACAACAGCAAAAGTGTTCGCGAAAGTAGATACGTTTTAGACGTATCAACTCCCCCAAGCTTAGTTTATTGCTTGTCCTCAAGCAATTCAGTTAACAACTGAGTGCGATAAAAGAAACTTTTACGAACACATTTGCTTCATATGATGTAAATATTCTCACTATATGATCAAGTACTTAGGCAATTCATAATAAGGAATGTAGATAATGCCACCTAGTAGCTATGTGAACTATGAAAAGATACCAACACACTAAGAATAAATAACATGAAATAAGTCTATCTGCATGATTGCAATGTTCATAATAAGATATGATAAAGTGGTATCTCGCTTGCCTTTATTTGTATAGCAAAACATAAATGCCAAGGCACCTCTGAAGTTCAAGTGAAGACTAGAAGTAAAGATATCAAATATAAAGCATCAAAGTTATACCACTGTTAACCGTATTCTGGGACAAACACATTACACTAAGAATGACAGTTATGCTCTCGAGAAGGTGCTCAAAGAAAGGATGGTGACTCAACATAAAAATAAAAGATTGGCCCTTCGCAGAGGGAAGCAGGGATTAACATGTGCTAGAGCTTTTTATTTATAAAACAGAGGTAAAAATACGTTTTGGGAGGTGGTTGTTCCTGTCAACGAATCAGAAAATGGAAAGTACAATATGACCCCTGCCAACCAGACTTTTAAGAGCGGCTCCCATGAAGGACGTTATTTCTACCAGCA
Source organism: Poa pratensis (assembly GCA_947311845.1). Taxonomy (NCBI): domain Eukaryota; kingdom Viridiplantae; phylum Streptophyta; class Magnoliopsida; order Poales; family Poaceae; genus Poa; species Poa pratensis. Next base: position 16,333,039 of record CAMZMU010000111.1, read on the forward strand.
AGGCAGATCATCCCTCTTTTCTCTTTTGTTTACACATGCAGATATTTCACTGGTATCATTGCTTGTCTGATAAATCAGGGCAAAAATGTGAAGAGAATTAAGCGGTTAAAGTTGTAATTAATTGGGACTGGGCACCCCATTTGCCAGCTCTTTTTGCAAAATTAATGGATAAGCGGATGTATATGCCGCTAGTCCGGTGGTAAAGTCTGTTTGACAGGTGACATAAAGACATCCACCCCGTCCTCATGAGCTAAAAACAGTGTCACAAAATGAGAAGTGTTTTGAAGGTTTTAAAGGTAGCACATGAAAATTTACTTGGAATGGTTCGAAATACCATGCATAGGAATTTTTGGTGGACTCTTTGGGTAACTTGGTTTTTAAGGATTTGGAAGCACGAGCAGCATTCCCGCTCAGTACAAGTGAAGGCTAGCAATAGACTGGGAAGCGACAATCAAGAGAGCAATAACCGTCATAATCATGCTTGCGACAGAATAAAATTAACGGAGGCATAAAAGTGATACTAGAACTCTGAGGCAAAATAAATCATCAAGGCTTAATTGACTTTTTGTCAGTCATGAGCATGCGTGAGCATGTGCCAAGTCAATTCAAGTGAATCATTCAGAGGAGGATACCACCATGTCATACCCTTTTATGAATAGAACAATGCAAGCAAATATCTATATGACATGTTATATACTATTAGTGAATTGGAACTGATCATATGAAAAACATGAACTACTAAGCATCCATTAAATAACATTGCCCCTCATACGAATCAGCTAAGCATGTCCACATGAGCGAGTATATGTACAAAAATGAAAACAAATAGAGTTCATACCAGCCTCTCACCACAACTCGAGTTGTCATAATTCGTCATTATTGCTTTTCACTTGTGTGGCTTGAATGATATGAAATGATAACCAAGCTCCAATGGAGTCACGGAAGACTGTTGAACTCTGCAACAACTATACAAAACCGAAGAAGAACAACAAATATTTTTGGGTTTTCGATTTGAAACGAACAAAGAAAGGAACAAACAAATAAAGCAAAATCTTTTTGGATTTTTGAATACTAAACCGAAACTAAAAGATAAAGCAAACCAGTACTAAAAGGTAAACAAAGAGAAATAACAGAAATATTTTTGGTCTTTTTGGGTTTTGGAAAATAAAATCAAAACGATAAACAACGATGAAAAAGAAAGAAAACGAAACATGGATATACAAAGTACCAACATAATATGATATAAGTGAGTGAGATGTCGGTGTACCTCCCCCCAAGCTTAGGCTTTTGGCCTAAGTGGAGATCAATCATCGGCGTGGGTGTACGCTCCACCCCGGTGAATCATCCCTAGCATGATCGTAATCAGGCTCCCGTGAAGAAGAAGGGGCAGAAGTCCCATAATCAAAGTGCTGGTACGGGAAGCCCGCGATGTCGGAAGGCTGAGTGAAACCCCATCGGGCTCCTCTCCGTCATCCTCTGGGCGAGGGCCGTGCTCCTCTAAGTATGCCTCAAGATCATCCTCAGATAGTGACCACCTTTCCCTGGCATCAAGGTTAAACAAAAGAGGTGCAGGCAAACAAACTAATCGTTCGGACTTAATTAATCTCCACCTGCGCTTCTGGAAAAAGGTTATTTCGTAGACTAAGTTATTCAAGGTAGCCCAGTTAGAAACAAATTTATGACTTATCATGGAATTAATATCAAGCCTTTCTATAGGAAACTGAATGTCTAAATGATGCGGCCCTACACCATGCATAGCTAATAAACGAGAAGCAATAAGACCTCCACAGATTCCCCCTTTCTCGCGGTTAGCTGAAAGACGGAAAGCTATCAAAGCACCTAGATTATAAGTCCTATCACACCTCAAAGCAGCTGAAATGAAAGCCAAATCATAAACAATAATTTGCTTGCAGTTTTCCTAGCTAGAACACACTTGCCAATGTAATAGGCAAAATATCGAATAGATGGGAGTTGAATGCTTCGAATTTTACCACTCTCCTCTTCTAAACTTCTCCCTTGACAGATTTCCTTATACAGGTCCATTAGAGGCTTAGGTTGCCCTCTAATCTTCTCGCGCGATCCCCAATGCGGTACCTTAATAGCTGTGCAAAAATCATCAAAGGGCAAATCCACAGCTATATTGTAGATGTTATAGTGAACCATGGGGTTAGGTGAAGACCAACTGAATCTAAAGTTTTGCACTACCGACATAGTCAGTTTTGCATATTGATATGGTTCATCAACAACAAAATCTTCCAACCCTGCATTAGAGATTAGAGTGTTGAAATCTTGCAAGATTCCTGCAGCAGTCATGAAGTTAGAGCATGGATAGATTGAGGGGAACACGGCATCTTCGCGGTTGACCCCCATGACTTCATGCACCTCCAATTCATTGTAATCAAGTTGATTTCATTCATCCTTCTTTTCTGAAATTTTTAACAAAACCTCATAAAACATGATTTTGGAGCAACTAAATCAAAGAAACTACTATAGAGACTTGCAAGAGGGCTACACATGCATCAAAACTAATTAATCTAAGCATAGAACAAGCATGCAAACACATCTAACATGTCACCTACAGTACCAAAATACTCAAGAAATACACAACTAAACAAAATTCTACTTGGATAAACGGAGGAGTCACATACCGAAGAGCAAATGGTCCAAATCTCAGCAACAAAGATGGGCTGAGCAAGGAGATCGAAAAACTCGAGCAAGAGCAGCAAGAACACGGGTTTGAGCAATGGTGGAGTGTGTGTCGGGTGAGAGAAAAGAAATGAGAGGAAGATGAGTGAGTGGAGCGCCAGGTGGGACCCACACCATGCCACGGTGTGCCACACCCTGCCGCGCGGTGGGGTGGTGCGGAGGCATGGTGGGTCCCCCTGGTCAGCCCAGGCACTCCCACATTCCTCTTTAAAAACTAAGATTTAGGTATAATTTTCAGAAATTTTTGAAAACTTTCATTTTGCACATTTTCTGGATATTTAAATAATAAACTTAGAGCGAAATAAATTTTATAAAGACCAATTTCAACTAAAACTTTGCAAGTTCAGTAACACAACAGTAGGTAAAACAAGGTTGAGAAATAAAATGTTGTTTAGTGCTTCTATGCATTTAAAACATATTTGTTGATCAAGTCTTGTCACCAAATAAATTTTATATGACATAAAAGAATTAAACCACATGAGACAGTCATGTTACCTTGAATTGTATAGCAATAGATCCAATCATAATACTTTGAAATCCTTTTGAGGTTCATAAATAGGGCAATCAATACTTCCCACTTTGATAGTTCTAAGATTGGCTATTGTATTTACTCCATATATCTTGTCCAGCTTTTTGGGAAAATAAACAGTATGCTCTTTGTCATCTATTATATTATTAAGACAACAAACAATAGACGGTGGAGATTTAACAAAAGTTAACAGAAGTTAACATACGGTTTAGATTTAATGTGAGATCGGTCAGCGTATGCATGGTAAGATAAAAAAAAAGGCAAAGCAAAAGGACTGGACTCTTCATCGGAAATCGAGTCTGGAATAAATTTAGAACAGACAGAGTCCAATCCAGATTGAAAAAAAGGAAGCGTACACGAGTTGCTCCCCTGGGAAGCATACACGATTTGCCCTCCAAATTTTGGCTTCTCCTTACATCTGTTGCCGTATTAATCAAGATGTAGTCGGGTCACACAGGTGAACAAACCGCGAACGTGAAGGTATCAATCAATAACAGCCCCTGCAGTGTTAAGAAAAGGTCTCCCAAGAATAATAGACATATTATCATCTTCAGGCATTTCCAACACAACAAAGTCAGTTAATATTAAACAATTATTAGCCACTTGAACATGAACATCCTCACATATGCCAACAGGAACAGCAATAGATTTATGGGCCATTTGCAAAGATATATCAGTTGGTATCAATTTTTCTAAATAGAGTCTCTTATAAAGAGAGAAAGGCATAACACTAACTCCTGCTCCTAAATCACATAGAGCAGTTCTAACATAATTATTCTTAATAGAGCATGGGATAGTTGGTATACCTGGATCTCCAAGTTTCTTTGGAACCTTACCATTGAAAGAGTAATTAGCAAGCATAGTAGCAATTTCCTCATTAGGAATTTTCCTTTTGTTAGAGACAATATCTTTCATATATTTCGAATAAGGAGGCAATTTAATAGCATCAGTCAAAGGAATTTGCAAAACAAGGGTTTCATCCAATCACAAAATTTATTATAGTGTTCCTCTTCCTTTGATTTATGTTTCTTATTAGGAAAAGGCATTTGCTTTTACACCCAAGGTTCTCTCTCATTACCATGCTTTTTAGCAATGAAATCTTCTTTAGTATACTTTTTATTCTTAGTATGCTTTTCAGGTTCATCTTCACTCTCCTCTTTATCAGAAGCATCATTTTTATCCTTATCATTGTTATGTTCATTACCACTTTCAGTTTCAGCATCAGAGATAGATATACTATTTGGATCATTAACATGCTCACTTTCTTTAATTGATTCAGGAGATTCTTCAACATGTTTATGTTTCTTCTTCTTCTTTTTCTTAGAAGGAGTACTAGTTTCATTAGCTGGTTGAGAATCTTGCTCAATTCTTTTAGGATGTCCTTCAGGATACAAGGGATCCTGAGTAGAAGCACCACCTCTAGTTCCTACTCCATAAGCATATTTTTCATTTTCTCTAGAAGCATTAACTAGCAGATCTTTTTGTACCTTAGTGAGTTGATCTATTTGAGTTTGAACCATATGGAAATGTTTAATAAGCATTTTAACATCATTAGAAGTTCTTTCCACAATATCATGCAATTTACTCATAGCTCTAGAATTTTCTATCAGATGATTCTGCACTCTCATATTAAAGTTATCCTGCTTAACAATATAATTATCAAATTCATCTAAGCATTGATCAGGAGTTTTAGAATAAGGAATATCCCTATCATCAAAATGTTGGAGAGAGTGTACCTCAACTACTGATGGTTGAGGAATTGGCTTACATAATTCTTCTATTGGTGGTAGATTCTTCACATTTTCAGATTTAATACCCTTCTCTTTGAGAGATTTCTTGGCTTCTCTCATTTCTTCATCACTTAGTTCAAGAATTTATCTCTTCTTTGGTGTGGGTATCGGGGTCTGCTCAGGTATAGTCCAATCATCATGATTTTGACTTATTTTAGCCATTAATTCTTCAGCTTCATCTGGAGTTCTCTTCCTGAAAACACAGACAGCACAACTACCTAGGTATGTCCTAGATTCAACAGTTAGTCCATTATAGAATATATCAAGAAGTTCATTTTTAGCTAATTGATGTCCAGGCCGAGCTCTGAGTAAAGGACAAAACATTGCCCAAGATTCAGGCAATTTCTCTGCTTCCAATTGTTTGAAATTAAAGATTCTCTGTAAAGCAGCATGTTGAGAACTAGCAGGAAAATATTTCTGGAAGAAAGCATTAACCAAATCCATAGGACTTTTAATGGATCCAGGAGATAAACTATTAAACCAAGTTTTAGCTTCATCTTTTAATGAGACAGGGAATATTTTAGTAACGAAGTAACTGCGTTTCTTAATGTCATCAGAAAACACACTACTTAAAGTAGAAAGAGTGTTCATATGTTCTACAACACTTTCATTTTCAGTTCCTCGAAAAGGTTCTTTCTCAACAATAGATATATGTGACAAGTCCATAGAGAAATCATAATCTTTATCTTTTATATCAATGGGAGATGTAGCAAACTTAGCATCAGGAGACAGTTTGTAATTAACAGCACGTCTTGCCAGAAGATTTTTAATAGCACTAGCATCTTTATAAGCATTGCATTCTTCAATAAATTCATCATCAAGTTCAACATAGGTTTCCTCGAAATCATCACTAGTATGATCTCTTAATTCAGGTGAACTAACAGGTGTAATGGGACTTTCATTAGGTGTTTCAGCATTTTCAGTTTGTCTAGATTTAGCAATTGTAGCATCTAGAAAATGACCTAATGAACCACTCTCATCAAGCACAGTAGAAGCATCATCAAAACAATCAGAAATATTTTCAGATTCAGCAGAAGTAGCAGCACGTGAAGCATGTGCATGTGGTGGTGTGACAAGTTGACTTATAACAGACGGCGAATCAAGAGCAGCAGAAGTGTTCAGAGTTGTACCTCTCCTTGTAGTGGATGGCAATATGCGAACCGTCTCATCATGAGGTTTACCCATGATGAGTAATTTGCAACGAACAATATCACTCTCAGGTGAGCTTATAAATAGTGAAAGGATCGAGTAGGTTGACTAGAGGGGGGGGGGTGAATAGGCAACTACAAATTTTCTTTTTCTTTTAATACAAATTCGGGAATTGCTCAAATATAAGTTCTCTAGATATGCAACTAGATGAACAATCCTATATGATGAGCAATAAACAAGCTAGCAAGATATTCTACACAAGATAAGCTAGCAATACAAGTAAAGGAAGGTTAAGAGATAACCACACGGTGACGCGGAGATGTTCTACCGAAGTTCACTTCCCAATGGAAGCTACGTCTCCGTTGGAGCGGTGCGGAGTCACAAAGTGAACTCCGAATAGCCTTGATATGGCACACCGTATCTCCCTCGTGTTATCCTCCGATGAGGAGATCCACGAGCCACTATATGATGCCCTCGAGGTCGGCAACAAACCTTTACAAGGATGAGGCACACTCCACAACCGAATTGGAGGCTCTCACCAAATTCCCGCGGCTCCCAAAGCCACAAGAATCACAAGGCCGGGTCGCGTCTCCACAACTTAATTGGAGGCTCCCGGCTAATCCTTGTGGCTACCAAAGCCACAAGAATCACAAGTATCTTCTAGGTATCCAATGTATCAAGTTACACAAGATCTACAAGTGACTAGGTCGATGTAGACAAATCGGCTCGGTGGAGATGCGGATCTAGGGCTCCTCCTTCACTCCTCAAAGTATCAACGTGTTTGAGTGGTTGGAGTGGGAGCTCTAGTAGATTGAAGCTTGCAACAATGGTGGAGAGAGAGTGAGGAATCAAGCTTGAGCCGGAGGTAGGTGGAGGGGTATAAATACCCCTCCCAGAAATCTGGCCGTTGGAGCTGTAAACAGCCCGCAGCGGTAGTACCGGGCCTCGCCCGGTAGTACCGGCTGACAGGGAACGGACGGCCTGGCGCCAGACTGGTCAACGCCTCCTCCATGCGCGCATCGGTAGTACCGGACCGCCTGGTCCGGTAGTGCTCCCCACCCGGTAGTACCGCGCTACTACCGGGGCTACTACCGGATTAAATCGAGCGAGTCCAGAGAGCATTTGGAGATCCGGTACTGGGCCCGGTAGTTCCGCATGGCAGAACACCCGGTAGTACCGGGGTGAACCCGGTAGTACCGGCTGACGCAATGAAGACTGCTTCTCTTCCTTTTCTTGAGACAAAACCTGTGCAATATTAATTGATACAATCCTGCACACTTTTAGCACACACATTAGACATCTAAGTGTGTTGTCAACAAACATCAAAACACTGTGGGGAAGGATATGTCCTTTCAATCTCCCCCTTTTTGGTGTTTGATGACAACACACTTAGGAGAAACAAATGATTTGCAAAAGATAGACGGGGCTCTCCAAATTGTGTGTTTATTAGGAATTTGCTTTTGAATGCAAAAACACACCATATAAAATGGGCGGAGCTCCCCCTATATTTTACAAACCAAGCAAGTTCATATGGATAACAATTAAAACAACTTGCACAATATAAGCAACAATAAGCAAGTAACATACTAGATAGGTCTTATTACAATACCACAAGTTCAAGGCATGTCTTACATCATGCATAGAGAAGTTCAAAGCAAATATCCAAATAAAGATGAAACACAAGCATAAAGATCAAACGAAGTGCAAGCTTGTGTTTCCACCCATGCAAATCCCACGGCTCATCCTAAATAGAACACATTCTCCCCCTTTGTCATCGAAATGCCAAAAAGGGAGAAGCGCGATGCTAACACGTCCCTAGGAGCATCAAGCTCCACCCGCGCCGTGGTGGGTCGAAGAGGAGGCCTGGAAGCGATCACCATGTGGAGGAGCATCTTCATCACTCCAGAAACCATGCTTGGACACCCATTCCTCCTTTGGAGTGATTACTTCTTCAGAACCATCGGAGACTGGAATCTGCATATGCCTCATCATTGCTTTGTGTCGCTGAGCTGCCTTCTTGTGATACACATGAGCTTCATACAGACGGTCTTCCAAATCCAGTTTGAGGCAAAAGGCCCTCTTGGCCTTAATCTGCAGCTTCTTGAACCATGAAGGTTCCTCAAGAGGAGGTGCACTCCCACTAGCTCTCTCAGCTTCAGCAGCAGCCTCAGGATCAATGGGCTTGGTTTTGGGAGGAGCATGAGACTTGATACGCAGTTCCTTCACCAGATGAGCCACAACGGGGCTGCCATCCTTCATGATATCTTCTCCATTCTTCTTGAGAGCCCACTTGCGGCGAATGAGCTTCATAATGTATGGGCCATAGATGGGGGCCCTTCTATCAATGATTGTGGACCACAAGTCATTCCACATCCAATCCATCACATCAAGCTTCTTGCCTTTGCCTTGATTTTCATATGAGAGCTTGAGAAGGTCAAACATGAAGCCATGAACCTCATCCCAGTTTCCCACACGGGAGCAATAGTTTCCCTATAGACACGGTGGAGAATCTCAAAGGACGCACAAGATGAGCAGTTTTACCGGTGGTGCCTCTTTCCATAGTGATTGGTCCAAGAACATCCTTGGAGCTGGATCGATCATTGTCATGGCATCTCCATCCACTAGCAACACTCTCACCCTTGTCTTCATAGCCTAGAAGCTCTCCAAACTCCGCCAAGGTGGCAGAAAGCAAGGTGTCCTTGGTCATCCACCATAGGGTCCGGGCTTCATCATGGTCAAGGTAGACGGTGGCAAAGAACTGAATGATGTAGTACTCGATGTAGGGATGGTTCTCCTTCATGATGTCAATCAGCCCAAACTCTTCACACATTGCAAGTGTCTCATCAAAATAGCCCTTGTGCTTCGAGTTTTCATGTAAGGAATATCAAGAGTGTGTTGGACAACCACGGAGTAATCCTTGTGGAGATAGATTTCCTTGTAGATGGCTTCTTGATCATTTGTGTAAAAGTGCGGATTCCGCACAAGTGGTGACCTCTCCTCAGCATAGGGATTCTCTTCTCTGAGCTTCTGATAGTCATCATTCTTCCATAAGTGAAGTGCTTTGCGGGCTCTCGGGGGAGCAGTGGTGGTACGAGCAGCAGCTGAGTTCTTCCCTTGCTTGAGTTCTGGCTGTGGTGCGAGCAGGCAAACTTCTTCTTCTTCTTCTTCTTCTCAATCTCATCCTCCACGAGACGTGGCTTCTTGGTACCACGGCGGCTACCTGTGAAACAGCATATAGGTAGGGCAGGGAATAGATGAGTGCACAAGTTCACGGATAAGGAATCAAAAACTAGCCAATAGATGTAAAGAATGGTTGAATCGAGCAAATTTGGAAAACCCGGTAGTACCGGGCTTAGCCCGGTAGTACCGGCTGAGCCGATTCAAGACTGAATGGCACAAAATCGAGAGATTCAACCATACATTACACATAGATGCTAGCTAACAAGGCCTAGGTGATCATCCATCCAACTTTAACCGTTGCCAACGGAGCTACCAATTTCCTCTCCATACATCTAGGTTTCAAGATCTAGAAACAAAGAATGCAAAGAACGGGGAAATACCGGAGGCCATGGAGGAGATCGACGAGGGGATCGCTCCCACGGAGCAGATCTGGCCGGAGATGGCGGAGACCGGCGGCCTAGGGCGGCGGCCGGAGCAGGGACAGAGGAGGCGACGGGGTGGTTCGTGCGGGTGGGGAAAATGGGGAATAACCCCCACCCTGCCCGCACGGTAAATATTGATACCCGTGATTCCCGGTAGTACCGGGGCGGACCATCCGGTACTACCGGGGCCTGAATCTTTGCGAGCAGCAGAACTGCTTAGATTCAGAGCCCGGTACTACCGGATCCCACCAGGCGGTACTACCGGGGCCTCCTAAGAAACCCCAGTTTTCTCTTTTTGTGTAAGGAATTTGAACTTGTGCAAGATGGAAGTTGTTTTGAGATAGATGAAAGGCATAGGATTAGATCAACACACTGGAGATGGTACTTCATACTCAATTTGCAAGAATCAAACACACAAAAAACCAAATTGAGCATGTTTTCCATAGGAGCACTAGAAAACCAATAAAATCCAAATGAAACCAACTCTTCACAAGGAAGAGGGCGGTGGCCGAGGCCACCATGTATGAGTATGTGGTGTGATACCGCGAAGATATATCTTGGGTCCACGGCCACTACTCGTCATTTAAGCTCACAATTCATAGAACGAATATAGAGATGCAAATGAATTCTTACTATCGGCATAATGGGGGGAGGGATGGTCCAATGGATTAGGACCGCACTCCCCCTATGTCCATGCCTACATCAAACCAAATAATATCGTCTAATATGGGTAGGTATGCAAGAAATCCACTAAATCCAATTGGATATGTCCACCACATTAGTTCTCCTCTCAACTCCTTGAATCTTGCTTCACCAAGAGGCTTTGTGAACATATCGGCGAGTTGATGCTTGGTGTTGACATACTTGATTGCAATATCACCCTTCTCAACATGATCTCGAATAAAATGATACCGAATCTCAATATGCTTGGTCTTGCCATGAAGAACCGGATTGTGAGCAATTTTGATAGCACTTTCATTATCACATAAAAGAGGCACTTTGTCACAAATGACACCATAATCCTTTAAAGTTTGCCTCATCCATAATATTGTGCACAACAACTCCGGCGGCAATGTATTCGGCTTCGGTGGAGGACGAGGCCACACAATTTTGCTTCTTAGAAGACCAACTCACAAGGGACCTACCAAGGAATTGGCAGTACCCGAAGTTGATTTTCTATCCATTTTGCAACCCGCCCAATCCGCATCCGAATAACCTACAAGATCAAAGCTTGTGCCATGGGGATACCAAAGACCAAGTTAGGAGTATCCAACAAGTATCTTAGAATCCTTTTGACCGCGGTTTCATGACTTTCCCTAGGACTTGATTGGAATCTTGCACACATACCCACACTAAACATAATATCCGGTCTAGATGCACAAAGGTAAAGCAAAGATCCAATCATAGAACGATAAAGCTTTTGATCAACTTCCTTACCATCCGGATCTAAGTGAAGATCCGCCTTGGAGTCCATGGGAAACTTATATGGCTTGGCATTGTTCATGTCAAATTTCTTGAGCATGTCCTTAATATACTTGGCTTGACATAAGAATGTTCCTTCTCGAAATTGGTGGATTTCAAAGCCAAGAAAATAATTCAACTTTCCCATCATGGACATCTCAAATTCCTTGGTCATTAGCTTGCCAAATTGATCACTAAATTCACGGTTAGTGGAACCAAAGATAATATCATCAACATATATTTGGCATACGAAAAAATCTCCATTTACCCTTTTTGTAAAAAGAGTGGGATCTATTACCCCAATTTCAAAGCCACGGTCTACTAAGAACTCCTTGAGATGATCATACCAAGCACGTGGAGCTTGCTTGAGCCCATAAAGAGCCTTATGTAGTAAGTAGACGTGGTTAGGAAATTTAGGGTCTTCGAAACCCGGAGGTTGTTTAACATACACCAACTCATTTAGTGGACCATTTAAGAAAGCACTTTTAACATCCATTTGATATAAGACAATATTATGAGTAGATGCATAAGCAATTAGTAAGCGAATGGATTCAAGTCTAGCAACGGGGGCATAGGTTTCACCGTAGTCGACTCCTTCGATTTGGGTGTAGCCTTGTGCAACCAATCTTGCTTTGTTGCGGATGACTTGACCATGTGAGTCTTGCTTGTTCTTAAATATCCACTTGGTTCCAATGACATTATGGCATGTGTCTTTGGGTTTTCAACTAATGACCATACTTTGTTGCGCTCGAAGTTGTTCAACTCTTCATGCATAGCCGCAACCCAATCCATATCTTCAAGAGCATCATATACCTTGAGAGGTTCTAAGCTAGACAAACAAGAGACATGACCACAAAAGTTAGATAATTGTTTGCGTGTGGACACACCCGAATACTCCCAAGGATATTTTCTTTGAAGTGGGAAAGATGATCCAATTTTGATGCACGCCGGATGACCCGGCGTTCCATGGCTTGACCAATTGTTTCACCAACACAAATATCTTCATCATTGCCTTCATCTTGCTCATGGTCAACCCGAAGTGGAGTTCTTGGAGTTGTGGGTTCATTATGTTCTTGTTCACCACTAGAGTTGGGTGGGTCTTGACCATCTTCTTGATCATTTGAATGAATATCATGTTCTTGTTCTTGGATAGTTTCTTGATCAACTATTGAGGTGGATGGCTCAACTTGAGTAGAACTTGTTCCTTCTTCTTGAGTATCATCAATAGGTCCTTCAATAGGAATTAGTTCTCCAATCCCCATAGTTCTTATGGCTTGAGATGGAGCATCATCACCTACATCATCATGATCAATATGCTCCACTTGGGAGCCATTATCCTCGACAAACTCCACGTTCATAGATTCTTCAACACACCCGGTGGATATGTTGTAGACCCTATAAGCATGAGACTTTGCGGCATATCCAACAAGTATACCATCAAAAGATCTAGATTCAAATTTAGCAATTTTGCAACCTTTAATGTAAACATGGCATTTGCAACCAAAGACTCGAAAGTAAGATACATTTGGCTTTTTACCGGTGAGGAGTTCATATGGTGTCTTTTCCATGAGAGGACGGAAGAAGAGCCGGTTTGAGTAGTGACAAGCGGTGTTGATGGCTTCGGCCCAAAAGTTGTATGGGGAATGAAATTCGGCCATCATAGTTCTTGCCATATCAATAAGAGTGCGGTTCTTCCTTTCGGCAACACCATTTTGTTGGGGAGTATATGCAGCGGAATATTGGTGTTGAATGCCCTCCCCACTTAGGAAATCATCCATAGTGTAATTCTTGAACTCCGTACCATTGTCACTTCTAATTGCCAAAATCTTGGAGTCATATTGGCGTTGAACTAGGGTTGCAAAGTCAATGAATATCTTTTGAGTTTCACTCTTCTTCTTGATGTAGAAAGTCCAACAATATCTTGAATAATCATCCACAATCACCAAACAATATTTCTTGCCACCAAGACTATCATATGTGGGAGGCCCAAAAGATCCATATGAAGGAGCTCCAAAGGCCTCTTAGTGGAGATAATGGTCTTCTTGGGGTGATTCTTTTCATGCATCTTTCCGGCTATGCAAGCACTACAAGGACGATCTTTGGAAAAATTAACATCGGTTAGTCCTACCACGTGTCCACCCTTTACAAGAGTTTGTAAATTTCTCATACCGACATGGCCTAGCCGGCGATGCCAAAGCCAACCCTTGTCGGATTTAGCCATTAGACACGTGGCAATTTGAGTGGTCTCTTTCGAGAAATCGACCACATACAAACCGTTCTCACGAAATCCAACAAAGGCTACTTTAAGAGATTTTGTGAAAAGGATGGTCACGTGGTATTTATTAAAGATAACGGTGTAACCGGCATCGCATAATTGACCAACGGAAAGTAGATTATATGAAAGGGATTCAACAAGGAGGACCTTCTCAATTGATAACTCCGGTGTGATCACCACCTTGCCATATCCCAATACCTTAAGTCTTGTATTGTTCCCAATAGTGACATGAGAGAATGAGAGTAATTGTTTCAATAAGCCCTTTACTACTTCTTTGCTTCCGGTCATGTGAGATGAACACCCACTATCAATGAGCCATGAAGATCCACCGGAAGAAAAGCCCTACAATAAATCAAGTCTTTGATTTAGGTACCCATTTTGGAATGGGTCCTCTTTTGTTAGTCACAAGGGTCTTTGGAACCCAAATAGCATAGTGATAATCATCTCCATATGAGGTACCAACATATTTAGCAAAAACATAACCATTTCTAGATTTCATAAGCACATATGAGGGGTTATATTTTCCGGCAAAGTCATTGTGAGTGGCATTGCCCCTTGTGGCTTACCACCCACAATGGGTTCAACATTCTTCTTGCCCAACTCCCCCTCCTTCACAAAAATAATATCTTTTGAAGGGGAGGTAGGCATTTCTTCTTGTTTGCCTTCTTGGACTTGGGAGCAAACCCAAGCCCTTCCTTGCCAACCACTCCCTTTTGATTGGTCAAAAGATCATTGAGGTTCTTTTCCCCTTGGATGCAAGTGGCTAGACCCTTTTCAAGTTGGGCCTTCAACCTAGTGTTCTCCTCCATGAGAGATGCTTTAAGACAAAGGGTTAGTAGCACAAGCATTGGCATCTTTATCATTATGAGGAGTGGTGAAGCTAGCATATATAAATTGAGCTTGTAATTTAGCATATGACCCCTTGAGCTTGGTGAGCTCACTTGAGGTCACCTTGTGGGTTTCCCTAAGTTGCTCAAAATTCTCAAGGAGTTTGTTATGACTCTCTACAAGCTCATCATTTTTAATTTTTAGATCACTAGCAACTTGAATAGAGGTTTCACGGGTTTCTTTTGCCTTGGATAAATCCTTGGCTTGGGTCTCCTCAAGTTGCTCCCGGAACACTTGTTCCTCAACAAGTTGCTCTTCTAGCTCACCAATTTTATCGGCATGATCACGTGCATGCCCCTCAAGCTCATAAATCCTATTCTCCTTTCCTCAAGGAGGTGTTTGGCTTCTCCATATTGGTACATGAGAGCCTCAACCATTTTCTTGGTTGGACCTTGGAGCTTGTTTATAAAGGGGTAATTGTATCCTCTTTCTCCTCATTTTTCCCTACATCCTCAACACAATCCAAGAGAGATGGTTTAGAGGAGATAGTAATTTTAGGTGGGGAATTCACCTTGGTTTCCTTGGCCATGAGGCACATAGGCTTGGAGATCTTGTTGTCATTTGGAGCGGTGAAGAGGGGTGCCAATGAAGGAGGAAGGTTGCCCATTGCAAGAGCCGCCATCCCCACTTCCTCACTTGTATCATCATCCTCCTCTTCGCCACCGGACTCATACTCTTCTTCATGTGTTGCGGTGACAAGAGCCTTTTGAGGTTCTCTCTTGATGAGGTACTTGATGGGCTTGGTGAAGAACTTCTTCTTCTTTAAGATGAGTTGGCCTCCAAAATCTTCTCTTCTCTCATAGGGGCAATCCTTCACAAGGTGATTGTCCTTTCCACAATTAAAGCACATTCTTTTCATTTGTGGGGAGAAGTTGCTTCTAGGGAGAAGTTGCTCTTGATATTCTTTTTGTTCCAATACTTGGTGGCGGCAAGAGCAAGCACCTCATTGAGTTCCCACAAAATCTTCTTCATGATGACCACTTGTGCTTTCTTCATATCTTGGATGTTCTTCCACATGAGCCTTCAAGGCAAGAGTCTTTGGGCCACGGATTTGGTTGAAAGACTTGGATGTGGACTTCAATGTATCATAGGTGACAAATTGAGCCAAGATGTCATTGGGAGTCATTGTTGTGTAATCCGCTCTTGCATGGAGGTTCATCACCATAGTTTCACTATATGGCATAATTGCTTGAAGGAACTTGGCCTTGACCCATTCATCATCCATATCTTCTTTCCATTTTCCCTACATGTCACCACAAGCTTGTAGAGTCTTCGGTAAAGTTCGGTCGGAGTCTCTTCGTCTAGCATGATGAAGTTGTCACTTGATGTTGAAGGACGGCGCATTGGAGCGTTGAATGCCCTCATTTCCTTCATACACGGTTTCAAGATAGAGCCAAGCCTCATTGCAAGTTTTGAGATTCCGCACATGATCTTCATCATTTGCGGTCATAGCACTCTCAAGAATGTACTTGGCATTTGCATCAAGTTGCTCATCAATCTCTTCTTGCTTGGTCAAGTTGTTGGGATCAACCGGGTTGAAACCATGTAGAACCACCCTCCAAAGATGCACCGATGAGCTGCGAAAATAAGACTCCATAGATTTCTTCCAAGTGAAATAACGAGTATTATCAAGCTTAGGAGGTGGCCTACTTAGGTTGGTTACATGAGGTTGAGTGAGTGGAACTTGAGTGAGATATGAAGTAGGTGGAGCAACGTTATGAGAAGGCTTCTCAATAGGTTTATCATTTTTATCCTTGTCACTAGCTCCCTTAATAGGGCTAGCGGTTGATGAGGAGCCATTTTGATTAGATACCCGAGTATACACCTCATCCACCATTTTGCCTTTCATGAACCCAAAAAGTTCAATCATGGACTTCATGGTGAATTGCTCAAATATAAGTTCTCTAGATATGCAACTAGGTGAACAATCCTATATGATGAGCAATAAACAAGCTAGCAAGATATTCTAAACAAGATAAGCTAGCAATACAAGTAAAGGAAGGTTAAGAGATAACCACACGGTGACGCGGAGATGTTCTACCGAAGTTCACTTCCCAATGGAAGCTACGTCTCCGTTGGAGCGGTGCGGGGTCACAAGTGAGCCCCGAATAGCCTTGATATGGCACACCGTATCTCCCTCGTGTTATCCTCCGATGAGGAGATCCACTAGCCACTATATGATGCCCTCGAGGTCGGCAACAAACCTTTACAAGGATGAGGCACACTCCACAACCGAATTGGAGGCTCTCACCAAATTTCCGCGGCTCCCAAAGCCACAAGAATCACAAGGCCGGGTCGCGACTCCACAACTTAATTGGAGGCTCCCGGCTAATCCTTGTGGCTACCAAAGCCATAAGAATCACAAGTATCTTCTAGGTATCCAATGTATCAAGTTACACAAGATTTACAAGGGACTAGGTCGATGTAGACAAATCGGCTCGGTGGAGAGGTGGATCTAGGGCTCCTCTATCACTCCTCAAAGTATCAACGAGTTTGAGTGGTTGGAGTGGGAGCACTAGTAGATTGAAGCTTGCAACAATGGTGGAGAGAGAGTGAGGAATCAAGCTTCTTGAGCCGGAGGTAGGTGGAGGGGTATAAATACCCCTCCCAGAAATCTGGCCGTTGGAGCTGTAAACAGCCCGCAGCGGTAGTACCGGGCCTCGCCCGGTAGTACCGGCTGATAGGGAATGGACGGCCTGGCGACAGACTGGTCAACGCCTCCTCCATGCGCGCATCGGTAGTACCGGACCGCCTGGTCCGGTAGTGCTCCCCACCCGGTAGTACCGCGCTACTACCGGGGCTACTACCGGATTAAAACGAGCGAGTCCAGAGAGCATTTGGAGATCCGGGGTACTGGGCCCGGTACTGGGCCCGGTAGTTCCGCATGGCAGAACACCCGGTAGTACCGGGGTGAACCCGGTAGTACCGGCTGACGCAATGAAGACTGCTTCTCTTCCTTTTCTTGAGACAAAACCTGTGCAATATTAATTGATACAATCCTGCACACTTTTAGCACACACATTAGACATCTAAGTGTGTTGTCAACAAACATCAAAACACTTTGGGGAAGGATATGCCCTTTCAAATAGATCTATGCTCCCCGGCAACGGCGCCAGAAAATAGTCTTGATGACCCACAAGTATAGGGGATCGCAATAGTCTTCGAGGGAAGTGAAACCCAAATTTATTGATTCGACACAACGGGAGCCAAAGAATATTTATAAGCCTTAACAGATGAATTGTCAGTTCAGCTGCACCTGGAAATAGACTTGCTCGACACAGTTTATCAGTAGCAACAGTTTTATAGCAGTAGAAGTAGTGAAATAATAGCAGCAGTAAAATAAAAGCATCAGTAATAATTGTAGTAGACAGCAGGATTAAAATACTGTAGGCATAGGGATGGATGAACGGGCGTTGCATGGATAAGATAATTCATGTAATAGTCAAGACATGGGCAATTGCAGGTAGATAATAATAAAGTATCCAGGTAATAATCAATCATAGACATGTGTTCCGTATTTAGTCGTACGTGCTCGCAATGAGAAACTTGCACAACATCTTCTGTCCTACCAGCCCGTTTAATAAAGCACCGGAGCAAAGCATTAACACTCCGTGAACACATGTGATCCTCACATTACAGCCATCCCTCCGGTTATCCCAATTGCTGTCACTTTGGGGCCTCGGGTTCCGGACAATTATATGTGTAAACAACTTGCAAATATGATCTAAAGCAATAATTATCCTCATGATTCAATAACATGTTCAGATCTGAAATCATGGCACTCGGGCCCTAAGTGTCAAGCATTAAGCATAACAAGTTGCAACAATGACATAAAGTACTAACAACGGCTTTCTAATAGATAGTGGCCATTTTCCCGAAACTTGACTTTCTGCACAAAAAACAAGACACCAGGGCAATTCTGCTGAAAACAACGTTAGTCCGTGTTAGTTGCATTCAAAACACACAAATTAGAGGTAAAACAACAGCAAAAGTGTTCGGGAAAGTAGATACGTTTTAGACGTATCAGTGGGCCGACGGGTGGGGGTCGTTCGAAGGAACCGAAATGGATCGGCTTCACGATTACCGGCGCGTCGCCGATTGTTGTTGCAGATGGAGCCGGTGAAACCATGATTCCAGCACTTTTCTTTCCCACAGACGACGCTAGTTGACGTGGGGTAGCCACGGCAAGTCCCAGGGTCGAGCACCCCAAGTTGATTGAGAGGGAGAAAGATGGAAGTGCTGGTAGTTAGCACGGCTGACAAGCAAGGCGATTTACCCAGGTTCAGGCTCCCGGATGATAATACCCTACTTCCTGCTTGTCTGAGATTGATTATCGGAGGTGTTACAAGGCGATCCCGGCGAGATGTCAATCTCGCTAGGGCTTTGGTGGTGGAGTAATAGCGTAACCTAGATCGGTGTCCCTCCCAGTCTTTATATAGGAGGCTGGGTCTCAGGTGATTACTACCGATTAGGTTTTACATGTAGGGTAGGTTCTATCGTCTTAGGGTTCGCCTGCCTTGGGGCACACTCTGTCTTCTTTGGGCCTCCTTCATGGGCCTTGAGCGTCGTCTCCTAGTAGGCCGCCAGTTGGGCCCTAGTCTTTGCGTGCACCAGGTATCTTCATGGTGGGCACCCGATAGGTAGGCCCACGTCAGGCTGGCTTGCTCGCCGGCGCCGGCGTGCATCGGTAGGACGGTGCGCGCGGCTCCGTCGAGCTCGCCGGACCGCCTCGCGCCCTTGGGTCAGCTTCACGCCGCCGGCAACGCGAGCCACGGAAGGCCGACCTCCGCGGTGTCGGCACCCATCTTCCTCGCTCGCAAGCCGAAGCAGGGGAGAACCGAGCAGCAGAGGAGATGGAAGCCGGTGCAGCGCTTGGGCTCTATCATGGCCGTCTCTTCCGACGTGCTCGCCGTCAACAAGGCCGCTCCCGCCATGCAGGTACCCCCTACTCGTCCTCTTGGCTAGGTTTCCGGCCAAAGATGTCAACTTTGACCCCCTCCCCTTCCCTCTTCTCCGGTGCACAGGGACTCAGATGATGCCCGTGTTCGTGTGGAGCCTGGATTAGGATACCCGCCACTCGAGCTGGACTGCATCTTCTACTGCTACATTTGGATCGACATGAAGTCAGGTCTGCCTCTTGCCTTAATCCCCATCGATTGGGTTAGATGCTTATTTGCAATCGCCAATTGGGACAAATTTGGTTGTACAAGTACTTTAATTGTTCTTCCCGTGAGTGTATTTGTGTTAGACAAGCAGACAAATTAGATCTGATTGTTCTGCTAAGATTTTGTTTTATGCATGTTTCAATCTCTGCTTTTTTATTTTGTTACGTTCTGCTACCTTTCAAGTTTCATGGTAGTGATGGATTATGATATCTAGATGGTAATGCTCCTAATCTTATTGATTAAAATTGTGGTTAGATTAGTTCCCAGTCTGTTAACCTGTATAAGCATGTCAGTACCGGAAATGGCCACTATTTATTAGAAAGTCTGTACAATTTTGATCCTGAATAAATTAATCAAGGATACATAGGCTAAAGCTGTGCATTGCATATATTCCCTTTCCATTGTATAACCAACATTTTTTTATAGATGCATGAATAAGTTCTTTTATGCACAGAAGGCTCAGTACTTATATAAGCTTGATCTGATCTACAATTTGCTTGTGTTTTCACCCGTATGGTTACATAATTCTGGTCCTTGGGTGTGTCAAGAAGTGTACTCCGGTCCTTGGATCTGATCTACAATTTGCTTGTGTTTTCAGGCAACTAAGTAATGCTTTTCAGGCAATTAAGTGGTGTTCATATTTTTTAGGCAACTAACCAGTAATGTTTTAGGCAACTAAACCAGTATGTTATATGAGGCAATTTTCTCTCCATGTTATGTAGGCAACTTTTATTTTTCTCATGAAATAAATACCAGAATATAGTCAACTTTTTAGCATGTTCACGAACTAAAGTTTTCATCAGACAACCTTTTACATTCCTAACACATTTTCTTGGGGCTCATAACAGTGGGCATGTACGCTATCTTACTACAGCATTTTAGGCAACTATGTACGGAATTTTTACAATTGAACCACTTCGAAATAACCAACTTTTTCTCCATGTTCATATCAACAGCTACACAAATAGTTTGCAAGTTTCTATTAAATATGCACCTTCAACATGTTCAGGCAGCCTTTTCAAGACATGACCAGAGGGAAATATGTGCTATTTTTATATACAGCAAATAGGCAACTTTTCAACTAAAATAACTGATGATCCATTTCAGCAACTAAAACTCGATTCTAGCAACTTTTTGGTCATGTCTTTTTACCATTAACAAGACTGCAATGCTACTTACTACCAAATAGGCAACTTTTCATAATTTTGTTCCTTCAATTTTCGCAGGTACCTGGAACAGGCAAGAAGCGCCAACCAACTAAATCATCGCAGGCAAGAACTCATCTTTTGTGGTGCAGATTATGAGGGTTTCAACAGAACTTGCAAGACATATGGTTTCATTAAGCAATTTTTTCTGTGGAGCATAACATGAGCTGGGTGGATCTAAAACAACTGGGGTTTTCGTTTCTACACCAGAGAAGTAATCCTACTCATCTGTAGGCAACTTTGTAACTCATCTTGGCAAAAAAATTAACCCATCTAGGCAATTCTGTAACTCAACTTGTCAAATAAGAAGATTTATCGATTTTACAAAAAAAATGCGGCAATCTAAAAACCATGACTAGTATACAATTTGTGTATAAATGTAGGCAACTTTATCTGCATCAGATGTTTTTTCTAGACTATTATTGCTGTAAAATTAGAATCAAATTATTTTGGTTTTCGTAGCCAGTTTTTGTAGCTGATGTTCTTAAGGCAATTTCGCAACACATCTGGCCAAGATAGGAAGTTCTTTTTCCTGCTATTCTATGACAAGGCAAGACTTTGTTGTTTCGCAGACATTTCTTTTATTTTTCTGGGCATTTTTAGTTCTACTTCTAGTAGTATTTTTGTTAGGTTTTTTTGGGCAACTTTTTAAATTACAGCCGTGGAAAATAGGCAATTATGTGTTAAGGAAGGCAATATTAGTCATATCGGAGGCAATTTTTTCCTTTTCAATTTGTTTTTGCTTGAGGCATTTGTATTGTCCGCTTAGCCAACTTTTTCTAAACGCGTGCAAAATAGGCAAATTATCAGAAGTTTAAACAGAAATTTACATGGTGAGCTACTTCTTAGTTGTCCAATCTTAAACAGAGTGGAAACTTTATTTTGAACTAGGACCTGTTATATATCTTTTTTACCCATAACAAATGCAAAATCAACATGATCTAGAGGCAACTGGAGCAACTAACAAGGCCAAATGATAGAGCGAGAAACATATGCAGGGGGCAATTTACACACTTGTTTATTCTGTGTATGTGCAGGAATGGGATCTTCTTGAAACTGAAGCAAGTTTTCTCAACTGTGAATACCGGGGATTTGTCCCTCTCTCCCCGATGAAAACAATCAGGCAAGTTTCATGTAATGTAAGAATAGGCAATTTTGCTTTCTCTCCATGTGTTGTTAGAATAGGCAAGTTTTCTCTCCATGTAATGTGCCATGTAGGCAACCGCTTTTTGTGATGCAACTATTTTCATTGAAGAACAAGTAACTAACCGGGTTTATCCCCTTGCTCAAATACATAGGCAACTTTGTTATTTTTGTAGTTCCAGGCAAATAACTAGTGCTTTGAGACAACTAAGTAGTGTTTCCAGGCAACTTTAAAACTCCGCCTATGCATTTGTTTTTCACACAACTAAGCAGGGTTTTCAGGCAACTAAGTAGTGCTTTGAGGCAACTAAGTAGTGCTTGTAGCCAACTAAGTAGTGTTCATGCAACTATATAAGTAGTGCTTTGAGGCAACTAAAACACATATGGGCGCGTGTCCTTGTGCTGTTGGATTCATGCATCTAGCTCATGCAACTAAGGGGAGTAACTATTTATTTTCAGAAAACTTGAACTGAAATCAAGCAACTTCTAACTTCTTCTTCCAATTTTTCTTTTGCAGCCAACTGAAGCAAGCAACAAAACCCCAGCAAATAACTGATCGCCCACAGGGGGCTGCCAGGGGAGGGAGAAAGGAAGGATGGCCGTGGTTTTTTTGGGTGGTCACGGGGTGTAGAAATAGGGCAATGACTAAAAAAAGGCAACAACGGTCGGTCATGAGGCACAGAGAGGGGTCCAATGGCCCACGTGATTTGGCAGCTACCTAGCTCGGATCGGGACGAGAAAGCGTGCGTTCAAAAACAGAAAAGCAACGCTCGCTCCAGCACGCACATGGGGGACAGGGTGTCATTTCCCTTTTCGTCACATGGGGTAGGGAGTTTCCTTTTCTGGACGGCCGTTCAGGTGAGCGAACCAACGGCCGGCCGTTGGCTAGACGCATCCTGTTTGTTTCTATATATCTCCTCGACTTGATGAAATCTACTGTTGCTGGTTTCTGTAAGCTGTCTTGACAGTTAACACGGAGCTGGCGCACGCCTCGCTTACAAGTTACAGTGAATTTTCTGGACCACCTAGTAACCATTACAAGCAAGCCGAAAACACGTCGTCATTATAGCCCCTCCTATGTCGGAGCCTGACAAAGCTTCTTATTTGAAAACAGTCGGGAAGTCGCCGCGCTAAGCCTTAAAAGTATCAGCGCATCAGAGCAGCAGCTTTGTCACCGACGATTAGAAATGAGATCGATATAGTCATAGATGCAAGCACACCAACAAAAAAAAACGAACATCGACCGTATCCAGACAGATCCGTCAGAAAGACAACCCCACACACCCTCCGACGCCCTTAGACGCACCACCGGAGCGGGGATATGGCAGATAATACCTTATTCTGACTTCAAGATGTCATTGTCACCTCACCACCTGGAAGAAGACACTGAAATTATCTAAAAAATATAGGTATTATCGGCGATGGGGGCGGGGTGTGTAATCTCCTCTAGATATCATTTCCTCTCTTTTAGCAACTTATTATGTTGACCACGCACTAAACTTGAAGCAAAATATTATGTTCAGCCAAGTGCCACGACTTGAAAATCCTGGTTCATTTCATTTACATTAGCACGAGAACACACAAACAGTCATATGTTGATGTGCCGACACTATCCTTATCTTCCATTTGTTTTGTCATTCGTGATAGGATTTGCATCTATGACAGTTTTGCATATAGCCCCTTCTGTTTTATGGAGAACAACCTTGTTTCACTTCTAGAAGTGTTATAAATATTTTTTGAGGTTTCACACATATTCAATTGTTTCCCAAAAAATCATAAAAGCCTAAACGAGGAAACTCTATATTATTAGTTTAATTTCACATAGGTATCAAGATTCAACATGGTTACATAGAGCTTATACAAAGGTATCTTTCAGAAAAATCTAGTTTCATGAAGAAACACAAAAATGTTTTATGAATACCTGAAGATTGAACGTATGTTCCTATTCTATTATGTTTTCACCGAGAAGCAGGAATGCACATGTTTTTATTTTTGTGTTTTTTTACTAAAATCTATGTGAAACCTCAATGAACATTTACAAAACCTCCCTGAGGTGAAGTGCGAGTTGATATACCTAAATATATGAAGCCTATGAATGGAATTTGTTGGCAATCAATAGATCTATGGTGAAGGGTTGGTTTTTTAATAGAAGGGTACAAATCTAGAAAAAAAAGGCACTCAACACATCTGAGGTGGAGAGTTGGTCTATTTTGAAGGGTCCATATAAAAATATACACGATCACAAATCTCAGAACAATGTGTGATTGTGAGCCGTCAGATAGCTTGGGATGTCGATGTATAGTAGCGAGATCCGTTTTGTATTGGCTCCAGAGCACTGGCCACATTGCTATTCTCGGCCAACCATCTTATAATTTATCTAAGAAGAAAAGGTCCATAACGGAGATTAAAGTACCACGCACCAAAATGACGTTAGCGGAGTACAAGTACAAGTGTACAACCATGATGAAGTCCAACTCGCATGAAACCCTTGCAGTTCCCACAATTCTTCCATAGGCCAACGTTATGGTGAGGCACCGTGATATAAATGCCATATATCATTCTCCTTCTGAGCGCTGCCTCCTCCCTCCTCCGAGTCCGTGATGATGCAGTGGATCGGCTTATAAAACCGATAGTAAAGTACCACGCGCCAAAATGACGTTAGTGGAGCACAACCATGATGAAGCAAACGGAAGTCCAACTCGCATGAAACCCTTGCAGTTCCAACAATTCTTCCATAAACCAACGTTATGAAGAGCCATCGTGATGATTAAATGCCATATATCACGGCTCAGATACACACACTCTTGTGTCACTATTATATGATGGCTGGCCTCCTAGCTCATCATCATTCTTCTTTCTTCTTATCAGGGCTGCCACCTCCGTGATGATGCAATGGGATTATTCCTCACAAAAATTACGCAGTGGATTGGCTTATAAATTCGGATGCCAATTCTCCTGCTCGCCTTCCAACCAGCAGCGCCCTGAAAACATGCTAGGGTACAACCCATTATCTTTCAGAAATGTGTTCCCAGCATACACACTTCTCTCTGAAGAAAATTAAAAGAAAACAGCGATGGCCGGATGATGCTTCTTTTTTTATATAATAATCTGAAAAAAATGCTGGTTGCTCGAAAAGAAATATAGTCTGCAGGAATGCGGTTAGCTATCAATCGGATTCGTCGTCATGGCCGGCTTTCCTTATTGCCAGGGCAACCCAAAACCGATTGATTAAGCCGCTGATGTACTATGCTTAGTAGGCTGCCCTATCTGCTTGGCAAGCAGTGTCTGCGTTACGAGTCGGTCAACACCGCGGTGTGGCAACGCAGTTATCGCGGCAGGTCGAGCGTCCCCGTCGACTGGCCTGCTGCGTGGCGCGCGTCGAGATCAGAGCGTCGCGTGAAACCGGGGGACTACGGCTGTGCTGAATTTATGAGAGCATGTGCACGAGTGCATCCATGGCGGGCTCGTCAGTGGCACGCCGAAGACTCGGCCGTGCCGGTGGCGGCGTGCGTAGAACCCGGTGTCCATGTGTAGGAGCAGGAAGGGGAGTATAGCTAGCAGAGAAATGACGATGGCTACCAGGCACACGAGCGGAAAGTCTCGTTTCCAATAGATCTCTGACGACGATGTGTGAGGTGATGTCTTGTCCGAAACTCCGAATCATATGCACTGGATTCGTCTCTGCACAGACACCGCCAGACGCCAGTAGCTCCGGACTCCGGAAACCAGCCGGAAATCTTGCGCCGCCACGTCGGCGCTAGTTTCACATGTGCTATAGCCTCGGTGAAGAACACGCTTGGGTTGTCGACGCTGCCGACTGTTTCCTTCTTCTTTTTGGCATGTCCCGTGCCGTGCATCGGTAAAACAGGAAAAGAACAACGATGGAGATTATTCATTCGCGCTGGCGACGATGGCCATACGCGGTGGCCACCACAAGCAAGTTGCGCCGTGCATGTTTGTTCCGGTGAAGGTGAGGCAACCGCGGCATGGGCCAACCGAACCTGCACCGGCAGCCCCACCCCAAATCATTTCCCCAATAATGGGCACCTACAGCAGCACCAGTATAGACGCACCTGAGTCGGCCCGTCTGTTCATCCATCCAGACAGGGCTCTTTTCCACGAACCAAGCTTTGCCAAGAGATCCAAAACAGGAAATTAAACTAGTATCCAGCAGGAGCAGATCTAATCTAATCTAACAGTAAATTGCGTCGCTGATCTGCTACCGTATGGGTTAGTGTTGCTACCAGCCGGCAAGACTAGTATTCAGCTGTTACCAAACCCTGCCAGTGCCAGCCTCGTCACTGTCGTGGACGTTTCTGCTGTACAGTCAGTGTGCGCCACACACCCGTGTTCGTGCAGTGCCGATTGGCAGCGTCCGGGGCGGCTAGCCGGATTGGCAGCATCTAGGGTTCACAACAGAACAGGAAACCTCCTAGCTGTCGAACGGTGGACGGAAGCAATAATCGACTGTGGTCTGAGGTACCATATGGGCAAGCAGGCCGGCTCTCCTCTTCGTTGCTTCCTGCTACTGATTGTCCGTTCCACAGGTAAAACTGTTGAGCATCAGAAGCTGAATTCGAGCCCAAGTAGCAGAAACACAGCCTGCATATTTGGTTTGTTGTCTGGGTAGACTTTTTTTTTTTTTTTGCGAAAGTCTGGGTAGACTTTCGGTGCCTGGAGTTTGAAGTATTCTTCAGAGGGAGGAAGTATATGCCACAACCACGAAGATTTGGCGACATACGCAGTGCCAACATGTATTTCATAAGTAAACAACTGGTTCACAAGATTTCACATGGGAATGTGTCTTGTCTGTCATTTAATAGTCAATCTCTACAATCTCTAATCGAGCAGGAAATGGGATGCTCTGGTTGCTCCACGTAGAAACATTGCATGGGACTCAACTTGCCATTTTTTTATTTTTTATTAAATGGCTACGCACTCAGCTATCCTGACAGCATGTAGCGCAGCTTGCCTATTTCTTTTATTAAGTGTCAACACACTCATGCTATCGTGGCGATGAAAATGATAAATGTTGGTTTTTCTTTCTCTCCCCTATTACTCTACTGGTTAGTGCAACATTAATGTACACACAATATATGCGCGTAGACGAGTATATTTCATTCCTATGATCGGTTTCGGATTTCGTCGACTGTCACTTCTCAATTTTCGACCGAAGTTCGCACCTTTTTTAGACGAATTTTATCAAATTTGTCACACTTGGTCGACCGTTTGATATTTCCTTTTACGAGTAGATTTATTTCGCTGTTTCTCACAGCTTTCGTGTTATGTATGTATGTGTTTAGAATGTGCTTGTTGTAGTTGTATTTTTCAATCCCTTTGTAGTCTCCGCTCAACCGCTGCCATTGCTGCGAACTCCGTCGCAGATGCGTTGTTTAACCTGGTCCATGGAGTAGATATTAAATTGTACATATGATTTTGAACCCGTGGACATATTTTATGGTACGCTTGTGCGCTGCCACTGCAAACTTCGTCGGCGCCACACAACGCTTGTTATAACCTCCTCCACCGCACCGCCATTGTCCCCCTCGGTCGTTGTCCCACTCGCCGATCCATATGGGATGTCACATACACGAATTTGTTCCAAAAGTAAAGGTGCGCGATAATTTACCATGTAGATTAGAGGTGAAAGAGTATGTGATAGTGCACACGGTACCCGTTGTAACCAAATATTGGAGTTTGTGCTTCTCGGAAAAATCAATTCAGGCAACAAAATGTGGGTATAGAACATGACTTAGCTCACATTTCTTCTCCGCCAAACTCTGGAAAGACGCGGATGTAAGGAGTAAAAAACGATGCAGGTAACCAAACATGTCTTTGTTGTATGCTAGGGATGGATTCATGTTCAACATGACGATATTTTGGCAGGTCAAATCTTGGCTATTACAAAGAGAGGAAGTATTTTTTTGTCTGGTTTAAATTTCAAAAATACCTAGCTTCAAAATCAATTTCACAAACCCCAGTAGATTTCTGAACCATCAATTTATTGCTAATTCGTATGCACCGATGTGAAAATGGCAGCGATATATGGATATAATGCAGTGGCAACGACAGACTGATAGAGATAAAAAACATACAGTATGTGGTAGGGTTTGGGTCAGAGCAGGCAGTGTAACTAGGTATTGACGCTGGTCGAAGGAGAGATTGACTACCGGTTGGGCTGTATATGAGGTCAGATCGCCGAAAACTAAAAACGAGAGAGATTGAAGAAAACATAAAGACATTGAATGGCGATCCAATGGACGCTGTATTTTTAACAAATTTTCAGGCATCTGAATTACATCTACACGCAGTTCTTCTTGATCGAAGATCGATAAGTATGAAACTAAAAACGGATGTAGCAAGATCATGCGGGCGCGGCAAAAGCGCGCCTTATCCTTCTAGTATATCCCAATGCTTATTTATTTTTCTCTCCAAGAATATATATGTCGCTCTGGGAGCGATTCCAAGGGCACAAGTGCACAGAAAACAAATGAGTGAGCCACACAATCATGCCAAAAGTCCATACGACAACCAACTTGTCATGCACGGGAGGAAGATCTCCAAAAATGCCATAATTTGCAATAGTTCAGTTCATGGAATCATATGGGAGTAATTATGGTATTAAACAAAAACGCAATCCCTGACCTTAACAGGCTGGAGAGAATGTCGAGGATGTAATCTAATCACTCTACAAATCATCGATGCAATAATGCGCAAACACATGTAGGTGAAAGTCGTGGATGTAATGGCACACAATGTGATCACAGAGTCGTAATTAGAAGAATGTTCTCAACGGAAGTCCTCGTCAGACGTCAAGAAGTGAAAAAAACTAAGTGCATGAATCCTCAACCTTAGAATTTTAAGGCAATATGTGGGTTCTATTTGCGGGAATTATTCACATCAACTGTCGATCTGTCACCTTCCTCCTCGCTGTAGCCTCACTGGTTCTTCTCCACGAGGTTCTTTTTTTTAGCTTAATAGGGTTCCTTTTCTCCTACTCTTAAAGGACGTTCTTCGTCTTCCTCCACCTTCCTCCTGTTTTCACATGTGGTTCCTCCTGCCCATTCACGGATGGGAAAAGCCCACTTTCCACCTCCGCCCCAAGTCTCCTCCTCGGCATTGTACCGGGAGAGAAAGTGCTTGCTGCTACGGACCTTCAGTTGGACCTAATACCAAGGCCCTCCTCTACATCAAGCTCCGGGAAGACATTCGAGTACGAGTAATGTGTCTTGGGTTCACTTGATCTGGCTTCAAAGGAGCTCAGGCCACTACCAACGAGCCCAAGCCAGTGAAGATCAGCGCCTTGTATGTTGGCGGTCATGAAAGGTAGGTGGACTGCGTTTTCATCTTCTGTTGATTATTTCGATATATCGTAGCATTGTCGTGACAACTCCTCCCGGTGAATCTTCTTCACCGACGTACTCGCTTTCCAGCTTCTCTTCACGTGGGTACATGTATCTGCGGCTGCGGGTTGCAGAGGGTGGTTAGCGTTGGCACACCTGTTTTGGAGCAAAGGAGACTGTCTGAGTGTGTGTCATCTCGTAGGTGGTGGTTCCTTCAGCGTCGTTCCCCTAGGGTGAGACCCCTCTTTGTTATAGTTTTAAATTTATATGTAATCTCCATTTTATTTTAAGACATTAGTTTCACAAAATAGTCGATTGATCTTTTAGTATTCAATCAACTCATCTACTCGATTTTTTTTTCTCTTTGTCGTACTTTCTCGAGAACTCTACACACGAAGTGAAACATGGTACTAGAGTTGGTTTGACAAGGCAGCATGAACTTGATTTTACACACCGTACCAAGAGTTCGCCAAGACAGGAAGACTTTTTTCAACTTCTGTAATAGCCGGTAGACCTAGATGAAAAAGCAAATTGGCTAGAGGAACTCTCGCGAAGAAGAGCTGAACAATCTCAGGAACTTCAGTTTTGTAATCTTCTCAGTTGAACGAAATTATGGTAGAACCATTGCGGATTGATGGAACAAAAGAGATATTTGGTTGAGTTTTTTTGACACTGGGGCCTCCTCCACAAATCTACTTCGAGGGGATTGGAAATGACGCAGCTGCTGTTGCGTTTATTTCGCGACGAAGAAAGATGCAGAGATTGGAGGGGAGTGAGGTGTGCATGTTCGTCGGGGTCGGGTTGAGAAGAAAAAATACGTAGAGTGCTGCTTTTCTGCTTTTTTGTTTTTGAGAGTAACGCTTTTCTGCTTGTCTTGGTCCGTGCTTACCTCATTTCGGCCATTCTTTGAGCCCATATCGATGGATGGATGCATGATGAATGCGCCTAAATTTCATGGGACGTTGGACCTAGGTAGACATGGGCCAACCGACAGGGTGAAGAAAATGGGTCACTTTCTACTAGTGGGCCTAGCGCTGCTGCCACATATCAGTCGACTTCTTTTTCTCAAATCTATCTATACCTAATAATCTCTACTATATAATACGGCTTGAGGAGGTGATGTTACGTTTTTTAGATTTTCGATTTTACCCTTCGAAAGTTAGAAGTATTACGTTGTGTGCCACCGCCAAGTAAAACTAACCGTTTCGTTTCTTTTAAGGCACCACCGCCTCTGCTTCTTCTCCACCCGCGACTGCTGACCGTCAGGGCCACCTCGATTCATGCGATGCGCCGGCAGGAAGCGCCTCCGCCGCCGCAGCCGAGGTCAGGCCTCCGTCGTTGCATCCGAGATCAGGGTTAACTGTGTTTCCCGTAGAAACGACGCGAGGTCATCGCGCACGCGCGCACGCGCTGCAGGAGGAGCTCGCCCAGGTCACCATGGCCGAGGCCTCAGGAGGAGCTCGCCCAATTCGCCATGGCCGAGGCCTCAGGGAACTCTCCGATGTGGCTTTTCTTCTTCTCCCATCCCCAAACGAGATCTAACGCCAACCAATCGCCTGCGCCGAGACCGGACGGAGGGGAAAAGCTGGAGGTGAGGTCGGAGGGAGGGGGGCAGATGGGAGGGGTCGGAGCTGAGAGACGAAGGAAACGAGGGGTCAAGGGACAAGGGGCCGCTGCGATTCGACCTGCTCGCTCCACCGTCCAGCCGCCATGGTGTGGAGGAGATGTGGTGATGTGCTGATGTGCTGATGTGCTCGGTTCTTGAGAGAGCTGGCAGATTAGAGATAGTGAATCAGAATTGATTTGGGATGATGCATGCAGAGATTTGAGAGAGATTGTGTGACAAAATTAAGAGAAGTTGGTTCTTTACGACTGTTTGTTTGAGAGGGAGAGAGCCGAGGCTACTTTGCATGTGTGCTGCTGCTTTGTTGGAGAGCAGACACCTGACTACCTGAGACTGACAGTGGAGAGATTCTAGCGTTGCTTCCTGCTTACATGCTGCTGCTTGAGGGCAAAGCGAGCTGTGGGATTTATTTATTTTGGTTGTGCTTGCTGCACCTGCGTGAGAGAGGACACACGGTTGAGAGATTTATTTTTATTGGATGTGTTTGCTGCATGAGAGAGCAGAGATGACCCTACTGTGTTGCTTCGTGTTTCATAGTTGCAAATACTGGCAGATATTTTTTCTGATGATTTTTCAGGTCCATGAGTCATCGACCTATCTACAGTTCATTGTCATCGTCGTCACTTGTTTGGACGGGCAATATTAGTAAAATTTGTGCAAGCAATGTCTCCAGATTTTTTTTTAAACGTAATACTTTCTACAAAGTGTAGTAACCACGACAGCATTGTTGAAGCATTACTTTGGACTTCTTAAGTCAATATTATTTTTACGTGTCGTAATTTTAGGATAAATGTTTCATAGGTCTATACATATAATTTTCTAAATATCCCGTAGCAACGGTGGGGTGAAGGACTGCCCATCTGGTGAGGGGTGTCTGCTCCGGCGGGACGGGGTCGCAGTTGCTCCTCGGGGTTGCAGGTGCTCCTGCCGAGGAACGCCCTCCTCCGGCTCAAGCGCGACCTGGAGCAGGCCAGGCTCTCCAGCCGATGCGCTGACCCGGAGTGGTGGCCGAGCTTGACCAGGTCACACCTCACTGCTCGGAGGTCGAGCAGGCCGCGTACCTCTGCCGCGTGGAGCAGGGGAGGGGATGCACGGGGAGATGGGACAGGAGGATGGCTGCTAGAGAGGTGGAGCAGGGAGGAGAAGAATGAGCTGCTGCGTGTGAGAGGTTGCGAGAAGAAATTAGACACAGAGCTGAGACAGAGAGATTGGTGCGGCTGTGTGTGCTTTGCGGCTGTTGCTTATTGCGAGTTGTGTCTTGTGTATGTGTTTGCTGCTGATTGCGCAATATGAGCTAAGCAATAATTAGCTGCTGATATTGTTGTCTGATGTTGTTTGTTGTGAGAGAATTGCTGCTGCTTGTTGCCGCGAAAAAAGGTACTGTACATTTTAAAGAGTAACGAATTGTTATCTCCTGGTGACCACACTTGCTACTTGGAGTAAAAGAGGGGCATCAAGTTCTTCATGTTGTGGTTAGTGACATACTCATTTATCTTTGCAGATCATAGAAAATGAGTCAAAACAAGACGAGTGCTAGGAAATGGCAAAGATAACTTTGTGGTGCCTGCTTTTAGCTCTGCGATGACATATTTATCGAGGTAGTGGTGGCGGCGTGTTGCTAGCGGCACATGGTAGACTACCTTGTCGGGTTGTTCCGGTCAGTCGGCACCCTCTTCCGGCTCGCCGAGGACGATGTGATAAGACGTCACGGCCTCAACGCCCTTGTCGTCATCCTACTCTCCAAAATCCGGTGCCTTCTTGCGTGCACTGATCCGATCATGTTTTCTGAATGTTGACATGTTCCTGCGTGTCATACTATGGCGCCAACAAGTAGGAAAAGGGGCGAAGCCGAGGACCAACAAGTAGAAACAGGGGGAGGGTTGTACGGTGTTTGAAAGGGAGGACAGGCAGTGACACACAAATGAAAGGGGTGGTGCGCTGCGAAAGTTCTCTCGGTTTCCAAGCATGGGATCAAAATAGTTATACTCAACAACAACAAAAACTGTAGCAACGCACGGGTAAACCGACTTTCCATCTCCCGTTGCAACGCACGGGCAGTTTGCTAGTAAACTATAATCTTTACTATTAAAGGGGAGTTGGGGTCCGTACGTTGGTACGTCGCCCAACTCCCCCTTGGAAACGATCGATCAATCGAAAAAAAACACACAAGGGAAATACACGGCGAAACGATCACGAAAAGAAAAACATCTGAAAACGGCAGTAGCGGTAAAAGGAGTCCCAATCGTACTCAGGTTGCCTCGTCGCTTCTGCCCAGCTCGTCGCGTTCGTGCTGCCAACGCCCGCAAATCAAGCCGAAGCTGGTTGCACGTACTGGCCAAGGCCATGGCCCATGGCCCACGCACGGTTTGCTTTTACTTTCCTGAACTGGATGCTTCACAGAATCACAAAGAGACGCACTAGTAGAAAAACCACCTTTCGTCCAGAGCCGAACCAGCCATTGATCCTGGTTCATAGAAAAACCGGGACCAATGCCTGGCATTGGTCCCGGTTCGAGCTGCCAGGGGTCCGTGGAGCATTGGTCCCGGTTCGGTTGGGGACATTGGTCCCGGTTCGTGCCACGAACCGGGACCAAAGCTCCAGAGCCGGACACGTGGCGTGCCGCGGAGCTTTGGTCCCGGTTCGTGGCACGAACCGGGACCAATACCCCTCCCCTGCCTATAAATAACCCACCCCCTCTCTTCTCTCCTCTTTTTTTCTGGTTGGATTGGTGGGAAGTGGGTGCAAGTTTTTTTTCCTTTGCCACGCACAAGATGTGTTCGATGAAATACCCGAGCCACACTTAAGTTCACAGAAGATGATATCCTCGGCCGAGGTTAGCAACTTTATCCTTTTCATCTGTAATTGATACAGAAATATTGCACGTGTCGATGTACGGTGGTCATTTCACTATTCAAGATATTATTGTAATGGTATTTGATAAACTTAATTATATGATGCAGATGGATGCACGGATGCGATGGATGTACGGCGAACGACGCAGTTCCGAGTTTATTGCAGGCCTGCATAAATTTCTCGAAGCTGCTTGGAGGCAACAAAGCATCGAACGAACACAAGCCTATCTATAAATAATCTATGCGTCCTTAAATTTTAGCACTTAAAAAAGATCATAATTTCTTGGCCTCCTTATTTTGTCTCTTCACCCGCACTTACTGACCCTGCAGTCACCTACACGCACAGGTTGGGAAAGATCTCGCGCACGCCGATTTTGACGGGGTCGCGGGGTCGCTGGCCTATTCTTCCCCCTCGCGCTCCTCGCCACGCACGACGGCCGAACCGAGACCTACAACACTATGTGGACGATGTCCAATATCGAGGGGGGCGCTGACCTATGCTTCCTCCTCGCCCTCTACGACGGGCGCACCATGCCTTGCCCTTGATACCCGGACCGTGTGAACACCACTCTCCTGTACTGCCTCTTCGTTTTCGACCGACGACCGTGCGAGTGAATGCAGGGGAGAAGCGTCCATCGACATCTCCTCGCGTGTGAGAGGAACTTCGTGTCGGGACTCCAGTCTGACGAGACGAGGACCACTTCAATAAAGCTTGGTTAGTAAAAATACACCTAGCTACAACACTTTTATTTTAATTTGGTGTTTTTAGTGTTCAGAAAAGTAAGTGCTGCCTTTATTTTTAACTTTTGAAAGATTACTATATAGCAAAACACGTAAGAGGGTTAAAATTAAGGTGAAATTCAACATACTTCTTATAGGTATATTCATATCCGTTGCAACGCACGGTCAGTTTGCTAGTAATAAAGAAAGGATTGTTTCTTTTGGTACATCGTTGGATTTGCCCTCAAAGTTAATAATAATTACTCCCACTGCCACCAGTAAGTGAAAAAAAGTTTCATCGACCCGTACAATTTTTCCCTTAAAACGCTTTGCCTATCGACCTGCGGTAGCGTACGTCCCTGTCTTCCTTCCTTGACCACGCTGCTCCTGCGCCTTCCTGACCATGTCTCCCAGTGGCGTAGCCAGGCCCCAGGCTACACTGGCCTTGGCCTGGGGCGTGGCAGCTAAATCCTTTGTTGAATATAGCTACTTTAGCACTATTTTATACTATTTATCACTGTAGCATGAGCAATGCCCTAGGTCGTTGTGTCATCCTGGCTACGCTACTGATGTCGCCCCCTGGCTGGCTGGCTCTTTCCTCCTCATCGCGACCGGCCGCCGAGTGTTAGCCCAGATCCTTCGCCGGCGGTGGACGCCCGGCTCGCGCCGGAGAAGCTCCTTCCTCTGCATCGCGCCCGGCCGCCAAGTGTTTGCCCAGATCCTCCGCTCGGCGGAGGACGCCGGCTCGCGCCGGAGAATATTATGATCAGGAGTTCAGGACCATATTCGTGTGCAGGAGGGCTACTACGACAGCCTGCAAAACGACGACGTCGTGAACCCTAAGACTATCACGAAGTCCATTGCATGCGACAAGTACCGGAAGTTGGTCGTGTCCGACTTGATCCATTGACCATTGATCCTTTTTGTCAGTTCTTGGCTGCTCAAGTCAAGTGCCGTGTTGTTTTAGTAGCTCGCTCGTTTTCTGAATTCTGAACAGCTAGCTTTGCTATATTTGATTTCAGTGCCTTCTGAACTCAAACCCGTAGCCACCGAAACTACCAGCACACGCGACCTCCCACCAGACGTCCTCCGTAGCTTTCCTGGATTTTGCTAGGCCCCGGGTTGAAATTTTGTGTTATTTAATTTGGTCTGCTTACAACACGTTACGAGTTTGTTTTTGTCCATTGGAAGGGTAGGATAGTGTTCCATCAATCAACTTTTGTACTGATTTTGGACCATGATTTATAACTGAATAGTGCTGAAAATTGCTTGATGCATTGAAAATTATGTTGGTTTGTTCACGAGTCACTTTTCACAAGATTAAAATTAAGCGATGTTGAGGAATGTTACATAGTGGAACAAGTGGAGTGATACTGGATTCAAATTCAACATATTTTTACTTGCCTACGGTCAAAACAAAGATGAAATTACCTAACATGTTTGTAGGGGTATAAACTATGCTTATTTTCAAAACTGCAAGCACATATCAATTTTCTATATCCGTCAAGGTTTTGGTTACCGGTCGGAATACCGCGGTAACCGGACTTCTCACCACCACCACCACACCCCCCCCCCCCCCCCCGGTGAATGTGTTTGTCGAGAGAGAAAACCCGGTACGTTTGAATGTAAGCTGAATTATTTCTCACAAAATCATTTTTTATTTATTTTAACATTTTATGCTTAAATTTCAAATGTTTGTCCAAGAATATCGTCCGGTAACCATGGTAACCGGAAGTCCCAGCCCCCTCCGAGAAAAAAATAAACCGGTACTCAAAATCTGGATATCCGTTGCAACGCACGGGCACTTTTGCTAGTAAATAAATAAAAACATTAGTCGACTTCTATGGTGGACCCCGCTTTGTACCATAAAGTATACTCCATTCGATCAAAAAATAGGTGTCACAATTTTGAGTGGGTTTAGTTCAAAACTACGACACTTATTAAGTTTTTTTATGGATCAGGAGTACTATATATTATTACATTAAATCATTGCAACATTATTTTCAGAAAGCTTGATTTGGGAGCGGAGTCTACGGGAAAGAGATGCAACCTGGATGGTTCAAGAGACGTAGAGATAAGGTTGTGGTGGAGGTTGGGGACGTAGCATTTCCGTTAACTAGAATGTGTCGGATCAGATTTTTTATTATACCATATGCTTTACTATATTTTTCTAAATTTAGGGCGGAATAGACAATGACAGGTTGTGGATTGGAATACGGGTATATTGCTCGAGGATTCAAATCGAAAACAAGATCTCGGTCCAGAAACAAAACTATATGAATAAATATCTTACAGGAGAAATATATCTCTATGAAATATTAAGAAGGATTTAACATTTCAACCTTGCAAATCAATTTGTTAAGAAAATGGAGACATGACTGAAAAACAAACACTGGCGATATAATATAAAATATAAATTGAATAGTTAAACCAACAAACTAGCTGGTGATAGAATTCAAACCTAGATATGCTCGCCAACTGAATTCGTGAACTCAACAACTACCAGCTTCGTCAGATTGACCTTGAGTTTTGACTAAAAAAAAAAGATAATCAAATTTGAAAGATTCATAATCCTAAATAATTTTCAGATAATCCACATCCTTATGTTATTAGTTTTACTGCATCCTACACTATATTCGAGCGCATTTTAGATTCGGATATTCTTATCCATCAGATTTTTAAAAATCAGATATGGAAAATTATGCCGCTTACCCCTAAATTGACTATTCTAAATTATACCTTTTTTTTTCCTTTGGCTTGTCTTTTTACGCCTTGGAAGCTGTTTCTCAGCACATGTACTTTTTTTGTGTGCTTTATTAATTTGATAATTAAAGATTGGCGGTAATGCCTTTGGCAAATAAAATAACTTAACTCATAATTGATGGAATTTCGTCATCTCATAAAGACAACCCAAAGGCCAGAGGCAACATCGATTAAGAGCTAGGTCAAAGATCATCTACCGAGCTAACAGCCAAAAACAACCGAAAAACTCGTCGGTAGGTGAAGCAAACTCATCAGTAGTTACTGTCGCGAGGAGAGGACACCGGATAAAACAAGGAGCTTGGAGCCATGGAAGTGACCTCGCTTTGGGTTCCCGCCGCTCGTTTTTCCCCAACGGTGCCATCTGCCTTGAAGTCAGTAAACTATCCCGGAGCCAACGGACGACAGCAACGGTGTCGGTAAGCGTGATTAGTTACTGTCGCGCCACTGACAGAACAGGAGATCTGCTGCTGCTCAGCCGGCTCAGGTCACTTCTGATGGATACGCTCCGAAGTCTCTCCTGCCATTTTCCATTTGCCATAGAAGTTAGCTTTCCACGTAGTATAACACATCGTGTCTTCGTCGCGTGTTAAGCTTTCGTTGTCGCCTCCCCGGTCAACTCCACCACCATTTCAACCTTTGCCCTGTTCAACGACAAGAAAGTGGTGCTCCGTCACGCAGTTTCTTCTGCTATTTGCCTCGTCTTCCCTCCTGCGGTATAAGAACCAACCCGATAGTTAAAGATTTGATTGTTAGTCGTAGAAAGAGCCCAGAGAGAGAAAGGGAGGGAAGAAGAGGTCAGGGCGAACATGAAGCCTAACAGGAACCTGTCGAGGGCGGAAGGGAGGAGGCTGGGGAATGCGGCGCTGATAGTCTTCATGCTGGGATCCCTCCTCCTGCTCTCCGTCATCCGGGCAAGGTTTTCCCCCATCGGTACGCTTGGATCTTGCTCCTGTTATTTTTTTATGTTTTTGGTTCTGAAGTGGTGATCCTGAAGAAGCGGTTTGACTTTTCGTTCGCTTGCTGCTGCAGGCAAGACAGGGGACGCCATCAAAGAAGAGGAGGAGCAGCAGGGGATGGTGAGCAAGGAAAGTGTCAAGATGGCGATCGCCGGTGAAGCTGCAGCTTCAACTGGTAAGATACTCTTGCTTCATGTAACATTGATTTGTTAGCTCTTGGGTGGGGTTTGTGGAGATCAGCACCGGATCTGATGCTGAGCTGAATTTGCAATCTGCAGCAGAGGAGGAGGAAGAAGAAAGTCACCCCAAACCTGCCGACAACACTGCCGTCGTCGTTGCCGCCACGGACCGCGTGAGCAAGTCGGTGTGCTACGAGACGAGCCGGCGGTCGGACACGTGCGAGGCCGCCGGCGACGTCCGCGTGCAGGGCCGCAGCCAGACCATCCACGTCAGCCCGCTGGATCATGAGTGGAAGATAAGGCCGTATTGCCGGAAGCACGACGCCTTCGCGCAGTCGTACGTCAAGGAGTGGACCCTCCGGCCCCTCTCCTCCGGCGCCGGCGCGACTCCTCCTCCACCGCAGTGCACGGTGAACAACTCCGCGACGACGACGGCTTTCGTGATGTCCACTGGCGGGTTCACCGGCAACCTGTTCCACGACTACACGGACGTGCTCATCCCGGCGTTCATCACCGCGCACCGGTTCGGCGGCGAGGTCCAGTTCCTGGTGAGCAGCTTCAAGTCGTGGTGGACCAACCGGTACCTGCAGATCTTCCAGCAGCTGAGCAAGTACGAGGTGATCGACATCGACAACGACGACGAGGTGCGGTGCTACGGGAACGTGGTGGTCGGGCCGACGTTCCACAAGGAGCTCGGCATAGACGCGACGAAGACGCCGTCGGGTCAGTCCATGGTGGACTTCCGCGCGATGCTGCGTGGCGCGTTTGGGCTGGCACGCGCCGCGGCCGAGCCGAGCGGCGACCGGTGGGACATCCGGCGGCGGCCGCGGCTCCTGATCATCGCCCGGCGTAACTCGCGCGCGTTCCTGAACGAGCGCGCCATGGCGGACATGGCCATGAGCTTGGGGTTCGACGTGCGGGTCGGGGAGCCGGACATCAGCGACGTGTCCAAGTTCGCGCGGCTGGTGAACTCGGCGGACGTGATGGTGGGCGTGCACGGCGCCGGGCTGACGAACATGGTGTTCCTTCCCGCCGGCGCCGTGCTGATCCAGGTGGTGCCCTACGGCGGGCTGGAGTGGCTCGCGCGCGGCACCTTCAAGGAGCCGTCGGCGGACATGCAGATCCACTACATGGAGTACATGATCCAGCTCGACGAGACGACGCTGAGCGAGCAGTACCCCAAGGACCACCCCGTGCTCAAGGACCCGGCCTCCATCCACAAGCAAGGCTGGGACGCGCTCAAGACGGTGTACCTCGACAAGCAGAACGTGAGGCCGCACCTGGGCAGGCTCAAGATCACCTTCATGGAGGCCCTCAAGCTGCTGCCCCATGGAAAACAGGACAACAACAACAACTGATACTACGGCATCATCACGTGTACATTGCGCGACCGATTCGATGATGATCTGATCTTGGATTATAGGTAGAAGAAACATAGATGGTGGCTTCGTTTGTTTGTTCAGTTTCTTTGGTTGTTTGAATGCTGCGTTCAGCCGCTAGCTGTATACAAATGCATCCGGTATGTAGGATGTCCTACTGCAAAATGTAGTAGTAAGATTGAAAAAAGCATCTCGAATCTAATACAAAACGAAGGATTTAAGACCTGATTCGAGCTCTCACTTAATCGAATGAGCATTCTAATCGCCCTGTCTTGTAAAGATCTAAATTGGCATGTTCATCGAAAGCAACCTTCTCCAACAAAAAGGTTCAGAAGTAAGCTATAAGCTAGATCAAGATTTGATACGCGACTTGGACGCGTCCCTCCCTCGTCACTGTAGCAGGAGAGGCGATTTCTGAAAACAGCTCGCCTGCCCACCTCGCTCGCCGGAGATCTGTGGGTTCCTCCGCCTCCGTCGGCCGCCTCCGTCGGCCGCCTCGGCGGCGGGAGGCTGGGGAACCCGTAGATCTGGGCTTGTACATAGTGTTGGGTTAGGTTGGTCCTCGGCCGGCGGCGCCATGGAGGTGAAGGAGGCGTCGGTGGAGGTTTTGGTGTTGGCTCGCGTTCCCTCTCGCGGTTGTGCTCCTCGGAGCTTCGTCGCGCCGTGGCTGACTTCCTCGAGGCCGCAGATCTACGGATCTGTTCGCCTCGTCGGGCTCCGGCCGGATCCGCGCTGGCGGCGGATCCGAAGCTTGAAGATCAAGTTGAAGACGGCGTTGTACTTCCCTCCGACGAAGGCGGTGCTCCGGCGAGTAGGGTCCTCGGGCCCGGCGTTTGGCGACTTCCCGTCTGCCACGGAGCTGGCTCCTGTCCAAGGCGTGAAGCGGAGCAGCGGCAGCGGCGCGTCACCGACGGCTCCTGTGCGTCGCCTGTGTCGGGATCTAGAAGGAGAAGGAGTTCTTTGTAATTTCTTTTTCTTTCTGGGTCTTTTTGTAAGTGTGGAAGTGTAATGTCGTCCGATCCTTCGCAAAAAAAGGCTATAAGCTAGATCATCCTTTACCTACTTGTGTGACTAACTGACCATAACTGTACTACTAGTTTTTTTTTTTTTTGCGAAAAAACTGTGCTAGTTTGTAACTGAGATGTCGCCGACGATCGACTAGCTCTCCCAGCTGTACAGCACATAAAGCTCAAAACGATGTGACAGCCGTCACACGTTAGCGGCAATCTGGCAATGCTAGGCGGCAGCTGTTCGTTATAGCTCGCGTGATCAGCGAAGCAAGTCAAAACTGAATACGTGAGCTGGGGCGTTTCGTGCCGAGGGCGGAAAACGCCACCGATACTCGTCCTGTGCACGCTCGCCGCCGCTTCTGCATCGTTGTCTCACACCGAAACAAAATGAAATGCTTCACAGCCAAGACGTTCGAGAAGGATCTTTTCTTGCAAAACTGCAATCATGGCTGATTATTACTGCCAAGAGCAACTCTATCAGATAGAGGATAAACCCCGACCCGGAAAATAACCCCTTTTTTCGGGTCCGGAGCGAAAATTTGGCTAGACCAGATACCAGATATGGTGCTGTCAGAAAATTTATCCAGGGAACAGGATATTTCGCCCCCGTGCTCTGTCTATTCTGTTTCCGAGTCTACTTTTTGCGTAAACTGAATAACAAAACGACGGTTGGCAGGAAGAAAACTTCAGCCCAACCGTCACCCACCGTCGTCGGAGTCGCCGGAATCCGGCCAACTTCCACCGCGCCATCTCGATTCCGGCCAAAATTCGACCCGTATTTCACCACGGCTTGTCGATTCCGGTCGATTTTGACCAAATCGTGCGGGAAACGCGAGGTCAGGCGAAGGTGATGAACCGACAGGCGAGCGGGCGAGCTAGCGGGCAGCCGAGCGGGTGAGCTAGCACTCACGCACGCGAGCAAGCGTGGGCGAGCTAGCACTCACCAGCGGTCGATGGATTCCAACGATTGGCACATAGCCAAGCGACAAGCGAGCTAGCTCAAATTGATTGGGCACGCACGGGCGCTGCTGGCCGGCGAGAGCAGAGGCAGGGGCGGGCACCCACAGGCACGGCCAGGCATGCGCGAGCGCGGCCGGCCGGCGAGAGCAGGGGTAGGAGCACAACTGCGTGGGGGCGGCGGGAAGAGGAAGAATAAGCAACTTAATTTTCCGGAAACAGGATACGAGTTATCTGATACCAATTTATCCGATATCTGCTAGAGTTTATCTGCTAGAATTGCTCTAATACTACTCTGTATCTTCTTTCTAATTTCGCATGCCAATAAAACAAGGGAACACGTGCAGTCCTGCACTCAGATAGTAGAAAGAAACTAAGGATGCCGTGTGGACTTGTTCCCGTTTTCAGGATGATGATGGAGACATGGGGAAGTTGTCTCATGCATACAGATACAGGGTTAGTGCAAAGCCACCCACGATTGCCGCTGCAAAATCAAGAAAAAGACAAACGTCAAAGCAAAAGCTTGGGGCATAGGTGGTTGCGTCAGCTTCACACTCCACTCTATTTCTGGAACTCCCCTCGCTACAGTGCTCAGATGCAATTTGGGGGCGACCTCGGCTCGACCAGCGGCCGCCGGCGTATCTGGGGATTTCTCACCCTCCGCCGGCCGCTCCGGCGGCGGGAGGGTGGGGAATCCCCAGATCTGCGTTCCGGTGTTGTAGATAGGGCTGCGGGCGGCGCGGACATGGCGGGAAGGCCGACGCCGTTGCGCTTTTGGAGCTCTGCGGCTTCCCCTCCTCGGCGTCATCTTCGGCGTTGCCGTTGGGCTGCAGGTGCGTCTCTGCTTCGCCGGCGTTCTCTCCGGCGTCGGCGGGCAGCTTTTGTGGGGTGTACAGGAGGCTCGAGATCCAGATCTTCAAGGTCCTCTTCGGCGTTGATGGAGTCGTGGGCTGGTGGGAGGTGGTTGTGGCGGCGGGAGGGGGCGCTGGTCGAGCCCGTTCATCGTTCCAGGTGCCATCACGGGGTGGCGGACGATTCTTGCGACCATCTTCATGTGAGGAGGTGCTCTCCGGTTGTGGGCTGCTGGAGGTTCGGCTTCTTCTTCGTCGTCGCCGTCGGTGGCCTTGCTCTCTGGTTCTTCGATTTCTGCGTGTGTTCGTGTTCGTGTTTCTTCTTCAGGGTTCTTGTACTTGTACTTGTACTCTGCCTCTGATGAATACATACGCAGCCTCAAAAAAAAAAAAAAACTTGGGGCATAGATTGTGCTGCGTGCTTCAAGGATACTAGTTGAATTTCAGCGCGCCGGTACGGCGCGCCCTTGGTGGATTTTGGAGGCATTTGAATGTTTGAAATTTTCATTTTTGAAACTTGGCCATATTTCATAAGGGTTTTTTTTTCGTGATTGTTTTGATGATTTTTTTTCTTTTTTTTGTGGTGGATATAGTTGAAGTTACCGATTTTGCAGCATTTAGTAGTTTTGCAAAATTGTT
Source organism: Poa pratensis (assembly GCA_947311845.1). Lineage (NCBI taxonomy): Eukaryota > Viridiplantae > Streptophyta > Magnoliopsida > Poales > Poaceae > Poa > Poa pratensis. The sequence goes on from CAMZMU010000111.1 coordinate 16,376,225, forward strand.
TAAATACTGTAAAACAGTATGTATAAATTGCTTTAAATTTTCTAGAGCATGTTCTATTTTAGAATGTGGTTTCTAATTCGAATATACTGGTTTGGAATTTTTTTTAGAACAGCTATATTAAAGTTTGTATCTCGAAATATGTTTGTATCTATGAAGTGGAAACACTAAGAGGAAAACGTTTAAAAATCGTTTGAATTGAAATAAGTTTGCGCTTGAAAAAAGTTGTGAATTTAAGAATTGTCCGCGTTGGAGAAAGGGGAGGTGTGAGTGTGCGGATGGTTTTGCAAGAAAGTCCATGTGGTTTTTTGGAATTGCAAGTAGGTCTCTCGCAGCGGCAAAATCTGGACTGCGGGGCACTGTCTTGATTTTTGAGGGTTGTTTTTGCAAAACGCTCACGCGGGAGTCCGTGGTCGTCAGATGGAAAGCGGACGGTCGGATAAACGCGTGGAACTATTCTTTGAACAGTGAAATCGACGTGGAGGGCTGAGGGTAGCGAAACTTGCATTCAAAAATTATTAATTTTAAATTTAAGTCCACAGTGGGTGGAAATGTACATTTATTCTTTTTTGGTTGCATAGTATAATCAGGGAAAATGTATTTAGTGAGCATTTATGGAATTTAAATCCATAAGTAGGTGAAGTGTACTTAGGATGTATACAAATATTAGCTAGTTTGAATTGTTTAAGTTTGTTTGTATTTTGCATTAATAAGTATCATTTATTTTTCTAAACATGTCGATATATTTTAGAGTATTTCCATTTGTTAAGCAATTTGAAATGTTCAAAAATTATTAATTTTAAATTTGAGTCCACAGTGGGTGGAAATGTACATTTATTCATTTGAATTCCATAGTTGGAGAATTTTTTTTAATTCAACTCCACATAATTGGAGCAAGTGCATATGTATTTGTTGCAAATTTTTACCAAATTGAAGTGTGTAAAAATATTTTCATTTTGCCGTAGATAATTCGCATTTTTTTCTGTGGTCATTTTGTTTTTTTTTTTCACATTTTTTGGATGGAAAGATTTGAAGTTGTTGATTTCGAAGTATTTATATCAATTTCTGGAAACTGTCTAAATAAGTATCATTTATTTTTCTGAACATGTCGATATATTTAGAGTATTTCCATTTGTTAAGCAATTTGAAATGTTCAAAAATTATTAATTTTAAATTTAAGTCCACAGTGGGTGGAAATGTACATTTATTCATTTGAATTCCATAGTTGGAGAATTTTTTTAAATTCAACTCCACATAATCGGAGCAAGTGCATATGCATTTTTTGCAAATTTTTACCAAATTGAAGTGTGTAAAAATATTTTCATTTTGCCGTAGATAATTCGCATTTTTTTCTGTGGTCATTTTTATTTTATTTTTCCACATTTTTTGGATGGAAAGATTTGAAGTTGTTGATTTTGAAGTATTTATATCAATTTCTGGAAACTATCTAAATAATGTGCTGCATAGTATAATCAGGGAAAATGTATTTAGTGAGCATTTATGGAATTTAAATCCATAAGTGGGTGAAATGTACTTAGGATGTATACAAATATTAGCTAGTTTGAATTGTTAAAGTTTGTTTGTATTTTGGCATTAATAAGTATCATTTATTTTTGTGAACATGTCGATAAGTTTTAGAGTATTTCCATTTTGTTAAGCAATTTGAAATGTTCAAAAAAAATTATTTTTAAATTTAAGTCCATAGTGGGTGGAAATGTACATTTATTCATTTGAATTCCGTAGTTGGAGAAATTTTTTAAATTCAACTCCACAAAATTGGAGCAAGTGCATATGGATTTGTTGCAAATTTTTACCAAATTGAAGTGTGTAAAAATATTTTCATTTTGCCGTAGATAATTCGCATTTTTTTATGTGGTCATTTTGATTTTTTTTTCACATTTTTTGGATGGAAAGATTTGAAGTCGTTGATTTCGAAGTATTTATATCAATTTCTGGAAACTGTCTAAATAATGTGGGGCCCACTTGTAAGGAATTGTTTTTCCCAAATGTTGTAAGGAATTGTTTTTCCCAAATGTTTACCAAATTGAATTGTTTAAAGATGTTTTCATTTTGCCATAGTTAATTCACATTTTTTTTTTGGGTCATTTGGTTTTTTTTTCACATTTTTTGGATGGAAAGATTTGAATTTGTCGATTTTAAAGCATTTGTCAATTTCTGGAAATTGTCTAAATAATGTGGGGCCCACTTGTAAGGAATTTTCCAATTTGTGGGAAATCCTGCAAAAAAGGGAAAAATCTGACAGGCCGGGCCCACTGCGACGTCGTGCTGACGTCAGCAGTGGCCTGGCCTGCCAGGGCGACGGCGGCGACGACCGAACGGCGACGACCGCGGCCGCGGCGCGGCACCGCGAGTCGGGACACGCGGTTGTGTGCATTCGATGCGGCTGCACGCGGGCTACCCGCAGGCGGCGGCGTCGCTAGATAGGGGTCGCCGGAGCAGCCGCAGCGGCGAGCGAACGCGGCGGCGGAAGCGAAGTCGCGGCGGCGGCGATTCCGCGACGCACCGGCCGTCCCAGCAGGCGATTGTCGACGGAGACGGAGAGGGGACGGTGGCGGAGGCCGTGGCACCCTTCGATCTGACGGGGGAGCACTGGAGAAGCGGCGTGGCGCGCCGGCGACGGCGGCAACCTCGTCGCCGCGCGGGAGAGAGAAAGGGGAAGGGTGGGTCTGCGGATGGTTTTGCAAAAAAACCCTCGAAGTTGTTTGCATTTGCAAGTAAGTCCTTCGCAGTGGAAAGATGGGACCGCGGAGATTTTTGTCGACTGGCGAGGTTTTTTTTTGCGAAATGGTCGCGCGGATGTTCCTGGCCGTCAGATGAAGGCTGGACGGCCAGATAACCGTCGTCTACTATTCTTTGAACAGTAGAATCGACGTGGGACGCGGAGGGAGCAGCATTTTGCTCTCCCGTTATATAGTTATTAGGTAAGGTAATGGTAGCTTGCCGTAACGAAAGTACCCAAGGCGCCAAGGCATCCCTGTAACAGTGTAACTCCAGTACTGTGGAAACGGAAAAGAAATCCTAGAATCCCGCATATCAAAAGCGCAGGGTACCTCATTGTTAGGGCATGTAAAATGATTTGATTACTAGAGTAAGAGTTAGAGGAGAGAAATGGAAAAAAGAGATTTGTCTTATCTTAGCTAAGGTAAGACTAACAGATACATATCTAAATTACGTCTCAGGTTTAAAATATGATTGTCTCATCAGCTCGTTTGATTCGTAGGAATGGGAAAGTGTAGTAATAGTAATTTCATAAGATTGGCATGGCATGTCTAATTCAATCCTATGGGAAGAGGAAGTGTGTTTGATTGTGGTGAATGAATTTTTTCATGAGACTAGAACTCATGTTATTTTCCTATGAAGTTTGTACTACAAGATTTCTATAGGAACTTTTCCTATGGGAAATGATCCTATGAATCAAACGACTTCGAAAGAAAAAATCCTATGGGATTACAATCCTGTACAAATCCTTTAGCAATCCTATGAATCAAACAAGCCCTTACATGCCCTTAGAAACCCTTGCTTCTTGGCGTGGCGGCGGGGATGGGTCGCTCTTAGAATGTGGCGGTGTGGACTGTTGCAGATCTGTGAATATGGCAAGGGATCCAGCCGTCTGTTGAAGGGCGGGTGGCGTTGGCCCTCGATCCGGTGAAAGAACATTTCTTAATCCCTTATGGTTTGTGTGTTAGGCAACAACACTAGTGACCATTTGATATGATGTTAAGTGATGCAGGTTTTAGGTGATTAAAACATTATTGCATCGAAAAAAAGAAGAAAAGAGCTAGTTCAATTTGCACACAGAAAGGAATCGGATATTCCGGTCCCAGTCTGACCCGGAATATCCAGTCCTCAGGTTTGCTCGAGAAAATCGGCTAAGTACTTTTTAGCAACCCAGTTTTGCAGCTTCTGATGGTCACCGGAGATTTGCAACTGCATATTTTGAAGCTACCGGAATATCCGGTCCAGATGAAGAATCGTGAAAATTCTGCTAAGGACCAGAACGCGCAGCTGTTGAACCCTTCTGATGGACACCGGATATTTGGTACCGGAGATTTCCAGATGTACCGGAATATCCGGTCATAACTTGACCCGGAATATCCGGTCCCCTGTTTCGTCAACGGCTCTATTTCCAGCAGGGGTATAAATACCCCCCCCCCCCCCCCACCTTCTTCAACCTTGGGTAGCTCGACTAGAATATCTTTGACCACCATTGTTGCAAGCTCAAAACTCATAGATCTCTCAATCCCTCGACCCAAACTCGCTGATTTTTGGAGCATTGAAGGAGAAGGCCCGGATCTACAACTTCACCAAAGCGTTATTCATTTCCCCCTCATTCACTTGAGAGATTAGAGCCTAGAGTTTCCACTAGGAAAACCTAGGCATCCTGTTGTACTTACTTGCTTGCTACTTTTGTGTGCCAGATTCGTGGTGCTTGCGGGCCCCCAATCCATTTGTGGGTTGAGCCTCAAGTTTGTTGTAAGGGCTCCAGATTCCGCCTTGAAGGATTCTGATAGTGGAAGGTGAACCGAGCTTTTGGGCGAGGTTCATCGGAGAATAGGGTGAGGCCATTTGTGACGTTTCAGTTTGAAACTCACAACCCTCCAACGAGACGTACTCCTCTAAAAAGGAGGAACTCAGGAATACATCCTTGTCTCCGCGTGCTTCCCGTTCGGTTACTCCTTACTAGTTCTTACTTGTATCTTACCTTGCTTAGTGTTAACTTGTCATATAGGTATATTCACCGTAGTTGCATATCTAGAGGCGTTGAAGAGGCTCAGAGTACTCCCGGCTGATGTTCTTTATCGGGCATGATCCAGCCTTACGGGGCTGGTGATTATCGGGGCTCGTTAACGTCTCATGACAATGGGTTTCTTCAACGTCAATATGTGGACCAACTGTTGATGTTGTTCTTCTCTGCCGACGGCGAAGGACATGGGTGCTTGATAGTTACGACGAGGACGGTATGCAGGAGTACAATCGCTTGTATCCTCATAGTTTTCTATTACTTGTATTCGCATCAATTATGTATTCATACTATTCGCTTGTATCCTCATAGTTTTCTATTACTTGTATTCGCATCAATTATGTATTCATACTATTATCAATACAAGTTACGTATACCTATGGGCGTACATCGTAAAAAAACACACCCGACACTTTCCGATCCAATCTACGTTCCATTCTCTCTAGCTCTGTGATGTAGACGAAAGAGGAATCTCGTTTCTCATCTGATGCAGGATGATTTTTTCCTTTAGTTTTGGTGTCCCTACGACTCGCTTGGAGTATGATTGCGGTGTTGTCTCGAATAAAAGTTATTCGGTTCCAATCTTGTCTCTAGCTCACACTTGGTTTGGCGGCGCCAAGTAGATCGAGAGTTTCTATCCCGCCCGGTCTTCATGGATGATGAGTTGGTTCTTGTTGTTGTTTGTCAGACTTGTCTCACCATCCGTGTGTCACTGCCATCTCCAAAGCCCCTTCTTTCGAGCATTTGCAAACAAGATTGTCGCTCTGATCTGGTGACTCTAGCGTGCTTGGTCTTGTCCGTGCCTAAGAGGGTGTTTGGATAGGCTTTTTTCTTGGCTTTTGACCTTGGCTTATAAGCCATAAAAGCACCTAAAATTAGAGGGTGCTTTTGCCTTTTCACTTTTGGCTTATACCATAGTGCAACACAAGTTAAAAGCCAAAAGCTAAAAACACCTATTTAGGTGCTTTTTGGGCTTATAAGTCAAAACCAAAAGCCAACTAAACAGCCTAACGAAACACCCTCTAAATCGGCGCAGTGCCCCACCAATTTGCTTAGAGAAATTGCTAATCTCTCTCGCACGTAGAGGTGTACTATTTGCGGCGATTCGACATGTGGATCTTCTACATGTCTTTGTGCGTACAGTAATGGTGAATTATGTTTTTTTTGTGTGTGTGGGGCGGGGGATTTCTATTCACCTTTTATCCTAGATTTGAAGTCTTAACGCAATGCAACAAAACTAATCATTAGCCGGAAATTTTAGGCCATCATAATTTATTTCTCGCAAACTCCTACCCACAATCCAGCTACCTTCCGGAGCTCATTCTTCTTTTCCGTTCAGAAATAGAATGCACTGCCCGCTATTTCTTCACAAAGCGCAAGCTGTACCAGACCACGATCTCTATGGGCGTGTTTGGTTGCTCGCACCAAAAATGGGCCTCCCGTCTCCGTGGCCCTGGCTGGCCTGGCTCAGGTGAAACGCGGCCTGAGGCAAGTTCTGCAGCCCGTTTGGTTGCCTGCATATCATTTTTCTTTTTTGCCTTTTTATTTCGCATTTTCGTGTTTGGTTGCCTGCATTCTTGGCTGTGGGCAGTTTAGCTGCAAACCACGGCTATTTGGTTGCATGCAGATTTAATTTTATGCTCACCACTTTCAAAACTGGTCATCTTACCACACCTAACACAAGCAACAAGCAGCAAGCAGCAAGAAGCACAGAATCGTAAGGACTAACACATATTAGCATGGTAGATATTTAAGTGCACAACTAAACTACTTAAGTACACCACATCAGGGGACAAAAAACACCCTGATGAACAAACAGGGGACATACACACCCTGATCAAAACAAGTTCTGGGCATTCTAAGCCCGGGTTAACAGCTAGCAGGGGCATCCCATGCCCTGATCAACACTAATAGGGCATCACATGCCCCTGATCAAAATGCACTTACCTTAGCACGCTGGAACTAGCCGTGCTCAGGACAAGTGTAGGACCTGGCCGTGGAGTCCTCGTTCTTGTAGATGTCCATCTTGAAGCCCATGACGGTGAGCTTGAAGACTAGGACGTCGTCCACCTCCAGACTGTACTTGTAGACGACATCTGGCCAGTTTCTCGCGATCACTATCTCGTCGGTGTTCTTGAAGTACTGGAGCTAAACATGCTCGTCGCAGTACTTGCAGGCGCCGATGGCGATGCAGCGAGGCAGGCGGATCATTAGCAATGCAGAAACACGGAATGGGCGAACAATGCAAACAAGCAATGGCCGATCAATGCAGAAGCAAGAAATATGGATTTGGGGAAAAAAAAACTCAAATCAAGCAGTGCATTAGCTATACACAGTAGATCGGAACATCTAAATCTCAAATCAAGCTGAGCACAACACATGCACAATGAGGAAATGCTCCAAAAAACTCCAATGTCAAGAACATGTCGATTTGGGACACAAAAACCCCAAATCAAGCTCGGAACAAGAACATACACAGTAGATCGCAACATCTACATCAGAATGTGACATGTACTACACTAATCTAGCATATAGAAGCTTGAATTAAAGCCTAAAAGTGTGGATTCGTACTGGCATGAAACCCTAACTGACAAGCTGGGATAGATCGGAACTTACCGTGAGTGCTACCGGTGGTGCAGACGGTGGAAGGGGCGGACGCGGCGCCGGCGGTGCAGGCGCTGAAGGGGGTGGAGGCGGTGCCCATGGTCCGGAGCAGCCGGGCATGGTAATGGACACCAGTGGCGGCGCGGGCATCGGCGCCATCAATCCAGTCGGCCCCGCCGCACGCAGAGCTGGAACGAAAGGCGAGGGCGCTGTGGATGGCCCCGCCATCGATGCGGCGGCCGATGATGGCCCCCGGTGACAGATTGGGGAAGGCGCGTGGAACTGCCGTCAGAGCTCCTCCGGCGACATCTGCTGGACGACGACGTTGTGCACCCACCTGGAATGTGGGGTGTCGCCGAGGGGGCGGCGCGGCGGTGGACGAGGGCTTGCCATCCCGAGCGCCGGTGAGGCGGAGAGGTTGAGACGAGGGAGAGAGAGAGTGGGCGGTGACAGGAGTGGGGAGTGGGGAGTTAACGCGAAGCGTCGCGTCTCCCGCGCTTTCCAACGCGTGCGACTGCGAGCCACGCGTGACTCTCCTCAGCCTAGCCTAAGGAAAACGGCCGATTCGGCCGTTCCTCCTCAGCCAGGCCTAGTCTGCTTTAAGGTTCGTGCAGATGTAGGAACGCGGGCTGGCCCAGACAACCAAATGCACGTTTTTTTACCCCAGGGCCTAGTTGAGGAGCTCGTGGGCTACCAAACACGCCGTATATCTGCACTATCTCTTCGATCTGTACAGCACTTAAGAGCTCCAAATACTTGCCACGGCCTGGCGACGGTAGACGGCAGCCATTTGTTATAGCTCGCGTGATCGGCAAAGCAAGTCAAAAGTGCGTACGTGAGTTTTTTTTTTTTTTTTTGCGAAAAGTGCTTACGTGAGCTGGGCTCGGTTTCGTGCCGAGAAAAACGGCCACCGATCCGCGTCCTGTCCACGCTCGCTGCACGTGGTGCATCGTCGTCTCGCACCAGAAGAAAACGAAACGCTTGAAAGCGAGCGAGGAGGCTGGAGTTCGCCGGCGTGGCGGGCACGAAACGCACGGACGGAGACGTCTGATTGACCAACGAGTGTTCTCTGTTTCTTAGTTTTATTACTTTTACTAGTAAATATGCCCGTGCGTTGCAACGGGAGAGAAAAATTCCGTGTCACAAGTAGGCGCCTCAAGTCATTTCTTACCCCACATGTCGACATAATTCACGAGCATAGAAATAATTACCATGTAATATCTCAAAAACAATATGTCTAATATAATAAGCATCGCTAGTGCTACTACGTGCATTCGATTAAAAAAATGTAAGCAACAATAGATGAACTTAAGAATAGTACTAACAACGAACTAATTTTAGAATTATCCAGAAAAAGAGCCTACTCTACAACCTCTTGGACGTCTAGTCCTTGGCCATCCATTTATCCAATTTTCTTCAAAATTGGTGGCTGCATTTTGCCGAAAAAAAGAAGCTTGTGATATAGTCGTCGCATATCCCGTAGTTTAAATTGTGTCCTTAAATCATTCTTTATCAAATTATCAATTTTTTGCCGATTCATTTACAATCCAAGAAACAATAGTAGTTGTTGAGCATTACTTGGTTTCAGGGCCGGCTCTGGCCCTAGGCGACCCTGTGCGCCGCACAAGGGCCCATGTTTGAGCGGGGCCCATCTCTACATATGTCTATGTATATTGGCTGCTATTGAGCTAAATTTTTTTTGAAGCCCTTATACATTATTGAAGATGAATCATTGAAACATGGTTCTTATTTGAGGTAATCAAATTATAGAAGGGAATATTATTTGTTATATTTTGCAACTTTTTTAGACTTTCTGTTGTAATATGACATTGCTTAATCGGTTATATCAATTATTTATAGACGTCTCGGAATAAAAATGTGTAGTTGGATTAACATTGTAGGCCATATGCGTACATCTATAGTAACTATAGGGGCCAATATTTTGAGCTTGCACAAGGGCCCCGTAAAATATAGAGCCGGCCCTGCTTGGTTTGTGCCAGCAGAGGTTCTTACGTAGATTGAATTCTGAAACCTTCTGGAAAGATTAAGGGCATTAGCTATGGGCAGTGCTGCCCATTAATCCACATACACGAGATGAAATCGATCAAAAAAAAAATAGAGATGAAACCACCTACCACCGACTCCACCGTATTATAATTTCGCAAAAAAAAAAAGACTCCACCGTATTATACGGTCCGTATACCTCTGCCAAAAGTTACTACCACCGGAAGACGCGTCACCGTGGACTCCCCACGCATGAACTCCGAAAATGGCAAAGATCTTGTTCCAGCCGATAGGCCTAGAACGCACCCAGCTCGCTCTACACGCCCTGGAGAGTACAGAGTCCATGGCCCGCGCCGTCGACGGTCCTACACTCCCGGCATCCACTCGCCGCCGATTTCGGCGTCGTCTCCCGGCCGGTCAGACGCGAGGCCGGCCGGCATGAACTCGCCCTCGTCCTTTTAGATTCTGATGAGAAATCTAAATAAGCTGAGGCTTTACTGCATGCCAGAATTAGCTAGTACAGTAAATACCTTTAAACAAAAAAATAGGCTCAAATGAAAATAGCCGAGAGGATATAGCCAGCGGGAACTGCAGGGGACGCAGATCCACCGTGCAGAACCATTCTAGGCTGCGCCTTCGCCAAGCATGAAAACAGCAGGACCCTGCAAGTTGGCACTATCTGAATCATCAAAATACCCGTAGAGATGCACGCATCTATATGGATAGATTGCCTTTTGCTATGCTTTTGAGTCAGTGAACCAGCTATGGCTTTGGAGAGCCTGCTCTAATGACACATGATGCCAGCATGTGGAGTATGGACACATATCCGCCGCCGTGACGACCAGCAATAGGCTACATGAATTGATCTGCTCGTCGCCACGGCTGTTAGGAGAAGACGCGCGACCACTGCTTTCAACTCTTTGGAGCACTTTTTTATCTGTTTATAATCTTAGATCACATCATCGTCCTGTAAAACTTGGAAACAGTTTGGTAATCAACAACCGGAGATGTGCATGGGCAGTCTGTGAGGGATAGGATTTTGTCTCTCCCGTGGCTTTCAGATCGAAGCAAAATCCAGCGTCGTCGTGAGCACAAACACCTTCGCCGCTAGCAGTTTACCGTGGTCGCCGTGCCCAGCAGCGGCTGCGCGGCCGGGAAGAAGGTCCTCGCCGGCAGCCGACATCGGCGCCCATGTCGTCGCACTGCTCGACGGCCCCATCCGTGAGTGTCCTGAACTCCTGATGGCTCCAACAACCTCAAGGCACATCAGCTTGCCTCCTTCCATCCCGCTCTCGGAACCGAAGGTCGCCGTCGGAAGGATTCGACTCAGGGCCGATTTGTGAAGGCGAGGTAGTGGCTGGCTTGGCGCGTCAATTCGCTGCTATATTTCGAGCGTCGCAATGTCAAGATCAGGCCGATATTTTTGTCTTTCGCATCGTGGGCTGACGAAACAAACATAGTCCAACATAGTATTGCTTCTCTGGAACATCGACTCTGCCCGCATGTTTATAGTACGTAGTGGCGGCGACTCGATGGAGTCCTAGTACCATGTGAAACAGAGGGAGTATTCGAGCAGGACTCGGTCGAGTCTTTACGTGTCTGCGCCTCTGCGAACGATTACGTTTCGAACCCAGCTAACCTCACGCCACGTACGAAACAAACCCAACACGAACCCAGCTAACCTCACACCACGTACGAAACAAACCCAACACCGTAATATTTCTAAATATGTAGGGGTAGAATCGGAAATAAAAATGACGTACCGCAAGAAACCTTACTCCCTTTATTATTAGGTATAGATTTATCTCCACGAAATTACGAAGCTTTACTCCAGCAATCGCGCCCCGGTTTCGCTTAGCCTGCTCTAATCACATTGTCTTGTCCACTGAGCATCCTCGATAAAATTGTTTGGCATGCATGACCCATAAAATGGTTTTTTTGTGTGAAAAAGATGCATGAACCATAAATCTATACATGTATGCGACACGACAACCAACTTCAAGACTTCAACTTGTATCGGAGATCTCAAAACGATATCACATGGAGTACGATATTAAGAAAAATCGCAAGCGCCAACTTTTAGCAGCCAGAATAGAATGTTGAGAATCTAATAGTATAACCTAATCACTCTACAAACTGCAAATCATCGATAAAATAATGCACATACGTGATAAAAAAAACCAGTAAATCAGGACCTCTTTGGATTGTAGGAATTTCATAAGATTTTTGTAGTATTCCAATCCTAGGATTTTTTTTCTATGAATTGCCTTTTGATCAAAGGAATGGTACTACCCAAATTCCTATGGATTAGATTCCTATGTCTCAATTCCATACAAATTTGAACATCCACTCCAACCGAGACACTTTTCCTGTGTTATTCATGTGTTTCATCCGAGTGTTTAGCGTAAAACTACCACTTTACAAACTAAATCACAAAAACATACCACTTTTGCCCGCAGTCGCAAAAAGCTACCACATTTCGTCGTAAATCACAAAAAGCTACCAAATCACACTAATCATGAATTGAACAAAGATTGACACTCAAACTGACATGGCGGGCCCACATGTAAGTGATTACGTGTCATGTTGACTTTTCAGCTTAATAAAAATCGAAAAAGAAATTAAAAAAAGGTGGGCGCCCATGGCCGCCGGTGCCCGCGCCATGGCCGCCGCTAGTGCCGCCCACGGCCGCCGGAGCCATCCATGGTCATTTTTCTGCCACCTCATTACTGACAAATGGGTCCCACCTGTCAGATTTAGTGTCAATCTTTGTTCAATTCACGATCAGTGCGATTTGGTAGCTTTTTGTGATTTGCGACGAAATGTGGTAGCTTTTTGCAATTGCGGGCAAAAGTGGTATGTTTTTGTGATTTAGTTTGTAAAGTGGTAGTTTTACGCTAAACACTCGTTTCATCCACACGACTATTCTGACAGTTTTCCTGCGATTCCTATGTTTTTCCTATTCCTGCGTTTTTCAACCTGCGATCCAAAGAGGCCCTCAGAGCAAGAAAACGTCCCCAAGTTTTTCAACCTGCGATCCAAAGAGGCCCTCGGAGCAAGAAAAGGTCCCCAAAGAGGCAGTCCTGATCAGACGTCGACCCAATAAATCTGTGTGTACATGAAATCTGGATACCAGAATTTGCTTTCGTTCAATTACTAACTAGTACTCCTCTGTCCGAAAATAAGTGTCACGAATACCGATGTATCGAACACAAGTACTTTAGCTTTTTTAGAGCGAACTACATTAGGCCTTCCACAGCCTATGCTTTCATCGGTGTACTTGCTCTGATGCCCAAACTTATCAATCAATTAAATATTGATATACTAGTGAACTGTAGCTACAAAAGTTTGGTTTGGTCAAAGGTTTCTATCCTCATGTAGGTCCCACGTTTTGGTTTTGGGCACCAACACGCTGTGAGACCGGTGCCTGATTAATTTTGCATGGCATCGCTGACGAGCTGACACAATTTTCATGTTTTGGCACCGAGTACGCTGTGGAAGGCCTTAGAACTTTAGTTGGGAGCGAAGAGCGACCACAGTCCACGGGTGCTGTCAGTATCAACTACCGGCGTACCAACAACAGTCAACGAAATACATAGCATAACAAGCAGAGTACCAACCTAGAAGGATGACATTTCATTGTTCTACTAAAGACTACATACATATTTTAACTCCATTAGTAAGACCCCTACAGTAGTAGCACTACAATGGCTGTCAATACCCTGACCTCGGTTTTTCGAATGAGATTGGTTACAAGAGGTATCGAACCAACATGCCCCAAATGAGTAGCCAAAAATTTCCTAGTGGTTGCCCCAAATAGTAACGAATATACAGCAGTACCTAACATAGGAAGATAGTTTTTAGCAGGCACCGATACCGTTGGATTTGCACCTTGTTACCAAGCCCAATGATTTTGCCGTTCCAGATAACTTAGGGATGCACAGACAGTACAGGTAACCTTAGTGTCTTGCATTAATCACAGTATGCTCACACCGACGGGAAGAACTTGTTGAGGTTGAATGGTAGGGAGTAGAACTCCTCGCTCCTGGTGTCGGTCCGGTATGACCGGAACTTATCCCACCAGTGATATCCCCGGTCTTTCCTGACCGACGCCTCGTGCCTGTGGAGAGTGTTGTCCAGCACATATGCAACAAGACCACCAACGAAAGCCTTTGACGAGAACAGCACGTTCACCATGTCATTGAACTGTAGAAGTAGGGGAAACAGATGGTAAGTATCTCTATATATTCACATAAAGTTTGAGAATGGTTATACTGCCACATTACCCATCTTGCGCGCGTGTGAACGGGGCCAAAACCAGCGACGGATGTGTACTCGTTGAAGTACTGAGGAATTGATAGGCCCAAGAACAGTGAGAACCCGAGGATGAACTTGGTTCTGAAGCTATTGAGATTGCAGAACTGAAGGAAACCAAGCCCAGCAGAACCTGTTAACAGATTACACCAGAGCTCAGTTAAATTGTCCCTCATAAATGAGGAAACTTGAAATTTAGAAGAATCTGCAACATGTGTAATGTGAAGCTTTCCACCCACCAACATAAGCAAAGAACACGCAGTAGAGAGCTGCAAAGATTGGTGCTGGTATTGATGCAAAGACAGCTCCAAATTTACCTGGGAAGACACAAGCAGCAATTAATTATTGTACATATCACTATATCTGAAATCCACAAGTATGCTTGTTCTTAAGGTAGGACCTAGTTTATCTGCATGCATAATGCTTTAAAAGCCACCAATTCGAAACGAGAAGCAGCAATGGATCATTGTAAATATCACATCTGTTATTGTGTTAACCATTATTACCAATGTAATAATGGTGGAGGTGGAATACATAAGTGAAAAGAGGCACATCTTCACCCTCTCTTCCCCAACTTCCACAGAATATACACAAAAGTTCTTCTAACATAGTAACATACACAGCCAACAAAATACCCTGATGCAATGTATGTATTTAGAAATGGCCATGATACAAGAGCAATTTAACCAATTTTTGGGTAGAATTGAATAAATATCAGTAATTTTACTGTTATTTTACATTTACTTTATTTGATATCTATGTATTCGAATCTTTTGAGAAACCTGGCACCAAAGACAGTACTACACATATGCACATTTGGCAGACTAAGTTATAAATGCACCAACATAGACACTTCAACAGCAAAAGAAGCAGGAGCCAATCGAGCATATAATCAGAGTCATGTGACAGCACCTACTTGTTGCTAATTCATTCAAATTGGACACAAGTGATCCCTACAAATAGGCAACTTCTCCATTAGAAAAGTGACACTCAGGGTTATTGGAAAAGTGATCCCTACAAACTGACAACTTCAGTAGAAAAGTGACACCTACTGTTTAACATTTTTCCCTAAATCGGTCCCTCGGCACAAGCTACCAATTGACTTATAAGAGTAAGCAAAGGGTAGAGAGGCAGTTTAGGACCACCAACGGTTCCACTAAATGTTGATTAAAAACTAACATTCAGAAGTTAAGAACCCATCAACTTATATCTAAATAAGCCAGTACCCAGGGTTATTGGATTAAAGCAGTTCCGTTTACTCGGCAAACTATTGTGTTACTGTAAATTTGTAATGTCTACATCCGGAAAAGACTTGCTTCAAGGACATCAAGTGCGACATGATATTTCCAGGGAGAGAACATCAGTATATTTATGTTCCAATACAGTTTTCAGATCATACTTGCCTCGAGACAATCACAACATAGTAAGCAGGAAGCTCAAGCAAACAGAAGGCCATTACATACGTAGTGACACACAGACAAAACCTCATCTCTCGAGTGGGTGCACGTATTGACAGTTGACACACATATTCACACAGACAAACAACATGCGCAGATTAATTTTAGTCCTCTTGTAAATTACTAAATTAAGTACACAATCTGTTTAGATGTGCTACATCCAATGACCAACAAAAGAATCAAAATATGGGATTTTTCATTTGAGGTAAGCAAACTTACCAAGAATAGAGAAGAATATCATAAAACCAGCTGATATTTGCACTACCCTTCGGCTACCAACACGTGTCAAGGCTAGCAACCCGGCATTTTCACTGCAGACAAGAAGGATAATTATGGTACAATAAATGGAATTAGATGTATTCCATAATAAGAATAATGGTTGTATAAGAATGGAAATAAGATGCATTCCTTGAAGAGATAGCACTGTCAACTATATAATGCTTACATTGATACAGAAGATCCATTTCCAGTCCCAAATAGCCCATCCAGAAGAATACCAACACCCTGTAGCAAGAGGATTTACATACGCTTAGCACGAATTCAAATTTGCAGATTTATCTAGTCAAGCTTGGCATGTGGTGGATTTAAACTTAGCACCTACCTGCCAACCTATACCACGGCTAAGTACAGAGGGCGGGAGAGGTGTGGCACTTGCAAATCTTGAAACAGCAATGAAGGAACCAGTAGACTACAAACAAAGGAGTTAAATTAATGGATGTCTCATTATTTTAGAATCTCATGTGACTGCAAACAAAGAGTGGAAAACTGATAATCCCAAGAGCATGGGGTCAAACCTCCACAAGAGCAACAAATGATGCCGCCATCATTGCAAAAGCTTCACCAGCATCAAAACTTGGAGCACCCCACTGAAAGGGATATGGAACTCTTATCCTGTCATTGTAATAGAAAGAACGTAAGTGTACATGTTACTATAACAGCAAGGTTGGCACCAATTGAACAAGCATATTTCAAAAGTTCAGAGCAATACCAGGGAGCACCACCAATTAGTCCAGAACGGTCTGTGCGGCAATGAAATTGGGTCTTCGGTGGTGCATTCCTGTATGCTCCTCCAACCGTCAGCAGATAAGCATAGAGCCACACTATGGGAATAGTGAATAGAACAGCGAATCGGTCGAAGATGGACTTCATCATGTGTATAGCATTTGGCAGGTACTGCGAAATTGAGGAGGGGAAAAGGTAACGATGCAGCCGGGCACATATAGATGCTAGGTAAAAAAGGGCCAAAACAATCGCATGCATATAAATTAATCGAACCATTGCAAAGACCACCAAGAGGATTAGTTCAGGCAGACCGATCTCAACACACTTAGCAACCTGCACATTTGTAGTTCAGACATAAGGAGTATGCAAGCATACACAAATATGTAGTACAGACAAAAATGCTCAAAATCTTACCGATGGAAAACCCAGCTCATAAAGGCCAAAGCCAACCAGCGCTATCAAAGGAGCAGCTGACAATGGACTCAGATACCTGAAACAAAAGCAGTAAATACAACTTCGTGCGAGATTGAAGGTTAAATGCACTATTTCTGCTAGATCTCTTGTTGTTTCAGTAACTCTGGAGCAGCTACTGAGTTTAGAAATAACAATTACCAATTGCTCATCTTCTTACCTGGCAACATTACGCCAAAGGCCGCTGAAACCAACTATGATCTGTAGTGCAGAAGCAACAATCAAAGCACCTTGTGTTCCACGCATGATTCGAAGGAATTTCTACAAAAAAAATACCATGAATTTCATCAGGTCTAATATAGGAAAGGAATATCGGGAAGCACATAGAGTTATCGCTCTTTTCAACATACAGTATGTGGATCTGGTTCATTGGCATAACGTCCTGCAAGAATGATTGAGATGGTAGGCAATACAAATGTGAATGATCCACCAATCACTGCAGGCAACCGGGTACCAAAGAAGCTTTGCAGAAGGGTGTTAATTCCAGCCACAAACAGCAATGTTTGGATGACCACTGCCTTGTCCTCCTAACAAAGGAAGAAACACCATTAATATTCGACCAACAGATTTGTCCAAAGCAACAGAACTGAAAATACTTGTAATCTTACATTGTTTCCTCCCATCTGTGGAACGAGTGCAGTAGGTATGATAACAGTAGTTCCCAGCATGACCAAATAATGTTGAAACCCAAGGAGAATGGCCTCCGCTGCATTATGAAGCATTACATACAGTCAAATTTCAGAATCAAGTTTCTAACTGAACACATAATAAGATCAGTAAGTCATACATAGTATAGTGGAAGTGTACAGATAAACTATTTGTATAGCAGATGCTTTCCATAGACATAATTCCCAATACTAGCCATAAGATGAAGTTAAATGGAGGCAAAACATATGTAGTTGATCAACCTGGAAGGAATGCATCAAAAATATGACTGCCAGTATAACCATATCATTCAGTCTATATTCTGAACACAAAAGAGTTCTTGTCCATCAATTCACCATATGGAGAATTCAAGCTTGCATCTTCTCCCATGTAAACTTTGTGCAAGGATCACTAATCGTTATGAATGCCTGGAGTCTTAGAAATGTTTACGAGCAAAAAAAACTAGAGATGGGAAGATGGCTAAAATAAGACATGTAATGATTGTTAGCACGTAACAAAAATATCCTCATCCTGCTGCGTACAGAACTCAGTAGTGTATAGAAGATTAGGAGAATAACTAAGCGGGTCTCTTAGAGATCCACCCTTTGTTTATAGTGCCGGTCTTACATGTGGGTTAGACTCAGTTTAGACCTGGACTAGGTACTGGAACTGGAACCAAACAAGAATGCGCTCGTCTACGAAATGGATCATATAACTGTTACTATTTGTACTGAAGAAGCAAGGTCGATCCCCGAAAACCTATAATGGAGCCCGAGCTATATGGAGCTCGTTTTTTTGAAAATTCAAAATCAACATTTTTAAGTTTCCAAAAATCACGAAAAAAATCCCGGATGTAGATATTGTGTAGATCTACAATCGTGCAAATTTTCAAGTCCAAATACGTTGTATTTTGGGCTGCACAAAAAGACAAGCTGTTACATCTTTTGCATTAATTAATCGCGAGAAAGCTACGACGATCCCTGCTTGGGTACGACCATGTAGATTGCAGAAGGTGGAAAATTAGAATGAAAATCACCTACCCAGTCACACGAGATTTAATGCAACTCAAAGTGACAACGATGTGCGGATATGGACCTCTGGTTTGGAACCACCTACCGACATGGCAAAACATAGGAATTCAATGGATGCATGCACAAATGGAAGTGGCGAACTAAATACAGATCGGAAAACAGTATACAGTAACAAAAACAAACAGGTGCACGTGGTATAGCTGAAAAGAGTCAACGACGAGTTCATTAAGCCCAAGATTACCGTACGAAATCGCAAGTGTAGCACCAGATTCCCTGAATCCTCCACCACATCCGCGCAACTACGAATCTAATGCCCAAAATCACGTTGACAGTGACACAAGTCAAGGCGGCAGTGAGACTGGATCGCAGATTCGGAGCCAACTTGAGCATCAGAGTTAACCCCCAAAACCCCATCCGACAAGCATGGAAATCCCCTTGGGAATGAATGTCGAACCAGCTAGTAGTACTAGTAACACAGGTCAAACAAACCCCTGCAGCATCGGGGGATATTCAACGCGGAACCTCATTAAAAGCGCATTATATATAATAAATAAACAAACTACTTCGGGGGACAAAACGAAAAGGCAATCTACTTTTATTTTATGTTGTTTGGAATATCCGAGATAGCAACCGGGAAAAGCCCAGGCAGATCTGGGCGGGCAGTTCCCCCTCGGCGCGCAGGCGCAGCAACAAGCTGGAGCGAGCGGAAGCGGGGTTCACCAACCACCAGAATCCATCCACCCCCGAAAACGACGCGAGAAACCGCAAAGCTCGTGGTACCGGACGGCGGCGTCGCGAGGAGACTTGGGCGGACTAGAAAACGCAAACGGACAGCCGAAAAAGCCTGCCGCGGGAGCGCAGCTAGAACCGACGGGGAAACATGGAAGCGAGTTGGAGGAAGGGGGAACTTACGCCACGGAGGAGGGCTGGTGATGCAGTAGGAGACCCCCGGGAGCTGGTCCTTGACGGGGTGCGGCGCGAGGTCGTCCTGCTTCTGGCCCCCGCCTCCTCCCCCACCTCCGGCCATCTCGCCTCCTCTCCGGCCCACGCGGAGTAGCGCAGCACCACCCGCCGGCCCTCAGATCAAGGCCACAATGCGAGCGAGCCGGAGGCGTGGAGCGGGGAGTGGTGGTGGTGGTAGAGTAGGAGGAGTGGGCGAGTGGTGTAGTAGCGGCAGTGGTACTAGCGTGTAGCGTACCCTGGCTGGTGGTAGAGAGGGGGAGGCAGAAGCGGGGTCAAAAAAGGCGCTGCGGTGCAGAGAGAGATAGAGGACAGGGAGGGAGGTGGTGGCAGTGCAGTGCAGGGGGGGAGGAAGCGGTTGTTTTGTTCTGCTCCGCGTCGTCTCTCTCGGTTCACGCCACCGCGCACGCAGCAGGAAGTGCAGGCGCAGCGGTCCAAAAGCGCATTTATGCGCGTCTTGTCCTGCGTGTGTGACCCCTTGCGCCCCACCGCGAATCTCCCTGCCATCCCTCGGTTCGATGGGGTTTCTGTGGGTTTCCATGTGAAGTTTTTTTTTCTCGACCGAAATGTCAAAATGTGGGTGTGCATTTGCAGTAGTATTGCATAGATTCGGGTTCTGTTCTGTAGTGAAATGTGGGCGTCATTTTTGGGGTCGTAGTGATGGATTTGGGGTTCTGTTTGTTCGTTGGCTCTGGCTCCGGTTTTTTAGGTTTCCGGACGTGACGTTACCGTGGGAGGGTTCTGGGGGAAGAAGCATGGATTGTGCGTGAAGAAAGAGGTTCTCCATCTCCCTTTCCCACGGCAACGCACCACAGTGGCCTTCCTCCTTGGCGTTGGCCAGAGAGACATTGAGAAGAAAACAGAGTAAACAAATGAAACCAAGCCGTGTGGAAACTGTGAGGCCTGTGACTGAATTATTGTGTACCGGCAGGAAACGACTACAGGACTGTTCTGTGGGGGCCGGGGCACCGTACCACGAGCCGGATGGAGCGAGCGATGGCCGCCCTCTATTCACTTTCCCGTGTCTCGTTCCGAGGGGATGTGTGAAAAAAGATCAGGCAGGACAGACAGAGATGCTTTTGACCTGTACGCAAAGCAGCAGGGCCGCCGTACAAGTCCCCCTATCATTGTGCTCCTCCCCCCTCCCCCGTTTACTGTTACTGCGGCATTTCCTTTGCTTTTCTTCTGCTGCTGGGCCTCCCGGCGACGATGATTGGATTGGATTGGATCGCTCACGGACGGGCTCACAGGAAATCCGCGGCTAGCCTCACGGCATGTAAGGTGAATCTCATAGATTATTATTGTACTTCCTTTTTCTCGATTTATTATTCGAACATCAGCGTGCAAATCTACAGAGAGCACATGCGGCTCGCTCGCTCGCTGCGGATAATCCAACTTACTTGTCCTTACCTGGAGCAAAGTGCACGTCTAGTTTAGCAGGACGATGGATACTTGACCACTTCCCTTGAAGAGTAACTTTTATTATCAGGAGGTGACCCTTCCTCGGTTTAGTAGTACCACATCGTTGCATTGATTAGGGAAAGTACAGCATTGGCATGGAGATCTCGGCCATGCGATGCGAATGATTCATTCATGTGGAAGGACCTCGATGGGTACTGCACGGCACGGCAGCACGCGGAAGCAAAATGGGACAAGCCACCGAGACGCAACTGCTCGAGACCTCAACAAGTATTCAAGGATGTCACGCCAAACTGTTTCTCCGATTTTTTTTTTTTTTTGACGGGGCGAGATGATCGCTTCTTCGCCTCACGGCCGATCGCAAGGACGTGGTCAAAAGGTTACGCTGCTGCTGTGCGTGATTCTGGTGCAAAAAGATGGGGGCCATTTTCACTAATGTAATGCTCTGCGTGCAGAACGAATGACTGGAGTAAGAGCAAACGGGTACGGTGTGAGCTCCCTCGCGTACGTGCTGCTCATCAAGGAATCTCAGACTTCTCAATAGCTCTTTTTTTTGTTAGGTGCTTTTTGCTCCCGGATGCATATGCATTTTTTATTAAAATAATTTTGAACATATTTTAAAATACCAATGAATGCGAAATAAAATGTTCGCGCATAGAGAAAAAATATATACCATGTCTTAACAAAGCCCTTTTATGAGCCGACTTTTTTTTGTGACGTATTTAGAAAAGACAAAATTTGGTGCTTAAATACCCCTTTTCCACGAGATTGCGCCCAACGCTCCCGGAGCGACGTGTGGGCTGGCTTCGACGTGCTCGACGAGCACATCTTGCCCGACATCAAGCAGTATCTATGCTACTCTGCTCGCCACTAAGCTCGTCATGGCGAACGGCGCCGCCGAGACTCAGCACCACCTCGAAGCCGCCCAGGAGGAGCACGAGCTCGTGGTGGCGCAGCGCAAGTCTGCCGTCCTCTTCTACCTCGGCAGGCAGGGTGGAGAGAGCTCGCCATCCAACTAGGATCTATATGAGAAGTATGTCCCCGTCTGATGCGCCATGATCAGAAGCAAAATCTAGCGCGAAGTCTTTTTTCAAAATTTTCAGTACGAATGTTTAGTATCTATTCGGCCCAATGCATAGCCATCCAATTTCCCCTCTCGGCACACCTTCGTTTGGGTTTCCCACGCATCAACAGAATCTGAATCACTGGGCTGCGACTTTATGCACTCCATCACATAACCATGAACGAAATAATGCCATCGCATTAAAATTTAAAAAAAGCTTGGCACTCTGACGAGTGAATAATCATCGTCATAACACATGAGTTCACTTTCCAAGTCCAATACACCATATACTGGAAAGAAAGCTAGAGTACAACAGAACAGATCGAAAGTTTTATTCCATCAGCAGATGTAATAAAAAGTCTCAAGTTTTGCCTTAGCTCCACATCTTTTCCTAGTTACTCATTCTTTCAGTGCCACAAATCGATTTTCTTTCCTTTGTTTGTCTCGGCCACACACCTTTTACTATCAGCAATAGAATTGACAACACAGTGTGCTGTAATTATCCAGCCCACATATGACATCTATCACAGTGTACAAACTAGCTACAGTTGGTGTGGTAATTTGTAAGAGCAAGAACATGCCAGAACATATTTTAGAAAATTCAATAGCTGAGATAAAACAAACAAGGTCAGTTTTACAGACATAGCACAGCGGGAGTTGAGGCGAAAGATTGTCAAGTCGAATAGGTTAGAATTGGCCAGGTACACGCACATGTTGTCTTTTCCTTTCAAAGTCCACCTGCACGAAACACAAATATAAACAAAAACAAGGGTAAAAATGGTTATAGATTGTTTCCTGATTCGGACGTTTAAAAATACAAACATTCAAATAGAAGCATTACCACTTTCTTCACCCGTTCATTAGCAGCTGATGTTCCACCGCTGACATTTTCAGGCAGGTATGGACTGCATACACGAACTTCCTTCATTACAACAATGTTGGTCTTGTCCCAATGAACTGGAAGCCTGGTGGAGCAATAGACTCGTTATTTGCCGGTTTAAGAATTAGAGAAAGAAGTGAAGTCTCCTTAAGTTTTCCACAGACACCAAACATTCACGACAACGATGCAACACGTGAGCACCACTAACTCGTACAGAAACACTCGGCGGCTCGAACAGAGTTTCAAAATGTAGCGATGCTCCACAATCATAGTAAACCAATACAATATTTGTCGTGGACAAATTGTAGCAAACCGCATACAGTGAAACCAATTTGTTCAGAGCAAACCACATCCAAACCAAATGACTGCTACAGCACTACAAATGTAAGGCACTGCAACCTTGACTGAAATACAGAAAGTTTCAGCAATTCATGGTCTTATGCTTATCTAATACATACTCCCTCCGTATCAAAATATAAGACTTTCTAGCTAGTTTCTGCATGTGAACCTTGCACTAAAACATGTCTAGATACATGTGTGCAGAAACTAGCTAGAAAGTCTTATATTTTGATATGGAGGGAGTATATATCATCACTTACCACTGGAGGCCAAGGTTGATGCTGATTCTAGTCATTCCTCAAAACAGGCAAAACATGTAATTTCTATATTGGCACGTTATACGACACAAGCAAAATCTTTCTCTGCTTTTTAGAAAAGCCTCCACCAAGTCAGCAAGACGACTTTCAGTAACAAGAGAAACAAACAGGAAATGAAACAACATATTGTGACAGCAGCTTCATAATGACCGCCCCAAAAGAACCCTAAAAACCAAATTAGACCTCTGTGTGGCACATCTGTAAGTACCATGAATTCACCCCTAAAAAATAAGTTGACAGACATGCCAGCAAGGTTTTTCAAAATGATGTTCTTCCAGCTTTTGAGAACAGGCCACAACCAGAAGATTCCACAATAAAATACAAAAACCAGAGGCTTGTATATTTGCTTCAGTTTTTGGCAAATACAACAAGAAAGTTGACTTGAGAATGTATTTGTTTAGTATGTATGTGGGTGCAGAGCGAAAGACAGCAGTTTATTATCAATACAGAGAGAGGGTGGGAATCTGGCGTTACTAAAGGGGACTAATATAATGCTAACAAATGTCACAAAAAAGCTACTCCCTCTGCCTCAATTAATAAAGACCCAAAAAATCGTGTTCCTGTTTACTGAAAATCAAATGTGGGGACTCCAAAAACAAATGCTGATTCATAGCAAAATGGCCACAAAACATGGATATCCTTGAAATAGATAATGACAGTTCAAACTTACGTCTTGGACAATGCATCAAATAATCTTTGAGCTTCTGGGGTGACACCAACACCAATTCTCTCTGCTTCAATCTCAGCTTGCCTGTACATCATCACATGTAGTGTGAGAACCAAGACGTCACAGTGAGAAGCCAACAACATGCAAGCTAATTGTCAGCTTCTAGAAAGTAGCATTAAGCTTGATAAAATGTATCACCATAAATGATAGAACCACGAAATACCAAAAGCAAGGCTGATGAGTGATAAATCCTTACTGACAAATGTAATACGCAAAATCACCTAGTAAAAGAAAGCAAAATCATAGATCAACAAATTGCTAGCTCTTCAGCACAAAACCAAATGACATAGAGAGACATCTCTGTGATCATACACATCATTAGTCAACAGTACGACCTGTTGGGCTATTATAGTTATATATACTCCCTCCATTCCAATGCATAAGGCGTATATATTTTTTCAAAATTTCGTCACAAAGTAAGGCGCAGGGTCACTTTTATCCCATTTCTCCCCAAACTACCCCGTCCAGCCATTTAAATCGGCCTAAAAAAGTGGGAAAGTAACAGCTTTTGTGGGGCTGTAACTGGCCATGCATGGCGCATGCGGCAGAGGAGGAGGAAAATCAGGAGAGGAGTAATTATTGTGCCATTGCTATTGGTTGTTGAATGCAGCACGCAGGGAGATAATTAGGGGCAAAGTTGTAAAGAATTAATGTTGCATGACCCTCCTTAATCGGTGTGCCCAACATATTCACGCCTTGTCTATAGGAACGGAGGGAGTACTATAAACTGAATCACCACAATAGTATAATATCCACACAAATCGTAGATTTTTCATCAACTAGCAAAGACAACCCAAAGGCTAGTCACACAACACTGAGTCTGAAATCAAAGATCATCTATCAAGTTAACAGCCGAATAACCTAAAAGACTCTTCAGTGGCTGTAGCAACGGGGCATATTGGGTGCACGTGCACTAGCACCTTAGTACAGTAGACCACTAGTTTAACATTAAAAAAAAATCACAAAATGTACAAAAATAAATAACAATCTTCATAAATTTTTAGATCCAAATTCGACACCTGAAGAAATAGTAAGGACAAATCCGTCTGTGAATAGTAACAACAGGATACTATTCAGTCCATATTTGAATTTGGTACTACTCATATCCTGATTTGTCTTCTTTGTCTATGAACTTGAGAATCAAATTTGGTATGAGATTTTGTGGCGTAGATGTGTATTATTGCTACGCCATACATTAATTTCAGAAAGATAGTGTTTTTTATGGCTTAGTGCACCAGTATTAAGGGTGCTAATGCATTTATATGCCCCCCTGAAGCAAACACTTTCCTAGATTTCTAATTTAGTTCAGCTTAACAGTTTTCGTAAGATCACATAAACAAAATAGATTGAACTATATGTTATGAGATTATAGGGGACAATCGATGCTAATGAACAGTGTGAGACCTCAACGCAAGCACCAGTCATCTCCAACATATAAGATGGGAAGGGCTAAGTTTGAAACATTATTTTGTCGAGTGAACAATGCAAGCTCAGCAGTGTTGTGCTTGTGCATGTATATTTCCGCAGAGGATACTATCCTTGATCAACTCAGGAACCAAATTACCCAGACCATTTTGTAACCATGATCAACTCAGCACCTAGTTCTAAAATGGCGTATACCACTGTCTCAGGACAGCACGGCTTCAATGATTAGAGAGACAGAAGAGCACAACTGAATTTCCAACCAAATATCAAACTGATTCCTATGTTCTCATCTAGATCTACAGTACCAATACCAGTTCCAAATTCTTCCATTTCTCCTTAGTTTACACACCC
The DNA here is from genome assembly GCA_947311845.1 of Poa pratensis. NCBI lineage: Eukaryota > Viridiplantae > Streptophyta > Magnoliopsida > Poales > Poaceae > Poa > Poa pratensis. Next base: position 16,401,993 of record CAMZMU010000111.1, read on the forward strand.
AATCTCAGTTCCTTCAGAACTATCGAAACAACATGATTCATCATCAAGGTTGCCTAATTGGGCTATGCTATTAACAGCCAAATAAAACAAAAATTGTAGGAAAATTATGAGAGTGGCCACTCACCACATGTAGCACCTAACTAAGTGGGATCTATTTCGTTAAGCCTCACCCAAAAAAAATTGAGTGATCGTAATCTCTGTTTATTAGCCTCCTGGATCAAGAGATGTAGGGCGGATGTCAAGTAATATTGGAAACCAGATGTCAATTCAACATCAGAACCTCAAATGTCGGTCTGTGCTACTAGTCATACTTTCCCAAAAAGGTGTTATTGGGCTAGTAAAGCTGCTTATTTTGGTAACCGATGAGTGGCACAAAAAGGTGACATTCCTAAAATCTGGAAGGACAACTGATTCAGAGAATCCAACCTGGTTACTAAGTTTTGGGAATTTGTATGTCCTGACATGTTGGTTAATGAGACAAATGCAGTCATTTCTGGCATGAATGGTTAATCTACAAATCAATCTAATGTGTGTCCAAGGAGTATGAACATGCCTGTTGAGGTTCGTCAGATTGCTTTTTCCGCTCATTTTTCTGCAGATGAAGACTCTAATTTGGAAGTTCAATGCCTCTGGTGACCACAGTACCAAATATACTTATGCCATGATCAATTTTAGAGCGATCTCACCTGTTTATGTATCTTCTATTTGGAAACTGCCCATTACTTTTCGCATTCAAGTTTACCTTTAGCTGCTATCACTATCAAGCTTTTAACTAGATACAGTCTTCCTAAAAAACAAGATGTTACTGATAAATCTTATGTGCTTTGCACTAAGAGTGGGTACAAAACCTTTTCTCCGACCGTGTGGAGATTCACTCTATAAGTCTCATACATATATGTGGCAGGCAGTAGTAAGTCAAATATCGAAATGGACATGCTAAGTTCTGCTGCCTTGTGGAGTAATTCCAAAATGAGAGATTATGTACATTGCAGAATGTTTGCAGTTGCTTCCTGCAGATGTTTTGAGGAAACTGGTACGAACAATTAGCAACTAGCACTTGCTGTACCAGGGCTCAAAAGTTGCACAAAATTTATCACTTTATGGGTTTTTGGAGCGCCAAGCATTGCAACACAGTGAATAGACTGGTTCTGAAGAGACTGGAGACTACAAGAGGTGGAGTTGTGAACTTGACCCACGTTGAGGTAGAAGCTGGTCAAACAGCTTGGCTAAAGGAGATGTGCTTTAGAAGAAAGAATGCATGATAGATCAAGATGGTGAACTTTAGATACGAGAGACTTTGGGGTTAACTTTAGATCTAAAGCAATAAGTTTAATTGCCTAGCCTGGCAAAGTTTTGTGATTGGAACAAGTGGAGAATCCTAGCTTTTAGAACCAAAATAGAGTGAAGAGAGCTGAATTGGCTAGCTCTCATACGCAATAATGGTATGCACGAAAGCAACTTTTCTGTCATATGTGCCCTGCCTTCTCTCATAAAAGTGACCGACCTCGAAACATTTAGGCTTCTTTGCATTAGAATCAAAGAAGGTGCATTCAAACATGACATAACCAAATGTGTGGCAATGTGCAAGTGCCGTTCAACCAAACATAGCTACTAGTTTGCTTGTTCAAGCTATAGCTCAGGTCAGCTATATCAGCATCAACTTTACTTCCTAGTTGCTACTCCACCTTTTTGTCCAGATGTATGTATCACTTTTACCAACTAGAATAGTCAGGCCCAGTTCTGGAACTAAAATATCGGCCAAATAAGGGTTGTGAGAAATAATGATATTAGATTCTTATTTCCTCAAACATGAATTTCACATTTACAGTAACTACTAACTAAATTCCATTTTTTTAATTCATTTTTCCAAGTTGACCGCTCGAATCATGACCGCATCTCAAATCCAAGCAAGATAAAAATAAAATCACATACTACCCAAAAAAGGCTGGGATGCAGTAAGGACGACGGACCTGAGGGCGGCCTCCTCCCGGGCATGGATGGCGGCAAGGTCGAGCACGCAGCCGGCCGGGTCGAGCGGGTCGTCGTACTTGCCGACGACTGAGAACTCCTGGATGTAGTTGGCCTTGAGCACCCTCACGTTCCGCCGCTCGCCCCTCTCCGCCCTGCCCACGCCCTCCTGTGATCTACGCCGTCATGGAAACAAAGCACCGAACAGAAACAGAGCTGGGGGCAGAAGTAAACGGCATGGAGATTGAAGCCGGGAGAAAAGAGAGATTTGGGGAAGGATATGGATGACGAGGAGGTTGCTCGGGCGGTCGAAGGAGACGATCTGGCCCTCGAACTCCTCCCCGAGGGTGGTCTTCGCGGAGATCACCACGCCGACCGCGAACTCCTCGCCGCCGACCTCCATGGGTGGGGTGGGGGAGGAGGTGGCCGGGGTGAGGTGCGTCAGAGGGCGGACCGGAGCTGTGTCTGCGTGGAGTTTCGGAGTTCGGCAGATTCTGCGGGGCGATGCGCGTGCCAGTGAAAAGGGCCTCTGCTGGAGGAAGACTACGGCCCGCTTGGCGTTGCAGTGTTTTCCCCTTTCGATTCCGTGTATATATGCGGGCTGGTTCTATAAGGCCTGCTCATGAAGCCCGGGTGGATTAACATTATCTGGATCTCCGGCCCTTCCTCGGAAGCTTGTTTTTCGATCGAATAATAAACCAGAAAAATAAACCGTGGCAAATAGGGAAGGTCAAGATAAAAAAGAGTCAACGCCAGTGAGTACCCAAGTAAAACGTGGAAAAACTATGGGAACTATTTGAGTCGCAGGGTTCCTAACACACAACAGTAAGAAAAATACACGTAAAAAATATAAGAAAAATAGGAGTTAATTCACAAACCAAGAAAAGAAGTACAACGAAACCATAAGATTCAGCTCCTTCCCCTGATGTTGTCATAGATTTAGCTCGTCTCCGGCGGCCATCTGGCAGAGATTAGGTGACTTTATGTCCACATAAAAATTGTTTTCTTCAATTGCCATGATTTGTTTGTGTGTTTAGTTTTCTCCAATTATGTGTTTGTGAGTTGGAGTTGATAATTTTTTGACGGTGGGGCCGCAATCACACGGAATAACAATATCACGACACCATCCTAATCCCCATGTAGACATGACGTTTTGTTGTTGTCATCAATCATTGAATCTATCTGCTAGTTCATTGTGTGGGAGTTCTCGCAGTTTTGATGCCCCCACGCTTATCCCCGCAACTTGGCGCGCGAGCTGCTCCGCCGCTAGCTATTGCCCCTGTTAGCCGACGTTGCTCCGCATTTACGAGGAGCGTGGACGAGCGACGAATCAAAACAACAAAAAATGAGCGGCCACTAGCCAACCCATCGCCGACGACCGGAGAGACTAAGTCCGAACCCTAGCTCTCAGCATTTTCGTTGCACTGAGAGACCAGCAACTCGTACCTAGCGCCGCAGGGGAGATGTGGACGTGCTCCCCAGAAACCCGTCGCCAACCGCCCTCTCTAGCTCTGGCCGCCGCCTGGTTCTTTGTTCAGGTGTACGAGCCACGCGAGGAAACGACGAACATAGAAAGCTCAGCTCGATGGGGACTCGACCGACACATGTCACACGTTAACAATGGGTATTTTGGTCATTACTTGTGGGTCTCATGTGTCAAGGGCAAATTATAAACCAGAGAAGTAAAGCGTGACAAATAAGGAATGTCAAAATAAAGAGGGGCAAATCGGTGAGTACCGAAGTAAAGCGTGGCAAAAGAAAAAAAGACCCCGAAACACTTGCATCACGAGGGGAGCGCCTATGTCACGCGTTACGCGGCGCGAGCGTCCCGTCGCGTACCCCCACTCGCTATATGGGCTCGGCCCATTTCTGCGGACAGTTTCGTTTCGCTTTTTTTTCCTGTTTCGCTGCTTTGGACGAGACCATCAACATACTTCAAAATCTAAACTAAATTCAAATCTGAACAATTTTCGAAACTGAACAAATTTTGAAACTGAACAATTTTTGAAATGAACAAATTTCGAAATGAACAATTTTCAAATTTGGAACCATTTTTAAATTTGGAACCATTTTTTTAATTCGGAACCATTTTTAAATGTGGAACCATTTTAAATCTGGAACCATTTTTAAATTTGGAACCATTTTCAAAATAGAACCATTTTTAAATTTGGAACTATTTTCAAAATGAAACCATTTAAAAAAATGAACAATTTAAATTTGGAACCATTTTCAAATTTGGAACCATTTTTAAGTTTGGAACCATTTTAAATTCGGAACCATTTTTTAATTTGGAACCATTTTAAAAAATGAACAATTTTTAAATTTGGAACCATTTTTAAATTTGGAACCATTTTTAAAATGAAACCAATTAAAAAATGAACCATTTTAAATTTGGAACCATTTTCAAAATGGCAGCATTTCAAAAAATGAACAATTTTAAAATTTGGAACCATTTTAAAATGGAACCAATTAAAAAATGAACCATTTTTAAATTTGGAACCATTTTAAATTCGGAACCATTTTTTAATTTGGAATCATTTTCAAAATGGAACCATTTAAAAAATGAACAATTTTATAATTTGGAACCATTTTCAAAATGGAACCAACTAAAAAAATGAACAATTTTCAAATTTGGAATCATTTTTAAATTTTGAACCATTTTAAATTTAGAACCATTTTAAATTTGCAACCATTTTTAAATTTGGAACCATTTTAAAAAATGAACAATTTTAAAATTTGGATCCATTTTCAAAATGAAACCAGTTAATAAATGAACCATTTTTAAATTTGGAACTATTTTAAATTCGGAACCATTTTTTAATTTGGAACCATTTTCAAAATGGAACCATCTAAAAAATGAATAATTTTATAATTTGGAACCATTTTCAAAATTGAACCAATTAAAAAATAAACAATTTTCAAATTTGGATTTTTTTTAATTTGAAACTATTTTTAAATTTGGAGCCATTTTCAAAATGAAACCATTTTTAAAAATAAACAATTTTAAAATCTGATGCCATTTTTAAATTTGGAACAATTTTCAAAATGAAACCAATTAAAAAATTAATAATTTTCAAATTTGAAACCATTTTTAAATTTAGAACCATTTTAAAAAAGGGACCATTTTCAAAAAATGATTTTTTTTTCGAAAATCAATTTAAAAAGAACGAAAAACAAATAAGAAAATAAAAAGAAAACGAAAACAAAAAAGAAACGAAAAAGAAAAACTTAAAATGAAAAGAAACAAAAAAAAAGAAGCAGTGCTGCGTGGTCGGGAAGGAAGAAAAGAAGCAGTGCGGTCGGTCGGCAGGGAATGGGCCAGGCCCAAGTGGGTTCGGGGGGTACGCGGAGGATGGTAACCTCCGCGGTGGGTATCGCTACCTAGAGGGCTCCCTTCGTGAAGGTAACTTACAGGATGCCACGTGGTGGGCAGGGAACGAAAGCAAAAACGAATTTGGTTTCGGCTGGTCCCTCCGCGTCGGTCACGTCGCGTACACGCACATGCCATTGGCGAAGCCCACGAGCTAAGGCAACGATCGCGTGTACGAGCGTACGGCCGGCCGTGATTCCCGGCCGCGCGTACGAGCGCGTCCGTGCTCGCGTACAGCATACAGGACCATAGCGTCCTGAGTCCAGGTCGCGCGGGCGATGCCCCGTACGCGTCCGTCTCTTGCACGGTGTACATATTCAAAGCATTTAGATGCAGAAGAAAATGACCACGGTTTGTACAAGAATAATAAACCACCATGTACAAATTACACCGAGAACGGTGTTGTCGAGGTGTACCCTCATCAAATCCCATGGTTAAGGACCTAGGGTTGAGATTATGGGGAGAGAACGTGGTAGTACTGGTAGTTTCGTCGGCTGACAAGCAGAGGCAAAGATTTACCCAGGTTCAGGCCCCTCGGGTGGAGGTAAAGACCCTACTTCCTGCTTGTCTGTTATTGATCGCTGGAGATTATGTGGTTACAAGGTGGCTCCGGCGAGATGACGATCTCGCAAGAGATTTGGTGGTTCGAGTATGGCTTGGTCCTAGATCGGCACCCCTCCCAGCCTTTATATAGGCTGGGTCTCGGGAGTTTGTAACCGACCTAGTTTACACATAAGGAAAGTATAAACCGACTATGTCTATTTCTAAACTTGGAAGTTATCTTGTTGGGCCTCTCGTCTTGGGCTTCGAGTCGTATCTTCGCTAGTTGGGCTTTTAGTCATCACGTGCACCAGGTACCCTCACAATAGGGTACCCGAGATGTATATCCTTGTCAGTAGCCCCCGAGTACTTGTCTGACACGAAGAATCGGGCATGGACTCGTTCGTAAGTGCACGTCATATTCTTAGTGTTATAATTGGAATTCCTGTATGAATAGCACACGTTGGCTATGTCGAGTATTTCATCGACTGTGGTTTTTGCTTATGATGATCAAGGGATAATAGCTTAGCAGGCCCAGTGCACTCGACGGATCGGGACTGGTTAACTACACATTTGGGTAACACCTTACTAGCTTTCAATCAAACTCGAGTCCCCGGACTCGAATCTGGAACAAACTGGTCAGATTCGACTAGGCCGCTGAGGTCTTACTAAGTCGATCTGCAGTATAACTTTGAATTTTACCCAACGCGTCCGTCGGGATTTTTCATCATGTCTGCTGACACAGAAAATATAAGGATTGACGTTGCTGGAACGGTCCTTAGCCCAGCTCGAAAGTTCGGCGGGTCTTACCTTTGCACTATGCGTGCAGCATCCGAGGTATTTGCGACGGACGCAACTCGGGAATGTTTCGAGTATGATTTTGCATATGAACACAGTCGATATATTCATCGACTGACACTTTGATACTATTTTATCGGGTGCGCGACAGCGATCCCGATGGGAGTAGCCCCCGAGATTGTGCTTTATTGATCGCAATGAAGGATAATCTCGGAATCACCCAGTCATGATCATTTTTAGTCAAAGAAATTTTTGATACGCTCCCGATGGGAGTAATATGTATTTGATCGTAGAAACAATCGAGTGACCATACACCCGACAAAGAATCGAGTGATTAGTATGCTTTGGGTGAACCCGACATCTTTTCGGAACAAATTTGCTGCAATGACGTCAGGGATGACGTTTTATGGCGACTGCGCCACCTGACACGCTGTGGCGTGCGCTGTGCTGCGAGAGATGGGACGTGACACGTCTTGTGGGCCCATTGTACAGCCGTTTGGACTGGATTTGACCGTTCAGGCACGATTTCTCCGGGCCATGATGGTAGTTCCTAGATTCCCGTGCGTAGTGGGCGGAGTGGCCGGCGACGGTTGCCCTCCGTGGCTGCCACGTGTACGGTTAGATTTGCTTATGTGCCCACGATCTCGCATCGACGGTGCGGATTCTTTTGCTCTTGAGGTTAAAAAGGGGACGACGGCGTAAATAGTGTTTTTACTTGCCATTTGCTCTCCGCCGCCGCTACTTCTTCTTCCTCCTCTCGCATCGCCATTGCCTCAGAGCAAAGCTTGTGCAACCACCACTGCGATGACGAAGCCTACCACCCGAAGGGGCAGGAGTGCTGCATCGGCGGACAGCGCCGCGGGAGCCGCTGCCAGCGGTTTGAAGAGGGAGAAGGGCGCGTGGACCAAATCCACCTGCAGCAAGAGGATGCTCACCGGCCTGCGGAACGACGGGCTGATCCCTGAGGACACCTCTCAAGTTCGCCTCCCCGGCGCCGAGGTAATCCCGCGCCCAGGCCCCAATGAGCGGGTCTGCTTTGTTGATTTTGTGAACAGGGGATTCTCCTTCCCTGTTCACAACTTTCTTCGTGCACTGATGCACGTGTATGGAGTGCAATTGCACGATTTCACGCCCAATGGGCTTTTGCACATTGCGTGTTACTTCGTCCTTTGCGAGTGCTTCTTGGGCGTCGCACCCCACTTTGGTCTGTTCCGCCGCATCTTCAACGTCAAGCGCCAGCACAGCACCAAGGGACCTGGTGGTTTTGGAGTACAAGCTCGACCTGATGTCGAGTACTTCAAGATCAACTTCTGGAGTCTGTGCAAGGATGGCGCCAGAAGTGGTTCTACATCAAGGATGTGACCATTGGCGACCAAACCTTCGGGTTGCCCTCCTTTGACGCAGACGCCCTGGTGAAGAAGAGGCCATCATGGATCGCCCAGCCGACCGGAGTCGAAGCCGAAGAGGCTGACATTCTGATGGAGAAGGTGCTGAAGCTTCAGACCACTGCTGGTCGAGAGGTCACAGGGATCCATCTGCTAGCCATTATGGCCAAGAGGCGAGTGCAGCCTCTCCGAGCCCGAGTGCATGCTTTGTGGGCATATGGTGGGGCTTCTGATCCAACCCGCTCACGCGCAGTGGAGCTATCTGATGCGGAAGCGGAGAAGTTGGTAAGGAGCCTTACCAAGCTTACCGATGAAGATCCCTGCGAGATGAACTCGCCTGTGCCTCCTTATGAGACCAGCAACCCTCTGCCAAGGTAACAATTGATACTACATCTCAGTTGATATGTTATGCATGTGTGATGTTGAATCCTTTGCTGTTTATGTGTGCAGGGTCACAAAATGTTTGAGTCAATGCCTCCCTTGCCAGAGAGCGGCCCAGTCCAGACAATGAGCCACTCGAGGTAGATTCTGATGATGAGATGGCTTCACTCGCCACCGCACACACGCCAGAAGCCGATGAGGGCGATGCTGAGGTGCAGGGCAAGCAAAAGCGGTCACGCGACGAGGAGGATACAGCTGACTCGGAGGAAAAGGAAGAAGACAAGATGGAGTCGATGACGGCGCCACTCGAAATTCCTCCGATTCGCTCGCTTCCCCCTCGACCACCGAAGAAATCGCGCCCGAGCATGGGTGTGCTTGCGCCTGGTCGATTGTGCGACCTTACTGAAGAGTAAGTACTATGTGCACTTTCTTTGTCATGTTATGAATAATATCACCTTGTATATTTATAATGTGTGAAACAGTGTTTCCTCGATGAGGATATGCCTCCGCCACCTACGGCGGAAAAGAGCAGCGCAGCGTCCACTGCACGGACGCTGCCACCAGAGCAGCCGCCTACCCCGGCGACTCCTGCCGCTACAGCCACAGCTACGCCACCCCAGCCGGAGGTTGCAGCAACTGAGAGTGGAGCTGCGGCTGCAGGTGTCCCTGCGTCGACTTCTTCCTTCTTGGAACACGTAAGTTTGTGCTTGCCAAAGTTTGAATCAAATGCGATTTTTTTGCCTATACTCAGTTATTGAGTTGTGAATTTGCCCATGTCGTGTACTTAGGCGTTTGTGCGAGAGTTGCTGAAGGCTGGTGCCCAGTATGTGCACAAGGAGACTGAAGCCGCCACCCTGCAGCAGCAACTCGAAGTTGCAAAGAGTGCGTATCTTTTTATGCTATCACCACTTGTTGAGGGTGATTTCTCTTGCAGCCTACTAATCATGTGCATCTGTTTTTGTAGAGGCCGCCACTGAAGCGGCAGAAAATTTGAACAACGCCACCCGTCGAGTGGCTGATCTGGAGAAGAGGCTGAAAACAGCCGAAGTTAGGGAGGAGTCGGCGATTGGTCGACTCTCTGCCGCCAGCACCAGCTTAACTGGTAAGAATTTTTGCTCTGCTCCTTAGATGTTTGAGGTTTCTGATACATGGTGCTGATTATTTTACCCTTATGCTAGGCGTGATGGATGGCCCGACTGCTACTGGCAAGCAGAGCCTTGGCACCTCACTTGATGAAAGTGTGGCTGTCTCGGAGGCCACCAGTAGCAGAGCAGGGGAGATGCTAACGCAGGCGGCGAGTGCCCTGGGTGCCCTCCATGGCAGCTTCTTCCCCGGCGAGGAGCTACCATCTTCTTTGCAGAGCTGGTTGATCTATTCAAGCCTGAAGGAACTGCCGTTGCTGACTTCAGTCGCGAGCAAATGGTAAGTGGTGCTCAGACTACTTTTCTCATGTTGCTCGCGCACGGAGTCGAGGCAGATTTTGACACAGCCACAAAGAAGTTTCCACGGGGTCCTGATGGCAAAACCGTCGGGCTCGGCACTTGGATGGAAGCCGCCAAAACATATGCCCAACAGCTGGTAACAACTGTTGAAGAAAGGGCAGCCAAGGTCCAGGCGAAGAAAACTTCCTCCAAGAAGTCGACGACTTAGCCAGTGACCCCTTTGTTTGACTAGGTCTAGGAATTGCGTCACTTTGCTTTTGCTATATGTAAATTATCAGACATCGTATCTGTCTTATTATGAAACATGAATTTCAGTGATCGGGAGGCGCAGCCCCCGAGCCTTTTGTTTGAATTCTTTTATGCTTCCTTATGCGTTGAATTATTCTGACTGTAGAACCGAGCTTCTAAACCATCGACTGGCCCTGTTGTGGGTGGTTCTTCGAAGTCACGAAGCGTTAATGACCAGAAAATTATGGACTTTCTTCATCAAAAGCTTTCCGAAGTTACTCGCGAGCTGAAGGAAACGCAAATGCGTATGCTGAGTTGCAGTCGAGGTCATCCTCAACTACAGAGCGAGAAGCCTTTTTGCTTGAGGAGTTGGAGAGAATAAATCTGCAACTCGAATGTAAGACATTTTTGAATCATCGAGATCTCCTCTTAGCAAGGTGACTCGACTGGGCGATGATGAGCCCTTGCTTTTGCGCAGGTGTTTGTTCTGACCCAATAAAGGAGGAGGCACGAATTCAGGATCGACTCGACTGCTACCAGAAGGTGAGTATGCCCTCCATGGGAGGATTTTTTGAGTGGCCCAACCATATCGAGCCCCACTGGGCGAAAGGCCAGGCCAATGGTATTGTCTTCAACGCCGATGCGGGTGCGTGCGGCTTTGTGGCAATTTTTGGCAGCCGATGCACCTTTTGACTATGTCCTCCGCGTCTTTGAGTGCTGTGGGCCAGTAGAAGCCTGCGCGAAAGGCTTTGGCTACGAGTGATCGACTGCTGGCGTGATGCCCGCAAGTACCTGCATGAATATCACGAAGGATGGCTTGGCCATCTTCAAATGCTATGCAACGCTGGAACATACCTGATATGCTGCGTTTGTAAAGTTCACCGTTGATGACAGTGTATGCTTTAGATCGTCGAGTGACGCGTCTTGACTCTGTGAAGTCTTCGGGTACCTCGCCGCGGAGTATGTATGCGAGGAAGGTTGAGTCCAAGTTGGCTCGATGAGGAGTACCTCGACTGGTGGGTCCTCTGTGCTAGGGTTTTGCTCTTGGCTGGTGCGGCTGTGCAGGAGTTGCTCGCTTCTTTTTGATTGATCTGTGCTCTATGCGCTCGAAAAGACACCAGGTGGCACTGGTGCTTTGGTCGCGCCAATGTTGGCTAACTTATCTGCTTCTTCATTGCTTTCACGCCCTATGTGCCGCAACTCGCAGCCTTCGAAGCTGCCCTCCATGATGTTGTACAGTCACGGTAGGCGATCATGTTATCTGCGATTGCGTCACAAGCCTTCATTGTTTGCTGCACCACCAAGAGTCGCGCGTAGATCATCAGTCGAGTGCACCCGAGGGCTTTGGCCATCCTCATGCCATGGATCAGAGCTCGTATTCTGCTCGTTATTGGATGGGAACTCGAATCCCATTTGCAGGATGTAGCGGAGCTTGTCGCCTTTGGTGATATGAGGATGACACCTGCGCCTGCGCCTTCGTTTTTCTTCGAGCCATCGAAGTACATGGTCCAGGAATTGGACACATCTGGTGCTCCTGGGAGCTGAGCTTCAATCCACTCGGTGTGGAAGTCGGGTAAAACTTGTGCTTTGATGGCCTTCGGGTAATCATACTTGATGTCTCTTGGTGCTAGCTCGATGAGCCATTTTGCTACTCGCCCAGTTGCATTGGGGTTTGTGAGGATGTCCCCGATCCCTGAAGTGCTGATTACAGTGATCGGGTGCTCGGAGAAGTAATGCGTCAGCTTCCTTGAGGACATGAACACGGCGTATGCCAGCTTCTGATAGTGCGGGTACCGCTGCTTTGATGTGGAGAGCACTTCACTCAAGTAATAGACTGGACGTTGTATGCTTTGGGCGTGTCCCTCCTCTCTGCGTTCGACCACTAGAACAGTGCTCACCACCCTATTAGTTGCAGAGACATATAGGTATAGTGGCTCGCGTTCCTTGGTGCTACGAGGATTGGAGGGCTTGTGAGGACTCGCTTGAGGTCCGTGAAGGCTGCTTCGGCTTCTGGCGTCCACTCGAACTTATCTGCTTCTTCATCAGTCGATAGAACGGGAGTGCTTTTTCGCCTAGCTTGCTGATGAATCGACTGAGTGCTGCTACTCTACCCGCCAATTTTTGCACGTCATGGAGCTTTGAAGGCCTTTGCATCGTCAAGATGGCCTGTATTTTCTCCGGGTCCGCCTCGATTCCTCGAGCTGAGACTAGATACCCGAGGAGTTGCCCGGCTGGCACGCCGAACGTGCACTTCTTCGGGTTGAGCTTGATGTGGAAGCGTTTGAGGTTTGCGAATGTCTCCGCAAGTCATCGAGTAGTGTGTTTCTTCTCTTGTGGTGATGACGATGTCATCTACATAGACCTGGACGTTTCGCCCAATCTGCTTCTTGAGGCAATCTTGCATCATGCGCTGATAGGTTGCGCCTGCGTTTTTGAGCCCGAAAGGCATTGTGGTGTAGCAGTAGACCCCGAGTGGGGTTATGAACGCCGTTTTTTCTTCATCCTCTTCCTTCATCCTTATCTGGTGGTAACCCGAGTAAGCATCCAGGAAGGACAAGCGAGCGCACCCGGCGGTGGAGTCGACGATCTGGTCGATTCGAGGTAGTGGAAAGTGATCCTTTGGACAACACTTATTGAGTGCTGTAAAATCACACACATCCGCAGGATGTCTGTATGCTTCTTTCTACAAGTACGGGGTTGGCCACCCATTGTGATTTCTTGATCTCTCTCTGATGAATCCTGCTGCGAGTAGCCTGTCGACTTCGGCTTCGACTGCAGTTCTTTTTGGGCCATATGCGGCGCATTGTTTGCTTGACTGGTTTAGCACCTGGAAGTAGCTGGAGAGAGTGCTCGGCGAATTCCCTGGGAATACCTGGCATGTCTGCTGGACACCATGCAAATATATCCCAGTTCTCACGGAGGAATTCGACGAGCGCGCTTTCCTATGCGATAGGCAGACTCGACGAGACATTGACTGTCTTGGTCGGGTCAGTCGGGTGCACCTGATGCGATCTTGTGTCGTTGGTGGCACTGAATGCTCTGTCGACTGCCACCTTTTTTGTCTGGCATAAGTGTTCGATCGTTGGAGACCGCTAGATCGCGAGTGTTGCTTCCATGCCAAACATCTCAGAGATTTTGCTGAATTCTCGGTCGCAAGAGTCAGACTTTTGGAAGTTCCCCTTGACTGTGATTACTCCTTTTGGTCCAGGCATCTTCAGCTGGAGGTATGCGTAATGTGGCACCGCCATGAATCGAGCGAACGTCGGGCGTCCAAGTATAGCATGGTATTGTGACTTCCAGTCGACCACTTCGAACTCAATCGACTCTGTCCTGAAGTGGTGCTTGTCCCCGAACGTTACGTCGAGTTGTATGGTGCCCTCTGGGCTTATTGCTTTCCCTGGAACGATACCGTGGAAGGTATTTGAGATCTTGGCAGGTTTTCGACTGACCTGTTCATTTTGCGGAGCGTATCTGCGAAGATGATGTTTATGCCGCTCCCACCATCCATGAAGACCTTGGACATGGCGTAGCCTCCAATTTGCGCGTCGAGTACCAGAGCAGAGTGCCCTGGTCGAACAACCGATGGAGGGTGGTCCTCTTTGCTGAAGCTTATTGCAGTATCGATCCCTTCAAGTATCTGTTACCGCAGGCGGTGACATGACCGCCATGTTTACTGTCGAGTGCGAAGTTTTGCTCCCTGTTGGAAGGTCGACCTTTCTGTATCATGTACATCTGCCCTTGGGGCGGAGGGTACTGTGGTTCGTCCACCCGAGGCACGGGCTGTATGGCACCCGCGAGATTTCCGCCTGGGGCAGGCTGTGGTGGTGGAGGTGGTGCCATCAGAACAGGCACGTTGTTTGGCTGAGGCACGGGTGCAGGTGCTTGTGCGGCTGCTGCCTTTCTGCGATTTACGTAATCAGTCGCCATTTGGTCGAACTCCCTGCAGTTTCTCATCGAGTGGTTGGATCGCAGTTTTCCATCGTCCCCCTTGTACAGGTGGAATCTGCAATCAGCGTCCATCTTTTCTTCGAATGATCGCTCAGATTGTGCCCGTGACTTGCGCCAATCCTTCCTCTTGTAGCTGTCACTGCGTTGGCCATGCGACGATCATCTCGACTGTTCGCCGATCATCTCGACTGTCTCGCCGTCCTCGACTGTCTCGCTCTTCCGACCGTCGGTCGCTTCTGTCCTGATCATTGCGGGGTGTGGAGAACCCAGCCGCCATGAATTCGGGTCTGTCATCGTCGTAATGACGTTTTGAACGTTTGCGCCTTCGGTCGTCTCTGTACGAGTCTCTATGGCTTCGACTGCTATTCTCATGTTTGTCACGGGGTGAGGACCCGCGTGTGGTGCGTGCCATATCCTCTCCATCTGCCCACTCAGTCGCGATCTGCAGAGGTGGGCTACAGATTTTGGCTTTTGGCGGCCAAGTGCTTCTTTGAGTCTCGCCTGGCGAGGCCCATGACGAAAACATCCATGGCCATATCTTCTGAAACCACTCCAACTGAGTTACGTATCTCAGTCCATCGTCTGATGTATGACCTCAACGTTTCGTCTGAACGCTGAACGCAGGCCCGCAGCTCCTCGAATGTTTTCGGGCGCTCACATAGAGGCTCGAAGTTTTTGATGAAATCCCTGCGGAAGTGATCCCACGAGTCGTATGTTGATGGAGGTAGGGCCTTGAGCCAGTCGCGAGCTGTGCCTTCGAGCATGAGTCGTATGTACTGCATGGCTGTA